>CM046464.1:5997500-7197500 GCA_025506415.1 Flaveria robusta | reverse complement strand
TGTCATCGTTTCTTGACCTGGTCTTGTGTCCCCACTGTCACTTATTGCCAACTACCACATTTTAAATTTTCATCGACTTGATCACCATTTATGTAACAATCAAACTTTTTAGTATTGTTTTCGGAACTTATCAGATGGTGAACTGTATGTTTTATGGATTTGCTGGTTGGACCGACGTCATATTAAAATCAACGACTCATATTTTTTTAATAAAAAATAAAAGTTTGTATTTTGTGAAATCATATGTACAAAAAGTTTAAAAAATAATATACAACTCATTGATTTAATACATAAAATGTGGAGATTTTTGTTTTTTGGTTGTAATAATTTCTCCTAATTTTCATGTGAACCCAATCATATATGATATTATATAAATAGTTATATATATAATTCATTATAAGTTTTTAATATGTGTATTTTATAGTACATTATATATAAAATTAACATAATCTTATGTCCAATACTCTAATTTATCGTTTAACTCATTTGTTAAACCCATTAAAATCTAAAAAAAATCTATAAAAAAAAGAAGAAAAAACCCAAATCCGATCCAACCCCCGAACTGGTTCCCAGTCCGACCACCGAACCGGTTCCCAGTCCGACCACCGAACCGGGATGAACCAGCCGTTTGAACCAATACAAAACCAACTGGAGCTGATCGGATCGGTCCCCCATCTGATTCACGAATATGCTAAGACTTAACTCCACTTGTATCTTTAATCGAATATGCAAAAGAAAATCATATTAAAATGTCATAGGAAGAAAAGATTTATGTAATGCTACTATGACGTGTGAGTAAGTGTTTTTAATAAGCTTCGCTTGGTTTAATATGTTGTTTGATATTATAAAAAAAAATATTTTGATAAACTACACATGACCTAGTGACCTACACATGCGTAATTTTATTCATATTTCTTCCAAAAATTCAGAGTGAAAAACAAGAAGGAAAAAAAAAGCAAAAAAGCTCCAGTTATATCATTCTTATTTATTTTATAATTCAAAAAGATAAATGAGCTTCTTACATGTTCTAATAGTTTAGCCATAAATTCCTCTTGTAACACAAAATTATAAGAATAATAATCTATTAAAATTTGTAAAACACAAGCTGGTCTTATGATTTGTATTTTGTACATTTATGAAAGGAGAAAGGGTTTGGGTAGTGACTTGTCGTGTACACTTTGTTTGGTTGGTCGAGTCACATAAAGATATGACCTTTAATGACCATTCATAAATTCGCCTTTTCGTATTAAATACTTATTTATTTCTTCAGTATTATCCATCAATGTGAAAATAACAATAACCTTATTTTTATGACTATGAAAGTCTACGAGTATAAAAACGAAAGTTATAAATACATTTTAGTATATTAAATACTCACATTACCAGCTTACATCTTATAAATAATGGTTTTCTTCATTTACTTTTAATTTTATAACAACAATAGAGGGGGGCCTCGACGTGACCCCTCAACACTGCCCCAGTTATTACTCTTACATGCAACAGCAAGGCGTTTTCTCCACGCGGAGAAATCGTCGTGGCCACACTCTAAAATCCGACCGTTAGGGGTCAACCCCTCAACGGCTAGTTTATTTTGTAGCAGGAATGCCCCCTCCAAATATGGATGTGCAGTGTAGTGTGTCATGTTTTAACATGACGCATTGTGATTAGTAGGTTTCATGGTGTGATAGGGGTTCATGGCATGAATGTCTTCACCACCCTAATAAAATGTTTTCATTAAAGATTAGCGGGAAACTAGCATGATGCAACCGTCAAAGTTCGTCAAAAAAACATTTACTACATAAACACTAGCCACAACTATAGTTCCAAATAAACTATAGTTCAAAATAAAATAGAAGAGAAGTCTTTCTTTTTCAAAATAAACTTTTTTCCTTCTCTTCTTGCTTTTAAAAGATTGAATTCACGGTCTTGTGTTGGATGGATAAAGTAGGGTGTAACAGAGAATACAATACCAAAAAATCACTATTCAATTACCAAAGTAGTTGTAATCATATCCTCATGAAAGAGTTCTCTTTCTCTCATTGTGTTTTCTCTATTTTATGTCTAACCCTATGCTTCTTAATATGGTTATTAGGTTGTTTAAATGTTATCCCTACAAATTACTTATAAGTTGAATTGTATTGGTTAATATGAGTTACTTATGATATATGGATATTTGAAGGTCATGGATTGAAGGTTTACTCTGAGCAAAATGCTTAGAGTTGAGGAGTATGTTCTACTAGTAATGGGTTTCTTCCTGAAGGGGTTGGGGTTTGATCCCGGCTGAAAATAAATAATAGATGAGTCCGATTAAAATAACACATATAATCCGAAACAAGGTCGTACATTGCCGTTCAAGAAAAAAAAAAAGAACATATTGCAATTATTCAACTCAATAATTTTCTTGTCCCACAATAAAGTAACGATTCCTTTTCGTAAACGGTTTTTATTCAAAATTTGTCTTTTGTCTCACCAATAATTGCAAATCTTATGGATATTTTATTGTAGTTCACCAGATTATTTTTTGTAGCAGAATTATTATTACTTACTAGCTAGCAAGGAGCTAGGCAGGAAATAACAAAACGATTAGAAGAATACTAATGAGTTCTACAATTAGTTCTTTCATTTTAAGTTCACTCAACGGTTTCTATTAACATAAAATAAAAATAAGAAACTAACTACACAATCAAAGATGGCTTCCTTCATGTTGCTAACTTTCTTGAATGCATGATCATTCCGGAACCTTCAAATAAGCCACCACATAGACAACAGAATTACCTCGATTAGACCTGTAAAACGAACCAAAGAACATGACGGCATATTTGTGTTCGTTTATTTAACTTTAACCAAACGCGAATACGAACAGTCCAACACACAATCGAACATGATTAGTTTTATTCATGTTCGTTAATTAAGAAAACATATATGTTTGTGTTCGTTCATGATCGTTCATTTTAAAGCTAAAAGAATAGTTCACGAACACAAACAAACAAAAATAAATGAACATAAGCATAAACAAACATATATGAACATTAATAAATACGAATAAACAAGTTTAATACATCATAATTCATCCACAAACACATGTAAATTAATGAACATAAAAGAATATAAATAAACAAACACATATGAATGAACATAAACGATCGTTCACGAACATAAATGAATGAACAAAACATGTGTTTTTGTTTGTTTGTTTAATTTACAAACACAATTTTGTTTTCATGTTTTCATTTATTTAATACTATATTTAGTAAACCAGTGTATTGCACGGGTTGAATAAATAAATTATTAAATGTAATAAAATGTTATTCATTATAAAATAATATTTTAAGATATGATATGATTAAACTATGGATGAGTAAGAAATATAAGTAATAAAACTAAGATATTAATTTTTTAAACTTTTTATACGAAAAAATTAACATTTAGTTTCAAACAAACCGTTTTAATAAAAAAAAATATTATTTTTAAAATTTCTTTATTATAACTCCTAGTTTTAATTATTTTTGGTTTATAAAAATTTACTTTTTAAAAACAACAATTTTAAACTATTTCGTATAAGAAAAAAAAATTATTTTATAAAAATATATATATTTAAAAATAACATTAATAGAAAGATTTCTTTCTTAATTAATTAAAAAACTATTTTTAATCTAAAAAGAGTTAAATAATAATTTTAGTAATTAATGTAATGATTTAATATGAGAAAGAGCGGGAAAATTTTTATAAGAATTAATGTAGTGTTGTAATGTGTCCTTTTAGTTACTATTTTATTAGAGTAGAAGGATAAGAACATAAACGAACTTCCTGTCAAACATTCAATTCATTTACAGGCCTAGCCTCAATAAATCCTTTTTGCACTCTTGGTATTTGAGTAGAATCAATCACTTGGTACAACTTCCGGCACTCTAGTCACGAACGTCACATCGAGCCAATGCCATAACACGCCAAGACCTCTCGGCTATGTCACATAGCACAAAAACATGTTCCTTAGATTTCGACTCCTTATCACAATTCGAACACAAACCTGTTTTCTAAATTTTTACCATCACACACTCTTTATTCTACACTTATTTTAGTTTTAAAATCACCACATGTGTATTTTGCATAATTTGAACACAACTATTTTATTGATGAGTGTAAATTTACCACTAGGATGTTCCCGGGGAGATAACATGTTTCCAATCAAAATTCGTTTAAATTATTTGTATGAAACAACATAATAGCTCAAGTTTCACTCACAATTCCCTTTGATTTGATATTTCTATTTTGTAGGCCAATCATTTAAGATCTAATCCGGCGAATCACCGACTTAAAATTCTATTTTTATGACTACTAAAACAAATTTAATACGAGTTATTCATCTATGGTATATAATAAAAAATAACTAACATCTCACATGACACTCTTTTATTATTTTTTACAATAATTTTCAGCCTAAACTAATATAATATTTTAATCAAGTTTTTCTTTTAAAATGCTAAATTAATAATTTATTTTGTATTTTTTAACGACCAACGAATATTTTAAACTCAGTCGACCGGATAAACCTATTGACGAAATACCATCCAATCCCGCGAACACAGACAATGCACGTGACTTGGCCCGCCCACTATTTTAGAGGAAACACACCACCTAAAGGTCCACTATGATAAAACATCTGACACACTTGAAGCATATTGTATCAAATAAGACTCGACTCATTACCTTCATTTTATTTTATAAAGTCATGAAGTATCTCTTCTCAAACAATTGATCTAGAGCTTATTCTTAATTTATTTTGTTTTAAATTTAATTTTTTTATATTATCAACTAAATTGTGTAATCATATATTGTTTTGAATTATACATAATTTTATAGCCAAATAAAATTCAATTTAAAAAAAGTGAAAAAAAAAGATCTATTGATATATTCATATATTTTGGGTTAGTGTGAATTGAAGCCAATTGGTTTTTAATTTTACATGGGTAAATGTTGAAGCCTAACGATAAGAGGTAAGTCATGCGAGAATTGTGTCCCTTCCACCCTGAGCAATATCATTATTTACACATACAAAATAACACATCAAACATGTGGGTAAAGGTTGAAGCCTAACGATAAGAGGTAAGTCACACAACCAAAAAAGTTGTAGGTTTTAAGTTCTAACATCACCCAAGACAAAATAAAAAAATAAAAAAATATATGAATTATTCAGACCGTAAACCAATGCAAATCAAATTACCATTACTAAATTAAACACATGCATCAAACACATTAAATATGCTTTTCCTTTTACATTCCTTGTATCTCCATCATCAACCCCATTGCCCCATCGACATCACTTACCACCGTCCAACGCACAACCTTATTATCTTTGTTTGTCGTCGTCAAACTCACAACTTTACCATTATCGATTGAGGTTTAATTTTCATTATAGTATTTATTCGATTAGGGATTTCTAGTTTCAATTAAATTAATAATGATTAGCGGTTGAAGCTAACTTAATATTATCAAAGGAGATGCTAGACGTACCCCGTATGCTAAACGTATTCCCATTTGAGTAAAACTAAATAAGAGATGACTGATTTAGTACAATGAAATGAGTACATTAAATAAAAATAATGAATGGTAAGATACGTTTAACATAACCCATAACAGTTATAGGTAATTATAGATTAACCTATATTTAGTTAGCAACTAATTAGCAAATCACGTGTTACACTAATTATAAACCAGTTTGTGTTTGAATTTTGAAATGTGTAAAGGTGTTCTGGTTTTCTTTTTGACTTTCTATCGGAAGAAGATGGCATTTCAACCCCCAAATAAATGCCAAAAGGTGTCGTATGGATTACATAAGGGGTCCACACGGAGACCAGAATCAAACGTTTCTTACATTATTTGAAGAAACTTTCAAACCTATTTTATTTTTTTTTTCTAACAAGTATGAATGTATAATTTAATTATATACTTTTTACTACCGACTAACTCATATTTAACAAATTATAAGTAAATGCTAAAAGCATTATATAAAATGCAGTATGCAAAATGAGTTAAAAATTAACTAATGTGTCCCTTGAAATTATTTCTATCTACTTAGTTGTGCGGAGTTTAGATATCGTTATATTTTTATTGCATTCCACGTAACATTACAAATTGAATGTATTTTGATTTTTTTCGTCAAAGTATGGTAAAAGTTACTTTAATGCCTCGAACATGGACTCGAAACATTTTCGTTGTTTCTTCTTAATCTCAGCAAACAATGTCACCTTATGTCCTTTAACCTATGATCGATAATCTTTCGGCTCATCTAACCTCCTCTATTCATGAGGATCAACAAATGGTGTGCAAGAAAAAACCATTTATTTCACATATCTCATATATTTCAGTCAAAAGTTTATACAATGGAAATTCCATAATTTCGTATTAAAAAACTTAAAACATGTTAAACTGTTTTTAAAAAATATTATAAGCATATTTTTTTATTTTTAGATCATATTTAATTTATTAGTGACTTTTAAAAAGATATATATGGATTGATCCGACCTAAAAAAAAAAAGTTATCTATTTCGACCCTTGAAGTGTAAACGTGTCCAATCAATGTGGTTTTTATGGATAATGAACGCAAATTTTAACTTTTAAGGATATTTATTACAATTTCCTTTTAAAAATTTACAACCTTTTAACTTTCACCAATTGAATAACTCTTTACAACTATACAATCTTTTACGCATACCTTTTTAAGTGAATTCAAAATATGGTTAGCTTTTTTTTGCAAGTAATGTACTTGTGACGATCTAAAAAGTCGATGATATTTTCACAAAAGTAGCTATGCTTTTGACCACCAAAGTTTACTTTCTCTAAGGTTGTGTGTAATAACATTGTGATCAAAAAGTGAGTTCATATAGACATCACCAAAGTAACATTCACTAAACACATGTAATACCTTAATTAGTATTATCAGATTTTTAAAAGAGAAAATGATACAGAATAGTAATCAAATTTAAAAAATATTTTAATTTAGTCACTCATTCATATTTTTCTTAAATTGGACCACTAAACCATCAAATGAAGTTATTATCGAATTTTTGTTATTTCAAGAAAGTAATAGAGGAGAAGATGTGAGAGTCGGAATTTTTAATATATGAAATTACATTATAAAATAAAAAGAACATGTTAATTATATTAAAAAATTAAAAAAGTACATAAAATTCACGTCACCGTTCCACATCAGAATCAAAAAAAAAAAAAAGAAAATAATATTTCCTAATTGAAACCAAATGAAAAACACGCTAAAAACATGTTAAAACTTATAATTTAAATAAAACATGAGCGCTGAGTGACCTAATTAAAACAATTTTTAAACTTGAGTTACCTAATTGGAATATTTTTAAAAAAATATTTACTATTTTACAAAGTTACTATTTTTTAATAAGATAAACTACTATTTTAGCCTCTAAGATTTGACTACAATTGTCATTTTAGTCCGTTAGTTTAAATCTTGTATAGGATACATTATAGTTTTAAAGAATTGGCATTTCCATCTAATCATCTTAACATTGCTAATTTGTTGTTAGATGTAAGGGGCATATCAGTCCTTTCACTAACACCCTAAAATGAATGAAATTATCTCCTGTTTGAACGCATGATCGTCTCCCCCTTTTCAATTTAATTTAACCCTAATTTGAATCTAACGTATTGAGATCTATGATATTGCAAACCTTGTTTTTATTCTGAATGAAGCATCAAAATCATATGTGAGAGTAGGTGACATTTGAATTTGGAACCATACAATTGTCGTTTTTGTTGAGTAGTTTGCATATATTATCATGAGTTTTTATATCATTTGAAAGTGGAATTTTAGTTTTGATTGGAAATAAAACATCATGTGTATAGTAGGCTTGTACATATTATATTTATCAACAACCCATCGTTAAGATTCAATTCAAGGTTTAATCAATTTTTGGAAAAATCAAGTGTTCACCGAACAAGAACAAAATTATTCCAACTTCATATTGCAATTAAGTTGAATTCAATTCAAGAACACATGATGTTTTTATTGAGAAAGATATTAATGCCAATAACACCACCATCATCAATCTATGTTTTACTATTTAGAACCAAAACCAATAACACACAAAAATTTAAAACAAAACTTACTATAGATTCCCAAAACATCGAAATCCTCATTAGGAGTACGAACAATACAAAGCGAGAGAGCCATAAAATTTGTAATGCGTGAACTCGCTTGCCAGCAATCGAATATCGATAAAAAACGATTTTGACGGGAAACAAAGATTATGATTGTGATCTTGTAAATGCGGTGTGAATTTTGTAACCATAATCAAGCCGTTCAAAAAGAGGATTTCGTACTTAGTGTGTTTGTGAAAAGTCAAAAATCCCCCTTAAATCAAATACGATACTCACGATGTTAGGAGAGGGTGGATGAAAATGGTAATTTTTTAAAACGACAATGTATCATATGCAATATTTAAACTAATGGACTAAAATAACAATTTTAGTCTAACTACATGGACTAAAATAATAGTTTACTCTTTTAATAATTACCTAATCATTGCCATAAGTTATCTATGGTACATGATAAAAAAATTATTAGAGAGGACATATGACACTTATGGTTAACTTTAAATTTGTGTTTTTCTTGTCTTTCTCTCATATTAACTGATAATAATTTAAATAAGTAAACTAAATAATAAAGATATAAAATATAATTTTTTTTATTCAAATAATTTACAAAACATACTAAAGTAAATTATTTTAATTATATCTTATTTTAAAATATAATCTTATCATTTTAATTTTTATTATTTGTATTTATGGTTTCTTAGATATACATTAATTCTTATTTTACCAATGATTAATAACATGTAACTTACAAAATATTTATAAAACTAATGGTTTTAACATGTTTAATTTATTCTATCCTTGTAATACATGTGTTTCTAACCTAGTAAATATATATTACAAAATTATTATTTTTAAAATTTATAAAATAAAAACATAAATAAAATACGGATACGAGTTAAAATAACATAAATAATATAGATTTGACACCGGCTTGAGCTACACTAATGAAGAGCTCATCTCGATCGATGAATCGGAAGAAAAAGGCGAGGAGGAAGATGATATATCCATATTTATATAAAAAAATCTTGAAATTTTAATTGAGAGTAAAATGCGTAAACAAATAAGAGTAGAATACGGATTAGAAAAAATTATGTAGTTGCACTTACAGGCTAATTTTAAACTAGCTGTTGGACAAAATGTTCTCTCTATACAAGGCGTCGACACCTCTAACGACAGGCGTGGATGTTGGACGTGTCTTTTTTTAGTTTCTGAACTTTAGTTTATTGTGATTTCGTAAAAGAAATTTTTTAAAAGTAGTCGACCTCCTTTACGGAAAAGGTGGGCACCCACTTTGTGGAGACGAGCGCTCATGTTGTGATTTTGAAAAAAAAAGGGCATTTTGTCAAAGGACATGTAAATGATTTGAGCGAAATGCTATACAGGCGCTTTCGTCTGTTTTTAGAGGCGTTGACATCTTGTTTGTAGGGATATTTTAAGAAGAATTATTTAAAAAAACATTTAGAAGAAAATATAGGAGAAAGAGAATTTTAAAATTTTTTCCTTTTATAAATGGTTTCCGTCTAAGATGGTTAATATCACCAAAGTTCTTTCTAATTTCTATTTCATATTAGAAACTAGGTTATAATCCCGTGTAATACAAGGGCTAAATAAATTTACTGTTACATGGTTAATAATGTAAAAGTTTATATATTAAATATTGTGTATTATACGGATTGAATAAATCCATGTATTACACATTTGAAAACTTAAAGTTAACATATTTGAAATTTTAATTATGGATAGTTATTAATTAATTAATATCTATTATAGCATTCATAATTAAGAGGAGAGAGAAGCGGAAAAACCAATTATTAGATGGCCTATAACGGTGCCAAGTGTCCGGATTTTTTTTTATTTATTAATATAGAGATTTGGTAGTTATTTTTACAAATGAATATTTGAATATTACAACTTGCCTCCCACTATTTTTTTTTCCAATCTTTACTCTTCAATTTATTCTATGCAAAAAGCCACTAGAATGGATTAAAATATATATTTTAATACCTTTGTACCTTTTACATGAACTATGAGTCCTAATATAGAGACATCCACCCAGATAAATCGACACCCCCCTATACGTCGCGTATTGGTCCATACGCGGCGTATAGGGTCGAATACACTGAAAACGAGAAAAATTCAGGTGGGTTGTCAGAGAGCTATACGCCCCATATAGCCCTATATGACCCTCCTATACGACACATATAGGGCTATACGACGCGTATAGCGAATTTCGACACTGACTACGAGGAAAAATTCAGGGGGCTGTCAGATGGCTATACGACACATATAGCCCTATACGACACATATAGTCTTATACGACCCCCCCTATACGACGCGTATGGGGCTATACGACACGTATAGAAATTTTGGGGTGTTAATTTAAAATCATGGGGTGTCTATTTAACGGGTCCCTACTTTAATGGTGCAAGTGTGCAACTTATAATATATGTGTATAATCCTCGTATATAGATGCCACATACTAAATTTGATATTATATATGTGAAACTATTATTAGTCAACAAACTCGTCCAAACAAGAATCGCATAGGTTTGTTTACCAAGATACTTCCTACCTTAATATTTTGGTATCAACCTAAATATCTTAAGTAGTGACTCCATCGGTAAAAAAAAAACAGACAAGAAAATACATATATCGCTCTTTTTTTCCTTGGCATTTCTTTTTCACATTGTGTTCCCTTACAAAGGATTTTTGAAAGAATTGTAAACATTTCTATTTCCACTAGGTTTTTACCTCCTAAGTATGAGGAGTAATTACATGATTGATGTTTATATTCCATAGATGCTAATTAAATTAGTTTTAGTAAACTCGTGTATTACACGGGTTTAATAAATAAGATATTAAATATAACGAAATATTATTAACTAGCTTATAAACCCGTGTATCTGGTTGAAAAGTTAAAAGATTAAATAAAATAAAATTTTATTAGTTATAGAATGATATTCTAAGATAAGATACAATTAAAATTACACATGAGTAAATACTATAAATGATAAACAATAGCATTAACTTTTTATACTTATGTTTTTAAACTTTTTTTTGTTTTTTCAAAATATAAATTAAATTTTTTTAAAATAAATCATTATAAAAATATCATTTTTAAAATTTCCTTACTATAGCTCCTAATTTTAATTATTTATTTTTTATAAAAGTATACTTTTTAAAAACATTAATTTTAAAATATTTCATATTTAATAGGTTTAATGTTTTAAAAAAAAAGTTATAAATTTTTTTTCTTTAAAATAACATTATTAAAAAGATTTCTTTTTTCATTTATTAAACAAAAATTTTAATCTAAAATGAATTAGATAAAATTATTAGTAATTAATGTATTAATTAATAGGATAGAGAAACGGGAAAATTTTGATAAAGATGAATGTCGTGCTGACACGTGTTACCTTTTAATTAAAGTAGGGAGATTATAAGACGATATTTTAAGATAAAATACGATTGATATATTCCGTACTATAAAGAGAATCAAAATTTTGTTACAAAATTAACTTTTTAAAAAATATCATTTTTAAAAGCTTTCTTATTATTACTTTCAATTTTAATTATTTTTATTTATAGAAACTTTCCTTTTTAAAATCATAAAATTTGTAATATTTTGTATTTTTTAAAATGTTTGATGTTTGGGAATTTTTTTTTATTTTATAAAACTTTATTTCTTTATTAAGAAGATCTCTTTTTTAATTTATCAAAAAACTACTCTAATATAGTAATTAATGTGGTTATTTGATAATAGAGAGAATCTAATAAAAGTGATGAAAAATAATATGATGGTGATACATGGCTATTTACTTAGATTTTTATTAGAGAAAGAAAGATTAGCTTGAATACATTAAGGGTTCTTTTCTTGTGTTGTTCTAGTTAAATTATTTCACAATACTTATACATTAATATTTGAGAACCAATAATATTGTTCGATGGGGCTCATTTAGTTGACTTGTTAACCACAACATAGATCCAAAGTACATCCACCAACATGAATTGGTGTTCAATCTCACACCAAATAGGGGCAAAAATGTCATTTCATCAATCCATAGTAAAAAATATTAAAACTAAAAATAAAATATAATTCCCCACAAAAACAAATTTGCCTATAAATACAAAGTCCAAATGAAATATTATTCAACAAATTTATTTAACTCATTTCCTCCATTAACAAGCTTAAAGCTTTCACAGACCTCCATAAACCCCTGTTCATCATCTTCCCCAAATTTCACAAAATTCACAATCATGCAAGAAAACACCATTAACCCTTTCATCTCCACTTCAATCAGCGATTCAATTCGATCTTCACTATCGAATTTGATCCTAACAGGCGGAAATCAAAGCACCTTAGATTCAATCTTCTCCCTCTGTTCTTCGTCATCATCTTCATTAGAAGAATCATCAGCAACAGGGTGTTCAATCTACCACAAACAGAGAGATCAAATCCTCAATCTCCCAACCAATTTCTCCCCAAATTCCCCAATTGGGTATCCTCAAAAATCGACCAATTTGAAGAAGAAATCGTACAGGGGCGTGAGGCAAAGGCAATGGGGGAAATGGGTGGCGGAGATCCGATTGCCGCAGAACAGAGTAAGAGTGTGGTTGGGGACGTACGAGTCGCCGGAGATGGCAGCATACGCTTACGATCGAGCGGCGTATAAGCTACGAAGAGAATACGCTCGATTGAACTTTCCGAACATGAAGGATTTTCCGGCGGTGGGGGTGATCGGAGATGAACGGAGGTTGAGTGCTCTGAGGGCTGCTGTTGATGGCAAAATTGAGGCGATTTGTCGGAAGATTAAGAGGGAAAAAGGGAAGAAGAGGTCGGAGAGAGATGGGGGTGGTGAAGTGGGCGGAGATACGGCGGCGACGGTGGCGTTGGGTGGCGGAGGGAGTTGCAGCGGTGGGGAGATGGGGTCGTTTGGTGAGAATTCTTGTTTTTCCGGTGAGTTTGCGGTGGCGGAGGAGGCGGACGACGGTGGTTGGGCGGTGGCGGGGATGACGTCGTATGATTTGGAGTTGATATGGGATATACTTGCTAATTAGAAGTATTGAGTTGATGATTGTGGGAATTTAGACCCTTGATTTTGAGTTTTGAGGGATTAAGGGTGATTAATTTGTTTAAGAGACTTATGATTTGTAGTAATATAATGTTTAATTGTGTATTCAACTATTCATAAGTGTTTTTTACTGTCTTTTTTGAATTATGGTAGGTCATCGACCAACTCGATTATCTTTATTACTCGAGTATGAAATCTTAAGGTTATAAGCTTTATTTATCCGAAAAGAAACTCGTATATCAATCACCATCAGCTTTATACGTGAGATCACTTCAGAAGAAAATCTATATTAGATGGAAAAAAAAAAACCTTAACCCAACAATTTTATTTTTTCTTCACGTGACACTTGAATCTAATAATTTCTTATTTTAGTGAAGTGTTAAGTATCATCTCAATTTTTTTTTAATATTGTCATTAGGTTTATTATTAGTTTCTGATTTTAGTAATCAATATACTAAAATAAGGTAATATTTAATAAAACAGGATTTTCGCACGTGATTTTTTTTCTTCAATTCAACTACTTATTAAATGGATTTGTATAAAGAAAGGAAGCTATAAACCTTTTTTTTTTCAGTTAACAAAATGGGATTACTAATGATAATTACGTGACACGTTGGATCGGTAATCCGATTATGATTTTATATTTAACTTACTCAGTTAAAGACGACATTCTCAATTTGGTCATGGTTCAAAGTTAAATTGTGTAACCCAACACAATCCATTTAACCCATATATTTATACAAATCAAATCACTTAAAATCATAAAATTAATTTTAACTAAGTTTTAAACGTATCATATTAATAAAATAATTAAACGAAATACTTTTTATCTTTTTATTCTAATTTTAAATAAATTGACGAGACTATGAATTTTAATTAAATGGTATAAACAAATAAAACATAACTTCTTTAATAAGCATGATGGATACAACAATCCAAGTTTAATCTTTTTTTTTTTTTTTTTTTTTTTTTTTTTTTTTTTTTTTGTCATATTTCTAGAGGATTAACTTCTTTCTAGGGATCAATCTCTGCAACTTTTTTAATTTCATGACATTCCCATATTATTGACATGATGATAAAGCAAGTCTTGAGTTTATATATATACAACACTAGCTATCAAGTTTTCATATTAAACTAGTATCATATGATTAATAATACCTTTAAGGGGAGGTAAGAGATTTTATCTCTTTTAAAGGTTTAAGGTCCAAATTTTGACATTAACGATTTATTACTAACTTAGTGTTACTAACTTCTAATCATTAACCTGTCGTTTAAAAACAATACGATCGATAATACCAGTTATAAGTAAATGCTAAAACAAACAAACCCAATAAATGCTTAAGGACAAGTATCCTCCGTAACTAACTACTGGTGTTTATTAATATTGATATTATAATATAAAGCAAGCCTCAACCATAAACCACATCTCCTAATTAAATTCTGTTTTTGACTTCTTCAATCATTCAAGCTGTCTCACACTTCACAGTTCACTGTTTTCTTTTTAACATTATTTATATTTATACTACCAGATAAAGTAAAATTTTGAGACATAATTATAATTTTATAAAAAAATAAGATGCTTAATACAATTTTTAATCATTAGGTACAAATGAAATATGCAATCATTCATATTTTGACTCTTATTTAATAACTTTTTTTTAATTAATAAATTATTTAATAATATGAGATTCTTTAATTCACTACATTAAATATTATATAATTTATAATATTTTAAATTAACATTTAAATTTATAAGAAAGTATTATCTTATTTAAATATTTAACTAAATATTTTTATAATAATAATAATAGTTAAATCTATAAATAAGTATTATTTTATTCAAATACTTAACTATATAATTACTAAATACTTTTATTATTATTATTATTATTATTATTATTATTATTATACATTTATTTTAAGTATTATCTTATTTATAGTATTTTAAATTAATATTAAATATATACATTTATTATTTATATTTTTATAACTTAATACTATTTGATTTAAGTATTATCTTGTTTAGACATTTAAATATATAATCATTAAATATTTACGTAGTTATAATAATAATTATTATAATACCTAAATGTGTCGGTGTTTAAGGTAGGCCGGAAAAAAAATACTCGATAACATTCGTTGAATCGCTACATATAACAAATACAAAAAATTATAAGTAATGAATATGTAGGTTTTCTTAATGTTATTATAATGTTTTTCTACTCTCGAAACTAGTAAAAAACCTATTTTGTTTTTTTTACAATTTAACATTTAAACATCTAAAGATTTTCTGAAACTAACCATAATACTTTCTTTTTTTTTATTTTCTTTTTTCCAAATTGATACCTACTCATTTTGTTTTTTTAAAAATTTTATACTTAAACCTTTGAATTATGTGAAATTTACATTTAATCACCTGAATTTTTTAAATTTTATACTTAAGCCCTCGATTATGTCAAATTTATAGTTTATCACCTGAACTTTGTTTAAGTTTTGTACTTAACCCTTCGAGTTATGTCAAATTTTCTTTTAAACAATTTACATTAGAGCTCGTTAATTATAATAAAGTTATCATTTACGCATTCGCTATTTTTCTTCTCTGTTATGAGATATTTAGTTTTTTATATTATTTTTTCTGTTACGTTTTTTATCAGAGTTTTGCACGTAATATTTTTTCGGGTAGTTAGTACTAACGTATAAGTAATCAGAATTAAATATTTCAACGTTTATAACACCCGTTGCATAGCGCAGGTCATACCCACTAGTAATGTTAAAATTTACAGAATTTTATTCAAAAACATGTTACAAAGAAATTACATAGATCGAAAAACAAATAAGAAGGAAAACAACCTAACATGTAACTAAGATCAAAAGAAAACGTTGAAGAAAAGAGAGAATGCCAAATCTCTCCTTTATCATTTAAACACCATCAACCCATTAGCTATCCTTGTCTATCAAGCACCCAAAACTGTCATAAGCCCTTAAGCCCATCTCCTTTCCAACATTAAAAATCCTCGAACCAACAATACAAAAATATTATAATTAATTAGTTTTAGTAACCCGTGTATTACACGGGTTAAACAGATAAAATATTAAAAATAATGAAAATTTATTAAGTATAAAATGATATTTTTTTCCAAAAAAATAAAATATTTTGTTTCAAAACAAAACGTATTAAAAAATATCATTTAAAAAAAATTATTATAATTTTTAATTTTAATTATTTTTTTTATAAAAATTTACTTTTTAAAAATACTAATTTTAAAAAAGTTTGATGTTTTATAAAAAAAATTTATTTTATAAAAATTACTTTTTAAAAATAACATTAATAAGATCTTTTCTAAATTTATTAAAAAACTATTTTTATTTTAAAAAAAGTTAAATAATGTAATTGGTAACTAAGATAATTATGTAATAGGAGAAAGAAGCGAGAAAATATTGATGAGAATGAATGTGGTGATGACATGTGTCATACCAAGTTACTTTTTTATTAGAGTAGAAGGATATAATTTTCTAAACAGGTTGAATTGGAACATAAACAAATAAAATATTTACACAAATACTTTCAACCCACCCACCCCCCAACCCACATACACAAAACAACCCAAGACACACAAACATAATTCAACCACCAAAGAGATCGAGTAACAGTAATTTTTCACACAAAAACCCATGCTGCTTAATATTTAAGCCATTATGAAAAACATTTGGAGGCTGAGTAGTGGTTACAATTTTTTAGGATTTTTAAAACTCCCGCTAAAAAACCTTTTCCCTAAAAAAAATAATAATAAATTTATTTAAAAATGTTTGGCCCTATCATGAAAAACGAGATATACATAAATGAGAATTGCAACTTTATTATCACACAACAAATTAATTGGTAATTTTTGAAAAACATTCTAATTAGTAAGTACCTTTAATAACCAAATTATTTCACAACTAGCAGCTGCAATGGCTTGAAACTCAGCCTGAGTTGATGAACAAGTTACTATAGCTTGCTTTTTGCTTTTCCATAATATTAAAGAATTTCTAGAAAAAAATACAAGACCTAGACACACATCATTTAGTCACAAAACATCTTTCCTAATCAAAATCTACAAAACAACTAAGTTTAAATTTTTCGGTTTGCTACGAAAATTTCTTTACCAAGAGAACTTTCAAATAACGTAACAATGTTATAGCTATTTTCAAATGAGACTCTAACAGACTATGACAAACTGAGTAGTACAATGAATTGTAAGTTACTATACACACCATATTAGGATGCTAAAGAGTTAAATACATCAATTTCCCAATCAGATTTTCATATTCCATTACACTGTTTAGACTCTTATCATCAAGAACAACTACACTTTTAAGATTAGTACCCGTTATATTTTGTCCATTAATTAAAAACCAAGCTTCGTTGCTAACATCCCAAATTAAAACAAGATCTAAACAATTTTTGCCCCGTGTGGCCGTGACAAAACTATATCATCTTGATAAATGATAATCAAACACTTTAATTCCTAATAAATATATTAACCTTCTAAGATCTTTTATTAAAAACTTTATACTCAACATACTTTTAACTTCAACGATTTTTGTTTTACTATTGCCACTTAAGACTATGTCATCAATATTTACTAGTAGAATACAAACGGACACCAACAAACCTAACAAAAAGTGAATAATAGCTATTGCTATGGACAAATCCTAATTCTAAAAGAGTGTTGGTAAGCTTCTTATTCCACTGTCGTAGAGCTTGCTTAAACCCATATAATGACTTAACTAGCTTACATACTCTAGTATCTAGTTTATTAAAATATCCTTCTAGTAAGTATGTGTGTGTGTGTGTGTGTGTGTGTGTGTGTGTGTGTATATAAAGGAGAGATTCTAAGAAAACCACAATGTTATGAGAAAACTAGAGAAAAACAATGAAAACAATCACATAATTTATAAATTTTTTATCACTACCCTATATATATGTGTGTGAGTATATATAAATAAAGTTATGAATCAAATGAAAACCGTAGCATTATTTTTCATATACGTCACACATAAGTTACGTATACGTAACCATTTTTCATTCGACATAGTGTTACGTATACATAAGACTTTTCATTCTCGTATGTATGCTCAACATATATGTACTAAACACTTAAATAACATTTTAACAACTAAAATAACAAAAAAGTTATGAATTATATTATTGTTTTCGTGGTTTTCACGTAACAACAACCACTACTCGCTTCTTTTGCAACCTCCTTGTCATCGTTGGGATTTTTGGCTAACCTTATGTTTTAATTTTCAAAACTCTAATTAAATAACAGTAAGTCATGCAATTGATCTTTTTTCGAAAAAGTCTGTCAAGTTTTGAAAGGAAAAACATTTTTATACAACCGGACATTTCTAGAGTATAAAACAACTCGTTTTTTTAAATCCCACAACTTATAACCATTTTTCTCATTTGATTGACCAATTAAACACATCACAATGTGGCTACAGCTCATGTGCGCTATCGAAAGAATGAAACCACACATATACATGATCTATTATTAACCACAAAGCGTTCTGGCCTAATAGGAGGCTAATGGCTTTCAAAATAGATTGTTATGGGTTCGAGTCTTGTCTAAAACAGTATATTCCAAAAGAGCCGGAAAGTTTTTTCAGTTAAGGCTTCTTCCATGGTGAGGTAGGTTGAGTCCCCATGCTCAGTTACTAGAATAGAAAGCTGATATGTTTGCTAAGATGATCTCGAGTGATCGGAACTTTACGGTAAAGAAAAAATATATTATTAGCCAACACTACAGAAATTTCTCTTTGCCAGAAATATAATTGGTCACTCAAGACGTTTCTCACCTGCATTACAAAATGACCTTTACAACTTTATTATTTGCAACACCTCAAAAGTCACATAATTTAAACCAATAGCTATCAGGACCACATAATAGGTTCCCACTTGTGTAAGGGGCCACTAAATATTATTATTAGGAAATGGTTAAATAGACACCTCGAGATTTTAAATCAACACCCGGGTACCCTATACGCCGCGTATGGGCCCATACGCAGCGTATAGGTGTCGGTGGACCTACACCACACACCCATACGACCCAGGGCTATACGCCGCGTATGGGTCCATACGCGGCGTATAGCCATGCTGAATGACTGATTTGACTTTGCCAGTTTTGTCGTCTGAAAAGGCTATGCGCGGCGTATGGACCTATACGAAGCGTATAGCCTCCACGACAACTTCTGATGTAACGTGGAATGTTTTGCATTTATGGGGGGGACCTATACGCCGCGTATTGATCCATACGCAACGTATATGTGGGTGTCGATTTATCAAAAAGGATGTCCCTGTATCAAGACCCTATTATTATTATTACATCTTAATGTCACATGAAAATTATTATTATTATTATATCTTAATGTCACATGAAAATGGTACGGTGGTGGATGAGAAGAAACCATCATCTGCCGTCGTGATTATCTCTCTCTAAAACGTCAACGAATCACCGGCGTTTGCTTCTTCTCCGGCGGTGCTCCGATCAACTTCCGGTGAACGGACGGTCCGATTACAGTTCTTTGTTGATTAAACA
The DNA here is from genome assembly GCA_025506415.1 of Flaveria robusta. Lineage (NCBI taxonomy): Eukaryota > Viridiplantae > Streptophyta > Magnoliopsida > Asterales > Asteraceae > Flaveria > Flaveria robusta. The sequence continues at coordinate 7,177,723 of CM046464.1, read as the reverse complement.
CATGGCTATCACCGGCGACGGCGACGGCGTACATTTGTCGGAGAGCGATTACATTGAGAGACATCATAAACATGAGGTTAAAGCGGGCCAGTGCACATCGACGGTGGTTAAACGCATCAAAGCGCCTGTTCATCTGGTAACTTTCTGTTTTTATGATTGTGATGTTGATTGATTTCGTAAGCTTAATCATAGTGGATCTGAGCTGAAACATTTCATGTTTAATTGAGCGATATGATTTGTGCTTGTGTTCTAGTTACTGATGAATAGATGTGCTTTCTCATGCTGTAATTGACTAATTGTTGGTTTATATGAACAAAATGCTTGATTGTCAACTCTGGAGTTTTTTAATAATTTGATTGTGCCTTCGTACTGTTTCTAGTTTAGTCCTAGAGTTGATGCTTTAGAAACTTGTAAGCTTTGATCATTCAACTTGTGGTTTATGTAGCTCAGATCTTCGATTGAAAGACCAAATTGTATATTCAGTTATACAATGACTACTTTATTATGACATAATCAAGTAGTTTACAATTCTCCCCGTGAGATTCTTGCTCATTGCTGCCATATTTATCATCAGTTCTTAGTGTAGCTCTGATCTTCGATTGGAAGATCAAATTGTACATAACAATTATACAATGACCACTTTGTTATGACACAATTACAATAAGTGGCCTGTGGTCACTTATTGATCAGGTAATCTGGTATCAATCAACTCATAGATGGTGTCTTGTGGGCACATCAATTCTGCTGGTAATCTGGTACCAATCAATGGTCAGGAATTTAGTTTTGCTTCTGACCATCAAAAAAGAAGTATACATAGCGTGGTTGTTAGTTGTCTAAGTGGTTTTATGGTGCGAGGATTTAGCCATTGAGCTAATGAAGAAGGTAAAAGGTTCCGTTTAGTTCTCACTTCTCAAGGCTCCAGAATGTGGCATGAACAAGTTGAGTACGCACACGCCGACTTAAAGGCCCAGTGTGCTAAAAGATAGACATAATGACTAGATTTGACTAAATGTAGAAGATATTGCTACTGTCTGATTAACAAGGACTTTATCTTGAAATGTAACCTCTTTCTTGATACACATGAACTTTAATGATGTTTATTTTTCAAATATCGATAAAAGATCACAAAATTGATGGTTTGTGTGTGTTTCAGGTGTGGTCTCTGGTGAGGAGGTTTGATGAACCACAAAAGTACAAACCCTTTGTGAGTGAGTGCAATGTGCAAGGTGATCTTGAAATTGGAAGTGTTAGACAAGTAAATGTTTGTTCTGGGCTTCCTGCTACCACAAGTATAGAAAGGTTGGAACTTTTCAATGAAGAAGAGCACATCCTAGGGATGCGAATCGTTGGTGGTGATCACAGACTTCAGGTATCTTTTACTACCCGAAAACCCATTGCCCTCTCTGCTCATCTTAAACATTTCAGGACCAAAATCATTGTGTTTTTTTTCTTTTGTGCAGAATTACTCGTCTGTCATCACCCTTCATCCAGAGATTATTGAAGGCAGGCCAGGAACTTTGGTTATTGAATCGTTCATAGTGGATGTTCCAGATGGCAACACCACAGATGAAACCTGCTACTTTGTTGAGGCCCTTATCAAGTGCAACCTTAAGTCACTGGCTGATGTGTCGGAGCGTTTGACTATGCAAGACCATACAGTTTCCATTGTCCAGGTGTGATTCCTTTTCGCATGATTCATTGTACATATAGCATTAGAGATCTTCCTTGGATTATACTTGGATTTCATTCTCTATAACAACTTTGTGCGTGATGCATACTGTTAACCTTGTTGTCATGTCTGTCTGCTACCTGCCTTGTTTTCGTGCTTTATCTGAGCCCAAAATATCAATAATGGTTTCTCTGTTTTCACCATAATAATTTGTAATATATTCAACTTGGTAAAGCTTAGATATGTAATGCGCGTTTCTCAAACAACCATTTTGGTACCTTTGGCTAAGCGGTGTATGCCAAATGCAAGTGAGATGACTTGCATAGATCCATTTGGTGTTACTAATCCCATAAGTAGATGGGGTTCGGGCAGTCCATTTGTTAGTTGAGCAAAAATTTCTATTAATAGTAGTCAAGAGAGGATCTTTCTTGTAGTTTAACCCTTAACTATCAAGTAGAGTAGTTGAAGTTTCGAGACCCCTATTTGAAGGGTTCTTGTTTTGCCACTGGGTGTTGAGCTCAACAAGTTTTCTTTATATAGGCCAGTTTAGTTGAAGGAACATTCAAGCTCCGAGTAAAAAACCTTAATAACTTGAAAATATAATGATAAAGCTTGAATGACTAGTTTGATTCGAGCTTGGCCCCAAATATTAACACACATATAGGCATGAAATTAATGCGTGTAAGATCTTATAAAAACTTAAAAACTATGGATTATTCTATAAAAGCTTGACTCATTTGTAACATTATCAAGTTTTTATTAGAATGATTAACTCGCACATCCTTTAATCATACTCCTAAATATACACTTTTTCTAAACACCTTCCTTGCCACTAGCCTGCAAGTGTACCCACTTGGGCTGTTCATAAACCATTGAAACAGGTTGAATCGTTTAAAGTTTATACCAAGCCTATCTTGTTTGAGATTCATCGTTCAATTCACGATTATGTTTTGATAGTTTGACAGTTTAGTAGTCTGTCTGACGGTTTGAAACGTGAAACCCGTCGTTTAATCTTTGATGACAGTACCCTTAACTTAAGCCTGACCAACAAGGTTTCACCTATTACCAATCAGACCCATTAGGATTTTGGCTCATATTTACCTCATATATAGTGACTCATCCACCAAGGTGATAACCTCCGAGGCAATTATTTCCTTAACATTAATTGCATCAAGTCCTTATCCGCATTGAACATAATAGATGATAACCTAACAGACAAATTATGTATAATAACGTCTGTCTATCTTATCCGTTCTCGCATACTGAGTCTCATGTCTACCCCTGATCTTTCCTTGTGGAAACACAATTTATAACACCATTAGAAATTTCTAAGTGAGAGCATACATTTTGTAAATTAAATAGGAAAACACTTGAAAATGTGTGATTTGGAATCATAAGGGAAATCACTATTAACCAAAAGCTTAATTTCACCACCAATTTGAACAAGAATATATCTTAGAAAAACTTTAATAACTCAAATTTTCATATTTCATGTTTTTGACTCATGTACACTTCATGTTTATTTATGATGTTTCAAAACCAAAATGAAGTATACATTTAAACCTTTGTAACAAAAACGAAGAAAACCTAAATCGGAGATAAGGCTGATTTTTTACGATTATTACAAAACAATACAACTTATGTAAAACAACACAAAAACACTAAAATTTTAAATAATTAATTATTTGACTAAACATGTTTAATTTCTACATCTCCAATGGATGCAATTACTTATGTACAATTTACAAATACAAAATAAAACAACAAACAAAATAAATATTATGTTCATAATCAAATATACTAATCATATGTACACATTACTTGATACTTCAAAGGTGGAAGAAGAAGCTTCATCACAATTAATCAAAATTATGTTTAAGAAACTTGCGAATGTTCTTCATCAATCCACTTTTCGCATCACTCTTCTTCAGTTTCTGTTGGTGTTTCAAACTCTTCATCTTCTCCCGATCGAACACGTTCTTCCTCTTGATCACATTCTCCTCGTTCTTATCGCGATGTTCCTTACCATTCTTGTTGTTACTGTTACTGTTATTGTTATTGCTGTTATTGTTGTTTTTGTTATTGCAATTATTATTGTTATGTTGGTGACGAGAACCATAATGGTGCTTGATCTTCAACCAGTTGGTTGGAACTTCGCCACGGAAAGTTCTAGATCTGGGATTATCTATTCTTTCCGTGGCGACCTCGTCCTTTCCATGGGAGACCTCCGCCCGTGGGACCATGTGTTGCGTGTTTTTCATGCAAGGCCGGTGTGTACCGGCTTGGTGTGGTCCTCGGTGAGGTCTGCCCTGGAAATGACGGTTGATCGGATGAAACCTGGAGAAATTCGTACGCTGTGTTAGGTCATTATTCCTTATCTTCTCCGATTCGGGATGAAGATTAATGTTCCCGGTGGTTTCATCGGATATAACCTTCCCTCCGGGGAGAAAAATCTTAGAACCGCTAGCGGAAGCGATTGACTCGCCGGAAGTCTTGGCGGCATGACTCGTGGTGGCGGTGGGGTTAGTTACTGGCGGACATGCGGTGGGGCGAGCGGCGGAGACGGCGTACGACAACAGCAACGTGAAGAAGGTGAAGGTTAGAGTTTTGTTGTCCATGGTTGAATTATAGGGTGTTGTTGTTTACGTGTGCATGGGTGTGGTTAAAAAGATGATGGTAATTACGGGCAGCTTTGAGGGTCAATACGGGCAGCGGGTGGTAAGGATTATCATCCACGTGGTTGGGAGTACTTTTTACTGTTTTCTTGTTACTTTTGGTCCAAAAGTTATCCCACCACAAATAATATTACATCGTTTTGTTGTTATGTAAAACTCATGTTACGTCGGGTGCGTAAATCATGCAATAAACTGACATCAAGATGTTGTCGTGAACATGCGTGTTGAAGGTGAGAAAAATGAAAAATAGACATTGTTGCTAATATTTCGAAACATTTGCGGCGTGTGAGACTATTGATAATACTTAGAACTTGTTATAAAAAAGAATTTGTTAACGTCATGATGACACAATGAAGCTAATGGAGAAGAACCAAACTGTTAAAAGTATTAGGGAAAATCACATTAATGAACATCTGACCAAGTGAAAAAGCTAAACTAAACATTTGATTTTAAGTCGACTTTAATCTACTTTCACTAATAGAAACACGCCATGCAACTCAACATGGCTAAAGTTAACTAGTCACTAGCCGATTAATGATTGGTTTGGACCCTCAACAAAATGAACATCTCGGGTAAAAGTTTGTACAACTAAGGCAAAATATTGTACGAATCAACTAAAATTTGGTACCTTTCAGCAACGGAACTTAGCTCTAGATTAGTCGAGTGGCACGTAGGCAGATAGAGGTTAGCTAGTCGGGACACGTATCAAAACCTTGTTTAACTTTTGTGGGTCCAAACTAATCAATAGTTGCTTAGGGTCTAGCCGATTTTGGTTATGTGATATATATGTTTCTATCGGTGAAAAGTGAATTTAAGTTCGCTAAAAGTCAAATATTTAATTTGGCTACTTCACTAGATCAATGTTCATTTTGGCAAATTTCCTGTGATATTAACGTTTATACAAATAAGCACATACAAACTTGGATTTAATATGATGTACAACTCCGTTTTTAATAAAATTTACGGCGAAATTTAGATAGCAATAAAAATATCTCAACGCAACATTTAGAATATTTATAAAGCATTGAATTTTAGAATTTTTAAAAGAAAAAATCAAAACAGTGTAAGTATGTCAAAAAGTTAGATGAATATAGAGAAAACTTAACAAAATAGTAACAAAGTTTTATAATTGTTCCAATCAGATCATTCAATTTTTAAACTATTTCAATCAGGTTATTTAATTTTGCAGTGGTGTTCTAATTCTATGTAATTAACCTGATTAGCATGTAATTATTTATTTTTCAAGTATTATGAGTGTTCCACCATCGCCGCCCACCACCACCGTCGTCCCAGCACCATTGCCGCTCACCTCCACCGTCGTCCCACCACCAATGCCACCCACTACCACCTTTGTCCCCCACCATCGCCGCCCACCACCGCCGTTGTCCCCCACCATTGCCGACCCACCTACGACCCTCCTATCACCTTTGACCCTCCCTCTCACATTCGACCCTCCATTTCACCTACTATCCAGGTTAAATACACAAGATTGAAAATCAAAATAAAGTTTAGTGACCTGATTATAACAAAAAAATTTATAAGTGATCTAACTAGGACAATTTTGAAATTTGATTACCATTCTATAAAGTTATCCCATGAATATATGATATAAAATGTAGATATAACTAAATGTTACTTTTTAAAAGTCTTAATATAAATTAATAAAAAGTAAAACTAAAAAAGTATTAAAAGGTTATACTCTATGTTTTTGTGTCACATGTTACTAATATGACTATTGTTAGCATATAGAATAATCTAGAATTAAGCCCTCGCGTTGCGGCCTAGCTTAAAACTATGTCAAATAGCATCAAGTGTTAGACCACCGCCAACTACCACCAACATTAAAGTTGTGAAACGTAAAACATAAAAAAGTATACTTAAGTGATCTAGGACCAGTGCGTTGCGACAAACATGTCAAACGATAGAAAATAAATGTAAAAACGTTGAACTACATATGCACGTTGTGCCGTGTTAGCTCATAAGATTTAGATTAACTATGCTATGACGAATAATATATAAAAATAAAATGGATTTGGAACCTATCAACAAAAAATGTTTTGAGATGGATTCATGAGTCATGACCTAATTGCTAAGCTATTTTTTGCACATTCATAAATATAATATTGATTTATATAAGTACAAATAACTCTTTATAACTTTATTCTAAAAGTTAGATTTTTAAACGTTACATCAAGACCAACCTATGTTGATTTCTTTGTGTGCCATATAATACAAGACACGAACAACGAAAATGCATACATCATATTAACTTCAAAGTAAATTTGCGTCACTAATATTAACATTTGAGAAAAAAGTTAAAAAAATATAAGATACATGTATGTTCATATGCCTTATCGGACATGTACTTACACGTATATCAGTTTGAGTAAATGGTAGCCGTTAAGAGTGACATTTCACGTGTTTTATTAATTATGATTATTTGTGTAGCCAATTTCAATTCAATACATAATATTACAATATGTATCATTTTATTATTTTCGCAGAACTTTACGGTCATTTAAAGAAACAATACTACCAACTTACATAAAATTGCTTGAAATCCTTGAGAGACGAAAGAGATGGCACAAGATGCCATTGTTGCTATACCCGTTTTGATTTGCAAATCGTATAAAATCAAGACATCGAGTTTTCGTTCTCCCCTAAGTCTCTGGCTACATACTCTTATAAAATTACTTATTATAAGATTGGAGCCAGAAGCCCTTGAGGGAGAGCGAGCAATCAATGCCCAGGGAGAACGAGTATCAATATCTAGAAAAGAATTTATTTAGGTTTTTCTTCTCTTCCATTAGTATTGAGACCTTGATCAATCTTATTGGTCAAGTACCCCTTTTATAAGCAAACAAATTGTGGATTTATTGCCAAAAAGATAGAAGAAAGAAATAATATATTTCGTGGGGTCATACATATCTTTTGCATTTGTCATTTAGTAGCACCAATAAATCTTGCAAGGACAATTAAAAGCAAAAAATATAAGGTTTGTGCTACTAAAAGCATATATAGCCACAAATCAGCAATCCACAAATAAGCATTAGTAGCATAATTTAATCAATTATTTGTGTTTTCTCGAGAACAAAGTATATCACATGAAGAGACGTATCGTAATTTGGTTAAAAAGTATGGATAAATAAAAAGGTAATAGAATAGAAACAAATTAAAATACACTCTTATAAAAACCCTCTTAAGAAGATATATGATTTTGATGGATATTAACACTTAAGAGGGATGTTTTTTTAACGCTCGTCTATTCTACTACAAATTCAACACTACATTTAATTGACACTAATCAATCAAAATTGGAGCTTGAATTTTTGACCTCGACAGAAGATTAACCACTCGAACTTTGAATGATTTTGTCGTTAAACCAAATCCCCACCCAAAAGGGACCTCTTAATAAATTCGGATGACAAAAGTGAAAGTAAAAGTTAGAAATTTTAAATTGTGATAGTAATAAAAATTGTTTTTTTTTCTTTTCTGAATTAGTATCTTGTCCCTTGTCCTGTATTTTCTTAGTTGATAAAATAACCAATCATTTAATTTCTTCTATGAAATTATTAAATTAGAAAATAATATCTAATAGATTTCACTATTAGAAAATCCACCTGTGGAAGAAATTACTGACGAGATCCCGTCGTTGAGTATTCGTCGATAATAAAACCACTCCTCTGCTCGTGGGTAACTCGTTTTGCAATGGACATCTATTGTATTTTGCCACTGATTTGTAACGACCTTTTTAGCAACAGATTACCGACATACTTCTCTAGACAAGTTTTACACTTCCTATGTCCAAACAATCATATTTTTAAAATAAGTTTTAGTAACAATTTATGTTAGCAACTTGTTTTCTCATTAGCAACAAGGGGAAGAGTTATTTTATCTACTTAAATATATGAAATTATTAATGTATGATTTCTTTTAAATGCTTAGTTAATCTTCTCAAGGTTATACTTTTTTTAACAAGTAACAAGTAATTGCCATTTAAGTTATATAATAACAAACAATAATTCTATATTTATAACCGATGAAATCAATTCTATTTAAGTTATATAATAACAACACTAACAAGTATGCGTATAGCTCTACATAATTCTGTATAGCTTTAATTGTATGATTTGTTTGCTCTATAAGTTCTGTATATGTGTCAATGATGTCAGATTTTGTCTGGCGACTGACCGTATACAACTCGTATTGCGCTATACGAGTCGTATACGTTATTTATCTAATTTTATGAAATGACCAAATTTATGCATTTCATATTAGTTTTGTATATATTTTATAATTATAAATATGTATGTTAATTAATATATTTTATAATTATATATTAGTTTTGTATTTTTTATATTTTATAATTAATAAATGACCAAATATGCATGGTCAGCTTTATGTCGCATTGTCACGAGTCAAGAGTAGAGATGAATTGAAACTCTTAGCTTTAGATAGTGATGGCAAACCTACTAATGTTACTACAAATGTAGTTTACAAGGAGGTTTTTGCTCATTTGTAACCTTCTAATCGAAAGTTGTTATGTCTTATTTAATATATAACACACTTGGTTTTATTTATGCATTTGTCTTATTTAATAATTAACTCTCCCACTCCCGTGTAATACACGGGTAACTAAAGCTAGTAGATGTATAAAATCGCATATATGTGTGTGCACACGCATATATAACATAGTATAACATAGTACAAAATCGCATATATGTGTGTGCACACGCATATATGTGTGTGCACACGCATATATAGTACATGTTTATAACTCATCAAAGTTCCATCAACTTACGTATATATAACATAGTCACATATACATAACTCAAGTCCATCAATTTTTTTAGTTCAACATATTTTTTTGTACTAGTTTTGTGTTATAGTTACATATACGTAATCCACAACCGTTGTATATATGTAACAAAAAGTATCAATATGGTTTAGTTTGATAGATGATTTTTAATTTTATTTGATTCTATTTACATATATCTAAGCAAGTTATTTATGTGTTTACATATACGTAATAATGTTTACAAATGGTTGCATCAGTTTACTGTTGGAGTATTTGAAAAAATCAATAAAGATGAAGACAATTGTTGATGAATATGAAGATGATAAATATAAAGTCAATTATTGGTTTTTTTGTAATGTAATTTATGAGAGATGAGAGAGGAGAGAGAAGAGTGAATATAGGAATTTAAATGGTGGTTTTCAATTATTTTTTTGTTCCAAATTTGCCCTTATATCATTAATATTAGCATTTTTAATGTTAAATTATTTACTAAAATACCATTATGTATATCAACCATTGATCAAGTAGATCAATGGTTTAGATTTGGTTTTCTTGGTTTTTTAATAAATAATGATTTTCTTAGGAACGCTCCCCTATATATATATATATATATATATATATATATATATATATATATATATATATATATATATATATATATATATATATATAGGGTAAGGAACGGTTGTTAACCCACCTTTATTACGATAACATGTTAACACTAATGTAACAAACACTTACACCATGATTATGTAGTGTAACTAACTTTACAACGCGTTACACCACTGATGTAACAATTTTCCCTCTATTTTTTAAAAAGTTTTACCTTTTTTTTAAAACCGTCTTAACTTTTTCGTATGATGTTATTTTTTATGCAAATTATGGCATTAAATATATCATTTTAATATCTTTAATTCAAGTATAGTCTTGTTATATTTTTTTAAAAATTTTTTTAACGTTAATTGTGAACCAATAGTTTACCACTGTAACTCTAACTTACAGTGATGACGTGGCCTACTGTGGATCACTAGTTTGGTTAATGGGTTATCGCAATAAACAAGGATTAACATTCGTTCTCTATTCTATATATATATATATATATACAAATCAAAATCTCGAAAGCTAATAACGCATAAAAGAACAAAGTGATGGTGAAAACACATCAATCAATCAAAAATAGTAATCGATTATCATTTGTACAAACAAAAATATAGAAAGTTGATAACGCCTAAAAGATGTAAGTGATGATGGAAGCACCTTAATCAAGTAAAACCAGTAATCGATTATCATTTGTGCAAACCAAAATCTAGAAATCTGATAACACATAGAAGATAAAAGTGACGGTTGAAACACCACAATCAATCAAAGCTATTACTACTCACTAATCATCTGTATTTGAATGCCCAAAATGGTAAATTTTGGATGGGTAAATTTGGATTATCGGTCCAAATAATCAAAATTATGTATATATTATTTAGTATGTATTATTCTATTATGTTTATGTATAAATATTCAAATTTATTATCATATACCTTAAAGAAAAAAACCAATCAAATGGCTAACTATGAATTAGTACATAAAAATATAAGTTTATACATCAAATACAAACTTCATACATTAATATAGAAATAAAATACAAGTCGCGATGAAAACTTTGCTTACAGAGTTGGATCCTAATGATCTTGATCTTGTTGGGGCATCGTTAGTGGAGGAATACGGAGACTAGCAGCCCTTGCATACTTTATCTATATGTAAATAGGCCATTACATCAAGTCCTCCGACAACTATAAATGAAAAGTATGATCTTGTAAAACGTCCTCTACTCGTGTAGGGATCCTTGCATGTTTGACAAAAATATGGTGCTATAAAGGTTGTATGTTGGTGGCTAGGTGGAGGCTGCTGTGGCTACCAAATGGTCTAACACCAATGTAAGGACAATCAAAGACCATAGGCAAGAATCTCTGCATCGATACCTTGTCTGGAGACCTAGCATCCAATGTCGCCGGAAACATCCAACCATCGTATCATTTTGAAGTATTTTCTCACCAACGTTATTATATTAAATAAAAACTTTAACCACTTAGCCTAGTGTGTTTTCCTTTAATTGTCGAGTGAGTATGTTGTAAAAAATCTTGCAACCTCTGCTAGTAACCTGATTCATCAAGTTCTTAAGAGACATGAAGGCCCGAATTAAATTATATTATTATTAACAATATTATGATTAGAATTTTGCAAACCTATTGACAAATAAGTAAAGAAAATGTTAAACTTGATTGGTCTAAAATACTGATATCTAGCTAGAAGATTTATCACCTAATGTCAAATAGTTTTCATCATAGCTTGAAATAGCTAACGAGTTTTCTGAAATAAAAAACTGCTAATACATATGATGAAATAATTGAAGAAATGAAGGAATGAAGTAATGAATATATATATGAGGAAGAAATGAAGAAATAAAGTAATGAATGAAGATAGGAAAAAACATATTGCCTTTTGTTAAGTAAGTTTTGATGAAATCTTACATCGTGTCAAATAATTGACACTCTTAACAAGGAATATTACATCATGTCAAATAATGCACATAACAAAGAATCTTAGGTAGTGTAAAATAATTGGCACACATAATGAGAAACTTTATGTTACGTTAATGGGTTCATACGACTCGCATAAACACATAATGAGGAACTTTATGTTATGTTAATGGGTTCATATGACTCGCATAAACATATATGAGTCACATAGGTGACATTGTATGGATTTTGTATAACTCTTTATGAATCATAAGGGGTGGAGATCGGCTAATGTGATTGGCTACAACTTGTATTGGCTAGGATGTAATTATACATGTCCTATAGCCCTGTCTAACTTGTATAAATGGTGATTGTGTAATGCGAGTGGTGTACGTTATAAACGTCCTCGATGAAATTACTTTTTTAATTAGATAAAATCATGATTAATCATTAAATTTTTTATATTTTCTAAATAAAAACCTAATAAAATTAACTTAATGGTAATTTGTTTATGTATTATGAATTTTTTTTATACTTTCAAAAAAGTTCTCCATATAATATTTAGTATTTGTAGTGTAGGGTCTTCAATTATACATACGAACCGTATGTGGATGTGTGTATGTGTGTAAACTTTCTTTTAAAAGAAATAATATATTGAAAAATACGAGAATCACATTAACTCTTGTATGTAGTATAGAAATTAACTCTTGTATGTAGTATAGAACTGACTAAAATACATGTAGATTTCATCATATTAAGATTTATTTTAGAAAATATGAAATTTATTGTATTTTATCTAAATGCATGTATGCATATACAATATATGCACATGTATATGTATATGTGCATATTTTTTTAAAATAGATTTAGGAGGGAGGAGATAAAATCCAAAAAGGAGCCCGGGAGAAATAAACAAATCATTGTTTGCATATCATAATACGAAAACTACGAGAAACAATTTGAAACATTCTTTATTTGTGTTTTCTATTAAAGATGTTTACACGACTATTAAAATATATTTTGGAATTGTTACATATGTGTATATATGGTTATTTATATCTATATTCATATTCATAAGATTTATCATAATCTCTAATCTATATCTATACTTCTATATAATACATACTAGGTTACAATCCCGTGTAATACACGGGCTAAATAAATTTACTGTTACACGGTTAATATTATAAAAAGTTATTTCTTAAATATTGTGTATTATACGGATTGAATAACCCATGTATTACAAATTTAAAAATTGAAAATTAACATATTTGAAATTTTAATTATGGATAGTTATTAATTAATAAATAGCTATTATAGCATGTATAATTAAAAGGAGAGAGAAGCGGGAAAAACAATTTTTAGATGGCTTAGATTGGTGACAAGTGTCCGGGTTTATTTTTATTTATTAGTATAGAGATTAGAAGTATAAGATTGTAATTTTATTTTAAGTGTAAGACACCTATATAATATTTTAAGTATAGATTACAAGTGCTTTATGCAATAATTTCACTTTTGCCCCCATTTAATTAAATTTTTTTAATTATTGTATTATTTAATACATGTTATTAATACATTTTTTAATAATATGATATTATTTAATTCACTTCATTAAGTTTTATTTATTTATAATAATATAAATTGGCATTTAAATTTATACTAATCATACCTTTAAAACTAAAGTTTTATTTTATTTATAATAATATAAATTGATATTTAAATTTATAATTACTAATCATATTTTTTTAACTAAATACTATTTAAATTAAATATTATTTTATTTAAATACTTATATCTATACTACATTATAATAAATCTCTCTGGATAGAGATGTAATTTTGTCAAACATACAAGTTTTGAATCAACATGTACAAAGAAGTGAAAGACATTTAAGAGATGTAGAATAAAGAATTGATTAAAATTTTAAGACACTTTAAGGGCAATATGGTAAATTTATCAATTAAATTTTATATATCTTGGTATTTTTACCCTTGTCTCTTTCATGTATTTAATAAACATTATTAATATATTAATTAATAATATGATATTATTTAATTTACTTCATTAAATTTTATTTTATTTGTGATACTATAAATTGACATTTAAATTTATATTTACTAATTATATTTTTATTAACTATATATATATTATGAGTTTAATAATTTTAATATTTATCTATATTTTTTATAATAAAAGTAAAAGGAGGAATGAATGATAAATTTACATATGGATTAACACACCCATATGAAAAGTCATGCTTAAATTTCAAAAACTTATGTTTTTATAACCAAATATTATTTAAATTAAGTATCATTTTATTTAAATATTTAAGTATACAACTTATATATATATATATATATATATATATATATATATATATATATAGGGTTAGGATCATTATAGAACCATTTTTTATTTTCAGAACCACACAACCATTGATTTACATATGTGTATATCCGACATTAACAATAAACTACGTAAAACAACTAAATATCACCAGCTTTAACTTACATATATGTAAATCAGTGGTTCGTAATTTACATTTATGTAAACTAATGGTTCTTTTGGTTCTGAAAATAAAAACTGGTTCTGTAATGATCCTGACCCTATATATATGGGTTATATTGAGAACCACCCTATTTTGTGAGAACTCTAGAAACCAATCTCAGCCACATAAATTAAGTCACATGTAACTCACATGTCATTTCCACCTTTTTTTAAAAACGTTCATAATTTTTTTTCACGACATTATTTTTTCAAAAAATTGCACTATAAAATTTAGTATTTTTTTATCTTTCCAACCCTAATATAATTTTTTTAAAAAAATCACCTACTTGTTATTTACACATGTGTAAATCCTTTTATACACATGTGTAAAACGAATTTCGGAAAAAAAAACGAGTTTTTTTTATTTTTTTAAATTTTTTTATTTTTTTATGAAAGAGGGAAATGAGAGAAACATTTTTGTGTATTTATTTTTTAATTTTCATCTTATTTTTTATTTTATAATTTTTATATTATGTTTATATTATTTACCATTTTGCCATTGAAAACTAGTGGCTCACATTGGTTGCTAGAGTTCTCGTAAAAAAAGAGAGTTCTCATTTGATACTTTCTCTATATATATATATATATATATATATATATATATATATATATATATATATATATATATATATCTTTATGTTTATAATAACTATAATACTAATATTTTTCTAGGGCATATTGTGAGTTTAATAATTTTAATATTTATCTATATCTTTTATAATAAAAGTGAAAGGAGGATTGAATGATAATTTTACATATGGATTAAGACACCCATATGAAAAGTCATGCTTAAATTTCAAAAAATCAACCATTTTATTTCATTTATACTTACAATAAAGTATAATATATGATGTTTAAAATACAAATGTTAAAGCATATACACGTGGCCAAACAAAACTGCTATTTACTTTTAATTACGTTCATTCACTACGATTGAGCACTAATCACTCTTCCCCTTTCCCTTGCTGATTGTTAAAAGCTCAATAAAAATCAAGATGGTAATTTTTTGTGACAATTTCTCCTTTAACTTTCTCCGATCTATGCAAACCACCACCGAAAGCTGACTCCGATGATAATAAAACTCTAACCTACATTCATAAAACGAAACCCCCTAAAATTTAGGTAATAAGTGATTTCCGACCACAAATACCACCCATGCTTTCACTAATCTTATTGGGATAATATAATTGTATTAAAGACTTTTGTAATATACGTAATTGTTTTCTTTCATTCAATTTTTTCAATAATTATATTTTGATTTTTTAATTTACATTATAATGCACCGAGCTCATACTGATTAAAATCGAATTACCAAAAGCATCAACGAGCGGGCATTTCCACTAGTCGATACATATGTATGAAACTTGCTAAGATGAAGAAACAAGAGAAAAAATAGAAAAATCAATTAATAGGAGAGGAACTTCATTTAAATCTCTTATAATTATATTATATTTATTTAACTTTCAATTAATGAGTGATTTAGATTGATTTTTGTAGTTTGTATTGTTTCTATTTACATTAAAACCTCCCGAATATGTATGCCGATCTATATATGAAAAAGAAACTGAATTCTTTTATCAGTTAACCTAACAGTTAGTAAGCTCTTAGTTTATTACAAGTTTAAAAATATACTTTACGTTAAAGATGATACCATGATAAAAGTTAAGAGAGACATTTGGCCACCCTTGAGGTTGTGGTGATTGCTTGTTGCACTAGAAACAACTATTTTGTTTTGAGACATGTCATTTTTCCATGAACCACAAATCATTACTTTTAAATAATAGAAAGTAAAAAAGCAAATTAAAAGGGGAAATGGAAACTTGAAGATGTTCCACTAACAATAATATTCACGACCCTTGGGACAAATGACAAGTCACTAGAATCTTGATGCAAAAAACAAGAGTGGATTAGACACGTAAGTTGATGGTTGATTATTCTGTTGATAAAATTTTGTGTTTAACATATAACGTTGTCGTTTTTCTATAGTTTGTCACTTTATAATCACCGATAGAGTAGTTAAGACGATTATAAATAATAAAAAGAATTCTTTGACTTAATAACTAAGAAGTTCTAACTGCATCATTATGCCAAACACAAGAACTATTACTATGTTTAAGAGTATTAGCTTCTAAAATCATATCTAAGCACGTGAAGAAGAATTAAACATCTTGTCATATTTGACATTCTTTGTATCCACTCGATTTATTAATGTTGGCTTTTTAGTGGCGAAGGTATCTTATATCTAGTGTATTTGACATTCGACATTTGTTCCATGTTTGCCAACATCTGTTTCTAGATAAAAGTTGAATAAGACACATTTCTTTGTTCTTTCTTTCGTGTTATCTTAATTATAGTCTTAAATTTACATGTTGGAATTCGAATATATAATCTTGATCCTAGAATTGACAAAATAGTTCTTTTTGTATTCTATGTTAGGTTAATTAAAAACCCATGTATTACATGAGTGAAATAAATTCAAAATGTTAAACAAATAGTTTTTATTATCCATTTATGAGATAAAATTAATGAATATCTAAGAAATTATAGATAAGATAATAAAAATTAGAAATTATAAAATTATATTTTTAAGATAAGATAGAATGGAAATCATATAGTAGAGTATGTTTTAATAAATTATTAGAATAAAAAGATTTATAATGTAGATATTTGACTGTTTAGTTTACTTATTTAAAATTATTATTATTTAATAGGAAAGAGAGGTCGTCACGTGTCCCCTTAATATTTTATTTATTATATAGTATAGATATAATTTTATATAATTAATCTCAGCATCATATATATTTTAAGTATATGTTATTTTTGTTTTCTCCTATTTTTGGTATTATGAATAGTTAAATATTTAATGGATGGAAGATGAATCTTTTATACACCACTAGCTTTAGTAAACCCGTTTGTTACACAGGTTAATAAATAAAATTAAATAGAATAAATTTTTATTAATTATAAAAAGATAAGACAAGATAAGACAAGATTAAAATCTTCCTTATTATAAATATAATGAAAGTTTTGTTTCATAACAAACATTTGAAAAATTATCATCTTTAAAAAACTTTTTTTATTCTAACTTTCCATTTTAATTAATTTTTGTTTAAAAAGATTTTACTTTTTTAAAAACATTAATTTTAAAATATTTCGTATTTTTAAAAAAATTTCATGTTTTATAAAAAATATTTCTTTAGAAATAACATTCATAAAAAATCATTTTCTTATTTAGTTAAAAAATATTTTAATCTAAAAAATAATTAAATAATATTATTAGTAATTAATGTAATTATTTTATAGGAGAGAGAAGCGGGAAAAATTTGATTAGAAGGAATGTGTTAATGATATGTGTCCCCTCTATTTACCTTTTTATTAGAGTAGTAAGATATAATTGAAAGTTGTAGGCTTGTTAAGCGATGATATATTGATAGGCAAGCAATTTAGGGAAATTAATGTTCTAATGAAAAATCCTGATAATTAACTGATGTGTTTTATAATTAAAATATTTCAGTTTGAAGTATTTATTTAAAATTTTAGGATTTATTAAAACTATTTATGGAAATTATTAAACAACACTAGGTTTTAAATTTACATGAGATTCATGAGAGGCAATTAACGAGCTTCTATAGTATACGCCTTTAGGATTAAGAAATATGTACAACGTTTGCCTAAATGTGTAAACTACTCATCATACGTTGATATAATAGACATTTTCTATGGCAATGATGTTAATTCACCTATAGATTTGTCGTTAAGTTGCCCATTGGTATGCTTGCATCATTTGTTTTCGACCAGAATCATGTTGGTAGTGATAAAGAACGTTCATGAACTATTTGCAATAAGCCATGTGGTGTTGCACCATCCAAGTGTTTTCTGAATTTCGTAATTGTCTTGGATAAGTATTTAAATCATATATGGAAATCAATTTTGATTAAAGTATTTTATTGGTATGTGTATCAATAATCAAATAAGATAGAAAATAGTTTTAGAAGAAAGTGTATAAATATATCTATGGTAGATCTTTGAAATCAAACTAAGTTACTGCTTGTTATGCGTGAATATAAAGTGAAATAGAATGAGTTATTCTGCTGGAACTAAAAAAAAATGTTGGATAATAACTTAGGAATTGAATAAATCATTCATAAAGATTGTGATTCCTTCCCTTGTAATGATTTTCATTACTTGATGTGAGAGGTGTTTGTTTTTCATTACTTCAACCAACCAACCACCAACTCTATAGCCATCACCACCACCACCAACATAACCACCATCAACCAAACCACCACCACCATCATTGTTTTCCATTCGCAATACAAAGTAATGATTTATTCTATTCCTATAGGATAATATAACAAGACAATAAAATTATAATAATTTATTTCATTTGTTTGTCCATTTTATTCCATTATCCAGTACATTTAATCATTCATTCTATTACCTCATATTAAGAACACTGAAATATATCATTTTTATAGGGGTTGAAACATTACAAAAAATTATTGCAATTCTATATAAAAATGCATGATAATTGGTGTTATACATATCAAAAGGTGATAGTTACATCAACAAGAATTCTATTAATAAAAACATAATTACCACCGAAGACTTGGCCATCAGTAGCAACTTAGTTGATTATGATCATTCTTACTGTTGAAAATAGTTGCTAATGATCCATTAGTTACCACTAATGCTTTAGTTGCTATGGTACTTTAATTATTACCAACGATATCAGACACTATGGATACTCAGTTGCTATTATGCACAACAAATTGCCAAAGTTTCTTAATGTTTTCCAGCGATTATTAGTTGCAACTTACTATTGATTTATGAATTCTTTCTAAAAGGATTGCCACCACGGGCATTACCCCTTGGACCTTGCTACTTGAGGCTCTGCCCTCGAACCCTCATGGTCTAGAAGGCTTCACCCCCTTGAACTACCCAATGTCCCTTTGTTCTTGAAATTAGAATATTCTTGAATGAGCGCGCAATTCGCACCAATGAGTATTTTGATTTCTCATTTGGTCTTAACAAAACCCGATTTCCCTAAAATGACCATGCTGATGCTAACATCAATAATACTAAGTCATCCTTAAATATACATCAACCTTATAATGACCAACAAACATTGCGTTAGTACTAACCTTACAGTTTATTATCATTCATAGGAATATGCACCTATGTATCAACATACTAGTCAAAAATATCAACATGCATATCAATCTACTCCTGAATATTAGTATCTTCGATCATGGATATCAATGTGTTCTTGAGTTCATGCCGACAACCAAGATCGATACTTCACAAGTTGCTACTAATTTTTTTTAAATTTTTATTATCTTTTTTTGTATAGGATGAGTGTATTTGTGTGGGATTTAGAAGAAACTACAAATGGAGTAAAACTAACAAGGAGACGATGGTTGATTCACGATCAACTATTCGTGTTTAGCTTTACTTTTTGAGCTTTCAGACAATGTTGTTGCACTTTGTACAAAATCGCATTCGAGAAATATTTCCATATAAAACATTGGTATTTAAATATCATCTGAAGTCCTTTTGGCTTGTACAACTTGGGCAAGAACTAATAAAAGATACTAGCATTGACTTTGAAAGTCAACCTGTTTTACTTTAGACCCTTTGCATCTACAATTGTAATTAATAGTCTAATAGATATCGACAATAGGAGTGAACATGCTCCGGTTTGTTATATTCGGTTAATTCGTTCAACCACCAATCGGTGTTAACATTTATTAGTTATTTCCAATTGTATGATGGTCAATTGGTCATACAAAAAAGCAAACATGCTAATCTATAAACATTCAAAGAACAATGAGAGGAAATAATACATAGAGTTAAGTTCATTTTTGCTCTCTAGTTTTACAAAAATAATCATTTTCTTTCAAAGATTGAAAACATCAAATTACCTTCAAATGTTTCATAATTTGTTTTAATTTTAGTCCAAAAGTTTCATTATTATTTCAACTTAAATCCAAAATAATAAAACTTTTGGACTAAAACTGAACAACTTATGAAACTTTTGAAGATAAATTGAAGTTTTAAATCTTTTGGATGAAAATGATTATTTTTGTCAAACCTTAAAGAGTAAAATTGAAATTAACTCTAATATATATTATGAATTAAGAATTGTAACAGGAGTGTTTATGGTTCATACGTCCGCACATATATACATACACATATATCTCTATCTATGTAAATATCTATATCTATAATATGTATAAAGTTTAGTATACAAAGTCATATTTCATATAAATATAAAATGTAAGAAGTGATATTAGCCATTGATTTAGGCAATCAATGATTGAGATTTAATAATGAAAGCATTAAGCATGAACGGGTCTAGAAGTGTAAAATGGAATAGCCTACATTTGATAAGTGCTCTCAAATTTTTTATTTTTTTAAACGTGCATAACTTCTTCATAAAATATTATGTTTTCATATATACAAATTATTAATACAAATAAAAAAATATAAAAGATTGGTTTATATGACAGTTAGGTTTGGTTATATATAACATATAACCATAGCCTAAGCATAGCATTTGGTTATAAAAACATCCATGACCAAACCATTGGTTTCTCATTTGGTTTGATTTCTTCACATATAACCCCTGTGTGATGGTACTTTTGTTAATGAACATTAAGAGTCATTCATGAGGTAGTTCAAGGAATACAAATGGCTAAACAGCTAAGGGTTAATCTGATATCAGCAGAAGCAAAAGAAATAATGACAAAAAAGATCTTGAACATATATGAAAACATTCTTTCCGTTATCAAATCAGTCGACTCTGCAAAGGCAGCCTCGGGCACCTGCCTTTCCAGCGCCGAGTCTGCCCAAGTCATCGAGCTCGAGATTGAGCACGTCTTAGCAAGTTCAACATGAAACCAATTCAGAAATTTCAAACAGGACCCTCATGTTAAACATGTATATAATATAATATAAAATACATGTTATATGTTATTCTGTACCATTAGATTCAGACAACATATTTCATGAGACTGATATAGTTTGGAGCTAAGTGGAGGGCTTGTTATCATCTGGTACCTCAGACAAAGCATCAGGTACAAGTTCTTTTGCATCTTCACCATTCCTAAGAGCTTTTCTTAGGCCAATAACAATAAACAAGTTGGTCAAAGTGAGAAGTGATTCAGCACCACCATGCAACCAATCCACATTTGATAAGGATGTTCCATAATGCACCTTAGCTGCTCCAAAACACTCATACTTTTACATATTTAAACAATATCAATTTTGTAAAAAAAATTATAATTAAACAAAAATGTAATAGCAAATCTTGAAGACTTTGTGTGAAAGAGGGGTTAAAAATATATAATTTATTGGTACATGCATCAAGATTGACCTAACAATTACAAAAGTGTTGGATTGCTTCTTTTATATAAAGACTTCAGATTTGTATCAGTTCACACATCAGAAATGATGTGATCATGGGTGATCGATCAAGTCAAAAAATGAATACGCGTTTGAAAAATATAGTATCAAGATTGGCTTAAAAACATATTGTTCCTAAGGCTCATGTGTATCACATTTCTTGCTAAGTGTTTATTCTTTCAACTGAGAAATGAAATTCAAGCTGGGAAAGAGGAGATTACCGTAAATTCCTGCCGGGACTGGATGCAATGACAAGATGCAAAAAAAAAAAAAAAAAAAAAAATCAACCACAAAGAAACATAGTAAGATCAAATGTATTTGATTTAACAACAATTAGCATTTCGAATCACTGCAGAGCGAAAGTAAAAAAGGTGAATAAATTTGAAAAAAAAACTCTCAAATGAGGGTATAAAAACATGATTTGAACCACAGAACAACCAAATTATAGACTTTTATCATCAATCATAAAACAAGGCAACAAGGTTTCACAATTAGCAGTGTGTGACTGTGTGAGGATTCTTTAACAAAATCATGCCAGAATTCATCACAATAAGAAGCTAAAATACTCAAAACACATGTCACTTGAACATATTACGGAATGTAAAATCAAAAGATTATTGTTTCCAAATAAGATGTACATTCAGTTTCTCAGAAGAAACTACAGTATGTTGCCATTGTAAACCAATATCACAAACACTTTGCAATCACAATCATATCAAGTGTCTTTTCATAAGATACAATGATCAATAACAACCAAAAGTTAAGCACAATTCACTTGGTAATTTCATCAAACATTTGGCAGGCAAACAGGCAAAATCCACAAATTTACCAACAATCACTCACATTAACAAATAAGAACACAAGGGTAAAGAAGCAAAACAACTTACTGGTGGCACCCACAAACGCAAGCAAGAAGTAGAACCCAAAAAGGGTAAGCTTTGGGGCAGAATTGGATCTTGTGATGAAGTACAAGAACCCAATGTACGGAAACAGCGAGAAAGCGAAGAGTTGTGAAGCAATGCTCTGTGAATCAATGGTGGGTGACCATGGATCCACTGGGAATGGTAATGCGTTTGCAGCAAGATTGCTTCGATTTTGGTTGGGGGTTTTGGTGTTTCTGAAGGAATTGAAGTTGAACTGTTTGGGATAAGGGGTATTGAGATTGATAGTTGTTCGAATGAATGAAGAAGAAGAAGAAGAAGAAAGTAGTATTGGGTTGCTGTAAGAGGTTTGAAGACAGTTGATCATGGTGGTTTTAAGGAGATTTGTGAAGAAGACGAAGCTCCTTATCGGAAAATAGAAAAATAGAAAAATGTTGTGGTCATGTCTTTCTTTATCCGGTTTTTAAAAAAAAATAAAAAAAAAATTTAAATTTAGTAAGCTTTAGAAAAAAATATATATCATTCTCTATCTTTATTTCTATATTATTTTTTAAGGGTAATTTTATATTTTTTCCTATAAAGTTGTAAAATTACATATTTTTAAAATCATGTTTAAAGAGTATTGTATAGTATGCATTAAAAACTTGTATTTTGTAATTTTTAAGGTGAAGAGAAGGATATATGTAATTTCTTTTATTTTTTATTATTTATTTCTCATCTTTCATCAAAGTCTTAACTACCAGCAAATTCAAACTTGTGAAGAGCTTCTTAAATCAATTCGTTTATTTGATAAAGATTTGAGAGATCCATTCTCAAACTATGTCGAAGCAACCCTTGATAAAATGAAAGATGAGAAATTTGTTTATTTGATAAAGATTTGAGAAATCCATTCTCAAACTATGTCGAAGCAACCCTTGATAAAATGAAAGATGAGAAATCTACTAAGTGGTTGCAGTTGCATGTAAACATTCTAACACGCCTTTTATATTTTAATGTTGTAGCATTACAAATATAATAACATATTTTTATGAATATAGTCTTATAGATTATGAATTTGCCAAATAAGGAACATCATATCTAAGAGGTCTAGCCTAAAGACATCTCACTTATGTTAAGTCACATAAAGGCTATTTTATCAATGGTTATAATTTACCACATAAACAGCTTAAGATGGTCGGGTCACACAAAATAATGGTGTGTGTCAAAGGGTCTATGTACAACAAAAGTAAAAGATTACTATGGATTATGAAATGAGATCTTAGAGTTTGAATATCATAGCATCATAGGATATTGTGTGATTGTTTTGTTTAGATGTATTTGATTTGATCATGTGAGGGGGGTAAGGGTAGACCCCAAAACTCATATGGTTGATGCTAAGCGAACATCGATAGAATGTGTTGATTACCTTTTTATCTTAGCATCCCAGACTTAACAAGGTAAAGTTGTAAGTTTCGAATTGGTTGTAAAACGTTCGTGTGAAAGTTACAACTTTCGCATGATTTTTATGTGAAACTTAATTACCAAGCTAATCTAGTTAGACCCGACTTAAGAAAGTAAATCATACTTAATATCTACTTGCTAGATAAAGAAAGCAAATTAATTAACTTACTAGGTAACCATTTTAACTAATAGGGTATGTTTGTTCGTCGGAATTCAATTGAATTATAATAGGAATTCTATATTTTAATGTGTTTGGTTGACGTAGTTGGTTGGAATTAAAATTTGAATTCCATTCGTAGTGTCTTTAGTCGAGAAATGAATTTGAATCATAATTTGAAGTTTGAGTTCTTTCCACCAAATCCTTCTAAGTAAAAGATTTTATATTCCTTCCAAATTATGATGGATTTCGCATTCCAGCATCAGCTGCTATCCACGAACAATGCTGACCGACACCGCTTGTTGTAGCCTACCTCCATTAACCAACAGCGCTATCACCGATATCACCCACCCACCACACCGGTCGTCGATGCTGCACGCCACTTATCGTCGCACTCTACCACCCAACCATTGACATGATCGTCATATTATTTAACTAATAAATTTATGTGTATGTGTAGTTAATAGTAAACCAGAAGCTATAAATAATAAATTTATTACACACTCCTGCTAGTGACTACGGTTTTGGAAAGGTAAAAAATTTATTTTGACCTCAGTTTACTTCTGATTAACATCCTTCAAACTGAAATAAAACAAAAATGAAGTACAACACCAACATAGCAAAGTTCGAACTTGTGTGAAAACACCAAATAGTAGGGGCGTCGGTGATGACGAGAAGGTGGCAGCAACGACGAGGTAGCGATTGCAATGATACATTTCAATTTCTTTATGGCTGTTTTGTCAAGAATAAATGTATTATAATATAGATTCTAATTCTTTTAAATTTCAATGGTGCATTTCAATTATTTTGACAAATTCAAATTATATTCAATTCATTCAAATGTGGTTTTTTTCTTAAAATTTTAATTTCCTCAATTTCGAATTCCAATGTATTCAAATTTCAGGTCGTTCAAATTCTAATTCAAATTCTATTTACGATTCCAATATTAGTTCCAATCCCAAAAAAAATTCATAAAACAAAAACCCTTCAATTATATTTCCAAAAAATCTCATACATTGATCAAGAGTTTGGTTAGTTGCATACTCTTTTGACTTTTCACTTGAAGCTAAACATAAATTGAAATATAATACATCCTCCCACATTCATGACACTATTCAACTAAATTTTAAAAAACAAAAACTGATGATAACTAATAACATGTAGGTGGGAGGTTATGGGTTCAAGTTTCACTTTAAACAATATGTTCAGAGTTGAGCCAGAAGATTTTCCCAGTAATGAGTTTTCTCCTGAGTGGGTTGTGGGTGCGGTCCCAGTTGGGACACGGATAGGTGAGCCCGATTAAAATAACATATATCCTCCGAAACATAGTAGCACATTTGCAGCTAAAAAAAAAAGAGAAAAACTAATGACATGTAGAAAACAAAGTCTTTATAATCATGAAGCACATGAAACACCAAGAGAAGTTGGCAAAAACCGATCAGACTGCGTTCTTCTCACCAACACCTTCATCTCCGGCGAAACCAAATCAAAGTCCATCGCCTCCGGTATCGTAGAAAGAGCACTTGAAGTGTCATAAGCATAAAAAGCTTCTTCTTTTCTTGAGCTATGGCGGTTATGTCTCGGCCGAAAAACTGATCGTAGGAGCCTGCTGACGGAGCGGGTGAGTGTGCTCGAGTGTTTCTTGGAGGCGGGATGGTGTTGTAGAGGCGGCGGTTGGTGGCGGAGGGAGGCGGAGGAGAGGCGGGGCATGGACATGATTCGGGCGGATAAGGCGGAGTCGAGGTGGCGTTGGAAGGATTTGAGTTCGTAGGAGTCGTAGAGAGAGCTTTCACAGTCCCATAGTTGATGTTTGTGTGTTGGTTTTAGGGTTTGTGTTTCATTCTCCATTTTTGGAGTTGTTGGAGGTTTGTGTTAGTTTTGTATGTAGTTTAGTGTTATATATAGGGGGAGGGGGGAGATGGTACATGTGAGGTTGATGTTATTATGTAGGTTATGATATGCATTAACTAACCAATCAGGCATATTACTTTTTTTTTTTTTAACGGCCAACGAATAATTTTTAAGCCCGGTCACCCAGGTAAATCCATTGGCGAAAGGCCACCCACGCCCGCGAACACAAACAGCGCTGTTGACCCGGCTCGCCCATCATGCCAAGGGAAACCCACCACCTAAAGGCCCACTGTGGTAAAACCCTTGGCCCACTTGGAACATATTGCACCTAGTGAGACTCCAACCCATGACCTCCACTTTGGAAAGTCATATGATGCCTACTCCTAAATCAAGCATATTACTAGTTATTGATAATATGATTCAATTCGATTTGAACATGTAAATTAGTAAGTATTTTTTAGGATTATTAGATTTTAATAATCTCAATTTTTATTTATTGGCTGCGATTAATTCTAACTCAGGAAATTTTATGGACACTCTTAATTTTGAGCTTATTTTCCTTCAACGATTCCAACTAACTGACAGTTAACCCTCGTTAGATTTCTTTGAGGAAATGGGGCCAACTTTAAGATATTTTTCAACTTTATCGCCACCCATCCTCCACCAGGTCCGTTTTTCGGGGTTTACCCTCCATCACTGCCTGAAATCTACCTCCAACAAGTTAAGTGGTTCATATCAGGAGGTGGAGATTACCGGATTTCTGGGTACAAAAGTTTCAAATTGACGTAGCTGATGGTTGATTTCAACTTTCTGTTTAATGTTTTGACCATATAAGTTGTCTATTATATCAAAAAAACTAACGGTGTTAACTCTCAGTTAGTAAGTGATCATTGGAGACAAATAAGCTTAAAATTGAAAGTGACTGTAAACAATTTCTCAGTTGAGTTTAATCTCGGTCAATTAATAAAAGTTTGGATTATTAAAATCTAATAACCTTTTTATTCGTATATAAGAGTATGTTTTTAATGGTTTTATTAAAGTAATTTAAAGTTTTCATTTCATTTAACTTTTGCTTGTGTTTTAGTCTTATATAATAATTATATAAGTGTTTAAAAAATTAATATTTAAATGAACTATATGAAACATGTATGAATAGTTACTATATAATGGTTAATTTTTCTTGGATATGATTCAAATGGAAAATTATAAACTTTGTTATTATTAAATAAATTACTTTCCTCATTGTTAAGTGTACCTCAAATAATGAAGGTTGAGTGGTTATATATAAGAGTAACTAAAAAATTTCAAGTGATCTTAGTGGAAAACATCAAAAACTTGATGGCTACTTTGTATGGATACTTCAATAAAAATTCTCCCTTGATCGTTATTTTGTATGGATACTTCGGATAAAAATTTTAAGTTGAGAACGACAAAAATCATTTGCATAAACAAAGATGCAATATTACTATGACAAAACAATAATAAATGTATGAACAAATAATCAAATATACAGCTTATGAGTTTGGTTACAAGAAAACAATGATATTTGCATGTAAACAAGTAAGAGTAAATTCATGATTCGAGTGAAGGATTAGCTGTACTAAAAGAAGCATTAATTAGATGTCACGAGATTGAAACAAGGGCCATTCATTTGTAGATGTTTTGTGGGAGTACTCATTTAAATCTTTTTGAAGTTTTGGTGATTCATTTATGACGATGGTGAATGGCAACAGGTGTTACCTTCTGCCTTCTTTTTGTTTAATTTCAGCCCTCCACCTATCGTTACAAATATCACTATGAGCCTTATCATAGAGATATGAAAACTAATTTTTCATAAAATGAGAAAAATGATTTTATTTTCGAATTTTGGACATAAACATTTATATGTTTTCTACTATAAGAGATATTCACAACGAATCAAATTGTCTGTAAAACGAAGCCAGATAAATGATATGTTGTTAGAAAACATTACTGATATGAACTTCAAAGCACAAGAAATTCGAATGATTCCAAGCATGAAACGCACTCAATGATAGAGCATCCATTTTCCTTTCAACATGGAGAACGGTTTCAGTAAAGAACCTTGTTAGGTTCAACGTGGTCAGATAAAAAAACATCTTTTGTTGTCACTATTTGAAATTCACACCGGTGAATTTTTCTGGTATCCTCAGCATGTGATGTGACTGTATTAGGCAGTGGTGCAACCAAACTGATTCGTGACAGCAACATCAGAAGTCATGATTGCAGAAACAGCAATGGTTAGGAATTGGGATTTCATTCTGAAATGAAAATTATACAAGAACAATTAGTAAAAATCTGTTTAAGTTTGTTAGAAAACGTTACTGATATGAACTTCAAAGCACAACAACAAACTGAAACAAAAAGACCGAAAAAAATAAAGCGTGTACCGGACTTGTGTTTGACGCAATTCTCTTAAACAGATTCGTGATCTGTTCCCAGTGCACGTCGGTGCGAAACAGCAACAACGCACCGCCGGACTTGATGACTTGCCTGAAACGAAAGCGAAAACGTTGCAGTAAAGGAGAGATCAAGAGAGAAAGAGTTTTTTGTTTGGTGTGTCAAAACTTCTGCACTTGAACTGGTTTAGGGTTTAGGTGATGAGAATTTAGCTTATTTCCATGGCCTTATAAACAATTGTGCGTGTAGAAGTAGAATAAACAGATTGATGATTCAAGGTGACCGGTGTACGGACCTAACCAAAATAGAACAAGAACTTTTGAATTTTTTGTAAAAACGTTCAAGGAGCATTTTTGAGTTGATGATGACAAAAAAAAAAATCTTTTAATCGCACCCTTGAATCACAATTAAGGATATGAAAGATGCAATTTGGGATTGCGATGGATAAAGCCATGGGTCTAGATAGATTTAATTTCCATTTCATTAAACAATTTTGGAGCATTTTTGAGTTGGATTTCTATAGCATGATGTTGCATTTTTACGAAACAGGAGAAGAGAAACATTGGTTGTACTTGGCTTTGTTTTCTATTATATTTTTGCTAAAATTTCTGCCTTACAAAATACCACACTCAATTGTGCCGTTGAACGGCTCTTTTAACCATTAGTTTTGACTGTTGGGTTTAAATAATGAAAGACTATAAAATCATTAAAATGGGACCATTTTCTACTTGTATTTGATCTTATGAAACACGTTGCAATCAACTTGAACTTCTGGATTCTGACAACAAGTAACTTAACGAAAATCATGATTTTTAGAATTTTTTTTATGCTTGTTATAATTTATTTAGTTATTGTAATTTCCAATTCAATGTATTTTATTTTAATTAATTAAATTATTTTTTTTTAATTTTATTTTTTCAAAAATGTTAAGGATACTTTTGGATATCACCCCTCCATTTAGGGTACTTTGGGCGGTTTGAGGTAAAAATAACATGATACATTTTTATAGGTAATCTCTTGGGTAGCAGTAGGTACCACCTCTTCACCATTAGGAATTATGTTTAGCATCAAGCTAGCTAGATAGGCTAGTTTGATGTATTGAAGATGATACAAATGCCAAAATGAAGTGTCTCTCTCATGATCAAAGATCGCCAGGAACCTCTGAATGAAACTTCAGAGTGCATGTTCAAAGACTCACATACCACAAATGAATCTCTACTCATTCAAGACTAATACTTCAACAAACACATCTCTTCTATCCAACAAGAAGCTATGAACCCCGTACAAATCTGTACGGATCATGTGACACCAAAACAGTCTGAATGTTAAAATAAAGTTCCCTGACACTATCGCAGAGTATTTATTAGAATAGCTCCACTCACTAAAACATCAATAACTAAGGGCGCTCCTTAGTAAAGCAACCAATAAAATTGGCGCAATCAACATTGCACTAATGACAAAACTTTGGCGCTATATAATGCGTGATCAAGATGAGAGGAAATCAAGCAAGCAAGAAGTAAATAATAACATAAACATTTTTTTTTACTGTTGTTTTTATTTATTCTTCTAGTAGAAAGAGTTGAGATATTTTAGTGTTTGTATTCTAATCCTAATAAAAAGTAAACATAAAAGTATTTTCTCTCATATTGATTGTGGTAATTTAATTTCTTATTCCACATAAGAAAAATCTTGATAAAAACATTAATTGCCTAGCTTGTTGTTTGTTTAACATTACCCTAGAATGGATGATAAAATAACGTACAATATAGTTTTACCATCATTTTCAAACCCATTTTAAAACATGAATTGGGAGAGAAGCTCTATATGGTAATCCAACTACTTAATATTTCTTTTTTATTTCAGTAAGAAAAAATACATACCTCTCACCAAACTTTTCAACAAGATGACATTTTATTCCCATATTTGCATATTTAAATGTTCATATTATGACAGGGGCCGATGTATGAAGGGGGCAGTGGTAGCCCGGGCTATTCATAAATCTCGTTCCGCAGTGCAATTTTTTTTCTTTTTAACCGTTGTATGTATCGGGATACCCCTAAATAAAAATTAGAATACCCTTCAAATATGAAAAACCTCAAATTAACATAAGATTAAAAGCCCAAATAAAAAATAAGATTAATATCTCATTCAATTAAAAGTTCATTCATTTCAATTATATTAGCTATCTATATTATATCAAAATAGCATTTTAGCAACAATAAATTTATTTATCTTTTAAGTTGATTCACTAAAGTTTGTTTCTTTATAATTTGACCACCTGTACTATATACATATAAGAGTATTGTATATATATCATACGCACGTTTCTATATGATATTAGTACCGAGTATGCACAACGCATGATCATAACCAATGGTGAAGGCGTGCTTATTTTTATCTATATTTTGGTATATATTTTATTTAAAAGTGAGTCGGGTCAAATGTGGTATGCTTTTGACTTTAAAATATAGTTTTTTATTGAATTTCAAATATACCGTTGCAAAGTGTCTATTTTTGTTTACGTTTCCATATAAGCTTTATTTTAAACCACACCGTCTCAAATATCTTACATTTTTTAAATGCATTATGTAGGTACGAGTTCTCCGTTGCATAGTGCGGGTGAAATTTCACTAGTATATATTCAAGAACATCATGATTGCTATATGGAAGTTCTTTTGTCTTAGAGCATTCACAGCAGGCTCTTCATAAATTTATGAGTGTGTTCTTTATATTATAGAGAATGGTTATTAGTGATTGTGAGTGGAGGATAGAGAACATGTTACTGTTCATCTCTATATTTGATAAAACACTGTTCATCTTTATTAATTTTTTAATATTTGTTGAAAGTGGTTGTGAGTGGAGGAGAGAGAAAATATAATGATAAAAGTATAAAAAAATATTATTTTATTGAAAAGAAGAGAGAAAAAGTTGTGTTTTTTAGTGTAATTATAGAGATGGAGATGGAGGTTGGGTTGTGAATGCTCTTAAAACTTTATTGGGATAACACTTTTACTAGTAAAGTCATATCTTATTTCTAATTTAGTTTTGTTTTATATTTTTATTTTCAGCCCTCATAATATATATAGTGTATATTTTTAACACATTTGATTTTCTAATATTTTTATTTACCAGTAATAACTTTCGTTCGTAAATTTTTTTGATGAAAAACATAATGCGCATTTATCTTTAGTTTTTTCAAAATATTCCAATATAAATTTTATTTAATATTAAATATCTTTATAGTGACGTATGATATAATATTTATTGTTCTGGTAACACTATTGAGTGATAATAGTTTTTACGACGAGGAACGCTTTGGGGTTTTAAATGGGAATATAGTCGTCAAGACATGTGTTTTGCAACTGTATTTTGATATTTGGAATCATAGCGCGATCGACGCAACGCACAGAGATGAAAGCCTAGTTAAAATAAAAGCACCCTAAAATAAAAAAAAATTATTGCCTGAATATACTGAATTTTTTTTTACTATTGAATTAATGTACCGTAAAAAAAAAATTTTGGATGCCCCTGGTTTTTTTCGCTAGATCCGCCACTGATAATATTATCCTTACACCTTCCTTTCACACAAATTGGCTTCTCAAACCACCTCGTATCTTTATTGGTTATCTCGTAGCATCACTTTTACTGTTTCGTTAACGCCACGAAAATATCATTTTGTCGCAAGTCACTTTTATCGAGTAATTTTGCCCATATTATCTTCTCCAACTAGCCATCATATTTATCACTATATTGATATCTCGTTTGATTCCTCGCCTATTTCCCATCACAATTTTAGGCACCATCCGACATACAACCACTATAGACCTCCGAAACAGAATTCGCCACAAGTTCATCGAAGTAGCATAAGTTCAAATACATCCCTAAGAGCATTCACATCGGTTTTTTCAGTGATTCATAATTATTTAACTTTTCTCCTCCACTATAAATTACACAAAAAATACACTATAAAAAACCTCTGTGAATGCTCTCTAATATCTCTTTTAAACTTTTACGCCTAATATTACATGTATGCAAAAAGCAATATTGTTGTCTAAAACTAGCTTCACAAGATATATGTAATTTCATAGATCACTAGTTTCACATATATTGTACAATTTTTTTTAAAAAAGAAAAGAAAAAAACAAAAAAAAAAAACAGAAAAAAAAGGAAAGAAAAGAAAAGAAGAACAAAAAAGAAAAGAACCTCTGGGCTCTAGGTATAACCTTTCATACCAAATATGACAATGTGAAAACAGCCAAAAGCGTGCATTTTACCTAAAATTGACATGGCAAGAGATGTGTGTGACAAACTTAAGGTTGAATGAAAGAAGAAAAACACCTATAACTTGCTCGATTAACATTTTTTGTTCATTGTATGTCATATGATGATTCGACTTGCTAAAAACGATTCCACTGATTGACCCTCGAGATCTTGCTTTATTTGGAGTTCAAAGCGCTCTATGATAAAAGACTAGATAAAAGACTACAATATGATATTTTTGTGATTTGATAACTTCAAACATATCAGGTATTCCATATCATAAAGCATGTACAAAGGGCAAAATGACAAACTCAGTGCACAAGAGTCCCAAGATCACAATTTTGTGCTTTTGCCAGCATGCAAAAGCATATTATGAAGCGTGTAATTTGTAAACTAGATAAAGGTTAAAGAAAAGTTATTAGGAGATATTGGACTCCACTTCCACTTATCCACTTATGGATACTTTGATAAGCTACATTTTCTCATCATTCACGCATGAATCACCTATTACATCTCATCATTTTTATCACTCAACTTGAATTATGCTTTTAGATGTGTAATTTTTCAGTTACTATGAAATAAGATAACTCTGCATTAGAAGTTGTACAATATGCATCTACCCTTGTACTTCCAAACTTACAAGTCTAATTTGTCTTCAATCAACCACATCATCACTAAACAGTTTGAATTTACTAGCATCAAGAGCCAGCTTTCTTATAGAAGAAAACGAACCCAACAAGCCAACACCCGTAAAAACCACCATAATGATAATATTGATCCAG
Source organism: Flaveria robusta (assembly GCA_025506415.1). Classification (NCBI taxonomy): domain Eukaryota; kingdom Viridiplantae; phylum Streptophyta; class Magnoliopsida; order Asterales; family Asteraceae; genus Flaveria; species Flaveria robusta. Next base: position 7,144,328 of record CM046464.1, on the reverse strand, counting down.
TAAGTGAATGAAGATCTCGACGGCTTGTAAGTCATGTTGTATAAAAGCATCGGAAGGATGAAATCCAATGGGATGAAACCCACAGCCCCGACCACGCCATTAATGTCCCCAAAAAATGGAAGCATAGCTGCAAAAAACCCACAAAATATCATGTAGAGTGACCGGAGAATTATTCTCGGGATTAGGTTTCGTTTTGAGAACATTCCTTGATTCACATCTGCAGATTTTGTCTCCATGATCTCATAAGCTACTTGAGAATAAACCTGTTTCAAATGATGTTTCGTTAGCTAGCATTATACATCTTGCAATCATGACCCGTTCTTAACAAATGGGTTGATTCGAGAAACTTTTGGTGACTACATGGATTCATTTGGGTCACTCAAAGGATACAATGGGTTAAAATGGGTCACTCCTATTATTGAAAATTCAGGGGTGTTTGAACATAAGTTTCAATGTTGATTATTTGATAATTACATCAAACAGCAAAGGTCCATCCAAATGCCATCTCCTATGAAGTAGATACTGACTATTCAAATTCACATAATCACTTTCATAACATACATCGAAACACCCTATCAATTGGAATAATAATTATTGTTTTTAATTTCTTTGGGGTTATGGCAAGTACGTTGGCGAAATGGTAATGAATTGGTTAAAAAGAGAGAAGAACATACCAGTCCAATGGCAAAGAGTTGAAGAAGAACGCATATAACACCGAGTCCCAGAAGCCAAGTCGGGGCTAAGGCGGGTCCCTCATCTGGCATGAGACTCTTAAGAATGTTTGAGCTAGCTTTATTGCCAAACACATAGTAACCAGAGACTGCAGCAGAGTAGAATGTTACAAAAATCACTGAGTAACACATCATAAGCCCTTTAAACATCTTCCCAGTAACTGGTGGAGCCAATGTAGCCTGTATAATTCTTATTTTAGTGAAATAAATATAACTGTGTATGATGATGAAATTAGAGAGTTTGATGGACTTACTTGTATCTCAGGGACAATCCCATTTCCAAATATGGCAGCGATTATAGAAATCGAAGTGAAGGCACTCATAACCATTGAAAACTTTGAGGATTCTAATGAATAATCTCTTGGAGGTGCATTCTTTGATAGCCCTGCATTTCAGACAATAAGTGTTCCTGGTCAAGCCAACCCCACTCGTTTTAACAAGTACCATAAATTACCCGTTTTACTGTTACCCCACCCGCTGATCTAGATACCCCTGATAACTGTACCTGCATGGATACAAGCGCCAACCACGATGAATGTGTAGGCTAAGCTCAAGAACAGTGAAGCTAAGTTGACATGTCGAAGAGAATGAAAAGTGGGCAACTGAGATAGAATCATCATCACCACTGTCACCATTGCTATGAATTCCCATAGATGAAGGGGGCCGTCAGGAGAAACACTCGTATACATTATCTAAATAAAAAGGGAAATACTAATGAAGCAATAAAAATATTGTTTTTAATTAAATTTTTTAATGCTTATGTGCCGTAACTTCTATCATACCTGAAGGCATTGCCCGGCAAGCAAGATTGCTCCTATGCTTATGCCAGTGTTAATGGCTGTTTGAATAAAAATTACAGAATAGAACATCCAACCAGAGCCTACAAAAAGGGGGTAAGGTTTTTTCAGCAAATTTATAAGGTGTTGATTGAACCCGGCCATTACATCCATTACGAGACTTGGAAGAAGTATAGATTCACATGTGCCTTGTAATAACATGAAATATCATGAGCAAAAGATATTAATTTCTAGGGATCACACAATACAATTAAGAGTTACAAGTTACCTTTATGTATAAAGGTGCCACGGTTAAGGAAACGGGTGCGCAAAACACAAGTTTTGAAACAAGTCAAATCGGGTTGACCAGAAATAATATTTGTTCAAAGTATAACATATATATTAATAACTAGTGTGTAAATAGTACTACAAATTCAAATGATTTTAATAAATAATCTAATCTTCAAAAATTGATATATAAGGTTTTATCCATTAAAAATTACACTTCGGTCGACTTTCAACCCCTTTGACCAATTTCCATTCAAGCTATATTCTTTTCAATTTCACCCCTTTAACATAGCAAGAAATGACCCATTCGGGGGGAAGTAGAGCTTAAAACCCCCCATTAAATTTAACATCCAATCTCATTACACTAGGCGGCTCATTTATAACACTAAAAAAAAAAAGGTTTGATGGTAACCCTTTAAAAAACGCAAAGGAAAGAGAAAAGCCTTTGGGAGAACACAACGTACAAATTGTGAGCATAACACTAAAGTTACAAATACAAATGTCTTCATGCCACTTTTTGGCAATACGTAGTGTATTTTTAACAACTTGAGTGCTATTTTTTAAAGCATGTTGGCTATTGCCAATTACAACAGTTCTTAATGGCCTCTGTTCTCCTGCTTACATTGCTCACCTACCTCAGGAGTTCAATGTTTGAAAAGAGAATGACCATTAAGGTATTAAAAATTAAGCACTAATTGTGCTTATCTTATTTAGATGATGATAAACAGTCTAGTTGGCACCTGAAGATGAGTTAATGGCACCAAAATGCAGCACACATTCACTTGTCGCCATTGTATACAGTTTGGCAACTTACATTTTCATGCAATTGTTAGTAACATCGTCACATTAAATGGTAAAAAGGGTAAAAGTATGTAACATTTCACTGCAATAATTTTACGTACAATTGCACAAAAATGTAAGTATGTTCCATATAATGGAAAACATGTGAAGTAGGTTGTATACAATTATGCTACGTTTTGGTGCAAATAAGTCATGAATACTCCGTTCACACAGACATAAGCCATTAAAACATACCCAAGACATCAGCGGCAAGTTCCCTGAAACGGATGTGACGTCTACCAGCTTTCTCACAGTGCTCAAGAACAAGCGACATGAGATAATAAGAGTAAAAAGTGACCACCCCCATGAGAGTGAGGGAAAAGAATCCCAGGCCCCATCCCAGCCCCCTGAACGCATACGGCAGGGTCAGTATAGTGGGTCCCACTATGGCAGTAGTCAAGTGAAACCCAGCATGATACCATTCACCTACCATATAACAAATAAAAATGTTTAAACAAAAGAATTAAAATTTGAGGTTGTGATCACAATAACTTAAGTCAACAAAAAGATTCACCTTTTGATTCAAGCACGAAAGCGGCACCTGCATCTCCCTGCCGGATGCTTTTATTTTCCGGTGGTGGAGGAGCCTCTGTCATCAAGAACAATCAGCAAGAAGAAGAATACATGTATCAGCGTATGATAACTATGAACAAAGATTAGCACTTATTCAGATATACAAGATTATTTAATTCTCTTCATTTGTAAACAAGGTGTTGCGTATGCTTTAGGATGACAGCTACAGAAAGAGACGTGATCATCTTCACTAAATACAAATTGGACCTTGAAGGATCCGGCACAGAACAAGATGTCAATAGAATTAATACAGATCTGAATCTTTATAAATCATTTATAAAAAAATATAAAAAAATACTAATTCTTCCATCATTATATCAGACTCCACTTTAAACTTTCTGAAAAATCTAACTTTACTTTATAAAATAGTAAAGATAAATAACAACCATTCTTTTATTCATTAATTTTCCCCTTAAAAAAGTGAGCAAGTTTATACAAACACATGATCATGCAAGTTTTCCCTTTAAGTGGGTGAACCAAAAATAAACATATATTCAATACACAAGGGAAAGAGTTCCTGTTACGGTTCTTTTATGCCAAATAAACACAGGTTAATTTTAGGTAACATACAAATTGTTCATACTTTGTAATGAAATATTAAACCTAGGGTTATGAATTGACGGTTAAATTGAGTTTTCAAACACTTTAGATGAAATCAATTGACATCTAAAAGTAGAAATGCATCAACAGTTTCAATCATAATAAATAAACCAAACATTCGGTAACATCAAACTAAATTGAGCTAGAATCGAAAGTTCGAAACCAAAATCCCTAAATTATGAAACACAACATTCCAATTTGAAATTGAAAAGTTGACTTGATGGTAGACTTCCATTTATATTGTGAAAATAGTTAATAAACCTGCAGCTGGAGATGGAGGATACGATACCTGGTGGTAGCAACGGTTGTTGTAGCTGAATCGTCATGGAGAATCAATCAATCAATCTATCTATCAATCAATCTATCAATCAATCTGTAAGTTCTTCAAGCAAAGTTAAGTGTTAATGGAACAGAGATGTAAGATCAAAGGCATCTGTAGTTGTAATCGATTGATTAATCATGCAATCGGAGATGCGTAATTGAATAGAGAGACGGTGGTGGATTCCGATGCAGGTGAAACGTGTGCTTGAGACAAGAAGACGTTTCAGTCAAAAGAGGCGTGCTCGTTTCATTCATGTTTAAATAGTAAACTCTAGTTAGTGTACAAACCGGTTTTAAACGAACCGGATTTTTTATCAAACCGGTTCGGGTTTTAAACGAACCGTTCTTTTTTGACATGTGGGCAAACCGGTTCGGGTTATAAATCGGTTTCGCTCACTGAATACTTGAACCTCTCAAACCGGTTTGGACCAGTTCTGAAACTGGTTTTTTTATCGGTTTAACCAGTTTTTTTATTTATTTTCGAACCGGTTTTGAAACCGGTTTGTGTAGTATGGGGGTCAAACTGAGGGTGAACCAGCGGTTTGGGCCGGGTTGGAACCGGTTCTGTGTCAAACTGGTGCCGATTTTCAAACCGGTTTGAGAACCCAAACTGGTTTTTTTGCTCACCTCTATCTATAACGGGTGTTTATGGTTCGGTTTGGCCAAGAGTTTTTTGATAAACCGAGAGTTTAAAAGTTATGTATAAACATAAACCAAACCGGCATGAGGTTATTGGGTAATTATTTAAAATTTTAAATGTATAAACTTTATGACCAAAATTTAAAGTGTAAAAGTTTTATGATCAACTTATGAAGCACATAAACTATATTATTTAGCACCTATACTAATTAATAATAAATAGGAGTGTCCAATTGTGCTTTGCGTGACCTCAACTATCACGTTTGTGTTTGTTATTGATATGGTTTTGTTTATTTTAGTTACTGTTAAAACTGCATTAGGTATTATAGTTTTTGCTATACATAAAAAGTTTATTTATAAGATTCATATCACACATATAAGGAACAATAAAGCTCAAGTGTCGTAACTTGATGTGGCGCACACTACAATAAGTTGCCATGTCAAGACAACAAATCAAATCGTTTTTCTAACATCACCATAGTTTTAGTTTCATAATAGTGTCTGTAGTAAAATGCCTTAAAAGTTTGGTGGTCACAACAGAACTAAGAAAATTTCAACATACCTTACAGTTGTAAACTTAATATGTAGGCATCGTAGTAATATAAACTAAAAAAACAAACCTGGATCTAGAGCCACCATCACCTATGGAATACCAACAAGGAAGCAACACATAAGTAATAAATAGGTGAGCAGATCTGTAAGCAGCCACCAAAGACGGTCTCTAATCAAAAACATCGGAGACATATGCGTGGTAGCATACACAAAACCGATGACCATAGAAACATGGGCTAACCAGATTCCAGTTGGAGAACATGACCCACCGTTTGCTCGCATTGTCTCTATGTATTCCTCTCCGTCTCTCTAAAATTACATACTTGCACAAAGGAACAACGAAGGGGTGTAACCGGAGGCACACGGACAAGCACGACAGCTGGCTACCGACACCCGTCACACCAACTAAGAGGGTCACTGTTTTTTTAAAGCCCAACCTCTCTATTCGTATTCCTCTCCCTCTCTCTCTCTCTCTCTCTCACACACACACACACACACACACACACACATATATATATATATATATATATATATATATATATATATATATATATATATATATATATATATATATATATAAGGAAACATTCAAATAAGAACCATTTTTTGTAAAAAACTAAAAGAACCATTAATGGTCATAGATCATGTTAATCAATAGCTGATATTAAAAGGGCAATTTACTAATTTTAGGTAGTTTAAATTAGGCAAATGGAAAAGTAGGAAGGGTAGAATTGGTATTTCATACTCAATTTTAGAAACTGCCTGCCAAAACAATACGGGATCAATTACTTAAATTCTTCAAAACTTCCTCTTCTAATTTGAAGAACCCAGATCATCCAGCGTTAGATCGCCGAGCAAATTCGACAAAAATGTTTCTTGATTTGAAGAAATCAAGATAATCGCGACCGATTCATCTGCTGATCAAGTATATTTTCGTTCCCCGAATCGAAGAATAGAAGACTACCAGGCTCTAAATCCCCCTTATCTAAATCGAAAATCCGGCATCCTTAGTGACTCAATAGAGCTTTACACATAATCGAAAGAGGTATGTCTATTGCATTGCCATCAATCTCTAAATCGAAGCTTATATGAAAATCTAGGGTTGAAATTTTATTAATTCCTCATTATGTAGAGCTTTTTTATAGTCAATCCTAGGGCTTAAATATTCTTGCATTTTAGGTCTTGAAATTGCTTATATAGTTTCTAACTCGGTGATTAGTCATGTTGCAGATGGAATCTAATGTGTATGTTCATGTATATTTTTTGTTTTTATGTGTGCATAGCTTGATGTTGGGAGTCCTGAACTAGTTAAATAAGACGTGTCATGAATTTTGTCCTTATTATGCCCAGCAAGCTCTTTTGGCTACTGATCAATGGCTTCAATTTGATATGGTGATGATCATATTTAATATATTATCAAGGATATGGTATTTTTGCAAATATCTGATGCAAGTCAATGAGTAGTGTTTTAATTCATTTGTCTTTTTGTCGTTATGTAACTTGATTGATCCTCTTATAGTTTGTGTGGGTGTTGCTGTATGAGAACAGGAGTTAATAGTTGAGGATGGCCAAGGTCTTGAGTAGCCGCACATGGTTTGGTAGAGAACTAAATTAATAGGTTGATGGCTTATTATTACTCAATTGAGTTAGAGGATGCCTTCTATTATCTAATGTAGCTCATGCCTTTGTTGATGCTGATGTTGTTTATTCTATTGCCAATATTATGTCATTTTAGTGCTGGATATTCCAAACTTTGTTGTTGCCTATGATTTTTTAAGCTTCAATCATTGCGTCGTGTGTTGCTTTGCTATTCAATTGTTGATAGCTATAAACTTGTGTTGTGTTTGTTTGGCTGTAAACTTGTATTCGAACATTGTATACATTATTTCACGAATAATATGATGAATAAACACATCTATGAAAGTCAATATGCGTTAACGCACAAAGATAATACGTGCATTAATGCACTCAAGCAATACATGCACTTAAACAATTAAACTCGTTAATGCACTCGAGCAATACATGCACTACTGCACTCGAGCAATTCATGTAATACATGCAAAAATAGAATACATGCATTATTGCTTTAATACTTGTATCATGCAAAAAACTGAATATATGCACAAATGAATGAGCATTTATGCTAAAAACTTCGCAAGAATTGTATTACTGAAGTTGTTCATAAACATAACATCAAGTCAACATATGATGACTAAAAATGCTTCAAGAAAATAAACAGATGTATGCTTATCATGTCAGCATTTAATTTTTTTCTTTTTTTTGGCTTTGAACCTGCAATCCTATTTTGTTCTGATTAATACTTTATATGTAACCATGTATCTCATGAGAAAGATACGGTAATCACTAAATTGTTAGTTGTCCTCCATTTCAAGAGCAGTGTACCTGGTTGGCTAGATTGTAATCCGAGAGATTTTTGGATGCTCAACTTGATCTGGATACTTTCTAAAAATTTCTCTACACAACATAATTCTGTTTGAATGTTGATAGTAATAATCTGGTTGTATTATACAATAAAGATATTATCATTATCAAAGCATTTAAGAAAAAAAAACATGTAATATACACTTATAATATATGGGAGGGATATTTGAATCTTTACCACGTCATTATCCTGATCTTGTTGTTGTTTGTCTAGTGCTTTGTGGTCAAATACATATAATGCTAACATATTTGTTTAATAGTCTATGACATGCAACATGTGTTCTCCAGAAGAGGTTTAACCTTGTTTTCTAAGTCATTTATGTATCGTCTACAATTTGCACAGACTGTTTCGTGGTTAATTACATTAGTGGTTAAGAAAAAATAAGGATGAATAGATATAAAATGTTTGCAGTGGTTAGTCCAATGCCATATTGTATATGAAATATTATAGCAATACGTTTATTAACAATAAAGATAGTTTTAATATAATATGTGCATAAATGCATGCCTAGTAACTTTACTTCTTGCGTAAAGTATACTAATCCGTGACATCTAACTTCAAAAACATAAAAAAAAGTAAGTTTAAAAAGTAATTAACTATAACTTCAAATTTACTAGTTTAAATAGTTATATATTGAGATTCAAAAACTGTATCAAAATTGATCAAAGTATTTCTACTATTAACAAAATGATGTAAAATTGCTTAAGCAAACCCCTAAATTAATAACTTGTTTTTTATAATAGTTGCAAAATTGAACCATTAAGTTATCAGATAAGGAGTCAATATGATACTAAATATTTTGGTACCATTAAAAGAAATTGGACGTTTATTATCCTCATTTGAATATGAAATTACACCATGAAACATGTTGGACAAGGTATAAATGAAATCAATTAGTTACCTGAATATGGTGCGGTTTTCTTAGTATCCACATTTTCTTTGTTAATTTTACGTTCAAAAAAAAAATCATCAAAGCTCTCGTGAAAAATATTGGTGTATTTGGATCACCAATAAATAACCTGCTCGATGATGCTTACGAATAAAACTAGGAATTGAAATGATTGATGACTGTAATTTGATTATGGAACCAATTGAAGAATGGAGGGAACAGTTATAACTTAAATATTTTATAGTATAGTTTACATATTTAAATTAATTCTCATTTAATAGGAGAGAGAGGCGGGAAATATAATTTTAGAGTTAACCAGAAATTGCCAAGTGTCCATTTTAAATCTTCTTTTATTATAATAGATAGATATATATATATATACTAGATTATATCCCCGTGTTTTACACGGGTTGAATAACAAAAATATTAAATATTTATTGATGTTGAGTAGGAATTGTAAAACTTTATTTTAATATAATATATGATAAATTTACGTATGGCTAAATATTTTATTTTTTATTATTTTAAAAAACTTGCTTTGAAATTTTTCTTATTATTTTATCAATATTTTATTGTTTAAAAACTTCGGGTTTATTTTAAATAAATGTTCTTTTATAAAACTTTTGTTTTATAAAAAAAATTTAATTTAAACATTTCATAACTTAAAAAAGCTTTATCGTTTTAGAAAATTTTATTTTTGAAAAAATATATTTTTTAATTAAAATACTTAGTTTTTATTTAATGAAAAAATCTTTTAAAAATTATTAATTCAAGGACTTTAATTTATATTGGAGAGAGAGAAAGATAAATATTTAAAAATTAGTTATTTAACTTTTAAAAAATAAAATAAATAGTTTAGGCGGGAAAATAAACGGGAGATTGATTGTGGGAATGTGTCAAAAAATATAAACAATTATCAGTATAGATATATAAAGAGTAATGATCAGAGGCTAAACATTAAAATCCAAAAGTTTGATGGTGAAAACAAAAACATACAAAATTCACTATTCATTTCTTTTCTCATTTGATTATAGAACTAGTTTTTTCTCACTGCGTTTCCCGGTGGAAGTCCGGTCGGTTTTCCCAAATACACCGAGTTACTTTAATCGTTATCTGTTCGGCTGGTTAGAAATCATTAAATTGAATTTTGGTGGCGAAACTGAAAATACTAAACTTTAATGGATAAACTTGAAAAAATTAAAGTTCACTATAAATAGACAAATAGTTTTGTGACCAAACTCTACGATCCCAAACTTTAGTGACCAAAGTCATATGTTAGCGGCACAAGTCCGGTCAATTTTTTCCGCATACAACAATGCATTACTTTGGTCATTATGTGTACTGCTTGTAGGAAATCATAAAATCAAAATTTGAGTGAGAAACTCAGAAATACTGAACTTGAGAGGTCAAACACAAAAAAATAAAACTTCACTATAAATATTTTAGAGATCAAATTTTAAGATCCTAAACTTTAGTGGTTAAAAAAAAAAAAAAAAAAAAAAAAAAAAAGAAGCAGCCAAAACATATAATACTAAAATCTAGTGGCCAAATTTGGTAAAAAAAAGTTTTACTATAAAAACGTCGGTGGCCAACTCTAAAATCTTAAAATTTAGTGACCAAAATCAAATAATCAAAACTTAAGTCTAAAATTGAAAATGCTTCAAACTAATGCGATTCAAAGCTAAAAACTTAAACTAAAACTATTCATTTCTCATATCAAATAATAATAGAGCAACAACAACAGCAACACCACCAGCAGTAGTAATAGCAACATCAACAGTAACAGTAATACTAATACAAAGTAAATGGGGCATTCTTTTGGGTATATTTAAGTGATTCAAAATGTTTTTTAAATGTATATTTTAGGCCAGATAAAGTATGGTGTTATATTGCCCTAAGTAGACTATTGGTGATTTTCTTTTATGTGGTTCATGCATATGTGCTTGTGAATGTATTAATATTCTTTACACATGTATATCAACTAGGTTTAAGAAACCTGTATTTTTTCGGGTACATAAAAACGTGAAAAAAACTAAAAATTGTAATGTAAAATCATAAACAAACTTCTTCAAAGCTAAACTGGACGTTGAACCAAGTGCCTTCAGCTATGAAGCGATGTTTTTCAATACAGAGCTGGACTCCAAACCGAACGAAATAATGATTTTAAAACTGCACTGGGCCCTAAACCGAACGAAAACAATGTTTTTAGAAACGAAGCAGAGCTTGAACAAAGCCTTAAAGGTTCATTGATCGGACCCGACCGGATTTAAATAATCAAATGATGTTATAAATTATGTAACAAATATAAAAATAGTTATATAAATCGTACATATACATGTGATTCTAACCTTCAAGAAAATTTAAGGAATATATATTAACATTAAAATGACAACACGTGATAGAATGAGCAGGAAGGTATAGGATACGTGGTCCAATCAATTATTTGTATTGTTCATCCATATATTATAAATGTGGTTCTTGTTTTATGCAAATATGCATACATGTATATCTTGTTAGAGGAGAGGGGAGGGTAAATAAACCAATGTTACATTTATGCCTTTTTGTTTAGTAAAATTAATTAACTGCAAACGTACACTTAAAGCATAACTTGTAAGTGCTTATATGACTGTCACATCGCTCATGTGATTATAACTAGACATTCTTGTTGTTCAATTTGATTATAACGACACATTCTTAATGTTCAACTTGAGGGATTTTTTTTGGATAATGACAACTAATTGTACGAGCCCTACTCAGTGTATTATATTGAAAACGATATGATTATAATAACATGCTAATGTTATTTTAACAAAACTTAGATGTCCCTTTTATAAAAATTTAAACATAAGTACAGAGGCGTGTATGTCTGGTTTAGACTATAAGGTAGAGACGAATGGTGAAAAAGTTTTAACCTATAAGTTTATGCGGTTTGTGAGCTTTTGTTTATTACCAAAATTCATGTATATCTTTGTTTTGTAATTTATGCACATGTTGAAAGATGTTTTTTTTTAATCATCCAGACATACCATGTATTTATCTCTTTATTTTATTACACAAACAAGCGCATGTATGTGCATACGAGTTTTGTTGGAAGCTTATTAGTGAAAAGATGGAATGGTAGATAAGAGAGAAATCAGTTAATTTCATATAATAAGTGATCACATGTCTATATGAATAATTTAAGACGTGTTAAGCTTAAGTTATAATACTTCCCATGCAATTCGATTGATCAACCAAACGAATATTAATTAACTTTACACGTTATGGAAAACATGGTACGCAAAGAGGTGAATATTTAACACTAACACAAACCTTACATGAAATTTATGTATCTAAACTTAGTCAACAGTTTGGATCAAGTCAAACCCACAAATAAATTTAGATAAACTAGTCTGATGAAATTTATATTCCTTTTATTTGTGTTTTATGTCAACTGAGTTTATGCCAAAGTTTCAAAAACTGAAAGAAGAATAGGCATTAGTTTTATATTTCAGACAAAATTACTTTATACAAATTCATATACAAGGTTTTACATTTGTAAATTTAAAGTAATATGTAAGAAAATCAATATACATGGGCGTGTTCAGGTTCATGTGTCTAACACGACTTGTGAATTCATATCAAGCCTGGCCCGTCAACCCACGAACACAACCTCGTATCAACTAAGGACATGCTATGACATATGATCGCCACAACCGATCACTACACAATGTATTAGTCATGTACTTATTGAGGAGTTAGTTTGAGATATTTGACATGTGCTCTATTGAGTTAATTGAGTTAGTTTGAATTAGTTACATGCTTCTAGAATCTTTCATGTATAAAGGGGCGGACCCTGAAAATTTTTTCTCTAGAGTCGGTTTTTTTATTTTTCAAATAAACGTGCATATCTCAACTTAATGTTGAAAATTCTTTTTTCGGGTCGGGTCGAGTCACACAAAACAAATTACAATCACATTATAAGACATTTGACAAATATACGATTTAATTGGAAAGTAAAAGGCATTATATTTTATAGTTTTTGTTTATGTGTCTTCATCTCTTGAAAAATATCCACTACATCATCAATCTAAACCTTCTCAAAAACATCTTTCTCAATATAACAAATGCAAGTATTGTTTAAGGTATTGTTCTAAAAGAATTTTTAGAGATAACTAAGGAATGTTAATGGATTAATGAAATATGTATTGTGTGTTTAGTTAAATAAATGAGCTTAGAGCTTTTATACAAAATAAACGTATTGGTGATTATTCCGATATTACTTTTCTTAATTAAGTGAGCTATTATTTTAACTTTTAGTGGGTTAAACATTCCAATAAAAATGGGATTTAGAGGTCGTAAACTTTTTTTTTATTGGGGTCAGTATTAAAAAATACACGGGGTTAATCGAAAACTGTCAATACATGTTACACATAGAGGGAAAACTCTACGGGGTCGGTTGACCCCTCCCCACCCTTCTTAAGTCCGCCCATGTCATTTATACCTATAAATAGCCTCATGGTTTCTCTTGATGAATAATAGAAACAATATTCAGAATTCATTCACTGTTTTAAAATGACTTTAGCAAGCAAACCCCAAGTTTCATGCTATGTAATAAGCATGTGCACATCAAAAGCATACTGCTAAAACCAAATGCATGCAACAGCTAGCACAAACATATATATTCCATTAAATCGATCAATCTGTCCAAAATAATATGACCGACTGAAATAATAAATAATACATATGACTAGGAAATAGCAAGTAATTTCCTAAACTCAATACAAATATGATATATCAAAAAAACAAATAAATAACACCAAATTAATAATAATAATAATACATGAGAAAAGATGAAAATGATCTCTCTATGTCATTCACCTCTTCAAGAATCAAAACCAATTTACTCAGAGTGCATGCATATTTACCTTGCGGTCTGCCTTCTTGAGATCAGTTGATGAAGATGATCATAACGATCGCGCTGATAATCAACCAACATGCACAGCTGTCGAATCGCCTCTCTCTTTTCCTCACCGAGATCCACCAATCCTTCATCCTTCACATGAAGCTGCTTTTCGAGCTCTTTCATCTTTTCATCTTTCTGGCTGCTTTTCTGTTCAAGTTCATCAACTGACTTCTTCAGTGTCTCCCTCTCATTTTCAACTTCCTTCAACTGTACTGTCATCTTTCCCACTTTTTCTTTCAGATCATCTTTCTCACAACTCATCTTCTTCATGGAGATCTTGGTAACTTGGATTTCATTCATGATTTCATAAATCTGTGTTGATATATGTCCATGATCTTCCTCAAATTTTACAGTCAGTGAATCCATGCCGGTTGATATCTCGTTAACTTTTTGAGTGATCTCCTTTTTGACACTTTCTTCAGTTTCTTTGTAATTGGTGATGGTTGCAGATAAGCTAGAGATTTTCTCCATGAGTGATTTGTTTTCTTGATGCAGCTTTTCCTCTTTGCCTGCATACTCGGCTTCTTTCTCGCTTAATGTCTGTTCTGTTACACGAAGCTTCTGGTTTGTGAGACGGATTTTGACTTCAAGATTTCTGACTGTTTCAGTCAAAGTGGTCAGATCATCTCCTTTGATTTCAAGATCTCCCTTGAGGTCTTCAATGGCTTCCTCTAGTTGCTCAACAATTTGTGCTTTTGATTCGGTAATTTTTTGGATTTCTTCTGTTATCTCTTTGATTTTGTTTTCTTTCTCAGCTATAAGTGTTTCCAGGTTTTGAACCTTGTCTAGCAGTTGGTTTTGTAACTGAAGATTATCTTGTTTTTCAGTTTCCAAAGATTCAAGTTTCAGTTCGAGATCTTTGACCTTTGACTCGTTGACTTCATTCTCTTCCAATGTTCTTGCTTGATCTTTTGACTTGCTTTCAAGTTCTTCTTTCAGACTTTGATTGAGGATTAGGAGTTCTGAAATTTCGGTACCCTTTTTCTCAAGTTGCATTTCTAATTCATTTTTCAGGTTGTTAAAGGATTCGATATTTGATTCTAGATCTTTGACCTTTGACTCATAGCCTTCCTTCTCTTCTAAAGTCTTTGAGTGATCATTTGACTTGCTTTCAAGTTCTTCTTTCAAACTTTGGCTCAGGATTAGAAGTTCAGAAATCTCAAGACCCTTTTTCTCAATATGCATTGCGGATTCATTTTTCAGGTTGTTCAGGGATTCGAGCTGTAGTTCAAGATCATTGACTTTTGACTCGCATTCATTCTTCTCTTCCACAGTCTTTGCTAGTTCTTTGGATTTGCTTTCAAGTTCTCCTTTCAGGCTTTCACACAGGATTAGGAGTTCTGAAACCTCAACACCCTTTTTCTCGAGTTGAGTTTCTGTTTCGTTTTTCAGGTTGTTTATTGATTCGAGCTGCAATTCTAGATCTTTAACCTTTGACTCAAAGCCTTCCTTCTCTTCCACAGTCTTCTCTTGATCCTTTGACTTGCTTTCAAGTTCTTCTTTCAAACTTTGAATCATAACCAATAGTTCAGAAATCTCAAGACCCTTTTTCTCGAGTAGCGATTCTAATTCATTTTTCAGGTTGTTCAATGACTCGAGCTGCAATTCTAGATCTTTGACCTTTGACTCGTAGCCTTCTTTTTCTTCAACAGTCTTCTCCAGTTCTTTTGACTTGCCATCAAGTTCTTCTTTTAGACTTTGAATCTGAATTAAGAGCTCTGAATTTTCAACACCCTTCTTCTCGAGTTGAGAGTCTGTTTCGTTTTTCAGGTTGTTAAATGATTCTAGCTGAAATTCTAGATCTTTGACCTTTGACTCATAGCCTTCCTTCTCTTCCACAGTCTTCTCTTGTTCCTTGGACTTGCCTTCAAGTTCTTCTTTCAAACTTTGAATCACAACTAGTAATTCTGAAATCTCAAGAACCTTTTTCTCGAGTTGCGATTCTGATTCGTTTTTCAGATTGTTCAAGGATTTCAGCTGCAATTCTAGATCTTTGACCTTTGACTCATGGCCTTCTTTTTCTCCCACAATCTTCTCTTGTTCTTTTGACTTGCCTTCAAGTTCATCTTGCAGACTTTGTATCTGAATTAAGAGCTCCGAATTTTCAAGACCCTTTTTCTCAAGTTGCAACTCTGATTCATTTTTCAGGTTGTTTGATGATTCGAGCTTCAATTCTAGATCTTTGACCTTGGACTCATAGCCTTCCTTCTCCTCCATAGTCTTCTCTTGTTCCTTTGACTTCTTTTCAAGTTCTTCTTTCAAACCTTGAATCAGAATTAATAGTTCAGAAATCTCAAGAACCTTTTTCTCGAGCTGCAATTCTGATTCGTTTTTCAGATTGGTAACAGATTCAAGCTGCAATTCTAGATCTTTGACCTTTGACTCATATGCGTCTTTTTCTTCCATAGTCTTCTCCTGTTCTTTTGACTTGCCTTCCAGTTCTTCTTTCAGACTTTCAATCTGAACTAAGAGCTCTGTATTCTCAAGACCCTTTTTCTCAAGTTCCAATTCAGATGCATTTTTCAGGTTGTTTAATGATTCGAGCTGCAATTCTAGATCTTTGACCTTTGACTCGTAGCCTTCCTTCTCTTCCACAGTCTTCTCTTGTTCTTTTGACTTGCTTTCAAGTCCTTCTTTCAAACTTTGAATCAGAAGTACTTGTTCGGAAATCTCAAGAACCTTTTTCTCAAGTTGTGATTCTGATTTGTTTTTCAGATTGGTAACAGATTCAAGCTGCAATTCGAGATCTTTGACCTTTGACTCATACGCTTCTTTTTCTTCCACCATCTTTGCTTGATCAGCACTTATTTTTGCAATCTCCTCTTTGGAACTCTCTATCTGAATAATACATTCTGCAATTTCCTGACTTTTCCGGCTGACTTCTGAATCTAATTCAGTCTTCTGCGTATGCAAAGACTTCACCTCTTCCTCTAATTCTTTCACACGGTCAACATATACTGCTTTCTCTTCTAGCAATTTTTGCTCATCTGCCACTTTACCAACCAACTCTTGTTTCAGAGAATCTATCTGGATCAAATGATCTGAAATTTGCTGACTACTTTTCTCCATTTCACTTTCTGATTCAAGAATTTGGCTGCGTAAAGATGCTATTTCTTCATCCTTTTCCTTTACATCTTCTTCCAGTTTACTTTTCTGAACATTCAAAGATTCCAATTCCTTTTCCATGTTGCTGACTTTCTCGGTCAAATTCTTTATTTCTTCCTCTTTCTGAATCTCAATCTCTCTTTTCTGGGAGTTTAAAGACTCGAAATTTTCTTCAAAACCTCTTAGTTTAATTTCTGTCTCACTTTTGTGTGAGGTATGCATCTCTGTTTGTTCAAGAAGCTCCTTCTCCTTTTCAGCCAATCTTTCTTTTAAATGACTACATTCAACTGCAAGTTCTTGAACTTTTTCCTGATTTGTTTTAATCTCATCTGATAGCTCTGAACTCTTTATTGATAGAGATTTTCTTTCTTCCTCAGAAGCTTCTAGTTTCTGACTTACATTCGATAGCTCTTCCTCTGTTGTTTCCAGTTTCTCCTTCATTCTAGAAAGTTCTGACTTGAAACTCTCCTTTTCTTCTTCCAACAGAACAATTACGGATTTTAGTTCTTCTAGTTTCTGATCGTATTCATCTTCCAGAACTTTGGCCTTTTCGAATTTCAGATTGTTGTCATCGTTTTCAGACAAAATTATAGGATTATCTTTTTGCAAGTTATCAACTTGGAGCTTCAACTCTTCAAACATCTTCTTGGTTTCTTGTTCTTTGTTTAAAGCAGCCTGGCATTCTTCTTTTGCAACGTTCAACTTTTTAGTCAACTCGTCAATATGTGCGTTTGCTGCTTGAAGCTGTTCCTTAATTATGTCAGCTACATCCAATTTCCCCTTTTTACTGCCCTTTTTACTTAAGGGATCGTCTGAATCTGAATCTGAGCTGGATGAGGAAGAAGAGTCTTTTTCTTTCTTTGGATGAACTTTTTCCTTCAACTCTCCTGTAATGTGATCATAGCGCTCATAGATTGATTGATGATGTTTGTGGAAATCTTCAATCAATTCAACAAGTTTGTTTCTATCATTATTGTCTTCTTCTTTCAGAAGCTCTAGAATCTTCTTGTAATTTTCTTCCATTTCTGCAAATACATTCAGAGCTTTTAGGCCATGTTCTAAATATTTCTTTTTTGTTCTACTTGGAAACAGCAATTCTTACATTAGTTTTTCTAGTACACACTGTCATAAGCATGAAATTAAAACAATAATCTTTTTGTTCTAAACAGCATATGCCGCAATCTCAATACGTTTACCTAAGAATGGATCAGAACAGGTAAAAGTTTAAAAGAGAACCAGCAAACTGTTAGGTTAATCTAGATTGGGTCAACAGGTATGGGTCACAAAGCAAAACCCGTGGGTTTTATTTGAATGAGTTAGGTCAGCATTGAGTCATTAGAATAAGTCAAATAGACTTGTGTCTATTGAGGTTTTTGTTAGTCCGGGTCTTCAAAGTTTGTTGCAGGTGTTTAGGTAGGTTAGTTGTTGACTTTTAAAGTTCTCACGTGTTATGTAATTGGCTATTTAAAGAGCCTAATAGCAGGTTGAATAGATATAGTTTTGAAGCAGAAAACAATTCTTTTGTTTGTGAGTTTGTGTGTGTTTTTTGTGAATAATCTTGGGCCTGAAATGTTGGTTTAGGCCCCAATAAAACACACAAGTATAGAAAGGAAGAAGATGAATATTTTCTGCTACTAAAACTCTCTAATTGATTCATCAACTTAAAGTTACATAAATAGTCAAATAACAAAACAACTATCTCCTAATTACTTGGAACCATCTCCCACTAAGTTAAAGATGACCATAAATATCGACCCCACTTGCTGACTACTTCTAAATTGACCCAACATCCAAAATAAAGCTCCAACTAAACCGTAACCCGGAACTAACGACCCGAATTCATATTCTGTCAAGATTCACCCAACACGAACTGGGTCCAAGGTTGCCACAAGTGTTTCAGATGATTAAATATCCTAAGTCGTTTTCCTTTAGAAGTTAGTTTTTTAATTTAACACAAGAATCTTTATAGTCTCATTTAGTACATCAGTATTTTTAAAATAAAAAAAGGCGCAGAAAAAGTGTTGGTAGGTTGGCCAGCCTGACCCTACCCAACCTGTTTTTACCCGCATTGAATAAACTGGGAGATAGATAATACGATTGACATCAGTTTTTAAAGTTTGTCCTCAATAACAAGTATATGAATTCTGGTAGTTATCTGCTGATGCTTCCAGTTGACTAACTAGAACTTTGCAGGCAAGATACTGATTCAAAGATGAGTTATTTTTAGAAATGTCGTATTTTCCAAGTTGTCAATAATGGTTTTAAGAATCAACATTGGCATAGTTTGTAGAGTATCTGGTATGCTCATATATGATACTTTACTAGCACAGACCTTTCATGAATTCAAATAGAACAGAATTGTTTTGAAAGTGATGGGAGCACAAGATCTTCAAAGAGAATAGATACTTAATGGATGCAAAAGAAGGTATTTATATCAAAGTTTATAAAACTATATAAAGTGCATGGGTGGAGTGAATTGGTCTCACACTCAATTTCTATCATTTTAGATTCCCTAAACTTTAAATTTGGACAATTTAGAAAATATCACGAACATACTTAAAACAAAAGTAAAGAGATGTTTACTAAAACATATACCTTTATTACTCCCTTTAAGCTCCTCATCTTTGTCAGGATCAATATGGCTTCCAAATATCGACTGAATTTTATTTCTGAAACGATGCTTTCTCATTTCCTTGTTTGGCTTTATACAAGTGTTCCTCAAATTTTACAAGATAACAGTGTTTGTCAGAAGAATATCAATGATGATCTTCAACAAGAGAAGGCGATTTAACAAAACTGAGCTTGGTCCTGAAAGTCAAAACAGAATACCTGTTTAGAAATTTAGACACAAATAAAACAGGATTCGCATAACTTAAATTAACTGACAGTTCCATGAGACTCCATAAAAGTGAAAAATAAAATAGAATAATAGGTGTAATAAGAAATTCAGGTAGATGAACTTGGTTTGCACCACAGATATTATAGATCCTTAAAAACAAAAAATAAATAAAGAGCACCAAAAGTTCCATTCTGTTTTCCTTTTGTTATTTAATAGTCTGAACTGAAGTAACCAATGGTTTGCAAGGATTTGGCTGTTGAGATATGAGAGCATGATAAATGGTTTCTGTATATTCTAGTCTCTGCCTTCTTGGTATTACAATTTGTGTCTTGATTTCTGTTTTCTTTGGCTCAAGTTTTCTGTTAAGTAGATTTATTGTGGGATTTTTCTGCTTATGTTTCTGTTATGGCATTGTGGGTGATGGTAAGGGTGAAGGAGAAAGTAGTACACCAAGTCTGAACATTAAAAGTGACACTTTTACTATTCCAGTTAAACTAAATGACCAAAACTGGAGTAGCCGGTCCACTTTTGGTACATGTCAAATTGGAATGGAGACATCAGCTTGACCATTTGACCGAGAATCCATCTAACATTATTTCTCAAGAAGGGGTGATGGTGGACAGTGGTACTTTTTGCACACTTGGGGTGCTGTGGAAACTCATATTTTTTCTGTGTGATGTATCAAACAATAAATGGGAGTTTAGGGTTATTTTTTGCTACTTGCCTAGGATCTAGCAGTTTGCCTCATTCATATTCTTTCTTTCAAGGATATTTTCTGTGCTTTCAAGGAAATCAATCATTACCTGATTATTATACATGTTAAAAAAATTGGCTGATCAATTGAAAGCATGTTTTCCACCATCCACAAGATAATAATGTTGGGATCAAATGAGATAATCACACACAATAACACAGGTTTGATACAAACATTCTGGCAGAGATTTAGAGTTAAAACGTGCAGAGAATTTTAACCAAACTAGAATATTCATAACGCTTGTATTGGATTCCATTTTACAGACCCATTAAATCCTAATATACATAATTTGCACTCTTTAACTACTTCTCAGGAACCGTTAAAAAAACTACTTCTCAGGAAGCATCAGCCTTAACAGCGGAGTTATCGTGTACTAAAGCGTTCTAGTTCAGCCAAGGCTGTGCCTCCAATATCCAAGTTAGAAAAGACGAACTCAACTTAGTACAATCATTGTGGGCTTCTCATTTAGTAGCAAAATGATACTCCCAGGTGTACGGAGAGGATTAACGTTTAGTGTCTCAAAACTCTCTCTCAGATTTCATCAAGAGGGTAAAGAACTAAAGTTTTCTTTTTTTAATCTTTTACTCAACATTTAATAGCCCAGACTGATATTTAAATAAAGTTGCAGTCTCAGTCAAACATATTAATCACCCGCTACTGTTGTAAGCAAATTTGATAAACATGAAGATATGCTCAATGTAGCAGACCTAATAGAAGATGTCAAACACTTAAGTGAATCTGAATTTAAACATAGACGTGAATAAGTGAATCAGTATTCAAAGTTGCTTTGAACTTTGAGAATCAATGTAGCAGACCTAAAAAGTACTATCATTGCTTTTCTCAAGATCTAAATGCTCAAGTGAATCAGTATTCAAAGTTCCTTCCAGCATTGTCTTGAACACACTTTGTGTGTATTGGTTGCGAATGAACTTGAATAAACACAAACTTTATCTTTATAATCTGGACACAAACTTTACATTCGAACAACAACTATTACAACCATCGTTCCCTATATATACTAGACACAATTGACGGTTATACAAAACCGTTGTAACTGTTATTTACAGTTACTTTTGGCGGGACAGACTACTTACCTATTTTGACCCATATGTACATTTAGTAATACAATACTTACTATATAATATTTACAATATAATATAACTAATGTGACTTATGCTAAACTTAATTATGTCCAACAATCTCCCCCCTAAGTTTAGCATCCATTCTTCCATCTTCACCCTAATTTGAATCTTTTCTTCGGTGGTAGTTCAGCCCCATGTTGAGTCTTCTGCTCCTTCCTTGGTGTCATCTTGCTTCCTTCTCCCACTTCAAGAATAATTTCTCTTCCTTTAAACTTGAGATGATACCATTCCAACATCTCTAAGTAACGTAGATAAACAATC
Organism: Flaveria robusta; assembly: GCA_025506415.1. Classification (NCBI taxonomy): domain Eukaryota; kingdom Viridiplantae; phylum Streptophyta; class Magnoliopsida; order Asterales; family Asteraceae; genus Flaveria; species Flaveria robusta. The sequence goes on along the minus strand of CM046464.1, from coordinate 7,122,630 downwards.
TTTATTGACTTGATAATGCTGTCTTGATCTCCTGCTCCGAATAGTTCCAAGTTATAACCCAATTGATTTACTACTTCAGCCCACTTTTCATTCTGATTTGTTTTGATGTAGCCTCCATGATTTTGCACTGTCATGTATAAGTTCATCAAACTTATGCGATGTCCGAACAAGTCTCTTGGTGGCATAGGACTTGGGATCTTGATCTTTAAGACATATGAAATGAACCATTCCACTACTTTCTCAAATTCATATTCAAACTTCTCTTTATGTTCTTGTACCTTACCGGCTATATGGATTATATCCATGAAGACGATGCAATCTTGCAGAGATCATACATTGGTTGGGTATACAATTGGTCTCTTTCCCTTATTTATTCTTGTTTCATTCTGATCTGCCTCTGTTGCAATAGTCTCGAAATGGTTCCACATAAGTGCTTTCTCACAATGTTCTTCTGTGACTTCTTGTTGTCTTCTGGCCGGATCAGTCTTTTGTTCCATCTTCTCGGGCAATTGTACCTCTATATGGTCTTGTTTCTTTCTGGTCTTCATTGGGCATTGATGATCATGATGATGTTTTTCTTTACAACGCCAACATGCGGTGGTATCAGTTATCTTATCCGTCTTTGTGAGATGACATACTTCTCCTTCAATTATGACTTCGAAACCTTGTTTCGACAACTTATCAACACTGAGTACATTTCTCTTTAGAGTGGGTACATAAAATATATCTTCTATTAAATGAAATCGTCCACTACTTTGGATTACGGTGTTACCTTTTCCTCTAAAATACTCACGTGTATATCCATCCGAACATCCTTCCACGCCAAATGAATTGCTCATTTCTCTCAGTACCTTTCGGTTTCCTGTTGCGTGTTGTTTGCGAGTCGTGCTTGCAAACCAGACAAATTCCCACTTTTGATTGTCTGTTCCTTTGATCAAGAACTCGGTGTTCTTAACTTTCTCTGGGCAGTCCCGTCGATAATGAAATGGTTTGTTGCAAAGGTTGCAACACATTCCTTTCGGTTAACCGTAGTAGATCCCTTTTCCCTTCATTTTTCGATCACTTTCTTTCTGGGCAGATTTATCGTTTTCTGCCATTGATCGATTGCTTCCCTTGAATTGAAGTTTTACACTTTAACGCATAAAGAGTCTACACTGCTCTTTCCTCGATCTTCCTGATCGGCCTCGTCGTTTTCTACATCTCCTTTCTCTGAAAACAACGCTGGATATAGAGGGGAATCATCACATCCGTCTATATTCCCTGGCACAAATGCGTCTTCTAACTCCAATAGGGATTCATATCTTCCACAGGATTCATATCTTAACATAGGCTCTGATGCCATTTATTGGTTGCGAATGAACTTGAATAAACACAAACTTTATCTTTATAATCTGGACACAAACTTTTCATTCGAACAACAACTATTACAACCATCGTTCCCTATATATACTAGACACAATTGACGGTTATACAAAACCGTTGTAACTGTTATTTACAATAACTTTTGGCGGGACAGACTACTTACCTATTTTGACCCATATTTACATTTATTAATACAATACTTACTATATAATATTTACAATGTAATATAACTAATGTGACTTATGCTAAACTTAATTATGTCCAACAGTGTGTTCCAACAATATTTAGCAGACCTAAATAGAAGATCTTGAGGTCAGAATCAATGAGTTGTCAAACATAGACGTGAGCGAAAAAAGGGGTGGTATTTTGCCTAGGCGCAAGCCCGAGATGAAAGAAGCACAGTAATATAAAAAATAAAAATATATATAATAGGCATAGAAAACGCCAAAAAAATAGTACTATCTTCATATGGAAAATTGAGTCCCAAATGTCATTGTAAGTTCATTTGTTAAGAACTGTTGTAAGGGTTGATTAATGAATGGTTTATAACAAGTAAACTTTGGCTTTCAAATCCTTACACTTCATCATCTCCAACTCCTCGTTAAGTGCAATTGATTTTTATAGTGTTGGTACACCATGCTTGACGACTTGCAAGTACTCCTTCAGACCTCAAATAGTTCCGCATCAACATAATATGCCTGAAAAGACTTTATTTCTCTATTGTACCCTATCTCACGTCTTTTAGTGTGTTTTCCTAAATGTGCCTTTGAATCTGATGCCAAGGATGAACTAAATGATTTCTACACCTATTCATTCATCATGGAAGTGCCTTTAAATGGGCTAAAACTTGAAGAAAGATCCAATCACTCACTACATGTAACTGACCATTCTAAAATTGAAAATAAACTTCCCAATAACTGAAAAACTAACTTCCAGAATATCACAGAAGAAACTAAATTAATATACAGACTCCTAAATCAAGACTGGGAAACAAACAAACACAGCTTCCTAACATGTGTATATTAAAGACACATCCATTTTAATGAACAGAATAAAACCATGTGCTCCTGTAATTGAATATATCTTAGCAAATGAATCACGATAAGTAGGGTTTTCATCAAATTATCATAGATACTGATTACACGATGAAAGATAACCATCACAATTCTAGGATCATTGAAGACCCTAGATCAAATACGTTGCTTTCGCGATACAATAAAAATCAAGCCATACAACCCAAATTCAAATTCAAACTCGAAGCCAAATCAAATAAAAACAAACCTAAACATCTGGTATCAACTCACAGCTTAAAAATTCCAGCTTATTAACTAAATTCCACAAATTATCAAAATTCAAAATTCAAAATCGAATACGACAGCAAAATTCAATCAACTTCGGTCAAACTTCACTGAAGCCAAACAATTAATCCAAAACAAACGAAGATCACACTAATTCAAATCACATAAACGAAACTAAAATCATGCATAAACTACGATAAATCAAGAGATTATAACCGCTAAACTTGCATCAATCGATCATACGATACCAAATTCATCTGATTAAGACGTAAAAGTAAGAATCAAACGACTTACCTTTGAATTTCGAATTGCAGAGAGCCTAATAATACGCTGATGATCACCGTCGGAAAGTGAATCAGAAATCGAGCTGGAAAAACTGATCAATTTTAGTGTGTGTTTTGTGTGTGTGTGAGAGTGGGAGAAAGACAGAGATAATCTGAATGGGCTGAATGTTGATCTGGAATTTGGTATTTTTTTATATTTTTTGTATCATGGCCCAATAATTTTAAACATGTTTCATAACTCTCCCGTATGATATAAATTTTGACGGTTCACACCTTATGGTTTGTTATGTGGACGAAACATATAGAAAGTATGAGTTTAGTTTATAAGACTGTCTCTAACGTGGGGATGTGGTGTCGCCCATTAGGACACTTGTATTTTGTGGAAGAAAGAGGGAGGGGATAAGTTTTGCGTGGACTTGCGCTGCTGATAAATCTTGAATCAAAAGAGATTTGTTGAACCAACGGCTAGCGAACATGGTCAGGTTGCTAGCTTATTTGCAAACAAATTATATTGCAATAACCAAGCCTACCAAATACATCAATTGCTAACGCTATGTGTTAATATGGTTTGACAGCAGAGTTTTCTACAAATAATATTGAAAATAGATTTTATATGGGATGTACATTTACTTTGTGTTTGTTTATATAGGATTGATTTTAACTAATCTTATTACCTATAGAATTCATCGATATATATGTATGTATGTTTTGTCTAGCATATTATGAAAATTAGAAAAATAGTATATTAGTATTTTAAGGGGTATTGTATATGTGCTTTTTATACGTTTCATTTATAATTATAGGTCAGTTTAATATAGATTATGTTTATTAATCCCATAAAAAATAGTCACTAATAGATAAACCTTATGCAAGAACAAAAATGTCACTATAAAAATATTTATAAAAACAACGATTCAAAGTTAAAAAGAACTATAATGTTTTAGTGTCTGCGTAACCAATCAAATACTTTTAGTTTATGAGTGACACTATAAATGAGTAAAATCCATGTACATTATTCTTTTATTAAAATTTTTTCTCTTCTGAAGATTATATTTATGTAGAAATAAATGATGAACAATTCATATACTAGGATAGATGTGTAAACTTTTTATATCCAAATATAAAATATACCATAAATATATAATTTACAGTACTAACTTTTGATAAAAATTACTTGAGAAATGTATATGATAAAACAATTTATCAATATAAATATAAAGACCGTTGGTTAAAAGGCGGATTTAATATAATTTCACTGTTTAAGCATCATAGAAGCTTCGTTAATAAAACATAAAGATGTACATGATTATAATAAACATAAACATGTATATAATTTGTATTTTCGGGTGACAAAATGAGCAAGTGAAAACTGAAGGGACTTGTATTTATGATGTTAAAATATTAGGGGGTGAAATAAAAAAAATATAAAAACTGAGGTGGCATGGAAAGTAATTTTGTCTGGCATGCATGACAGAAATCAGAGATGAAACGCTTTTTTGTGGTTTCAAATATTTTATCAAAGACCCAAATAAAGAATATTATTGGTCCCAATACAAACATAAAAAATACAACACGATGCTACTTTTTTCATATGATGATGGAACGTTACACGTTTAATACAACAAAGCCATTTTAGAGAAAATCGTAAATATATTTATCTTCAAAAACATATTTGGAAAATATTCAAATACGAATGCTTTTAAAACCAAAAAATATAATAAGTAATTCATTAATCTCTTTAATCAATAACTAATATCAAATTGTAGATAAAGAATTTGTTAGAAATTTATTTTAATAATAACCATTTTTACTGACTTTTTGTAAATTTTCTTGTTTTTTCAAACGTTCATAACTTATTTTATAAAATTACAACATAAAAACGAGCGTCTTTTTACCTTTAAATCGAGTACAATATTGTTTTATAAAAAGATAAAAAAATTTAAATTTTATATTTCGTCATTGTGTATTTGGTGTAGTTTATCGTGTATTTTTGTTAATTATTGTGCTTTTTTAAATACTATTGTATTTTTCTAAAATGATGAATTTTAAAAAATATAATGATGAAATAACATTATTGTGTATCTCTAATATGTAAAACACAATAATAAATTAATAAATAATTAATCTAATACATTAAAAACAATAACAAAATAACATAATGTCTCATTGTGTCTTTTGAATGTCATTGTGTTATTTTGAATACTATGAGTTTTGAAATATAAATTGATGAAAAACATCATTGTACTTTTAATTGTAAAACACAATGATACATGACAACATGTTATATTATCTATAAACAATAATGATAAAAATAAAACATTGTGTTATCTTTAACACCTTGAGTTTTTAAAAATACATTGGTAAATATATATCGTGTTATTTTAATTGTAAAACACAATGATAGATAACAAGTTTAAATTAATCTATAGAAACAATGACAAAAATAACACAAAATGATTTAAAACGTAAAACACAATGATGAATACATATAACAAATGATGCAAAATATAAAACATAGTAAACTGATAATTGACACAATGAACATATAAAACACAATAAGTCGACGTATTTGACACATCGACCAAAATGTCCTCCTCTTTAAAACAATAGAAGGACATGTGTTAAGCTTACTATCCTTCTTAAACTTTTTAGATTAAATATTTTTTTATTATAACCCTATCAATATATTTTTACATTAATGTTTCTTTTATATAAATTTTTATTTCTATAATGTTTCTTTATTTTTAAACAGTTCCTACAAAAGTGTAATATCCTACATTATTCCTAGGCTTGTTGAAATTCGAATATCTGAAAATTTTAGATAGTAGATTTTACTATCCGAATCCGAATCCAAAATTTCAGATATTCGAATTTCGGATATTCAAAATTTTGGATTCGGATTCGGATTCGAATATCCTAATTCCAAAAAAATTGTATTGTTTAATAGATTATATAAAAATATCTGAAGTTTTTATAAAAATATCTGAAAATATCAAAAATTTATAATTAATATTTATTATTTTAAAATATTTATAAAAATATATTGGATATCCAAACATCCGAAAATTCTTAAAATCACTATCCGAATCTAAATCACAAATTTCAGATATCCGAATTTTGGATATCCGAAATTTCAGATATCCGAATTTTGGATATCTGGAATTTCGGATGTCCGGGTATCCAGATATCCGGATATTTTGGGAATCTAAATTTTTGGATATCCGAATTTTCAGATATTTTGGATTCGGTTGCAGATTCGAATATTTTTGAACACCCCTAACTATTCCTAGTTTGCTATTTCTATTCTTTAGATGATGTAATGTGAAGGTAGACAACTCGGTCAAAAACATACGTATTGTAATCGAGTTTAAATAACATATGCAAATAATTTAAATCTCAAATGATGGCATTTACTATATTTTATACAAATAATAATTATATAGTGTACATAAAATTAAAATAAAGTCATTGATGATAAATAATATAAACTAAATCAAATTTGATCGACTTGTCAACTTAAGTCTTTGAACTTCAATAGCTTATGAATCGTTTTAAAACTTACCGCCAACAATCACCCCTTTCATTTTTAAATCGTATTAGGCAAGTCTTTTACTTCAAGCTCAACTACTCCCGTGACAGATCCTTTGGCCCCGACTAGTCTTTCAGTTGTATGAATTCTCACTAACACTTCCTTGGCTATGATAGTGGTCATCCAGTCAAGTAACCACTAAAATTACTTGATCTTCACTAGTTATTCTCGGGTTAGATGCATTATACCACCGAGTAATACCTGTAACTATTCAACTTTAGTTCTTGAATTCTTCAAGAGAGCAATTATATTAGATCTCAACTGACTTGTCAAAGACTTACTGTGTTGACCACCGACTCTTTCATAACCTTCTCGGTCTTGCAATCTTTCATAACTTTCTTGGTCTAAAAATTTCCGTCATATTAAAACAAGAACGAAATCTTTTATGTGTAAGCTAGTTTCAAGAAACCAAGATTTATTATTTTGCCTTGAACTTTGTGTCAAAAATCAATACTATAAGAACACTTTATTTAGATAGCTACCAAACTATTTATTATAACCGAGAAAAGTAAACTCAAAAACTTATTTACAACTCATACATAACCTTAAACCTTGGTTATGTATTTATACACTAAAAATTAAACCTATTTAATACAATTAGAATTGTGAAATTTTAGGATCTAACCAATTTGTTAGATTTCTACTTGACTACAAATACATGGCCGCCCCTGAGGAGGGGCGGGATGGACTCGCGTCCAGGGCCCACTCGCTCAGGGGCATAAAATTTTTTTAAATTTTTTATATACTATTTTTATAATTATAAAAAAAAATTATTATAAGATATACTACAATTAAAAACTTAACCCAGTTATGTTTTAAACCAAATATAATTTTTTTACGCCCATTTTATTAACTTAATTACTCAACTAATAGCTCACTAAAATATTTAAATATTGTAATTAAAGCCCACAAAGTAATTTATAGGGTTGGCCACAAATTTTGTTTTATTCAAAGTTAGTGGATTAATTAACGGATTGACGATGATAGCTATCGAAAGCGAAATATTAGAGACTATAAACTACAAAGATGTTATAAACCAATTTGCTATCAAGAATGCTAGGAGAGCTTCACGAGTTATTGGTTAACTATTACGGTATGTCATTATAATACTATAATATTGCTATGCTTATTGTTAAAACGTTTGTTTTCATTTAAAAAAATTAGTTTATATAATTTAAGCCGTTAGGTCCCAGGGGCCTTTTTTTCCAGCCTCGTCCAGAGCATTAAAATCCTCAGGAACGGCCATAACTACAATATTAATTACTAAATAGTAGAAATTAAACCAAATTTGAACGACTTGTCAACTTAGGTCCCTGAACTTCATCGGCTTATGAATCGGGTTAGAAATTACCGCCAACATTATCATCATCACAAGACCACAAAATTTCAAGAATTTCTTCAAGTATAAAGGGCCTTTTAAGCATTTTAAATTTCAATATCCTTCGAGAGAACTATTTTGAATATGTTATTTAGTAGTTCTCACTAGGAGTCTTTGAATTTGGATATCTAAATATTTGAGATAGTGGATTTCAATATCCAAATTTGGATATCCAAAATTTTCAAATATTTCAGATTTAGAATTCCAGATAATTCGGATTTGCATCTATTTGCACACCCCTTCTTTTGGCCTCATAGGGATTGGTTCATAGAATCAAACCTTCAACCATTCATTTCATCCCATCTGGATTGCGTCCCAATACTCGCTGATTGACTATCCATTTATCCTAGACTTTTTGAGGTTCCCACGAATGATTTCATGAAATTAGCTACTCTTCTAAAGTCACATTCAATTTTAGATTCTGTTTTTCAAGTCTTGTCTTAGTGTTTGTTTATGCTACTTTAATTCCTTTGTCTCAGCTGCCATTTTTATGCTAATGACTATCTCCAATACATCTGCCCTCTCCTTCTCCTTGGTCTTTTTAGTCGATCATCTCCCTTATCATCCACTCAAACGTAATTAAGAGCCTTTAATTTCTTCATAAGATACAAATCTCGTAAGCTGAAAGAGGGCCCAATATTCCATGATTTCAACACAATATATTTCGACTTTTCTAAAGATAATCGTGAATTCTAAAACTTGAACGAGATTAAACCAAAATCCTGATGCTTATTTTCCTGCTCTAATAAAATGATGACTAGAGGTGACACGTGACATCATCACATTTTTTTTCATCAAAATTTTTTTGCTTCTCTCTTATATTAAATAACTACATTAATTACTAATAATTTTATTTAATTCTTCTTTAGATTAAAATTAGTTTTATAATAATTTTTTTTTAAAATAAATTTTTATAAAAAGAAATTTTCAAAAACATCAAACTTTTATAAAAAAAATATAAAATATTTTAAAATTAGTGTTTTTAAAGAGTAAAAATTTTATAAGTAAAAAATAATTAAAATTGGAAGTTATAGTAAGAAAATTTTAATATGATATTAAAAAAAATTTGTTTTGAAACAAAATGCTTAATTTAGTTTTTGTAAAAACAAAAAAAATTTAAAAACATTAGTTTAATAAATTGATTGAATTGTTTATTACTTAGCTAATGACTGGGCAACGATCAAGTAAAGTATCTAGGCAAAGCTTCATCGTAGCTAATGACTACCTTTCTAAAAAAATTTAAAAGAATTTTGTTGAAGCATAGACCATTTGGTAGTCCGTTATCTTGTGATTCTGATTTCTATCATTCTTTACCGTTGTTATAGTGGAAGAAAAAGAAAAATGTGACATAAATTATTTATTCATTTGTCCATGTTTTACTTACACTATGACGTGTATTGATATTAATAATGAATAAAGGACTAAGGCGATCTTTCTTTTTCTTTAAAAACCAAAAGGCATCATTTTGAGGGGCTGAGTTTTAATTTTTTATACAAACAGAAAAATTCGCTTCAAGTACATGTAGCTTAAAAAGGCATCATAAGATGGTTGTTTTTTTTTTTTTTTTTTAACGGCAAATGTGCGACCCTGCTTCGGAGAATAGGTGTTATCTTAATCGGGCCTACCTATTCGTTTCCCAGCCGAGGCCACACCCCCAACACCCTTAGGAGGAAATCCATTGCTGAGAAAACCCCCTGGCTCAACCCAAAGTATTTTTGCTCAGAGTGAGACTTGAACCCATGACTTCCCAATATTTACATATCATGAGCACCTCACCTTAACTAGTTGGGCTAAAGATCATTGGTATCATAAGATGGTTGTTAATTTAGCTTTTAAAAATCCACATTTTTTTAGCTTTATTATATATTTGATATTGAAAACTTTCTTTAGGAGCGAAGCCGATAAGCAATGATGATTTCAAAAGAGTAATACCTCTGGTAGCGAGGTCCAAGGGGCAGCAGCCAGAATCTCTGACCCGGGGGGGTAAAATTATTGCTTTAATAAACATGTAAGAAAATTTGATATTCTTAAAATTTCACATGTGAAACTCGGGGTGAAACTAGTCAAATTTTAAGACGGAAACTGCAAAAGGCAGTTAATCCCATCCCCGTAAAATACAAAATTCGAACACAATTTTTGGTCAAACTTTTATCTTCTTCATTCTATGCTTCGGCTCATAAATTTCTCAAACACATATCAAATTTTGTTCTTGTAATTAAATTTTATCCGATTTTCAATTTGTTGTGAACCACAAATAATTTCAATCTAATAACAATTCTTGACTCTTAATTTATCCCAATTATTAATTTCAAATTCTCTACACATTATTATTCATATGTATATTTGATAATATATTGTTCAACCCTATAAGTTTTTTAATATTTCTGAAAGTGGTTGTTAGTAGAAAAGAGAAAAAGTATCATGATAAATGTATAAAAAAATATTTTTTAATTAAAAATAAAACATAGAAAAATAGTGATTTATAATATAATTATAAGAATAATGTTAAGAAATGAGATATGAATACTCTTAAATACCCTATGGTTGTTTTTTCAAATATTTCTTTACTCGTTACTAGACCCCGATGGAGATCTATAATTTGATGATAAATGTGTAACATATTTATCTTTCGTTGCTTAAAATTAAATTTTAAAACAGACACCTAAAATTCGATAGGACGTTCTTGCACTAGACCGTAAAGTCGTGTTCTAAAGTCAAGGTAATTATGATTGAAAAACATACCTTTGAACCCAAAGAAGTAAACATTGGCGGCAAAGAGTTAATATATAAAATGGGTTGTTATAAACTAAACCTACATCATTTATGTCTTTAGTTAATGTATCCCCTATTATATGAACGATACAAATTAATATGTATATAGGCGTACAAAAGTCGCAAAAGGGGCGTATAAAAGTGCATATACAAACGTGTTTGTATATAAGTTTAAAATAAAATGGGTGTATACTACCGTATAAACATGCTTTACTAACATTTAAGCCTTTAAGAAAATCAAAATTATTGAAATCAAAAGACTACGTGTTTGATTGTATGCTGTATATTCAGTCATCCCATATTAATTACTAACTAGGTTTTCAGATTCATCTATACGTTAACTGAAAAGTAATCCTAAATCTATATTATTATTATTATTATTATTATTATTATTATTATTATTATTATTATTATTATTATATTATTATTATTATTATTATTATTATTATTATTATTATTATTATTATTATTATTATTATTATTATTATTATTATTATTATTATATTATTATTATTATTATTATTATTATATTATTATTATTATTATTATTATTATTATTATTATTATTATTATTATTATTATTATTATTATTATTATTATTATTATTATTATTATTATTATTATTATTATATTATTATTATTATTATTATTATTATTATTATTATTATTATTATTATATTATTATTATTATTATATTATTATTATTATTATTATTATTATTATTATTATTATTATTATTATTATTATTATTATTATTATTATTATTATTATTATTATTATTATTATTATTATTATTATTATTATTATATTATTATTTTATTATTATTATTATTATTATTATTATTATATTATTATTATTATTATTATTATTATTATTATTATTATTATTATTATTATTATTATTATTATTATTATTATATTATTATTATTATTATTATTATTATTATTATTATTATTATTATTATTATTATTATTATTATTATTATTATTATTATTATTATTATTATTTTATTATTATTATTATTATTATTATTATTATTATTATATTATTATATTATTATTATTATTATTATTATTATTATTATTATTATTATTATTATTATTATTATTATTATTATTATTATTATTATTATTATTATTATTATATTATTATTATTATTATTATTATTATTATTATTATTATTATTATTATTATTATTATTATTATATTATTATTATTATTATTATTATTATTATATTATTATTATTATTATTATTATTATTATTATTATTATTATTATTATTATTATTATTATTATTATTATTATTATTATTATTATTATTATTATTATTATTATTATTATTATTATTATTATTATATTATTATTATTATTATTATTATTATTATTATTATTATTATTATTATATTATTATTATTATTATTATTATTATTATTATTATTATTATTATTATTATTATTATTATTATTATTATTATTATTATTATTATTATTATTATTATTATTATTATTATTATTATTATATTATTATTATTATTATTATTATTATTATTATTATTATTATTATTATTATTATTATTATTATTATTATTATTATTATTATTATTATTATTATTATTATTATTATTATTATTATTATTATTATTATATTATTATTATTATTATTATTATTATTATTATTATTATTATTATTATTATTATTATTATTATTATATTATTATTATTATTATTATTATTATTATTATTATTATTATTATTATTATTATTATTATTATTATTATTATTATTATTATTATATTATTATTATATTATTATTATTATTATTATTATTATTATTATTATTATTATTATTATTATTATTATTATTATTATATTATTATTATTATTATTATTATTATTATTATTATTATTATTATTATTATTATTATTATTATTATTATTATTATTATTATTATTATTATATTATTATTATTATTATTATTATTATTATTATTATTATTATTATTATTATTAGATTACATAATATTTATTTTTATGGTTTGACCACACAAGTTTTTGAGTTGTTAATTTTACCCCCCCGGTAGGTATCCGATTCCTTTGTAGAGAGAGAAAGGTCTCTTTATCTACGTACCATCACTGTATTCTGCCTGTCTCGCCACCGCCGCACCACCATTGCCTGCACTGTCACCCCATCACGGAAGAAATCGTTAGTTTGTCGATTGGAGGTTTTGGATTTGTTTTTGATGCCACTTTTAAGTGGGGTAGGTTTTGAGGATGGTGGAAGAAATTACAAACACCGATGGTGGTTTTCGAGTTTTTTTTTTTTGGGGGGGGGGGGGGGGGGGTGGCGATCACGGTGGCGGTGGTGCTTCTGCTATGGGTTGACGAAGCCCTAGATATACCCTCATTCGTAATTATGCTTTCTCAGTAGAGAGGGTTTTTGGAGGTGGCGGTGGTGCATTCGTTGTAGGTTGAGCCAAGGACGGTTCAGGACATCTCTTTGCATTCATTGAGGACTAAGGTCGAGGGAGTTGAATTCTCTTATTAGCGGCAGCTGACGGCGATGGCCTCCTTTTGTGGGTCTCTCGTTGTCCTCTACCGTGCTCCTTGTCTCATGTATGTAGGTTGGGTTATTTGGTTTCCGTGCTTTGCTCAATGACGACGCTGTAGGCGCATCTAAAGGCTCATGGGTGCAAAATGCAAACCCTTGATTTTTTTTTGGTTATCATTGCTTTTGGCTCTATGATGGTAAGGTAGGCTTAATCCAAGAGCTCTTTGAAATTATGGTTTACATAACGATTGTTATTGGTTGAGTGGATGATAAGGGATGATGTAAAAGAAACACAACCATTGTTATTAAGGCATGACAAACTTTACTTGCAGCCGCAATATGGTTATGTTTCCGAGCCTCTAAGGAGCTGTTGGCAAGCTGGGTTGGTCCTCTCTTTTTGTTTGGTGGTAACAGCACCTTTGATGATACATTGTTTGTACCTTACAATGGTTAATGGTTTTGCTTTGTGTTGTCTCTGTTGTTCGATCGTGGGTTACTAAATATGTTGTGATGGTAAAGAATCGTATTTAGGGTTCGGTGTGGCAATTATTTTTGCAGCCACATTGAATAATGATTTTTGAGCCCTTTTGATGCTAGCGATGGATGCTTAGAAAATTGCCCGTGAACGTGGATAATAAATTTCGCGATGAAACACGATAGGAAAAAAACTAGTTTTTATCAACAATAAACTAATGTGTATATTTTATGGTCTTACTAGATACCAAAACCCTTAGACATTTAAAGAAAAACACAATACATACATCAGCTAGATTCGACACCTATATGTTGCACGGGTTGAAATAAAAAATATTATATAAAATATAGATACGTATAATCTATATATATAACATATCAATAAAATTTTTCTATTATAATAAAAAGGTATCTATGGGGACACGTGTTAACATCATATTTATTCTAATCAAAATTTTTCCGCTTCTCTCTTCTATTAAATATTTACATTAATTACTAATAATATTATTTAATAGTTTTTAAATCTAAAATAGTTTTATAAGCAAATTAAGAAAGATATCTTTCTATTAGTATTAATTTCTAAAGAAACAAATTTTATAAAATTAGAAACTTTTCAAAAGAATTTAACTTTTTTAAATATATTTTTATAGCGATTTGTTTTGAAACAAAATTTCTAATTTGTTTTGGGAAAAAATAAAGAAAAATTTTAAAATAAAAGTTTAAGAAGTTAAAATAATTCTTTTATTACTTATAGTCCTTAATCATATCTTATATTAGTATATAGTTTTATAATTAATAAAATTTTATTCTAATAAATGTTTTATTTGATCAACCCGTGTAATACACGAGTTTATTAAATCTAGTTATTACATATAACAAACATATTTAAGTTATAAAAAATTGGGTAATCGGATTTTAATAATCGAAACTTTCATTTATTAGCCTGGACCAGTCCCAACTCAGTAAATTTTTACCAACACTCTAATTTTGAGGTTATTTTCCTCCAGGGATCGCTTATTAACCGAGAGTTAACACATATAACTTTTTTTTTTATGAAATGAGGCTAATTTTGAGTCATTTTTTAACTTTGTCACCACCCATCCAACCTCTATTAGGTCCATTTTCTAGTGTCTAGACTTCATTATCACTAAAAATCTATATCTAACGAGTCAAGTGGTTTAGATAAGAAGGTGGATATTGACGTGTTTCGAGTGCAGAAGTTTCAGATTGACGAACCTAACTTATGGTATATTTTAACTTTGTGCTTAGTATTATGGTCATATAAGCAGTCTATGTCATCTAAAAACTTATTTTGTTGACTCTCACTTAGTAAAGGATCGGTGAAGAAAAATAAATTCAAAGTTAGAAGTATCTGCAAATATTTCCCGAGTTGCGATTAATCCCGACCAATAAATAAAAGTTGAGATCATTAAAATCTAATAGCCCTAAAAAAATAATATGAAAAAAAATATTATTCATATTCATAAATCTTTTCATATACCTTTTAATGTATTTTAGTTTTAACAATGATTATTTATAAATTAAACTTAATGTTTTAAAATATTAAGACTTATTAAAGTATTTTTAATTAAATGATACATTCATTTATAAAAAAATTTAATTAACTAATATAGTAGTAAATGAGCATTTATTAGGAAAACTCATTAAAGAAATTATTTACTAAAATTTGTAAATTTACTATGGTGAGGACATGTTGACAATTCTAGGTGAAGGCTAAGTGAAAATAACATGAACAGAGTACAAAACGTCCTGTGGCTATAGCTGTTATGTTTTATTAGGTTAGTTAGTTAGACCAAACGTTTATTGGTATCTATCAAACATGAAAAGATGGATCCTTAGAACTAGAAAATCCTCCTAGCCTAACACTAAGCATATATTTATGCTTAAAGTAAGACTTAAATCCAAAACCTACTCATACTTACATGTCTTAGGTGTCTCACCTTAATGATTTAGACTAAATATCATTGGTCAGTCTCTTGAGTCTTCTCTTTCTGCTAACAAGTAGAATGCACCATCACATTAGTCATTTTCATTAGTTATTGAATATGACTTTTATATGTAAGCAAATAGTAAGAGTCTAAAAAATTTTATATAAAAAAATAAATTATATAAAAAGATATTTATCTATATAACTACTTTTACTTTTCAACCTTTATTTTCACTAATTATACTGAACAACCTTTATGTATATGGTTTGTTTCATCTTTGGTATTTCAGTTTAACAAACCTTAGTTTACGTCGTTAAGTTAGCTCATGTCATTAAGTTAGATCGCATGATTATCATATGAGGGTATATGTAAAAAATCATATAGGTGGCATAATCCAAAAACATACAGGTGGCATAATCCAAAAACAAATCAATGTATTAGGAAAATATGATCTGTAAAATATTGAGATCGATGACTAACATCTTAAACAAAAAATGATTGTATAATATGATTTATTTGTCAATAATAAACTTAATTTTCCTTTCAAAAAATAATAATACACTTAATACATGAAAATTAGAATGTAGTCCATATGAACTAATTTAGATACTTTTCATACTCATATGATTTTGAAATCATATGATATAATAAATATTTATGGAACTAGCATTGTAATTTAAACAAAAGCATTTAAATAACTTCATATGTCTTGCATTCTAATTTCTATATACTGAGTTTATTATTGATACTTAAATCATGTGATACAATAATTTTTTTATATAATTTACTTACAAAAATGAAAATTAAAACATATAAAATTTGTTTGAGGTTTTACCTGCCAATCTCAACATTTTACTAATAATATTTTTCTTAAATAAATTTACGCGGCTTGCATTCTAATTTCTATGTAGTAAGTTTATTATTGATAATATAATCCTACGAAACAATAAATTTCTATAGAAGTAGCTTTTAAGGAACCCACATCCTCCTAACACTCCTAATCAAATGCCATCCACATCATCAAACACAACTCCTCCTTCACCTCCTTCAATTCGATCTCGTCCTCCCATCTTACGTCCTTCTCACGCATCCCATTGAACCCACATCTTTTACCATTACCAATCAACACCCCAAGTGGTATCAAGTCATGACCTATGAATTTTCATCACTTGTTAAAAATGGTATCACTCTTCTATACATCCTAGTCAATGTTGATAACATAATTGTCAGCGGTAATAATCCAGTGGCCGTAGTCTGAATTATCCACAAACTTGGCAAAAACATTGACCTCAAGACTCTGGACAACCTTTTTTATTTTCTAGGTCTTGAAATTGTTCCACAATGATGAAAATTCCTTCTTTTTCAAGGAAGTATATCATATCCATGAAGTTCTTCAACAAACTAGATTGGCATATTAAACCAGTGACCTCTCCCATGAGCACCACTCTCTATGTCATACTATCCAAACCTAAATATTACGTTTGTTGCCAACAAGTTATGCCAATACATGCTTGCTCTAGCTGACAATAATTGGTCTGTAGCCAAACACATTCTCAGGTATTTACAGGGCATTATTAGACACGTATTGCTTATACGTCAAAACTTTAGGTCCACGCTTCAGGCCTTTATTGATATTTTTACTGGCATGAACCCTCATCTCTTCATGCCTTCTCTTATGCTAAGTCGGTTGGCTGCCTAGATGATGACTATCAATCCATTAGGGAACTTGTCTCAAACTAGTTGTGAGCGTAATCAAAACGTACCTCAGTACTATTTACTTTCGAATAAATAAAGTGGATTTTAAATATTAAGAGTTGTATAGGTACGAAGTCAAACAAATAAATATTAACAATTGGTTAATCTACGAAATTTCAATATTTGGTGACTTGGCCCCAAATATGTTTATCCTAATTGTTACTTGTTTGACTTAGTATTTTAGCACCTTAAGCTTCTTTCTTTTTAATCACTTTACCTCCAAATGTACATGTCTTATCATTTATTTTTTTACATTTCCCACACAACCTATGATTATTATTCAATTAAAAGCCAATAACTAAATGGTCATGACAATTAACAATTCAACTCACAAATGAAATCCGCTTGACAAAATAATTATAAGGTGGCATTAGTAAACGATAGAACTTGGACCAAATGTCCGCTTGTAATGAGATTCTTTGGCTATCATGAAATGTCTTAGTGAGGATACATGAAGCCACACGGGTTTGTCTAGGAACCGACAATGATTTGGCAAGGGCGAAGCTTAACTAGGGCCCGGGGGGGGGGGGGGGGGGCCTCCCCCTGTTTTTTTTCGCCAGTAGTGTTAAATTTTAGTCCGATAGTGTACATTTTTAGCCAGGTAGTGTAAATTTTTATATAAATATCGAGTTCGCCCCCCTAAAAAAAATTAATTTCGCCCCCGCCCCCCTACGAAAGAGTTCAAGCTCCGCACTGTGATTTGGGTTTTATAAAAGTTTAAAAACGAGATTTACAATAGGTATGCTTAAACACATTGTGGTTGCTTAATGTTTAAAACCTTCAACATAACTAAGAGTGATACCGAGTATGACTTATGCTTCTTAGTATTCGAAACAGGTTAGATCCAAAATTCAAATTTCATATTAGATTTTGTACTTTGTTTAAAAAAGTATATTATTTAAAAAATATATAAAAAAAAGTAAGATTAAAGCCCAAGCCATTATTTAAATAAACAAGGAACACACCTCAAAAGTGAAAGAAATAACCAAAATGTATGGATCCTATAATCTTTGGGTGGACACCAATATGCCCATCAACTGCCAACATGCTCAAGTAGGACATGTACAACACAATTTTTGTCCACTTGTACCAATAATATTCGTGAACCACATGATGATGTCGGTCCCACGTTAATCTACACATGCATATACGGACTTTAAATTAAATATTCAGGGGGTGTTTGGTTGGAAGGAATGGAATGGAATGGAATTGAATTGAGAAACTAGTATAATTTTCAAGTAAAATTATATTTGAGTGAGCAATTAAAAATAAACCTAAAGGAATGTTTCACCTCAAATTCCCTTGGTTGTGGGATTTCAAAATCCTTCCGTCCAGAGAGGGAATTTGAAATCCCACAACCAAGGGAATTTGAGGTAAAACATTCCCTTGGGTTTTACATTTCATTACCCACTTAAATATAATTTTGCTTGAAAATTATACTAGTTTCTCAATTCCATTCCATTCTTTCCAACCAAACACCCCCTCAGATTTTTTAAGGAATGTTAAGATGCCGCCTTCTAATTTCTTAAATTTGTTATTCTTAAGCATTTACGATGGAATACTTAAAAACATGTGAGTATGTTTAATATATTATATGAAATGGTTTTGAGTAGTTGTGAGTGAATAAAAGAGAAAATATAATTGTTGATTTTATATTTGAAAAATCACTGTTTAATCCCTTTAACTTCTTTTAATATTTTTGAAAGTGATTGTGAGTGTATGAGAAAGGAAAAAGTAATGATAAGTTTATAAAAAGTATTATTTAATTGAAAAAAAAAGAGAAAAAATAGTGATTTTTATTGTAATTATATGTATAAATAAAGAGAATCTACTGAATGCTCTAATTTCTTATAATGTTTTCACTCAAGATTAGATGTAAGTATTACATCAGTTGAGGGGGGACGAAACCTTTTTTATAAGGGGTGGACACCTTTGCTATCAAGAAGAGTATTGCATGTACAAACAACTCGTTGGGTGAAAACAAATCGTGAGTTTCTGGATGGCTACCTATCGGAGGCGAAGCAGACAATATCTTTGTGCGATTTACGTGGGCAGTTACAAACTTATAGATTGTATCAGATACAGGGGCCGAAACGGTGTTTAGTGAGAACGATGGGCCTCGTAAAGGGGGTAGACATAATATCATGTAATAAATTGTTTATGATGACCATTTTAATGTTGATTGCTGAGATTGAATTTTATGAACCTAAAAGAAGAAATAATCTTAGAATGACTATTCAGTTTTAATTTTATAAACACTACTATTTCTCTTATATGATTGAATCAAATGAGAACCACAAAATCTCTTAAGAATCATTGAAAAAATGTAAACGACTTCTTAAACTTTGAATCTGTCTCATAAAGATTTTTACATGTAATAAATTGGTTTTACATTGACTTCAAAACACTTCACAACTTCTATTAACCGGTGAATTTTTTTTTTACAACTAAAACATGTTTTCTTGTTAGCTGCACAAATATCAACACGAAAAAATCTCTATCAAACAGATCTAACATCAAAAGTGTAGTTCTTAGTTTTCTTTTTTAAATTCTTTATAAATTTTTTGTTTGAAATTTAGTGAAAAAATGGGGTTTTCACTAACTTTGGAAAATAATAATTGTTAGTATTTGTTACTAAAATAATTATCATGTTCAAAATGAAGTTAAAATAAATGAGATATCGATGCTCAGTATTGGATAGTTGAAGCATAAAAACTGTATAATAGATTAAGTTTTGTAGAACATGAGGTGTCCCATCTGCTGCTGCGCGTGTGTGCTATTCAACAGATGCTACTATCTGCCTAAAGATAGTTCAACAGATGTTGCGTCCATCTGCTGATTGACATGCTACAACTACAAGTAGTGAGTGTTGAGGTTCATATGTTGCTCAACAGATTCAGCTGCTAAACGGAAGGCACACCATCTACTGAAACGTAGTTGGAGTACTCAAGGATCATTGGTAGTTTTATGTATCTCATAATGTGTACACAACCTGACTTAGCATATGCTATGAGTAGGCTGAGTATGTACACAAACAATCCTAGCTCTGAACATAAGAAAAGTATGATGAGATTGCCAAGGTACTTAGAGATACACATGGAACTATGTATTGTATTACGGCCACAATCCAGCTGTTATGGAAAGATATTCCGATGTTAAGTGGATATCCGATATAAAAGAATTGAAATCTAAGGTGGTTATGTGTTTTCCCTTGGAGGAGCAGCTATAGCTTGGAAGTCATCCAAGTAAACGGTTATAGCTAGATCCACCAAGGAATCTGAGTTTATCACGTTAGATAAAGCTGGAGAACAGGCTGAATGATAACATCAATTTTTAGTAGGGATGTGTTTTTCATTCGAACTCGTATATTAAACCCGAATAAAATCAACACGAACCCGATTAAGAACTAACCCGAGCAACCCAACCCGATTATTACATTAAACCAAATCCGGTTTTTACAAATGCTTCAGTTGATTTTGGGAGATTTGTGTCAACCTGATTAACCCGAATATTAGTTTTTAATACTATTCGAGATTTATATTTATATATATATGTGTGTGTGTGTGTGTGTATTTATATGTGTGTATTATGCTACCATTTACAAGATTCGAAAACATGATTTTCTAATTTTATATTTCATTATTGTGGTTTAATTTTATAATGTAAACTTTAAGGACAATCAAAATATTATATCCTTTAACTTTTGAATATGCATAATAAAATGAATGTAAATATGCAAAAAATTTTGAATCAAGATAATAAATAAAATTATATATTGATAATAAATGCTAATTCTCATACATGCATTTTGATCAAATACGTATTGATTACATAAACCATTGAGATAACAAATAACTTAAAGTTTAATGGTTTAGTCTAAACCCGAAAACATATTAGACCGACCCGAATAAACCCGAATACCGAAATCTGAAAACCGATTTAATATTACTTATTTGGTCTGGTATTCGGACTGATTTCCTACACCTAAAAACCCGAGGAACCCGAAACACGATTAAAAAACCTGAATGACACATCTAATTCCTAGATTATACTCCTAGATGACCAAAGCCTTTAACAGCTATTTGCATACATTGTGATTGCTAATTGGCTATTGGTAAAGCTCAAAGTACAATGTACAATGGCAAATCAACACATATACGATATAGACATAATACGATACGACAAATACTCTCAACTTGGTTTTATCAAAATTGATTGTGTCAATTCAAAAGATAAAATTACGGATCCACTTACAAAAGGCTTAGGCAATGAGTTAGTTCATAAGTCGTCAAAGAGAATAGGACTAAATCTCTTAGGTAAATTTTGTACAAAAGAAAACCTATCCTAGAAGACTGGAGATGCTATGATCTAGGCTCAATAGGACAACCAAACAATACAAACTGAGGTCACTGTGGGGAGTTCCCTAACATAAAAGGGAGTTGTAGATTTCCTAGTCCATTCCTATAACAAACCAGTGATATCAAAGGAGGTTAAGCATATAGCTTTTAACAATTTTTATAAAATCACCTATGTGAGAGATAAGTGGGATCGTTTCGAATGAATATGTGGGATGCACAAATCTAAGAGCTCTCGCAGAACCATGCTAGTGTTTTATGACCATAACAAACACGACAATGAGGGGTTAGCCGGACTGGGAAGAATATTGTGTGAAGTGTAATAGCGTCTACATAAAAAAGGGTTAATTGGTTCAAGGACATCGCGTCTATAACTGGTAGGAGACTAAATACACTTTACAAATGATGGTTTAAAGGGAACACCTACTTCTCTTGTAATACTTAACTATTTAAATTGTATCTCGACACTTGAGTGTAAGGATTGGTCTCCATTCATGTTGGGGATTGTTGGAAAATTAGTGAAAAGTAGGCGTTTCACCAATAAAAATTATTAGTATTTGTTACTAACATAATTTTCGTGTTTAAAATGTAGTTAAGATAAATGAGATATTAATGCTTAAAGTTGAATAGTTGGAACATAAAAACTATGAAATTGAATTTAGTGAAACATGAGTTGTCCCATCTCCTATCGTGCATGTGTCTATTTAGCAGATACTGTCTGCTAAGTCTTAATATAATTGAACAAACAGATTTGCTTAAAGTTATGCATGTGTGCTATATATGAGATTTATTTAATGCATTCCTAAAGATAAGGTATGTTATGAAACTTTTAGTTGCTTACTTTCATCGACTTGTTCTCTGTATATGTGGTTTGGAAAAGTCTTAAGCCATGTTTGGGATTTCTTATTTTGATTGAAAATAACTTTTGATAAAAAAAGACTTATTAACTTATGACTTTTCAGTAGGAGTTTTTAAAAAAATGTTTGAATTAGCTTATAAACTAAAATGTTTTAAAATGACCAAAAAAGACATGCTTTTAAAAATGATAGGAGATAATAAGATATAGTAAATGGGTATAATAGAAAATTAGATCAAAAAGAGTTTTCAAAAGTCAATAAGTAACCCTATCCTCACTTCTCAAAACCTCTTTTTTACCCTATATGAAAAGTCAGTTTGAAAAATTATTTTGGGTTTGCCAAACACTTTTTTTGACTTATTAACTTCTGAGAAGTTAATAAGTCAAAAGTTAAGAGAAAATAAGCAATCTCAAACATGCACTTAATATAATTGAACAAACAGATATTTATGAAGTACATAGAGATCGAGTTGCAGCGTGATAAAATAGACGGTTGTAGGGCATTATATGAGATACATCTACAATAGTCACCGCAAAATTAATATGCATTAAGGCGTGAAGCAATTACCTAGAGCCATGTTTCGGCTTGCAATTGCAGAACCTGAACTTGATATGCAGGGGCGGCCCTAGGGTGGTGCGGGTGGCACCTCCGGCGGGGGCACGTTTATTCCGGGGGCACAAAGATTTTATAAATATTTTATATATATATATGGCTCGGAATACTCTATTGATCATCTGTTGAAGGATATTTAGGATATTTGGAGTAAGAAAAAAAATAGAGATACTTGAAATTTTTCCAGCAACGGCGGTCTGCGGAGCTCCGACAAGTTCTGCATAGAAAAATGTAGGAGAAGGAGTTGACCAGTTAAGACGATATATGCTGACCATATTTAAAGATCTATTAGTATTATTGTATCATTCAAATACTATACTTTTGCTTTATTTATTGAATTATTGCTATAAGATTAGTTTATTTAATTTGTTAGAGCCTAAGGGCATTTTTTTCCCGACTCGACCCAAGCATATAAATACTCAGGACCGGCCCAGTTGATATGCGAGAGTTTTGGAAGCTTATATACTTCTCTTAGATTTATAAGATCACAAATACATATTTATCGTCTTTTATGTCGTTTTAATAAATAATTCACATGATACATACAAAATTTTCAGATGAAATACGCATAAATTTCTATTTATGAGCGAAAAAACAGTGGTTGTCGGGTTCAACAAAAATTTGTATATAGCAGCAACTAGTTAAAATACTCTAATGTGTTAACCTTTAAAGTGAATGACTTCTAGCATCAAATATAACTGATATATCTGATGTTATTACTAGAGTAAATATCTTACAAGGTTTAATATGGCATCCAACATTTCATCAACATTCCCCTTGCTATTCGAGCTACTTATTATGTAGATGCTAGAGCCTAGAGGTAACGAAATGTGCAGATTGGTGGGTCGGATATCACGTCCAAAGTCGAAGTACGTTTGAGTTAATATAGATATCTTTTAGTAGTGTTCAAAATGGGTCGAGTGGGCCATGGGTTTGGGCCAGCTCGCAACCACCTTTTTTTTATTTTTTTTTTATTTCTACTTTTTTTGAAACTATATTTATGTGCAAATATGATATAAAAGCTGTATTGTTACCACCTTTTAGGACGCGCACGTGCATTTCAATGCAATTTTTGATCACTTTATAAGCTTTGTATATAACATTAGCTTATATAACATTATATAACAGTAGTTTTATTAACTTATATATTACACGGGTTAAATAAATACAATAAAAATTAAATAAAAATTTATTAATTATAAAACATATTCTAAGATAATATATGATTAAAAGTACGTATAAGTAAGAAATATAAGTAATAAAACAATAATATCAAATTTTTAAACAACTGTTTTTTTTTTTAAATAAATATTTTGATTCAATACAAACTATTTTAAAAAAATATCACTTTAAAAATTTTCCTTATAAGCATTCATCCTGAGCCAGGATCGAACTCTCTATAAGATTCATAGTTGTATTACTTATACCTTCCTTGTTCGTAGACAAAGCGGATTCGGAATTGTCTTTCATTCCAAGGCCTAACTTGTATCCATGCGCTTCATATTCGCATGGAGTTCGCTCCCAGAAATATAGCCATCCCTGCCCCCTCACGTCAACCCCACGAGCCTCTTATCCATTCTCATTCAATATCGACAGGGTAGCAAATCAAAATGAAAAACTCACGTTGGGTTTAGGGATAATCAGGCTCGAACTGATGACTTTCACCACGTCAACGTGACACTCTACTGCTGAGTTATAACTCTCAATTTTAGTTATTTTTAGTTTATAAAAATTTTATTTTTCAAAATTCCAATCATAAAATAATTTATTATTTAAAAATATTTCATTTTTTAAAAAAATTGATATTTTAGAAAATTTCTTATTTTATAAAAAATTAATTTATAGAAAATTTCTTATTTATAAAAAACTAATTTTAAAAATAACATTAATAAATAGATCTATTTTTTAATTTGTTAAAAAACTAGTTGTAATATAAAAAAGAATGAAGTAATATAGTTAGTAATTAATATAATTAATTGATAGGAGAGAGAAGTAGAGAATTTTTTTATGAATAAAAACATGATGATGACGTATGTCACCTTTAATTATTTTTTTATCCATAATAAGAAGATCTAAACCCAACCCATTCATAGGTAAATCGATAGAAAATAAACTTGAAATTTTTATCTGATTAAATATTGATAATATATATTGTTTTAAAACGACTTCTTATTTGCTTCACCACCTGTTGAGTAACATTTAGTATGAAGATGAAGAATATGGTGTTTGACATTTTAAATAAATGAAAGGACAGAAAGTCTCACATCATTGAGTCACTTATTTTTCTTATTATACGTTACTTTCCATTCTGCTTTTCTATATTTATAACACTTTGGGTATCTTAGAAATTAGCGTGACCAAAGTTATTGAGTGATATTGTTATACAAAAGTGTATGTGGTTTGCTCTTTTTTCGTTATCTGTAAGAACCTTTTACTGCAAAACTCACTAGAATCCAACAATGCCTTGCTAACCAATGTAATAGGGGCAGATCAAGAACACAATGAATTAATAAAAAGAGAGTTAGGGTTTTCCAACATTAATTCTATATAGTGATATAAAATTGAAAGAACTAAAGCCTATTTGGCAAAAACAAACAGACCGTTGAATAATAACATACTGATAGTGAGATCTTGGTTTTGAAAAGTGATCGTCTGGCATGATCAGCAAAATCGATTTAGGTCCTTGAGTCTACATTTCACGCATCTGAATCAAAATTTGTCAACATTGGGGTCCGAGGAGGCAGATATGTAAAAACAACCAAGAAATGAAGAGACTAGGAATTGTTTACTTCATAAAAAGGCTTATATGGATAAAATCGTTAATAAGTAAATCAAGGGACGATGTCATTACAAATGGTGTACTTGATGAAAATATTGGCATGTCAAAAGAGATGAGACAAATGCAATCTTTTGTTATACGTAAAACTTATTTGGATGTATACAAAGCAGCTCGTTCTAGACCTGAGCTCTAGCCTTAGCCCTAGGTATGTAGCTTTCTTGAAGCACCTGCACATTTTAAAACCAAGTATGAGGACAAGCACAATGACATAAACTAAGCCTTCGGTATGTAGCTTTCTTAGGCATTCATGGGTGAATTTGTGTGCATTAGATTCTTATGTTTTTAGCGAGAAATGTGAAACCCTAATCAAAATTTTGATAAACAATACTAATATCGGGGGAAACTAATAATGTGGTTATTAATTTCAGAAACTATAGGGCAGTAGTAATGATATCAACATTCAAGATCACGCCTAAATAACTAACACAACATAAAATCACATTAACTTTGACATATCTTACCTAAGCATTCAATAATCATAAAAGTAGTAGGTAGAGATTTGTAATCAACGCTAATTAATAGAAAAAACCCTAAGGAAACATATGTGTTTACCTTGTTTTTTTTTAACCGCAAATTTATAATACTTCTACTCCTAAATTACTCCATATTACACCATGCCTGTAAATCTATCCTACTCCTACTCCTAATCAACGCTAATAACTCCATGTGTTTACCTTGTTTAAAACGAATTTTCGTAGGGAATTTAAGAGAGCAATGCATTTGTCATAAATGAGATGGTGACACCATTAAACAATTCCAATGCTTCTTGTTCGCAAACAGCTTTAGATTACTCCATTTCTAAGGAGTAACGTGTTGTCAAGAAAAGAGGAAGATAGGTTTTTCTAGATCGCAACATACACAATGTTCATAATATGAGAAAATTCTTACATTTTCCACTAAACCTAAAAATTTCCATTAAATATCCTCTCCTCATTAGAAACGACTGATGACAACCTTGAAATAGGCCAAACTTGTTTTTTAAGGTCAGGAAAAGTCATATGTTTGTAAAACTCATATGTTTGATCTTCCAATGACCTCTTTGTTACCATCTAAAATGTATAAAGTCGTCTATTGATGTATAGCTTAAAAGAGATTTCATCATATATAGAGATTCCAATTTGGTCTAAAAACTAACAGCTCTTGTTTTTTTTCAAACTTTTCTAAGTATCTTGTCACCCAAGCTAATAATTATTACAGAATCCACTTTTTTCATTGTTTCTTTCTTCATCTCTTTGTCAAACATCATTATTTGTAGACCTACTTCACATTTTAGGGCGTCCGACCTTAATGAACGAATAGCGATATCATCTTCAAGATCCAGAAACTAAAATCGTTGTTCCCATCGAACTACACTAGATTGAACTTTGTAGTCGACGTAATTCTTCAATCTTCAATTGAATATGATTTTCTATTCTTTCAGATCAAACCAACATGACTTTGATATCAACTGCGAATTAAATGGTAATTACAAAAGATGAAAAGTAGATTTGAGAAATAAAAGTTAAAGAGAAGAATGAAACTCTAATTACTCTCATCTATGTACAGTTAGAAAGAGAAAAATGAAGAACTAAACATCAATCGGATTAACCAACTCTAACCACCTATTAACGAACATATAACAACCGGTTTAAACAAAAAAATCCAACTAAGAAAGTTGTCAACATAAGTCCCTAAACAATCGAAGAAAGAATTTTAACTCCTAACACAAGTCAACATACTTCTACTTTGACTTTAGCACTACATGTCACAATAATTTCACTTGTACATATATATTACAACATATAGATATAGATAAGTCAGGGTTCATGTATAGATTTATAACAGGCTAATGTCATATAACTTATAATCCTTTCCAGATAACCATTATCACATTTTTTTCATCATTTAATAAATTAAATTTGTAAGTAGATTAGAGATGACACCAGTCAAATACAATTGGTTTTACGCATAAGTTTACACTAAAAATATTTTCAATCGTATCTCAAACATGCATTTCAAGATCTTAACTATTATCATAGCAAGTTCTATACTATTTTAACAAAATGTATAACCACTTAATATTAAAAAAAGTAAATTAAAATAATAATCTTTAACAAACTGTATAACCACCTAATATTAAATGCATGAAATAGAAAAAATTGGTGAGTACTAGTATTAAAACCTGTGTATTGTGACGGTAACGTCAAACCATGAATAAAATGAATGTTAAAACATTGATATATAATCCACACATGTTATGACATGAACATTAATAATATTCAAAACTTTAGAGTTCAAACAAAGCCTTGACGTAACCCCAAGGATTACGGCTTTATAAAAATTGTTTTTGGTCGCTCAATTTTTACCAAAATTAAATAAAAAAGAAAAAAATTTAAAATAATCTGAGACTTTGATAGTAAGGGGTTTTGTAACCTGTAGGCGTTTGGTATTTTATTTGAAGAAGACTACTATAAGAGGGGTGTCTAAAGATTATTTTGTTTTCTTTGTTCAGGTCAATTATCTTTGCTGATTTTGATAGAATTTTATTTTTTTAAGATAAGGTCGAAGTAGTATAAATATGAGATTGACTTAAGGTTTATGCAAGTTTTTTTCATTACTATACCTTTAAAAACCATAGTGAAAACTACATAAGCATATGTTTTTCTCATTGAGTTTTTATCAACAAAAGTTTCGTGGAGGATTGTTTCTTCGCATAATCCTTGAGTTCGTATTGCTGTGTTTAGATATCAATAGTTAAACATCGGACTCTACATATTTATTTAGCAATAAAAATATATTTATTTAGTATTAACAAGTATTAAGGCCCCCACGTGCGGCAGGGGGCGTAAAACTATGCTAAGTAACACCAATGTCATACCATCGTCAACGACCACCAACATCGGAAAAGCTTGTATTAAAAAAGAAATAAAAAAGAAAAAAATAAAACCAAACGAAAAGTAGACATAAAAACATTAAA
Organism: Flaveria robusta; assembly: GCA_025506415.1. Classification (NCBI taxonomy): domain Eukaryota; kingdom Viridiplantae; phylum Streptophyta; class Magnoliopsida; order Asterales; family Asteraceae; genus Flaveria; species Flaveria robusta. The sequence goes on along the minus strand of CM046464.1, from coordinate 7,093,601 downwards.
CCACACATGTGAAACGTAAAACATTAAAAACAATAACTAATTTGATCTAGGACTCATACATTGTGACGGGTCCTTTAAACGGAGAAAAAAGACGTAACAACGTTGAACAACACGAGCAGTTTATGACGCATAACTCTTAAAATTTAGACCAAGATGTAAAACGAATTTTTTTTTAAAGATGAATAGCATTGGAAAACAAAGTTGAAAATGAAAAATTAAAGTTAAATTGTAAAAGTTGTAAAGGTTATGAGTTTGATATAAAAAGAGCTAAAACAATTATATGGCTGTATCATTAAATTAGAATTAGAATATATATATAGTATCTGATAAAAAAGTTTTTTTTTCATTTGACATTCTTTTAACCTACATTTTAACACTTGTCATTATTTTGAACATTAATAATTCATTTCTCTCTAAAAATATATTATAGTAATTTAAACACTCAAATTATTTTTTCCTCTTAATAAAAATCAATTTTATTAATTGATGCATTTCTCTCTCTCAACTAGATTTTTTAAAATTAATGTATGTTTTTAAAATTAAATTTTAATAAGAAAATATTAAAAATCACATCTTTATATTAAAATAAAAATAATAAAAAAACAAAAATTTTATATAATATGAAATTTTCTAAAACACTAAACATTTTTTAAATAAAATATTTTAAATCGGCCCTTTTTTAAAAAAATTATAGAAAATATGAAACTTTCTAAAAGCAGTTTTATTAAAACAACCAGAATAATTATAAAACCGAGTTTTTAATAAACAAGATTTTTATAAACAATATATTTTTTATAAAAAAAAAATCTTAAACGAGTGTTTAAAAATAAAACTATTTAGATAAAAGAGTTAAAAAATAGTATAATTATTTTATTCCTTGAACTATTACGTATATATAATTTTAATCATATCTTATATTATAATATCGTACTCTAACTCTTCATGTTTATTACTAACTATAATTCGTTTAATTAATGTGTTTTAGCCTTTTTATTTATCTATATATCTATCTATAACAAAAAAAATCTAAAATAAGAATTAACATAATTGTAAGTTTTATTATACTAACTTTCTCATTTCTCTCTATTATTATTAATAATATTGAATACTAATATTATTACCTATATCATTTTTAATTTAAAATTTATATAATTTAATAAATTAAAACCTGTTTTTTAATTATAACACACTTTTTAAAAAATAAAAGTTTTATAAAATACATAATACAACAAACTTTTTTTAAAATAAATTCATATTTCTTAAAATAAAATATTTAAAATCCACATTTTTATATAAAATAAAAGTTTAAGAAAAATACATTATTGTTTATTTACTTAAAGTAGCTATTGATATGCAATTATTATCATATTTTATCTTCAAACAAGATTTTATAATTTATAAATTTTTATTACTAAATATTTTATATTTTATATTTTATTTATTTAACTCGTGTAATACACGGGGTACTAACGTAGTATATAGTAAGTTAGTATAAATGTTCACTACAAATTGGATTATGTAACACAAATTAATGTGCCAACATTGTTTATCTCGTGGGCTGTTTATTAGTAGTCTTTAGTTCTGAACACATGAATTTGCCTATGCATTTCGTATATAAAACATAAATGGGCTGAATATAATGACTACGGACACATGTTTTGGTGATTACAAATTTACAATAAGCGGTGCACGTGACATGTGCCATCTACATTAAACATTCTAATATAGTTAATTAGTTGCTAAAGTGACAATATATTATATATATGTATACTTTGAAAGACGTATCGATTAATAAATAGAGCAAAGGCCTCATGGTCTTGTGGCCAACTAAAATATAATGTTTGAACATTTCCATTGCTATGCATAGTTGTTAATAGAACACTTTCTTCTTACTTAAAAGCCTTCTATATTAGATAAAATATAGCATAACCTTCAAAATATAAGTAAACATCCATTTAAATTACTCATAATTCTAAATCACAAATAACTTGCACCAACTTGTCCTAAATGAGACCTAAACTATTGACCTAAATGTAAGCCTCATCACTCTAATAAAACTAATAAGTTTAATAAAATACAAATTTAAATCACAATCAAGTTTTAACTCAAAATTAAATAAATTATGGTGGTGGTGATTAGAAATTTGGAACTAGAAATTTTGAATGGTTCATGATTTCACGGTCTTAGCTCTAGAGTAATTTAGAAACTGGTAAAAGATTAAATGGACATAACCCAAGGGTAGGGATATTAAGTAAAAATGTTAAATAAATTAATACACACACATATATAAATTAACTAAAAAATAATTCGAGCAATAACTTACCCTCACTCATGCTCGATTCATTTACAAACCAAACTGAGCCGTTCGGCTTGTTTACAATCAAACGAGTGAATTTCCGAACATTTTTCGATTGAGTTTCGCGCGAGTTTCAAACGTCAAACACCCTATTTATATAATACATAAAAACAAGTATCAAATGGGTTATATAAAATAGGGAAAATTTATAGGTATCACGTGAGATATAAGTGACCATATGTGATATGTGTGCAACTTGGGTTGCATATATTAATGGCTGTTATTAACAAACAAAAAGAGTAGAGGCGGCTGGGTTCCCAAAATCTGAAAGACTGCACCGTGGTCCGTGTGGCACCCGTGGGTTTAATGTGTGGCTAGCCTGGGGGACCATCCACACTCCTCTGCAGTTTTACACTTCACCCAATGCCTTCACCTCCCATGCTAACAAAAAGTTTGGGTTTCTACATTAAATTATGTCAATGTGTCTTTCAACCGTTGTTTGCAATGATATCACGACAGGAACGGACAGGATCGGATTGGCTGGTCCGACCGGTTCTACCTGGATTCTGTTGGGCCACCGGTCCGATCCACCCCAGATTGTTTTCGTCTTCAAGAACTGGCCACTTCGAACCGGTTCGGCGGTTGGACCGGTAACCGGAAACCGTTTCGGACCAGATTTTTAATTTTTTTTTTATTTTAATAAGTTTAACAGATAGGTCGGATGATAAATTTTAATATTGGATGCATAATTATTGTTGAGTTTTATATATAATTATATAATATACATATAAAATACTTATATTGAATTATATACATAACAATTTATACAATATAAATATATATATAATTATGACGTTATCTGGTTCATAAATCCGATTTGACCAATCGACCAGTAAGGTGAACGGTTCGCTATCCGATCCGGTTCTAAGAACATTATTTTTTTGAATCATTGACAAGTTGCTAGCCAATCTAATCATCTTCATTATTTAAGTGCAGGACCTTGGGAAACTAGGTTGTCTTGTCCACGAATGGAAGCTCGTTCCTAAACCTCAGACCACACTCAGGAGGAAATTCACCTTAAATGAAAAAACTCTTTAGCTCAATCTGCAACTTTTTTTTTGACATGGGTGGGACTTGAACAAAAATTTTTTTTATTTTTTTAGTAAAATTTTGATATCCTACTTTAACCACTTATGCTAATTATTATTGGTATATCAATGGTTCTTGGGTCTCTTGTCAAATATATTTATGAACTTGTTATTTTGGACACATTTGTTAGTTTATTTTGTTTTTACTATGGGTTTTTGGTGTTTATTAGTAGTCTGGTCTCCACATTCATTATATAATCAATTGTAAATAGGAAAGCATATATATAAATTTGTATCTTTTGCTTTGAATAATACATATGAAAGTTATATAACCATTTACTTCACTTTTGATAACTCTCATTATATATTTATATATGACAAGCAATACATACAATATTGTATGGTTATTACAGCTCTCGACTTATATGAATGTGACAATTGTTCTTTATATGTTATAATAATAGATATAAACTTATATTTTTGATCTTTTAAATTTATAAATGATTTCTTTTGGTTTTATCATTTAATTTAGATCTGAAAATTACTTTAATCTTTTAGACAAAACAATTTAATTATTAATAATATTTAATTATTTTAACAGACAGCGTGCAGTTAGTAGTTATTAATAGTTTTTTTCTTTTTTTTTTTTTTTTTTTTTTTTTTTTTTTTGGTCATATTTTGTTTTCCCCAAAACTTCTGACTTATATTTAACCTAACCGTATACGGCGTTAGATTTTTTTCATGGATCCCTCACACCATACAAAAACGAGTGTCAATCTCAAGAACACACGTCCATGCTAAGCTTATATTTGAATATTCAATGATTAATCTAAGACATCTCATGGACCAATAATTTGGTATCATCAATTCATTATCATGAGTGTTCACATCAACAAAATGTTAATAACAACAAAGAAAACTAATAATACATACATTTTAAAGCTGATAATTCAAGTCATTTGGCTCATTTACTTTTCCTATCAAACATCATAAAATCATAGAAGATTACAAATCTACATATTTGATGAGTTATCACAATCAAATATTGGGTCAAATCCAATATTTTGTTCTCCTCTTGGTTTTAGATTTCAGCAAGTGGTAAAAATAGGTACTGAAAATGTAATAGCAAAGATTTGGGGGGACCAAAGAGTGAGATAGCAGATTTTATGAGGTTAAAATTAGAAAGAACATAATTCTGTTTGTAGGCCTGCTGTTTCTTTCAAACTGTATCTTCCTCTTTACTGCCAATATCTGACTGAAAGTTACATTGCTTAGCCACTCTTTTATCTTTTGATGCTACCAAAGAAGATAGATATCATCTTTTTAAAAAGATAAGGGTGTGTTATGACTATTCGTAAAGTTGAAGGACTGATTAATAAAAAATCCAAAAACCATTTTGAAAGTGGTTGTAATTCTTCCAAAAGTATTAGATTACATGTCATTAGGAAATATCACCAACTCAAATAAGTTTAACCAAGTAGACGAGTTGAATCTTTCGAAAGCTACTCAATATTAGCTCGTTAGAAATTCAGGTATTGTAGATTTTGGAAAAGCTCGTACCTAAACAGACTTAAAAAAACAACTGTATTTTACAATAAATATGAATTATTTTAGATATACAACTGTATTTTACAATAAATATGAATTATTTTAGAATCTAACTATCCTTGGTGTCTTGATAGGTTCTTTTTATTCGTTGACCGTTTGTTCGATACGAGTGCGTGAACTCAATGCCCTTTCTAAGAATCTTATCTTGGCATAAGACCAAACCCTACCCCACAAAATAGGCCTTGATGGTCCAAAAGCAAGGATGGAAGTTCAAATTGTGACCCGATAGAAAGCCTAGGGGCCAAAATGTAATTAGCAATTATTAGGGGTGTACCTAACAACTTGTAGAAGGCTCAATTTTTATTTGTAAGGAGACAAAAAACACACAACAGGATGAAAGAGACACTTTTAGAGTTATTGTTTAAGATTGTGGCCCGATTTAAGATTGCGTGGGGCAATGTGTACTCAAATTTGAAACTATCCACTTTTAAGTTATTATATGTGTCTTTGTATGCAAAGCAATTTCATCTAAGAAATTGAGGATGATATGAACCTGACCCTAATGGTGATGTGTTTAATTTGTTTAAATAAACACGTCATGTCTAGGATGAAAGGTCTAACCTGTGTTATTCAGGGCGTTCAAATAGCTCGCGTTTCGAAGCTTGTTTGAAAAAATATCACTCGAAATGGCTTCGTTTCAAACTTAGGCCCTGTTTGATTTCACTTACTCGATCAGAAGGTGCTGACCGGGTAAGAGATTGTTTCAAAACTGACCGGGCAAGGGAAAAATATGCACGGGTCAGTGGTGTCGGACCGGGTCAGACGCGTAAGAGTGGAAATCAAACACGCTGACCCGCCAAAATGTCTGTCTGGGTCAGTGGGTCAGTCATTTTGACCGGGTCAGAAGCAAATCAAACAGCCCCTTAGTAGATCCGAGCCGAGCCGGCTCGCTTTAGCTCGTTTGTTAGCTCGACTCAGTATGACTTAGATTATTTTACTTGTACTATATATTATATTTATGTGTATAACATATATCATGACATTTGTTCATATGTAAAATATATATTTGTAGCTATTTCTAATGCAAAAGGTTAAACTATAATGTTCGTATTGAATTGCTTCATGCGGTGTTTCTATATTTGTATATTAGAATAAATTATTCAAGCAGATTTACTATTTTCTTACTAATAAAAAGACTACTAGATGTTATGTAGTGTTGCGGGTTTAATTCGTTCCATTTACATGATGATAATTTTTTTTTAAATTAATTTATATCTTGTGAAACTTGATATAAATTGGTTATGAGTTATGTAGCATGTTGAATTATTTTGCGTTTGATTATTTTAATTGTGTTTATGAAATTAAAACTGAGCCAAAACGAGCCGAGGTAAGCCAGCTCAATTAAAAACCAAGCCGAGCTCGAGCTCAGATTTCTAGCTCAATTTTAAAACCGAACCGAGCTGAGCTTGTTCGGTTTAATTGCCCTGACTCAGCTTGGTTCGGCACGTGAACAACCCTAGTGTTATTGTACAGGATCCAAAGAGGGAAACTTGTTTTGTGATCTGATGTATGCAATCTTACTCTACACTTTGGACAGTAGATTATTTTTCACGACTTGAATCTATGACCTTAAGATCACTATCAACAACCTGAGCAGTTGCTCTAAGGGTTCACATCATGTTTAAAATAAGAAAAAACATAAAAATAAAGGTCAACCCAAGGGTTCACATCTTGTATAAAATTAGAATAAAACATAAAAATAAAGGTCAATTCATTCGACACATTTTCTTACAACCCATTTGGAACCCGCTAACCCGTCTACAACCCATCAACCCATTACTAGCTTGTTTAGGTGGGTTGATATCCTTGATACTATAGATGTTCAAGGTATCGTTTGGATGAGTTTTAGGTCAAATCGTTACTAGATGTTTGGCTTCTGGTTCAATGGTGATAACAAACATTTACACTTTAGAGTTTATGAATATTGGTTAAGTCGAACTTGTTATATATTTTTAAACTACAAACACCTCCAAACCATTTATATATATGTCTGGACAAGGATGTAAAATATATGACATAAAATAAAATAACTCTCTTCTTGTCTAACACAAGTACTTGATACAAGCAAAAGAGAGATGAAGAAACTCTAACTTCCTGAAGGAACCATCCAGTATAACTAATATCAAGTGCAAACCAATAAATAAACTTATCTATACTTATATAAGACAATCAACAAGCTTACGAAGCAAATCACAGTTGCTCGTGACGAACATTGAAACTGAGCTACCGATCGAGTCCATGGATCTTAATGAATTGGTGATTTGATAAGAAACCTTATTGATGATTAATTTTACTTAAATCTCAATACTTTGATTTTGAGTACGCATAAGGAGCGCATGTATGAAAACTAGTAGGCCAACTATCAAGAAATTTTAAATTTGTAGAGCGTCCCCGAGATTCCGTAATAAATTTTGGGCTTTGAGTGGGTAGAAAAAAAATAGGCTCTTATAGTATAAAGTCAATAACCTGTATATAAAAAATTTATAATACAATAGAAATTATTATATCAATAAATAAAACTAAATTATTGTAATATAATAATCTAATTTGCTTACTTAAACGAATCGTGAGGCTCTCATAATGTTTTTTGAAGCAAAGCTCTCGACCAAGTCCTAATCCATGTTCTATATTCTATAATATATCGTTTTCAATAGCTATCATACTAATCCATTAAGTTGTATTAAATTGGGTATTGTTGAATTATATTGGGTTTAGATTGAGTGAAGATATTAAATTGAGTTAAAATGGGTAAAGAGTAGCGAGTCAAATTATTTATAATGTTAATGGACTTTAAGGTTAAGTTTAATAGGCTAGAATAATTAAATTTTTATTGTGTTTGTTAATGGTTATAATTTTTTTTAATAAATATATAATATAAAAAATTTTAAAACTTCAAACCCATGAGAAGAACAGGCCCTAAGCGGTCGCTCATCCTGCACCCCCTTAGGGCTGCCCCTGCATATTTGTATAAAGCACTTCTCACAGTTAGGTTGAGTAAATTGTGCATCTTATCTCCGACTAACTGGATAGACTTATTCAACATACTTATGACCTCTCATCTAGACGAATAAAAGAAATTAGCAAACTATTTGATATATTTGGAAAGCGCGGAACACTTTGTTTTTTTAAATGAAGGTTTGTTTGTCCATAAAGCAGCATATGAAATATATATTTTTTTGATTTATCTAGATTTCTGACAGCGCTGGATCTCACAATTTTTCTTAATCGAATTGGTGTTCTTCTTAGGCTTAATTTTTGAAACTTATTTCTTTGTGTAGCGTCTTGATGTTCTTTATCATGTTATTTCGTTCGTTCTAACAAAAAAAATATGCATCAACATGTTAGTGCCTAAAGATGCAAGTTGCGGCCAATTTTGTGGCTTTGTACAATACAACGTGGTTTAGTGTGTAGAACCCAAGAAAGAACAGGTAGCTCCCCAATAGGACCACCATTACCTAACTGTTGTTCTCTCAACTCATCATATTCTTGAATATCGAGCCTTCCATTTCTAAACAGATATTTTCCATTCTTTTTTAACTTTTTTAAACAATAAAGATCATACTTCAAAGAATAAATATTATTTTAATTGTGTCCATCTATTCATTTCTCAGTCTGGACCGCAACCCATATCCTATCAGAAGGAAAATCACAACTAGAAAAACTCTCTTGCTTCTCTGAATAGTTTTACTTAAAGTGAAACTTGAATACAATACATCCTATATTTACATATTTTAAGTACCTTATTTTTCCGCGATTCAGTCACTCATATTACATTGGATTTGAACTATGATTTTCTCTAAATAGTTTTTCGAGTTTTACCATTGATATTTTTCTATCAAAATTTTAACTTGATTCTGTACTATCATGATATTAATGATATTTTTATATTATATTATTCCATTTATACTGTCTAAACTTTTTTGTTGAACGGCTGGTTAGCGATTAGTAGTTAATATCATCAAGTTAGTATCATCAAGTTAGTAATATTCACTAACATGATAACTTCTTAATACTATGTCAACCTCTTTTAATTATTCGTTGAAATATATGGATTAATATGATTTTAAACATATCTTGGTTAAGGCTATAGTTTTACATAAATAAATAAATAAATGACTGTTAAGCGTCATCAGTTTAACACAGGAATGAATTAACGAGACAAGATGACACCCATATATCTCATCCTCAACCCTCCCCTCAAAGCATCCTTAATTATTCAATATACCAATTTAATGCCAAATTGAGCGTAATGATTATAAATGTGTGGGTTGCACATTGCCTAGTCTCTTCTTGTGTGAAGTATGGTTGAGAATAGAATGGGTTAATTTTGTCTTGTAGTGTTTATATTTTCATAACCCATCAGTTTCGGTTATAAAACAGTTATTTGTTAATTTTGAACGTCGGTAGAATAAGTAAAAACTAACCTAGATATATTTAAAATATGGGTTGGTTACCTGTCTACTTTGAACGTCAGTAGATTTAAGTTAATTTCAATACTTAAATTTAGTTATATTTTAGGTAAGATGTATTAGCAATCCTTTCAATTCATAAACTAGAATATGTACAAACTAACATGTTATTTATAAAAAGTTATGAGTTTTCGACATAAGACATATTATTTATAAAAAGCAAAAATGAAAAGGTTGGTTTTGATAGTTTATTTAGTTACTTATGCGATACATATGCCATAGCCGAACCATTAAAACCAATTATAAAAAAAGGCAAATTGGATTTTAATAATCCAAACTATTACCTATTGGCCGGTAATAATCCATACTATTAATTTGGCAGGTAACACCCCCAACTTTCACTATTATAACAACAACAGTCCCAATGACATAATTTTCAATTTTTTACGCTCAATTTGCATCTATTTTAGTCTCAATTTAGCTTGTATGTTTTTTCATTTCATTCATAATTATTATTGCGAACCGAATCGAGTCCAAATCAAACATAAAAAATTGAAAATTATGTCATTGGGACTGTTGTTGGTAATAAAAATGAAAGTTGGGAGTGTTACCGGCCAAATTGATAGTATGGATTATTATCAGCCAATACTTAATAGTTTGGATTATTAAAATCCAATTTGTCTAAAAAAAATAAAAAATGTACCATCGGTTTCTCAATTAGTTTAGTTATTGTAGGTAGTTTTTTAGCTCATTTCGATTATGACTCTGCTGCTCCTAGTGTGAAAAACCCATCAAAAAACACCTAGTCTCAAAAATACGTGTGGGCGAGCGGGTCCCGAATGTTTACTTTAAAGCTGAATATGATATATTAAGTTAGATATAGGTTGAATATATTGATGCATGGAATTTGTTTAGTGGTTGTGGTAAGGTGTTGAAATGGTATATATGTATAATGGGTAATCTTTGTAGACCATGGGTACAAAAGTGAGATTCATTTGCAATTGGGGCATGAAAGTGTCCCCCAAGTATCATAAAAGCTAATAAATATATTCCACAAGATTGCTATATACTAGTGCTTTTCACTACCTAGTTTGGTTGACTTTGTGATATTAAAATATTAAAAAAAAAATAATTTTCCTTTTAGAGTAAATTTCGGTTCTGGTCTCTGTGTTTTAACCATTTTAACCATTTCAGTTCAAAAATAATCTTTGATCATATCATGTCCTGTAATTTCATTTTTGTAACAGTTTTGGTCCCTGACACTAAGGTAGCGTTGGTATGCAGTAATGAAGGGCGGAATGGAATGAATAATTGAGTGTGAATGAAAAAAGACATATTTGGTTGGCAAAGGTAATAGAATGAACCATTACATATTTGATTTCATTCTCTCAAATTCATTCCATCCAACCGCACTTCTTTTTTTTTCATTTCATCCCTTCTTGTCAGGGATCAAAACCGTTACAAAAATGAAATCACATGACATGATATGATCAATGATTCTTTTCTGGATTGAAATTGTTAAAATGGGTAAACTACAGAGACCAAAACCGAAATTTACTCTTTCTTTTATTTTAAGGACAACCAGTATATTTTAATAGTTAAAGTAGTTATGCTGTTTACTGATGTTTCTAATTTGTTTTTATTTATATTTTTTTAAATTGTTATGGTTGAAGATTATACAAACTGAAAATGCATGTAATTTAAATTTGAGTTAATTACATAAATAGTCCCTGTGGTTTATATAAAATAACAGGTTTGGGTACTAAGCAAAAAAAGTAACAGATTTGAGTACTCACTTTTAATTTTGTAACAAGTTTGAGTATTAACACTAACAGATGTTAGATTTTCTGTTAAATATAAGAGTATTTTGGTCTTTTCACCTTAAATGACTTATTATGTAAATTAGAGGGACTACTAGTGTAATTAAATTAAAATAATATTATATATAACACACACACACATATATATGTATATATATATATATATGTATATATATATATTATTTTCACATCTATACAGTATTAATTTCTTCACCACCGCCGGCCATCACCGCCAGTCACCACCGTCGCCTATCACCGTCGGTCACCACCGCCTCCACCTCACGCCACCGTATCCATCTCCGTCCATCATCACCGGCCATCGGGCATCATCACCAAATCCCCCTTTCCTTTTGCCTTGTAAAACCCTAAAATCCATCCGACCACCCACCATCAGCCACCACCACCATGTACCTGGGTCACCATCACCGCCATCTAGCCATCACATACCACAATCTAGCCACCATATACCACCAAACTCTCCGATCGAGATCTGAATCCAGCCGTTTACCACCGCACCACCTCAAATTTGGGGTTTTTAAAATTTTTTAGGTTTAATAGAGGACTAGGAAGGGGATTTGGTGAGATGATGATGACGATGCGATGGTGAAGGTGGCGGTGATGATGACGGTGCGATGGTGAAGGTGGTGGTGATGATGACGGTGATGTTGCGATGAAGGTGATGATGCGGTGATGGTGATGGTGGCGATGCTGTGATGGGGGTGATGATGCGGTAATGTTGGTGAAGGTGGGTGGTCATCGCGGTGCTTGTGGGTGTTCGATGGTGGGCTGGTGGCTGGTGGGCAGGAGGGTTGGGCGGTAAGCCTGGTGGCCGATGGCTGATAGAGATAGATGGTGGCGATGGTGAGTAGATGGTGGTGATGTTGTGTAGATGGTAGGTGGGGGTTGGATTTTTCTAACTTATAGGTAATTACACAAATGGTCCCTGAGTAAAAGAGACGTATAGAATTACTAAAGTAGTCTCTCTAGGGGTATTTTAGTCATTTTATTTTAATTTAACAGAAAAACTAACGTCCGTTAGTCTTAATACCCATTCTCGTTACAAAACTGAAAATACAGTACCTCAACCTGTTACAAAAAACTCTTAGTACCCAAACCTGTTATTTTCGATAAACCACAGGGACCATTCATGTAATTCATTCATGTAATTAACTCTTTAAATTTTGAGAAAAGCATAACTCTTATTTATTTTCAAGTTTGGTCTAACATTTTGAAATTATTATTGAAAGTATTAAAAAGTTACTTCGTCATAAAGCATAATATGTCATACCTATCACTTTTAAGTATAAAAGTATTACTAAAAGCGATTACACAAAGCTTCAATGGCAAGTACCAATGCATATATATGCTTATTCTCAACACGTTCTCTCATGTTCGACTATTTTATATCACGATTTATTATTTTTTAATACCATATTCTTCCTAATATCAACTATTTAAATGACATTCACTGAAATTTATATACAATAATATTATACTCATATTTATAAATTTAAATATATTAATTAAACTAATACTGAACGTACATAGCGTCCCTATCCTACTTTTGCCGTTCTAAAAGGAAAAAAGAAAAAAAGAAAAAAAAAAGATAGCGGTGCATGGTTACGAGTTACCTTTATCGTTTTGTTTTTTTTTCTTGTTTAATTACAAAATACTTATATTAGAAAGGTGTATGTTTGTTTACCGCTAGGTAGGGTTAGGATCATTACCACTTTTTATTTTCAGAACTACAGAATCACTGATTTACATAAACGTAAATTAAGTCTGATGTTACTTGAGTTGTTTTACATATGTGTATATCCAACAATAACAATAAACTATATAAAACAACTAAATATCACAAGCTTTAATTTACATATATGTAAATTAGTGGTTCGTAATTTACATTTATGTAAACCAATGATTCTTTTGACTCTGAAAATAAAAAGTGGTTCTGTAATGATCCTGACCCCCCACTAGGTATCCTAGGAACAAATGTGTATGCCTTTCATTCAAATGGTTTTGGTCGTAGGGTGCAAAAATTAACTGATAATCAAAACATAACCGCATTGAATTTAACTGAAAACCCATATAACCAATGGTTATATTGTAGGTTTTGTGTTTAACCCATTTTTGTTATGATTATGGTTGTGGGTGTTCAATAACCGAACTTTGATTTAAACTGAACCAAAAGTTCAACTAAAATCTTATCATTGGTAATATATAAAGTAAATGTATAGTCTATCACTAAATTACATATACATGCTATTTTTGAAGACTTATTAATATATATTCTAGACGACTTAAAACAAAGCATTATATGATGATTATTTAGATTTAACCATATAAATAATACCTGAAGTCTGAAGAAGTTAAACAAAATGAATACATGCTATTTTGTTAGAAACTTACTCTTAACTTGAACTTTTATATGTGGTAACTTTGATTAACCGAAATAAACCAAAAATCGACCCATAACCGACAGTTAACTGACCCTACCATAACCGGCCATTCGATAATGGTTATGGTTACGGAAGAGGCCACAATAGACCAATCAGTTTTGGTTTTGGCTATGGAAGAAACCAAAACCGACCCATAATTGACTTTTCACGGCTCTCTAGTATTGGGTTCAAGTCTCACTTGAGACATAAAATAAATTATCAGTTGTTTAAAAAAATAATTATATTAAAAATAATATTAGTAGGTGTTACGAGCCTAAAAGTATATGCAAATATCACCTTTACGTCAAGTGTTGAATAATAAAAGATTTTTATCAATTTATTCAATATGTATCATTATTTCTATATTAAATGTTATATAATTTAACCAGCACTTTTGCTTAATTATACTTAGAGCTTCAAGTTATAAATTAATAGCAAGTAACTAAAATTCACAAAGGACATTGATAATACTTGGACTAGAAAAGTATTTAACCTCTCTTAAAAATAAAGTAAAGAGATCAAATTATCGTTCGACTTGAGTGTCTAGATTAAACTCGATAAACAAGTCAGTCCTTTGTATATAAACGATCAAACTACCTTTTGGCACTTCATGTGTAGGAAGTTTATTCATTGATTCTCATGGCTCTAGGTCGTGGGGCACGTTTGATTCGATGGGCACATTTCAAAGGTATGAATCGTATGGTTGGTGTGTCGCCTCCCTCTTCATCTTAAAGCATATTTCGAACAACAATGATGTCAGGAAATTTAAATGGATTGGTCTCTTTAATCGTGGTACGTGTATGTCTGATTTGACATGTAGACTTTCTAAGACGTATGTGGTTTGGTTTTGTACATGAGCAAATCTTCTAACAAAGATATTATTAGGACAATGCCATGTGACATTTCTTTATTATGTATGTATCATGGCATGACATCATTTTGTATGGAGGATTCTAGTTGAAACTTTGTTGAATATCATCTTTTCGAAAGATGATATATACACCACAACAAAATATTAATAGAAACCGAAGTACGATCTTATAACAAAAACTCATGTACCAAAATATAGGAGTATAGAAGGTATAACGAAAACCTAGAGAACAAAAACACTTTCATCTTTTTGTAACATGTTTTGTATTTTTGATATGCTTTAAGAGAAACTTATAATGTTGGGTTGGGTAAAGATACCACCTAGATTTTCATTCTACTCCTAGACATCAAATAAATAGAATGATTTTGTTTTTTAGTGTTAGAAATAATGAATCTTGCTGATGTGACTAGTTAAAAAAAATAAAACAACCAATAAAAACGACGGAAAGAAGTTATGTTTAGTAAACTCTAAAATATACAATATAAATAATGTGTATCTAATAATAAAAACATTTTTAATCTCATAAATAAAAACCCACCAGATTTGGGTAGAACGAGAAAGCAATAGCGCAAAGGGTATACACTATGAAGGTGATGGCTTGTGGATGTGACATTAAAGCCTGGAGTTGGAGACGGAGGTAGTCGATAGTCTATAGCTATAAGAAATAAGAACCGATAATCAAGTAAACTATAACTTAAGTAAAGTTGTTTGGATGCCAGATAGGCAGTGATAACTAGTCATGACATATCTAACTACTCGTATAATTAGTTTACATCTGTAATCATAGGGGGTTTCATTATTTTTAAATGAGTCATAGATAGTTGGTGGTTTACATCACCTAACAAGTTTAAAAAACATACATAATATAAAAAAAAAAAAGTTTTACGTTTAATGCATATAACTATATAAGTCATTTGGGTTGTTAGCAGAGTCGTAAGAGTTAAAAAGAATTTAGAAAAAAAAAATAAGGGTTTCAATCTTAACAAGAGATATATTAAGATTTGATGTAGCTTAAACTTAGAAGTAAAGGAGTTTGTGAGTAGCTATTTATAAAAACATATAACTATATAATAAAAATATAAATGTCAATGAGGACTATATCAATTGATTTGTGATGAGTCATCATATGGTTTTTCCAAATAGAGGTCGCGAGTTCGAATCTCACTTGATACGATATGTTTCAAGTGGAGCCGGAGGTTTTATCATAGTGGGCGATTGAGCATTTAGGTACTGGATTTCCCTTAAAATGCTAGGCAGGTCAGATCACTAATGGTGTTTGTTTTCGCGGACGTAATTGAACTTTTGCCAATGGGTTTAACCGAGTAACACATTTCTTAGCCCATTAAAAAAATCTAAAAAAATAAAGTTGAGAGAACATACTAGTATAGTTTATCTATTATAAAAATAGTATGCCGTTTTGTACGCATATTTTTGGAAATCTTTAGTTAAAAATATCTTGATGAAACCAAACCAATAATGCAAGAAAGAGGAAAGTTGAAGCATGAAATTAAAGATTAGGGGCAGGTGTCAAGTGACGAGAGTTGACTCGTGCCTACAATCCTAGATTTTTTATTCCACATTTGCCACATCTCATCAATAAATATTCCATTAAACATCAAACCACCGTTATCCCATAACACATCCCAAAAGTCGAATTTTGGATACCATTACTCAAAACATCTTATTCTTTCCGATTTTAGAAGTGTATGTTAAAAAGTGTGACATTATAGTTTATAGTGTTATAAATTTGGAGTGAAAATACACTTAAAGTTAATTTTATTCTGACTAGCATTACCAACTTTTTGAACGAGTAATTTTAAAATGCCTGTTTGACTTGAGTTAGATTTCAAAATTTATATGAGGTGGCGCACTTACCAATTGTGGTATCTCATAAAACATTTGATGTTTTTTATTTTTTATTTTTTTTTATTTTTCAACTATAAGTTGTCTTGTTTCATTTTTTGTTTGTAGGTTTCGATACTATTTCTATTGGAAACCGAGTGTTATTTATTATGAATACAACTTGATTTTAATAACACTTATAATAAAAATATATACGAAAACCAAAACAAAGTTATGTATTTAAATTTTTAAAACATTACATATTATCATAGAAAATAAATTAAATGTCAAATTAGTATTTTTTATAAAATGACAAGAGGCGACCGGTGTTTTGTGGCTTTGAGAGGCGGTCATGTGAGATCAGTAAATTCTTTAAACTAAAAGATCCGTAAATGTCAAATTAAATGTCAAATTAGTATTTTTATCTTTGGATTTCCACTGATGATTTATGATTAAATAAAGATCCGTGAATTCTTTAAACTAAAAGGGTTTGTGGCTGAACGCCTGAGTGGTTGTTGGGTCACACGCTGCAAGAGTGCACCTAATTTCGAGCTTGGGCTAGCATTTAAACCAAAAAGTCTTTAAAATCTTTTTCCCATGGTTTTTTCTTTTAGTTTTATTCAAGTTTAAGTATTTTGTTGATTAAATTTTTTTACCCTTAGTTTTGTTGTTTGATTAGTTTTAACTCTTTGTTTGCTTTTAGTATGTTTTTTCTTATCTTCTTTGAATCTTTTTTACTTTAGTTTTTTTTTTCTTTGGTAATGTTTTTCTATTACTTTTTAACAGGAACTCTGTTGAAAATCAGCCCGCTTGTTAAAAAATTTAAAAAAAAAAAAATTATGGAGATTTTACACTTAGTGCAACAACCTCATAGGTATAATTTTTTCACCAAAACTAACATGAAGTCAAACATGCATTTAAGAACTACCCATTTCCAAAAAAATGTTTCAATATTAAACCAACTAATAGATTCATAAAACTGATCTCTATATTTATAAGTTTCAAAACTAACATCATATCCGAATGACGAAATAAATTTATCTAATCTGTTAAACTTTATTCAAACTCATCCAAAAGTACGTCATCGTTGTCTATTTTCACAAAACAAAATAGAAACACAACATGTACACCATGCATCACAAGTTGTACCCCAAAGCTTACAAGTATTGAATACGATTGCAAAACAAAATTGAGCAGAAATAGATAATGCATGATCGAACCACACACCATTCATTTCATTTCTTTCTTTCACCTAATTCAAAATACCAACATTATTTCCCTAATCACGTGCACTGCCACGTGCCTTACACTAACGTGAACATACTTTAACCACTCGTCCGTTACTTTTAACGGTAACGGAGTTAACCTAAATAATTATGTATCTATATATAATAAACAAATAATTAAGTAATTAACTCCCTAACTTCGTACAAAATTTCCTGATACTATCCGACCCGACCCGTCGGGTTCTAAAGCGAAACAAGAGGATCCGACCCGAATATATCACCAAAGTCGTTGAAGTAATCGTCTCCGGGGCAAGTACCAAACCCCATATCCATGGTTGACCCAATGAACATATCGACCACATCGGGTTCTTGAAACGGGTCACCCGAGATGGTAATCGGGTTGAAGATATCGGGTATGGTATCTGAAAAATCGAACAGGTGGTCGCCGGAGAAAGAGGCGTCGAACGACGGGAAGGCGGAGATGCTCTCCGTCGCCGTCGCGGCGGCGTCGTCTCCGGCGATGTCTGAAGCTTCGTTCACGACGTCGTTGTGAGTCGACTCGGCGGTTGACTCGTCCGTTGACGCGGAGGAGAACCGGAGAACGGATTTGGGTGAACTCGCCGGCGACAGTTTGTTCTCCGGCGCCGGTGGCCGGAGGGAGAAGTTCGTCAGCGCGTGAGGACCACGGAGTTGTACGGCAGCATGGTCGTACACCATGGCAGCTTCTTCTGCTGTATCGAAGGTCCCCAACCACAGCCGTACACGTCGCGACGGATCTCTGATCTCCGCCGCCCATTTCCCCCACGGCCGCTGCCGGACGCCGCGGTACTTTCTTCCGGTGGTGACGTTAACCTTCGTCTTCGCCGCCGTGGGGTTCACTTTTCCGGCGACCTTCTTTCTCCCTGAATTAACCCTCAAACGGTTTTCAATCGTAACTTCGTTAACAAACTTCCGCACTCTTCTCCGGCGGAAACACTCGCCTTCACCGCCCTCGTCGCCGGAGGAATCGGTGGCGTAAGCATCAGTGACTGAAATCCTCACGACTCTAGGACCACCGCCGACGACGGCGTCAATTCTCCGATTGTTTTCTCTGAACAACGATTGAGTGACCATTGTAGTTACAGTTTTGTGTTCACTAAACTTGACGGAATCGATGATTTCCGGAGTACCCATTGATTCAATTTCAGTAAAAATTGATCAGATTCGCATTGGGTGCGAAGTGATGATGGGATATATAGAACAAGAGGGTGAGAAAAGACGAGATTCGATTATGGATTGAGGAATAAAGATAAGAGTACTCGTGTGACGGAGGCCATAGAAAGGAAAAGGGGTGGGAATAATAAGGGAATAAGTTGATGTTGCAGGTGTGGTGGTGGGTGTACGTAGGTGGTGGCGGAAGACGGTGGTGCTCCGGTGATGAATGTTTTCCGGCGGGTGATGAAGGGGGGAGAGAGAGTGTGTGTTTGTGGTTTAGTGGCGTGAAGAGTGAAGAAGGAAAGGCTGCACCCAACTTGCTGTTTTATAGGGTAATATTATCAGTGGGGATTTTATTCAATATTATTATTATTATTATATTATTATTATTATTATTATTATTTTGTTTTAGATAGAAAGTAATAATATTTTTAATGGTTTCTTTTTATAAATGTTTCTATATAATTTCCAAAAGGATTTTAAATTATTATAATTTACGAGTTAAGGAAGTTATTATATTTTAGTTCGGCAGTTATAGCGGTAATGAACTAATGATTTGTGTAAAATCTTACTTTCTAAACATATCATGTTTAGTGAATCTCTTAATACAAATGCTTAATTCCATATCGAGAATTACCATTTATTTTTGGAAATGTTAAAATTCTTATTCAAAATTTGATATCAATAATTTGGATATGGTAATAACCTTTTATGAATGTTTAATTTAACCTAATAATCCTTTACTTGTGGTGGCATATAGCATTTACACAAGACATCTCATCTTAATTTTCCCGCCCAAACTATTTATATTATTTTAAAAAGTCAAATAACTAATTCTCAATTTTTTCATTTTCTCTCTCTATATTAAAAATTCATATTTTTTTTAAATATTAACTTCTTAAAAAATATTTTTTCATTAAATAAGAACTAAGTATTTTGATTAAAAATATACCTTTTTAAAATCAAAATTGTCTAAAACTATGATTTTTTTCTAAAACAGCAAAACCTTTTTAAATTATAAAATATTTTAAAATCTATCTTTTTAAAAAAATAAAAGTTTTACATAAAACTATTTTTTACAAAACAAGCCCATAGTTTTTAAAGAGTGAGATATTGATAAACAAAACAAAATTTTTTCAAAGCAATAACTTTTTAAAACAAAAGTTTTAAGAATATTAAAAGTGTTTTATCATCTAATCAAAATATCTTTATATTTGACGTTTTATAGTTCCTAACTTTTCGTTAATAAATATTTAGTATTTTTTTCTTATTTAAACCGTGTAATACACGGGGTTATAACATTGTAACTTATAATTAAGTTAATTACATGGCTCGTACTTGTGATATGTATATATTGTAGTATTGGTTTAATTTTTAAAAAAAGCATATACTTTGGTACAACTGTTTGTCAAATCATAACACTGATAGTCTCTGGATTAGATAGACGTTAACTTTTTGTGTTAAATGAGTATCAAATGACTAATATATCCTTACTTTATAAAAACATAAAATAAAAATCTAAAAGCAAAATTAATATTTTATATTATATATAATTCAACTACCCATAACCCACACCACACAACCGTATCGTTTTCACCCACACCGTAAATACTCAAGTTTGTATAAAAAACTCATTATATAAAGTATCCATAACACAAATAAGATGGAATGCATTTATAAGCTCACAACAAAGCCAGTGACTCCATGCCTCGTCAATACTTTATCAGGTATGGGAAAAAGTCAAGTTATAGTCTGCGTGGTAATAATTATTCAATATAGTTAACTATGATTTACACGATTCAATCAGTCAAGACCACTTGGGGTTAAAATCTAACTCAAGACACTAACTTCCAGAAAAAAAATCAAGTCAACTGGATAAAAATTGAGGGAGTTATATCCTCCTAAAGTCGACCCAAGTATTCTACGAACTCGCCAAGGTTTGATCTTTCATCTTGTATTTAGCTTTTGAGAGTCTAACTCTTAATAAAAAATTATGAATTTACTATGGTTGGAAAGATATTTCTTTAAACTTAACTTTAGGCTCAAGAATCATTCATTTTGGTTTTGTTTTGACCAACTTATGACCCTTAAAAGTTAAGATAATTTTTCTAACAGAAAGTGTTTGTTCTTAATTCAAGTAATTACATGAATGTTGATTTGTTGCTAGTGTGTGTGATGTGCAACATTTTGTTTTATATATGCATGTAAAAGGTCCATTTAGGTGTTGAAAACATTAAATATGAGATTACCTAAGATTAAGAGGTTGAACACTTGAATTTGAGAGTAGGAATGGAGCTTGAACAAAAGTGTGAATTTATTATTGGAGTTTTTGAATTTGAGATGACTACTTTGTGCCTTGTCGTTCATGTAGTGGTTTTTTAAAGGGAAAAAGGGTGGGGAATAGTGGCGTGTAATAGCTTGGGAGATGACGAGTTATAAAGGGAGTGTTAGTGGTTGAAGGTATGGCTTTGTTGCATGATTTTAAGGTGTATTAATGATGTGTGTAAAGTTATATATATTTTTAGCAAGGATTTTTCACACAATTTAGTTTTAATTTAAGAAATGATTATCACTCTTAAACAAACTACACACAATAGGCAAGCGCACCTATCGTATAGTAGTATAGCTTGAGGTAAGAACCGCATATTGATCCGTGGACACAATGGCTCCCAATACTAAATCATCATCACTATTTAACCGATCAATTGAGTTTGGATTTGTAAATATTATTTTAACTAAAACGATTAGCAAGTTAAACTAATAAAGCGAGGAAATAAAGATGAAGATACACAATCAATTAAATATATCACTTGGACTTTGATTTCACTTAGCATAGAACTAACAACTAATACAAACTCGAGGTGAGACCATTTTTACACATGATATATGGAATTAGCCTAAACCCCCGTCAAGGATATCTAGACATATAACCATTCGGAAAGCTAGAACGATAAACATACAATAGCCAGCTAAAGTTATGCCATAAGGAACTAATGATATAATTATGTTAATATTAAAGATGAATTAGACTCCCGTTAGGGTTACCTAATTCCATAAATTTTTGGAAAGCTAACACAATAAACACATGATAACCACCTCAACTTGCGTAAAATAGACAAAACTACAATTACTCTTCAACTCATAAACTTCATACCATGATTACAAAACAATTCATAACCAATGACAAGAGAGATTCATGACATACCCCATGGTTTTCTCAAACATAAGCATAAGGATGCGCATTTTACCAATTTTACTAAACCTTCAACCTTCATTCACCATTCCTAGTCAAATGTCACAAGATTACATACAAAAGATGCAACTATATGCATAAGTCTTGTAAAAACATGAGGTTTTCCAACATAACATGCTTACAACACCCACAAGGTTGAACATTTTATCAAACTAGAACAAACACACATAATCATTGAAGAATATTCAAGCTTCATCATAGCATCAACATAAACATCACCAAGAATCATGTACAAGTTGTTAAATCATGCTGAGTTTCATCTAATCCAAGTGATAATAAGTGTTTAGCCCATGAGGCTTACAAAAATCACACCCAAACTCAAGAACATGGAAGAACTCATAGTAGATCTAGAAGAATTCAAACCAATTTTGAGTGGAAATAGGGTGGATGATGTTAGATTCTTCTTGAAAGTGTGAAATCTTCAATCTTCACCTTTAAATCTCCCAAAAACTCTTAAGAAATGCTCCAAGTCCCCTAAGGGTTTGAGGGAGGCTAGGGTTTTAAAAGAAATGAAAGTTATTATGAAATGAGGGTGAACTAGGGTTATAAACCCGTTTTCTGCCCGAATATGGCCATATCTAAAGCGATATAACCATATTCAGCTTCAACAATGAACAATTTGGGCTTTTCCAGCTGATATGGCCATATTCAGCTTCAATATGGTCATATTAGAAATATTTTTTCTCTTGAACTTCTTTAAATCTTGAGTTTTCTTCACAAAAATCACCGAGCTTCATCCAACAACTACAAAATTCAACTAAAATACAAATAAGTGTCTAAATTATGAATTTTGTAACAAAAATTACTTAAAATGCAAAGAAAACTACATTGAAAATATATATAATTATTAACATATCAATTAATAATGAGCATGGAGATCTTTGTTTAAGCCTTGAATTCAACTAAATTAGATCATCATGAGTATGGATATGGATGAGTAGTATGTCCTTAAGATTTGTAAAGAGATGGTGTTGATTCTTGGTGGAAGATGATAATTATTGACATATATTTTGATGATTTGTATCTATAAAATGTTAAAAGTAGGTTATTTGATTAGTTAATTAGGTTAACTATCTCATTTATGCTATCGTAAAAATAGAATTACGTTAATGTAAATAATTTCGTTATAACACTTACAAGTTAAATTTATATATTTCTGTAATCCATTTGACCTTTCTAGTAATATTATCTAGTTTTAGGTTTGTATATTACTTCGACTAGTGCCTGATAGTAGTTGGTGTGTTATGGGTGTTTTATTGTAAAGTTAATGATTTTATATTTATATTCGTATATATAAATATAGGCATAAATCTTTATTTTATAGTCACAAATATCTTTATTATTGACATAAATTGTTGACTTTGAGTCGGTATTTGATGTTGAAATTGTGTCGTGATTTGTGAAATGCGTTCAGCATTCTTAATGACTCACGTTGATTAAATTACCGATGCTTGATAGTTTGATGAAATGCCGTAACATATTACGTAGTAATAGATATTAAGATCATTAGATTATTAAGCTTCATATGAAATACCGTGAAATGGTTCAAGTTGTAGCGATTCTAATTTTATTATCTTAATATCGTAGGATTTTACGCATCATATAAAATAACAGAATTTATAAAATATATTTAATTTTTAGAAATGCAACAGTAAGATTCATTCAGGGCTATAGATTTAGTGTGAGGATTCCTCTTGAGAAAGTAGTGGGATAAAGGTGATCACTCCCTTTGGAAAGTGAGACGTTGTACACCAATGTTCTCTTTCGTTCAAGAGAAGATTCAATGGAACAAACTCTTGATAGAAGATCAAGGTTAGGACGTAGAATAGATTAGATGATATCCACTTGAACCTTTATAAATCGATTTTGTTGTTACTTCCTTTAAACTTTTTATACTTAGATTGCATCATATTT
Organism: Flaveria robusta; assembly: GCA_025506415.1. Classification (NCBI taxonomy): domain Eukaryota; kingdom Viridiplantae; phylum Streptophyta; class Magnoliopsida; order Asterales; family Asteraceae; genus Flaveria; species Flaveria robusta. Next base: position 7,069,642 of record CM046464.1, on the reverse strand, counting down.
ACTTCACATTACCTTTTCATTACGTTCAAATCACGCATTCAGGATTGTGTAACTAACAAGAGTTTTGTTCAAACCAAAAATTTTAAACTATGTTTTTTTAAAGGAAACATATTAACCCCCTCCTGTCACACCCCGACCGATGGCGAACTCATCGGGGCGGGCGAATATGAATTGATTGTTCATAGCACATGAAACTTAAATAAGTTGAAATAATATTAAATTCCATTTTCATTGAATAATACTAATCAAGTAATATATTACATTGCAATAAAGATCAAAATAACATAACATAGTTTTGTTTATTTTTGTCTAAGTCCAATCATATATGAGCATGAAGTAGTCACTAAACAACATTTCCTGAAATCATGAAAAGTAACGAGTCAACTAACGAATTAGCCGGTGAGTAAACATAGGTTTGCATACATATATAGATTGACTGAATGATTGAAAACAATTCAATTCACATGGCAATGTCAAGACTTATAATGCAATAGTGTATATAAAAGACAAATCAACACAATCCAACCTAATGACTGAATTGAATCGATCCGCAAACGAAGCCTTATAGAATGAATGATTCCGGTTCCAATCACCACGCGATTAAAAAACGGGGTGGGTTTGTCAAACCAATAGATCTATCATTGTTACCGTGGTTGCATGAATTAATGATTGTGTTCTCATCTAGTGTATCTAACTATAAACACATAATTACAAGATATAACATAACATGTTTTGAATTGAATTCAGAATGAAATAGAATAATAATGAATATCAATGTTTGAATATTGAATCACATGATTTTCTCAAAATATAAAACACATAAAAAGGGCAATGAATACTCACTTTGATAATTGAAAGTGTTTTAAACAAGAATAATGCTATTTTGTTGTGTGATGTTTTCTTTTAGGAGATTTATTATCATCATTTTTCCTTCCTACACCTCTAGCCCACTAGACTTAGAACTTGAATTGCTAGATTGTTGAATTCTAGCCACACCTACAATAGTTTTAGTTCTTTTACTTAACTTCTTAAAAACCGATGGGCATAAAAGTCTATGTTATTTGTAATCCTTTCCTTATTATCGAGAATAGAATCACCTTTAAACTATTTGGTTTCAGTTTGTTAAGTCAATGAAATTCAAGGTATTAACACTTTCATCTCTAGTGGAGTCAAGATCTTGTAAAAAAATATCTTTGAAAAGAAACGCAAACTCGTAAAACTTTATGTCTCTATAAAATATAACTACTCATTGATAAAGACTACAAAGTTTGTAACCTTCCTTTTAATTTGAACAGCCAAGAAAGACGGATTATTCAACATGACTAGCAAAAACTGTTTGTATTTTTGAAAACTATGACATCCATGACCAAAACATGTGTTTAGACATTGACTTTGACCAAAGAATTTGACTTAGAATTAAATGTGAAATTTGACTTGGAAGTTGACTTAACATTGACTTAGCCTATGTTTCATACTTTAGATACGCGTAGACACATGATGCACTTGTAATGCATAGTTTGTGCTAAGAATGGACTAGTGCGCTTTAAACATGGTGACAATGGACGTTCACTGGATTTGACTTAGCACTATGATTCCGTGCTTAGAATTTATTTAAGAACTTTTTAAACAAAAACATATAAATTTACGTTAAAAACACATCGAAAGTCGAACGCATATAGACTTTTCCTAAAGTCCACTATATAGATATAATTTGGTGAAAAAATGGAATTTAAATAAATTATATATCGTATAATAGCTCAAAAAACTCATAAAAACATAAAAAAAAATATATAAAAAACGTGAATTTCAGGACAACGACAGGACACGAATGGATCATGAAATGACAAGTGGGCCGGGAGGCCTAGGGCCCTCCCTTGGAACTAGATTTGGCCGAGAAAATTAAGGGTAAACCCCCTTATTTTGCCTTATTTTCACAACTTGTGAATTTTTATCTAAGTTTTTTCTTAATATGAAAACCCTAGCCTCCATCTCTCGTTTCTCTTTTCCTTCATCATCAACGATCCATAAAGCCTTCATTTCAATTGTTTTTGGTCAGCATTGGTGATCAAGGTTTGATTTTGGCTGAGATAATTTTGACATTTATTTGTTCATGTTCTCGATGATATACTTCATCGTTTACCAAAATCGTCACCTAATGTTCATATTCTATTGATCATTGTGGTTGGATCGTGAAGGAATCGTGTGTTTGAGGATTGGATCAACACACGCCGGTAAACCCTTGTTTATGTTGTGCTTGGGAACCTTAAAGAATGACATTGGATTCGAAATAATAAAGAAACAACATTTTCATTAAAATAAGTACATAGTTGAAAAGTAAGGATTGGATTATGAGGATTATACCCAGTTAGGTCTTCTTAATCTTTTGTTATCTTATTTTGTTTTTTTTATTTTTAGTTATTTGCTATATACTTTTTGTGAACTTTGGAATGTGCTATCTTCAAGGTGAGTCTCACGACCCCTTTAATATGTTTTTTTTAGGAAAAGCATGATCAAAGTTTTTGAACTCTGTTATGTTAAATTTGTTCTTAACTTGGTTTGGACCGTTATGTGTGGTTGAGTCACCGGATCAAGTCTAGATTCTTTTCATGAGTATGTATGCTTAGTTTGGACTTGGATTGGAATGTCATGGAAATGTATTGTTAGTATTAATAGGTTGATACCCCACCATTGTTATTCTTTTCATGAGTATGTGTGCTTAGTTTGGACTTGGATTGGACTGTCATGGAAATGTATTGTTAGTACTAATAGGTTGATACCTCACCATTGTTATATGTATGCTAGCTGAGACTAATGTGGCTTGTGCGTACCTTTAGGTGAATATATTCCGATTATTTGGAATTGGATTAGACATGAGCTTATGTTGATTTCTATGACTTCTATGTTCTCATAAATACAAATATTTTGTACATGTCTTACACGACCACGTATTATGTTATAAACCTGTGAACTTACCAATGTATGCTGACTTTTTGAGCATTTCTTTTCAAATAACAATGTTTAAATACTTTGATAGTGGACTTTAGACGAGACCGCTCCTACAAGAGCAATAGACATATTTGATTATTCGGATTTTTTGTTTTTATTATGTTTATTTGATAAATTTCTTATTGGTTTGGATAGTACTTGTACTTGTTCGTTTTGGATTGGAACTTTGGATTATTTGTGCATGTTTGGAATGATGTTATGATATTGATTGTTCTTGACACTTTTTCTTTTGTGACGTCATGATCCATTGATGGATAATTCCTTAGAGATTCTCAAAGACCCCCAATGTGTTATAATGATCCCTTCCGTCGCACCATCGTGTTTCCACTACCATCAGAGATGTGACAAAAACAGTACTAAAACACAAGCAACTAAACATTCTACAACGATTTAAAGAAGGTTTATACCATACACAAGGTAATTAGTAGATTCTATAAACTAAAGTTTGAGTTAGAATACACTCAGATCAAAATCTAAAAGAAAACTCCCTAAGAACAAGAATCTAGCAATAATTAACATAAGTCTGGGTTTTTTTATACACTGCCATTTTGCTATGAGGTATAGGAATAATCTTTGATGATTTTTCCTTTTAGTGACACAAAATTAATTCATTTGTTTATTTGCAAATTCAGTTTCATTGTCTCTTCTAAAAAGTTGTATAGTTTTTCAAACTCATTTTTAATTAAATTAAAAACTTCATCGTTGTGTTTCATTAGATATACCCGCATAGTCCTTAAGTAATCATTAACAACAATAAAAAATTTAAAGCCTTCTTTACTTTGTATTTATATGGACCCATAACCTTTATATGGACGTTTACCTAAATATTTAGAAATGTGATCACTTAAAGGAAAAAAGCTCCCTATGTGGCCTAGCCCCATAGCAAACGTCGTAAGGGATAGGGTTATGCATTTTTAGTTTTACTTTGTCCATTAAAACATTCAAGACTTTTTTATACATATGCCATAGTCTAGCATGATACATATCTACTAAGTCATAGGTATTGCAACACACCTTAGTTGTCATAAAAGAATCACCACATAAATAAAGACTATCAAGTTTGTTACCATCCTTCACATGCTTATGCACAAAAATCAAGTTAACATAATAGTTAGAGAAAACAAACACATCATGTAATGTCTCTTTGTCAATTTAATATTACCAATTTTAGTCACAATAGCACTTGTACCATTAGGTATTTAATCTTTACATTAAACTCAAAAATATCAACTTGATTAATTAAGCCATTATTAGACATTGCCACATGTTGGTTAGCCCTAGAATTAACAACCCAACCATCCTTTTCAAATCAATAACATGAGAAGAGGTGGATACATTAGAATTACGAGAGACAGAACTATAACACATTCCCACTTTCTTATCCATCAAGTACATCATTATCATCGGATATAATGCAAGTGTCATCAATGAAAGAACATTTGTTTTTAACTTTAAGTGCAAGGTGTGTAGCATTAGAACAAAGAGTGTAATTTTCAGTTCCTCTTAATACTATATTCACCATTGTTAGATTGCTTGAATCACTTGAATGAAAGATAAAGTAGGTCACTAGCATCTAACTTGTTAATATGTCTCAGTAGTTATAACAACGTCACCAACCATGGTTAATTAAACTAGTTTCAATCATATATGAAGCACATAATCACATGGATAGAAAACCCATGAAGCCCAGAGTCAGGTTTTAACCTATTCAATGATGACAAATCAATGATTAGCAAGATTCAGGTGCATAACACATAATCAATAAATAATTTACACACAAATGATGCACAAAAACAACAATCATTAATATATAATACAATATGCAACACAAAAAAATAAGGGGAGACTCTTGTTGTTTAGCAACATATGTTGGTACTCCTAACCCAACTAATAAAGTGTAAACACTTATAATTTGTGATGTAGAAGGCAAAAAAACAGAGAGGAACGATCTCACGTAGGGACATCCAAGAATTAAGACTTGTAACCTGCACTTAGGGTTGTAGAGTCAAGAAGAAAAACCATGACAACAAGAATAGTGATAGGTGTGAAAGGTATATATATTTTGATAAAGGTTTTTCGCACAGATTCAGTTTTAAATGGTTTTTTACTTAAACTAACTACACACACAAAAGGCAAGTGTAATCGAGTATCAATCTGTGGACACACCGTGCCTACTCAACAATCTTTATAAATGACTATCGGATTTGATTTTGTTTTGGGAAAATGATAAGTTGTATTGATGTAATCAAATTTTTAGTGTTTATAGAATAATGATAATTAAAGTACAAGTGAAAGTAAAATTGAGACTTTTGGGTTTTAAAACATAGGATTAAGGTTGTCATCGTAGTTATTACACTTATGTACATGCGATGAATATCATGGTGTGATTAAAGATATAAGTTTGTGTAGTTATCTTAATGTTTATAAATGTGAGCCAACGTGGATTTCTCGTCTGCTAGCTCCGTAATGACAAGGACACCAATATCAAGTAACTTACAATGCTGATCAATCCAAGCCACTAGTAATGTAGGTAGATCTCGTGTAACCTTTCAATATATGATTTCAAAAAACATAACTTAATGTTAGAATAATGGTTGATCAAGTTCCTTTTTAACATACCGTTATTTAGAAAACCATAACAATTGCCGTAGATTTCTCTAACTAATAGAAGGGAACCCACAAATGATCAGAAAGCTAAAGTTATATGATTTCTAATAACCTTTTCTAGTTCATTAGCCATGGATTTGTTATGAAGATCTGGTTAACAAATAAAAGTTAGTTCATACGTTTTTCAACCTTGTATGACATTCACAATTACAAATCATAAGTTTATAACCTCCCGTTCAAATGTAGATGCTACCCATCAAAATTTTACCCAAGCTTATCATAACATTAACATAACATAAGTCACACTATTAGATCATCACAAATTATATAATGAGAGTTTAGCTCATAATGAGCTTGAACATAACAAAAAATAACATAGAAGATAGATATGAAAGCATCGGTGAAATGGAACAATCAAACCAGTGATTTACAATGGATAATGTTTAGACAATCCCGAGCTTCTTTCAAGTGTTGTATGCACCTCTTGAGCCTCCCAAGGGTCTTCAAGTCTTGATTCCCGAGTGAAATCAACAGGGTAACTCCTTCACCCCAAAAGCTCCCAAATATTTGCAATTGAACTCTTATTTATAGGCTTTCTGAAGTGTTTAAGCATGGCCGTGTGCCAAAAAGGCACAGCCCCGTGATAGTACAATGCTTATAAAAGTTGGATGGCTCGTACGTGTAGAGCTTGTCAGGCACGAACCCGGGCTTAATGGGGCATGACCCCGTGATTAGGGTGGGGCACAGCCCCATGACTTATGGGGATGACCCCGTGACTACTTTTGGGAACAGTACTTTTTGTCCCATCAGATGTCCAATCACGGAGGTGTGTTAATTTTAGCACGGGGGCGTGTTTCAGGCTGGTCATGGGGGTATGCTTAATGAGGCATGACCCCATTCTTAGACTCCAAAGCTTGGTTTTCTTCAAATTCTTGCTAAGTATGCTTCTTTTGTCCAACTTGACATTTTTAACACCTGAAAACATAATTTAACAATTTTAAGTTCATTTTCATCATTTTAAGGAGTATATTTAGAAATAATTGATGTGCTTTTAATATGTTTTTATGTATAGTTTAGAGCACATCAAATAGACATCAATCTTTTCAATCCAAGAATAGTAACCAAGTTTTAAGATAAAAAACCCTAAACTAGATAGGGTACCTTAGGGGTTTAAGATAAGAAACCTTGAAGTAGTAAACCAACAATTAATCCAGGAATATCACTGACTTGATACAAGAAAGGGTTCAAAAGATGAAGAAACCCTAATCAGGAAACTCTAACATACCAAAGCAACAACGACGAAATCAAAAGTGTAGAGCTAATCGTAGCTCTGATACCATGTCAAAATTTGGTAATCAAGATTAACAAGACACCCGATTAAAGTTGTCATAACCTAGAATCAAAGATACAATTCAAAGTAGAACAAACTATAAATTGTCTCAAGTACTAACACAAATCATCAACATTATGATATGATACAAGTAAACACTTCAATTAAAGAATGAAATATTCAACAACACAATGAATCAACAAAAACCCTAGATTGATAATGAAGATGGACGAATTAATAGATAACATATGAGAGAGAGAGAGAGAGAGAGAGTTGAGGGCATGCAAAATGACCTGTTACACGCTCTTTGTCTTTGTTATAGCGGCCCATGGACCCACTACTACAACTCTAGTCCACAAGTCCACCTCAAGTCCATTACATGTAAACAAACAAAAACCAATTAATATTAATTTGGTATTAGATTTTCTACTAAACACATATTTTTAACATAATTAATGTAAACACTAGTAGCATGCGAAGATTTATAAAATCAACCTATATGTGAGTAAAGTTAGACAACTTCCTAAAATTATTGCACGAAAAAGTTGTAAAGGTTAAAAATGATAGTAAACATAAATAGTTCTCACTAAGACAATGTAGATAAATTAAACTACTCTATCAACAGAAAGGTAAGCCAACATACACAAATCAAAATTTGACCTTTTAAGTTTCATCGAGAAGTAAACTGATTCAAAAGTAGTGATTATAATGAGATTATCAGAAGTTCATAGCACATTACTTTAGTACAAATACAAGAATGAAGGAGAGAGAGAGTGAAAATCGAGATGACATCAATTACTATACACTACCGGTTAAAATATTACACAACATTGATATGGGATCGAATACTTTATAACTTAGGCGTACATATACAAAGGATACACTTGTATAAGTGGTGCACTTATACAAGTACGTGGGCATACATGTACAAAGGAAATGAACAATGCCTAACACATAAGTATGACAAACTATGCATTTTCATGGCATGGATTCATTTGAAGAAAAAAAAAGGGTATGGCCATTATGTGTTTTGATTGTTTAACACTATTAATTTCAATAACTTTACTTTAACATAAATACAAGGTCCAAGTCTATACTAAAGATTCCTGTTACATATATTACACATGCTTTCTATGTACCTCACATTAACTCCCCATCCTTTCTTACAACTGGTCACCATAATCTCACACCAGTCCCAAACCTCCTCTACAAACCACCACCTCATAATCATATGACAACCGGCAGGGGCGGATCCAAGGTTCGGGAAATGGGGTCAAGTGACCCCATTGACTTCTGAACGCGTAGTGTACCGTATAATACCGAAAAATCGTGTGAACCCATACATTTCAGACAGTGAACCCCCAAATATTATAAAGTTCAAAATATACTCAAGTTATTGTGCTAGATCAGTGGTTAGGCGCGCTAATCTGCATCCCTTATTCACTTAGGTCACGAGTTCGAACCTTACAAGGGCCAAATTTTTTTAAACCTCTTTTTAACAAGTAAAATTACATTTATACCCTTCACTTACATATTTTACCCTAATTCAAACCCTCCCCCCTCCCACTTCCCAAAAGGCCGCTCGCCCGCTCGCCACTCTCCCTTAGGTTGCGAACAGTCACCAGCCGCCCTTGGGTCGTTGCCTTCCTCTCAACGGTCGCGCCCGCTCACGGCTCGCCCTTCCACCAGTCGCGCCCGCTAGCCCTTCCACCAGCCTATTGCTTCACGAATCACGGATTCAAGGGCCATGGCCACTTTGCTTCACGACTTCACGAATCATGACTTGACGAGGTCACTTCTAATTTCATTGTTTATTTGATTTTTGCTTTGATTAGAAGTTTGGTTAATTGTGTTAATTTGGTTGATTGAATTAATTTGGTTTATTTAAACCCTAGAAGGTTAGAATCTTGTTTAGGGATTTAGTTGATTTGGGGATTAATAATATGTAATGTATTGCAACTAGAATGTATTGATTTGAATTAATTTGGTTGATTTAAACCCTAGAAGGTTAGAATCTTGTTTAGGGATTTAGTTGATTTGGGATAAATAATATGTAATGTATTGCAACTAGAATGTATTGATTTGAATTAATTTGGTTGATTTAAACCCTAGAAGGTTATAGAAGTCTAGAAACTAGAATGTAGTTCACTATATAATATTTACATTTTATATTTTAGGAACATGGATCGATTCGTTGTGAAAAGAAAACCATCAAATGTTTCTTCTTCATCTAGTAATACTAATCCAGCAAGAATTGATTTAGATGATTTTCCATGGGATCCTTCTAAACGAAAACCAATATCATCTTATCACCCTAATCAAAAAGATGAAATTAGAAGAGTATACTTACTTAAAGGGCCATGTCAACCTATTGGGCACGAGTTTCCTCAACGAGATTTTAGTGGAAAATCTAGACGATTTCGTCCCGAATGGTTTAAGCAATATGAAAACTGGCTAGCATATAGTGTGAAAACAGATAAAGCGTATTGTTTGTTTTGTTATCTGTTTAAGGAAATTGGTCAAAAAGATGCATTTGTGAATGAAGGTTTTAATGGTTGGAACAAAATTGAAAGGTTTACCAAACATATTGGTGATGTTAATAGTCTTCACAACAAAGCACGAAAAAAAGGTGAGGACTTGCTTAAACAAAAACAATCCATACATGTTGCATTTGAAAAACAAAGTGATAAACAAAAGAAAGAATATAAAATCCGATTGAGTGCTTCTGTTCTTCTTGCAAAAGCATTATTAAACGGTGGGTTGCCTTTTCGTGGTCATGATAAATCAGAGAATTCACTTTATAGAGGACACTTTATTGAGTTTTTAAAGTTGTTTGGTGAATTAAATGAAGAAATTGGTAAGGTTATCATAGGAAATGCTCCGGGAGAATAGCCAAATGACATCTCCAATGATTCAAAAAGATATTTGTAATTGTTTTGCACAAGAAGTATTGAAGCAGATTTTTGAAGAACTTGATGATGATGTGTTTGCTATATTAGTTGATGAGTCTAGAGATGTATCTAAAAAAGAACAAATGGCCGTGGTTTTAAGATTTGTTGATAAATTAGTAGTTATTAAAAGATTTATTGGCCTTGTTCATGTCATGGAAACAACTTCGTTGTCTCTTAAGTCGGCTATTGATGAATTATTTACTAGATACAAGTTAAGCTTGACTAAAGTTAGAAGACAAGGATATGATGGTGCTAGCAATATGTCCGGTGAGTTTAATGGTTTGAAATCATTAATTTTAAAAGAAAACTCTTCGGCTTACTTCGTACATTGTTTTGCCCACCAACTTCAATTAGTTGTTATCGCCCTTGCAAACAAACATGTTGATATTTATAAATTTTTTGATGAAGTGTCAACTTTGACAAATGTGGTTTGTGCATCTTGCAAACGAATAGATGTGATTCGAGAGAGTCAAAGGGAAAGGGTGAAAGATCAAATTGGTCGTTTAGAAGTTGAAAGTGGAAGTGGTAAGAATCAAGAAATCTCCCTTACCAGAGCCGGAGACACACGTTGGAGTTCTCACCATAAGACGCTTGTTCGTTTGCTCAAATTGTATGCAAGTATTATTGAAGTGCTTGAACATATTGAAAATTCAGGTGTTGTTAATTCTAGCCAAAAACAAGCATGTGGAATTTAAATATATATGAAAACCTTTGATTTTGTGTATTATTTACACTTAATGAAACACATCTTGGGGGTTATTAATATATTGTGTGTAGCTCTTCAAAGAAAGGATCAAGACATATTGAATGCAATCGGAATGATTAAAGCGACAAAAGAAGAACTACAAACATATAGACTTGATGGTTTTAATGCGCTTCTAGAAGATGTCACATCATTTTGTCAAAAACATGACATTGAGGTGATTAATATGGAAGAAGATTACATTGACCCGAAATATCGAAGAAGAAAGACTAACATCACCAATAGACATTATTACGAGCTTGATAACTTTAACACGGTTTTAGATGTGCAAATCCAAGAGCTTAACAACCGTTTTAGCGAGGTAACCACCGAATTGCTTACTTGTATGAGTTCTTTGAGCCCGTCTAACAATTTTAGTTACTTTGATATTTCAAAGTTACTAAGGTTGGCGTATATGTATCCATATGATTTTGATTATGAAGATAAAGACAAGCTTAAATATGAACTCGGGATATACATTAGAAGTATCAAAGAAGATACGAGGTTTGCCAACATTAATGATATATCTACTCTTGTAAAAAAATTGGTGGAAACAAGGAGCCATATTGATTATCCTTTGGTTTATCGTTTATTGAAATTATCACTTGTCTTCCACATTGCAACGACAAGTGTTGAGAGATGTTTTTCTTCAATGAAGCATGTGAAGACGGATTTGCGCAATCGTATGAGTGATGAATATATGAACGACTCGTGTATTTGTTACATTGAAAAGGAGCTTTTTGCAAAGGTGTCGATTGAAAATGTAATGAAACGGTTTTAAAAGATGAAGACACGCCGAGAACAACTATAAAATGTAAGTTTTATTTGATTTATTTTGATATTGTATTTTTGTTAACATGTTCAATGCAATTTGGTTACATTCCGAACCGAGCCGACCCGACAACCCAAAAAATTTTATATTATTTTCTTACAAAACAAATCACCGAAAAATAGTGACCCCATTGGAAAAAAAAAATTCCTAGATCCGCCACTGACAACCGGTCACCATGATCTCTAATGATCACACACACGAACCCAAAACCTTGCGATAACGAAGGCCGAAATAAAACCTATGAACCCTTGTCATCAAATTATCTTTTCATGCATTCTACTTTAAGTATATGAAAAATATAATTTATAAATGACTGTACATAATTTACCCATTCAAAAGTCAATTTTAATAAATTGCTACAAATGTGTATTGTTATATCGTGTAAACAAAACCTTAATAGATTCCGGTATCTCCGGGCAACGGAGCACAAGGAGGAACACGTGACTTGTGTTTATATTAGTGTAATGGTTTGTTATGAGTCAGCTCTTATCGAAGCAGGTCACGTGACCGCAGCATAGTGGCTCGTATTCTCCTATTCTGCCACGTCACTTGTCTTTTCACTTAACGAGGACAGGTACTAAATATATTGACACTTCAAAAGATTTCCTTTAGTTATTATTATTATCATGTGTTATTAGTTTATATAATCATGCTAATCACTAAAATTTATCAACCTCACTTTCTACAAGGTGAAAAAATAGAATTAAAGTATTCTTTGATGATAATTTCAAGAAGATATTATACTACTAGTGGGATTTGAAAATATTTAACGATTTGAAAGTGAATTTTTCTATTTTTTCCTTACTAACAACGACTGCTATCTATTTACATCCAAATTAAATAATTTTTAATATATCTCATGCAAGGATTGAATGTTGGTCTCATTTAAAGTGTTAGACGTCTATCGAAATTAAATTTTCTATTGATATTGATATCTAATGTTGTTAAATTCATATAGTTTGACCTCTAATTTATCAACAGTATATTAGTTAAAGTAAATATAATAATACCCATTATCTGTAGCTGACAATTTATAATTTTATTGCTTTGATACAGTGCTATAATAATGTTTAATAAATCCACCGGTGTTTATCGGTTTGTCTATCGGTTTATTTAGATTTGAAATTTTTGGCCTCTCTGAAAACTAAATTGGTTTATTTGGTTCTGTTAATAGATAAGCCGGCTATTATTAGGTTTATTTGGTTGAATTCAATTCGGTTACCTGAACAAGCAAGATTGTGTGGAGCCGATAACCAAAAACAAAATTTGTAATTTGGATACAGTGAGGAACCAAATTAAAACAGAATTCACAAATCGGTTTGTTTTTTGGTTACGAGTAACGTCTGGTTTTATTACCCAAGTATATCTACTTCTTTATATCATCCATCTCAGTCTCGCACTAAATACAATCAAGCATATTGAAAACCATATCAATAATACATAGTGTAATTTAAACCTCTTAAAATATACAAGTAAAACAAGCAATTCGTACATTATTACGAAAATAGATACCCTAGATGAAACCTTTATTGAAACATGTTTCCTAGGAAAGAACAAGGGTAACATAAGAAATAACAGCATATACTTATTAGTGGACTGAGCCGGCCCAAGAATATTGGGTCATTTGAGCTACAAGGTCCAAACACTTACTAACGACGGATCGAACAAAATATAGCCGTCCCTGTTGTTTTTGCTACATGTTTTGATTGTAATATAATTATATTAATAGAAAATGATATACTTAACTATAAAGCAAGTATAGTACTTTTAAACATGTTTAAACACTAAGCAAATCAATACACAACAATAGACTATACGTAGAGGGTATTTAGTTAAAATGACACCTACATGTTATGTAGATAAAAATCATTTTACTAAAGATTTTTTTAAACCAAATCTAGTGGTTAACTAATGTTTGGAGTTCCTATTAATATAATAATATATGAAAAGTTGTGTTTGGCGTCCGTTAAAGGCTTGGAGCACTTTTTAATTATCTTGTAATGGTATTTAAAGCCCTATTTGTGTCATGTCATCAAATTCAGCACTCTTAAAATGTTGATTACGTCCGGTCTTAGTCTATATTGTTATTTAGGTGACATAAAAGTGTAAAGAACTAACCATCACTACCCAAGATCACGCTTCTCAATATGTGTCATGTTATGTCTTAAATTTAGTAACTTTTTATTAACTACGTGTACCAAAATCACATGCCAGCTTACCTACGTATACCAAAATCACGTGTTATCTTCCCAGAGTGTAATAAAGTCTTGACTTATATTCTAGTGATTTCTAATTAGCATAGCAAGTTTTCAAATTATATTCGGGTCTACAGTTATTACATTGAAACCACGAACAAAATGACACTACTTATCTACAAATTGCATATGACAAATATTGTAAGATGATCGTATTTAGAAACATATAGATTTTACTCCCTACATGATATTGCACAAAATAAATTCCACAAAATAAATTCCACAAAATCAAATATGGTGAGTAACTAAAAAAACTAGCCAAAGCTACGTTCACCTTAGGAGATTACCATATGCGTCATCGAGGTAGCATCATTGATGAGGTGAATAATTAAAGGTGTGAATAGGCACACCTTCAAATAATCTAAAAGCTTTGCTACTATAGAGCATATCACGTGAAGCATGCTATCTTGACTATCAATCTTTAGGCCTTTTAAAAACAAAATTATAAAAAATCCCTCTTATCTATACGTGGATCATTTTTAATATTTTATTATATTAAAGGATGATACTATATATAGTCATATGTGAGTATTTATTATATTACGGGATGGTACTATATATAGTCATATGTGAGTATTTGAACTATCTGAAGTGTAGCATTTTTCTGATTATGAGCCCTGATCATTCTATTAAGAGGTAAGTTTCTAGATATCAAATTAAAAAACATCTAGACGGACAATGCAAGAGAATTCACATCTTAAATTTTATAAGACCATTACATGTATATTGGGATAATCTCGAGCAACAAATGGTTGTTCACACATGAAACAATTTAATTGAATGTATCATAAATTAACGATTACAATTAATTGCTAAATCACTATTCGTGAGATGTGAATTGCCATCTTCGACATAAGGCCTTAAAATTTCACAAATAACAAGATCTTTTTGTTAATGGGTGTTGCTATTTGCACCATGGTCTATAACACCTACTCTATAATCATTTATTGTTACCTAATCATTCATTAATTATTACCTATTAGTGAGAGTTTAATAAATGAAACTACTTTTTTTTAACGGTAAATCTATTCTACTACTACACTATATCAAATTACACCATTATTTGGGATTGAACCCAAGACCTCCCCTCTAAAAGGCAAAGCCTCTACCAAATGGGCTAACCCCACATTGGCAATAAATGAAACTACTATACTCTATATTTTTAAATAAGTGTTCGTGCTCTAGCAATTACGCTCCGTAGACCACTACCATGTAGTTAGGTAGGGACAATAAATCCGGGAATCTAGGAATGAATGGGGATCCCTATCAATATCAAAATAAAGAAAACAGAATGTGGATATTAAGACACTCCAAAATTATAAATTAATACCCCAAATTTCTATACGGGTCGTATATCCCCATACGCGTCGTATAGGGGGGGTCGTATAGTCTTATACGGGGCGTATAACCCTCTGACAGCCCCATGAATTTTTCCTCGTAGTCAGTGTCGAAATTTGTTATACGCGTCGTATATCTCTATATGCGTCGTATAGTATGGGGCGTATAGATCTCTGATAGCCCCCTGAATTTTCCTCGTTTTCAGTGTATTCGACCACTATATGCCGCGTATAGTGTCATACAAAACGTATAGAGGGGTGTCGATTTATAATGTGGGTTGTCTTCTATATTAGGACCCATTTTTAATTAAGTTTATAAATATTGCATTTGCATCAAATGCAATCACCTTTTAATAAATTTAATAAGGTGAATTAAAATTACAACTTTTTCATAATGAATTTTAAAATATTTTATAAGTATTCTTAAAGTAAGAAATATTTTAAGAAAATTATAATCGTTTTATAACACCAAATTTCGATGTGCGGGTATGAGAAAAAATCTTTGTAAATTGATCTAACTTGTAATATGTTTCTTTTCTAAGCAAAATAATACGAAAAAACATAAAAAGTTAATTTTATAATTATTGGTCTACATACAATAAAACTTGTTTTTGTCTGTATTTAAAAATATGTAAAATAAATTTTTATACTTCATTTTTGAGAGACAAAATTGATTGTCACGAATTTATATATAATTAAATGTGGGCATGTTACATACGTTTATATAAATGGCTCCTGGATTTTTTTTCTTATCTTTTTTAAAACCCTTCTAAAACGAAATTAGAATAAAACTTTATGTAAATTGAAGCAAATTATTGTGAGTTGATACTCACATTTTGTTTTATTTTAATACTAATTGATAAAATCTCCTATACTGCATTTTCATTATTAACAACAAATAATTATAACTTAAAATGGCTCCTGGATTATTTTTCCTATATCAAAAACAAATTATACATACACTTAAATGTTGAACATATTAATTATGCTTTAATTTTAAAGCGATTAGACCATAATTTAATTGGATTTAAAGAACTAAAAAAGTTAGTGCATGTAATTCATATAATAGAGACTAAGGTGCAAATGGAAATGAGATTAGGGTGTAATTAAAACACCCTTTGTTAATAAATAAATTTAAAAAAAAGGATCAGTAAATTTTTAAAATTATCTCATAACAACAAAAATTACTATATTTAATAATAATTATTATTACTGTTAAAATTTTAGATTTTAGAAATTTGACTTAGTAGTTTGGTATGATTATTAGTAGAGTAAAATGTTATTTTCGCATCTGACGTTTTGTTGAATTTATCATTTCAATCCAAAATTTTTTTTGTCATTTCAGTCATTATAGTTTACCAAATGTTATCATTTTAATCCACTCCACTAAAACCGTTAAAACTCAGTTAAATATAAGGGTATTATAGTCTTTTTCAACACCCTAATTATCTAATTAAAACAAATTAATCAATTAATATTCAATTAAAACTAAAAAACACATGAAACGACTAGTGAGACCAGACGCTTCGATTTAAAAGTTCCGATTAACTCTAACTCATGTTGTTAGATTAAGTTATGCCGTGAGATTTCAATTAATATTCATGTTTTGTTTGAACGTGTACCGTTATTTGATTGAGGTTTGTTATGAGATTGAGGTTTATTGTTGACATGTTTTATTTGATTGAGGTCTTTGATTGACGTCTGCTATTGTCACATTTGAACGTGACAATAGCAGACGTTAATCAAACAAAATATAACAACAGTAGACCTCAATCAAACAACATTACACGTTCAAACAAAATTTGAAGATTAATTGAAATCTCACAGCAGACCTTAATCGAACAACATGTGATTAATCGAAGCAACCGGTCTCACGAGTCGTTTCATATGTTTTTTAGTTTTAATTGAATATTAATTGATTAATTTATTTTAATTGGATAATTAGGGTGTTAAAAAAAACTAAAATACCCTTATATTTAATAGAGTTTTAACGGTGTTAGTGGAATGAATGAAAATGACAACATTTAGTAAATTAAAGTGACTGAAATGACAAAAAAAGTTTTTGAATTGAAATGACAAATTTAACAAAACGACAGGAACGAAAATGACATTATACTCTTATTAATATTAATATTTATGAGATTGCATTCAATTTTACTGCAGTTACATAAAAGTAACATAGTGTACACATATACAAACTCCACTTCAATAAGCAAAAATCATTATAATTGTTGTTCATTTTCTAAGGTCAGATATATGTAGCAATTATACAACCATGTTAATAAGATTATTTGGAACACAGTTTTAAGTATATGTAACACTAGTGCTACCTTATTGCAGTGTTACGTATATATAGCAACAACGTTTTGTTTTGTTTTTTTTTTCGTGTGCCCTGTGTTTTTTGTGTTCAAACCTAGATGATTTAATAATTACTCGAATCATCATAATTATTGATGCTTCATCATTGAGTTCATCACAATTTTTTTGTAATTCATCATGTTAGCTTCGAAATCACTTCAAAAAGATGTACAAATTCGAAAAGTTTGTGAGATCCCAAGAGTTTGAATACTCTTGTTTATAACATATAATTAAACTGTAAACTTGCCTACATTTACGTCCATGTTTTCAAAGTAATATTCATCCTGAAAGTGGTAGGGACTTCTCTTCGATAGCCTCATTGATTTGAACATCAAAATCATAAAATACATAAACTTTAAACAACCATTTATTAATAGTAACATAATTTAGATGGTTATTTTATCATTTATTGTCTACCATTATTACATTAAAACTTTAAATAACTCTTTTATAAACACATTGCACCATAATCCTAAGTTGTCATTATTTATTTAATCATCATACCTGTAAAACTAATATGTATAAAAAAATCATTGTTACTGAATGAGTTTTAGTTTAAAGTTTATAACAAATATCTTTTTAATAAACTTTGATTTTATCTTACGATTCACTTTACCTCTAAATGCTTTATCCATCACTTTAGCTTTAATTGTCATACAATACTTGATAAGTTGTAACATCCTATATGGTCCTGGTTTGCTGGTTAGTGCGCGTTCAAATGGGGAAGAGGTTGTGGGTTCAACTTTTACAAGCTACAAGTCTGTAATCTTTTTTTTTTTTCAATATTTAATTTGTAAAATTATAGTTTTACCTTTATTTTTAACATATATTAAAACCCTAACCTCAAATACATCCCCCCTCCCCCACCCCCTCTTGACCATAGCCCCCACCCTAATCATCGCACCTTGTTCAACTGAAAGCCTACAACCATGGTGGTGGGTCGGGGCCATTTGTTCTCTTGCTCATCTACTTGTCATTTGTTCTGTCAAATCATGCATCTTTTTCAATTTTATTGATGGGCTTTATTCTTTAAGTTTTTTTTAAAGATTAATCAAAAGTTTAAAATCAAAATTTTTATATTTTTTCACTCTATGATGGGAATGTATTCTGTAGGTTGAAATAATTGGATTTTTTTTTTCAAAGTTTAAGCAAATCAAAATCTTTAATATCCTTTTTCAGCTTTTGATTATTTATGCATATTTTTAGATTTATCAAATTTGATTCCCGTTTTGTTTTATTGTAATCTTGTTGTTGTAGATAAACACCATAAAATCAAAGATTATGAATCTTGATTTATGGGAGAATTTTAATAACTACATTTTATTTAATCGAAATTGGTTTCATACTATGAAAATACGTAGAGAACAATTATAAAATTCAAGTTTTCTTTGATTTCTTTTGGTATTGTTTCTTTGTTAATATTTAAATACAATTTAATTATGTCTATTCCAACTCGACCCAATCGGACGACCCAAAAAATTATATTATTTCGTTAGAAATCTAATCACCTAAAAAGAGTGACCCCCTAAGAAATAATTCTTAGTTCCGCCACTCCATGTGGCCTCACTTCCACCTCTTTTGGCTCTTGAAGTTTGAAATTAACAAGTTTTTTTTACCTTTCATCCGTTGCGGCAGCACCATACGCGACATGATAAAGTATAGATTGCAATCGATTTGAATTTTTTTATGAACTATATATACATTGAAAATACAGCAACTCGAGTTTAACGTTATATATTTGACCCAACTCGTTGCCAAACAAAATTTACGTCAAAATGCACATATAAAAAGGCACAAAAACATATTATACGTCAAAATAACGTTATATATTTTTTTTATATTTTAATTGTATAATTTCCGCAAATGAGATTGTTGAACACGGAAGTGCCGATTTCAAAGAAAAACTTGTAACACCTATCAAGTGTGAAGAGCGGCTCGATTCAAATCGACTTAGGGCAGTGTTTGGTCGTAGACAGCGGTAAGAACCAACAACAAAGAAATAGAGATGGGCATAAAAATCGGGTCCAAACCCGACCCGGACCCAAGTACCCGATGGGAGGTGTACCCGGGTTGGACCCGTTTAAACCCGTAGGGTTGGAACCGGTTTTAGGTTTTGAGTTTTTTTAGCGAACCCAACCCGAACCCGGCCCGAACCCGGGTTCGGACCCGACCCGGTTGAGCCCGATTTGAACCCGGTTTTGGACCCGATTTGAACCCGGTTTTGGACCCGATTTGAACCCGGTATTGGGGACACACACAAGAAAAGAAAAGAAGAAAAAAAAAACTAAACCCGGTATTGGACCCGGTTTCGGACCCGATCCGGACCCGACCCTACCCGGGTATGGCGGGTAGGGTTTTGCATTAGGTGAACCCGGTTTCACCAAAACCCGGGTACTAAAAAACCCGGTTGGGCCCAACCCGGGTTGTACCCGGTTTCGAGTATTGGGCCGAACCCGAAATGCCCATCTCTACAAAGAAATGTGATATTGGAATTTGATGTTCGGAACTATTGGGCTAAAGAAACATCTATCCACTAAAGAAAAGTTATTGGGCTGATGGGTTACTATATTTAAATGGACCTGGATAGTGGACCTACTACCAATGTTGCATTTCGGTTTATACGGGTCATTTGGGCCAATTGAATTTGAAGTTTGTGAAATCGAAATCGACCCTAAAACCAAATTGGTCATTCGGTTTGGCTTCAAACCTAACTAAAAACCGAATCAGTTATTTGGTTCAGTTTTATTTGATTTCAGTCTGGTATTTTTTTTTTTTTTTTTTTATATGTGTATCTTTGCAAGTGTGTAGCGTTTTAATCCACATTTTTGTATACTAGAAAGATATACCTTATATCTTACTTAAAATTTGACAGCAATTTTACATTTATCTTTTTAGTGCAAGATGGGCTAGCATTGTGCTTAAGAATCTAAAGAAGCAAAACCTCGTCGCTTTGGGAAAACTCATCTCAATTTCATGGTGGAATCAACATTTTCCTCTCCGATCAAAACATTTGTTGCAACAAGAAAAAAGCTCGTTAGAGGGTCTAAGAGCCGTAGCTCTGAGAGCACTCTTATGACAAGTCAATCGGTTGTCATGGTATGACCCAAAGAGTTGTATGTAATATGCGGAGAGACTTAGAGAGGGAGAATAATAACTATAGTTAGACCCATCTAGATTGAGCCTAATACTTTGAGCTTTGGTCTAATTTAGGAGGATGTCTCTACACACTAGAAGTCCCCTTGTATTACGTTTGCTTTCCAAGATTTGAAAAATTGGAAATACCCAAGTTCATCATCGTACGATCACGTCATGTGGTAGTGTTTGGTTCTAGTTTTTTCTCGTGTTTAGCTAGGAGTTGCGAAATGTAGATGAAACCCGTTAAAAGATTTTCCAAGGGCAAGACCATGTGGAGCACCCTCTAACGAGCAAGTCGTAAGGACGTGCAGTTATGTAATATATATATAAGAGTTAGAAAAAGTAGAAGTACACCCAAAAAAAAATGAGTTGCTAAAATGAAAGGGGAAGATAAGTATGTGGAAGTTTATAGAAGAAGAAGTTTGACTAATCTAGTAGATTGAATTGGAGTTAACCTAAACCTAAAAATTGATCAAAAACCCGAGATTGAAGTTACAAACTAATAAAACAATATCACTTGCAAAATATTCTAATTAGTAAATAATAAGTGGGCCCAATTAAGATAATATCTATCATCCAAAGCAGAGCCGCACATTTGCCATTCCAAAATAAATTACTAAAATAACAAAATTAGGTGCTAAAAGTCAGCTTAGATTAGAGCCATTTGCAAATTTTCCAATAAAGGAGGCAAACTACACCTTTCATGGGCCGCACAACTTTATCGGAACATATGGACCACGGAGACACCATCATCGATGATGGGAAGGAGTGGTATGAGAACACCAAACGGAGGATTGTTGAATTAGATGATAAAGGGTTAATGTATCTTGGAATGGGTGTCTCCTGTGGTGAAGAGGTACTCGCAACGGCCCTTACTGATGCCCGGTGGGTCGTATTAAGCTTATTGTAATGTGAATGATATTGTGGCGAAAGTTGTGGCAAAAGTTAAGGATGGACCCTGTATTGCTTACATTGGTGAAGGTGGGTCCAGAAATTTTGATAAGATGATGAATAAGGGTGGGAGGGGCACCAATGTTGTGAGACCACTGCAAGGCCCAGGGTCGAGCGGTAACACCCTTGCCGCCTCTCCTCACGCCGAAAAATTGCTTTATTCATGGCATTTTATCATCGTGATTGTTGCCCTATGCGTGTGTGTGGGGTGGGGTGGGGGGTGTAGTGCTGTAGTGTGGCATGGTATGGTAACATTGTCGTCACCAAATTTAAATGTGTGGTGTAAAGTGATATAGTGTGAAATGACAAAATATAATTTATACTTACATAATACGCGCTATGTGTTATGAGAGCACCCCCTCTAGCCTAACCCAAATTAAAAACTTTAGTCACCGCAACTTGGGCAATATATGCAATTATTGCAGATACCATAGAATGACAAGAAGATAAACATAAGTTAGCTTTCATATTATATTTAAGTTAATATTTTATATCATATTAAACATAATAGGTTTCTAATAACAATGGTTAGTTATGAGTAAGTACTTAACTTACTACGTATCTTACAAATTTTTTATTTGTAATTTAAATTAAGCCTAAATTGTTTTCTTAAATCATTAAAATCAAATCGTAATAATATTCATCTGTATGTTTCTTTATAAAGGATATTTCAAAGTTAGAGTAAACTTAATTTTTACTCTTTGTGTGTGGTTGGTCGAAATAACGATTTGCATCTAAAGGTTTTAAATTTTGATTTTACTTTTAAAGGTATATAATATGCTTCAATTAACTCCTGCCTACTATCATTTTTTCTATTAAAATGAAAGCGCATTTAGGTGTGTTCATATTTAAAGAATAATTATGCATCTCAAATTAATAAAGAGACTACTATTTGTGTAATTTATTTAATATAATCTATATACTCATTTTAAAAAATACTTTTTAAAATAAATATTAAATCAAAGATAATAACAAGACTACTATTATTCTAGATTTTACTTCCAGAAATTAATCTTTTGTTAGAAATTAATAAAAAATATATTTATAACTTGACTTTTGATTCATAAATCTCATTAACTCTATTAAATTTTTTTTTTTAAATGACAAATTAATGATTAGCGGTTAATAACACGAACTAAGTAATTATTCGTCAAGTTAAGATTGAAATATATTTTGGAGAGTTTAGTTAATGGTCAAATATGTTTATTAAATCCTTTAGAAATCGGACATTATATCTTTAGGTCGAAACAAATATATTTTTATTAAATATATCTTATAAAGATTATTTAGACATATTATAGGATGGCATATAAATAGTTAAAGATAAAATAGACACGTAAAAAGAAAAAAAAGAAAAGTAATAGCAAAAGAAGGTAATTGTGTTCAACTTTGGGGACACCCCTATATCCAATAAACCGCATAGCCCCTAGACCAAGTACTCCCTGTGTCTTTCTTCTGTTGTTTTCTTTTTCCACAATTATATTTACCAATTTAAGTAAACAGTCAGGAAATTATGGTTTACTTAGACAGGAAAGTGTTCCTGAGAAAATCAATAGTTATATGAAAACTAAATAAAATCACGAAAAACAATAATATAATTCATAACTTTTTGGTTATTTTAGTTGTTAAAATATTATTTAAGTATTTAGTACATATATGTTGAGCATACATACAAGAATGAAGAGTCTTACGTATACGGAACACTATGTCGAATGAAAAATAGTTACGTATACGTAACCTAGGTGTGACGTATATGAAAAACCATGCTACGGTTTTCATTTGATCCATACTCTTATTTATATATGCTCACACATTTATATAGAGGGAAGTGATAAAAAAATTTATAAATTATATGACCCGGTTTCATTGGTTTTCTCTAGTTTTCTCATAACATTGTGGTTTTTTAAGATCCCTCCTCTACTTAGATAAATTAAGTTTTAAATTATTCGTTCTTTCATATTAATAAAACATACAAGTTATATGAATATTAAAACTTGATTAATATTTTCTTATATTTTTTTAACTTTAGGTAAAAAAATTGTTTTTGATGAATGAGTAAAGAAAAGTCACTGCACAATAACCAAATTTTTCATATTTATTTTATTTACGTCATATAATTTAAAGCTAGGAAAAGTTTTAAAATAACTGTAAACATCAGTACCTAAATGAAGATTTTATGTTATTTACTAACTTTCAAATCTTATACTTTTTCCTAATCTTATTCATATATAACAATATTAAAAATCAATACTCACATGTGTTCGTTCTATTCAAAACTCGATGACTAATTTGATTAACTCGTTTAAAAGTCAAGTAGTATAATAGATTGCCATATATGTGCTCGTTTGATCACTATGTGTCAAACGTAGATCCTTTCCATAACACGATAATTAGGGTAGGGAAGAGGTGAATGAGGGTAAAATTGTTATTCATTTCATCTAGGTGTCACGTTATTTTTCCTCCACTTACTAATTCTATTTCAAGAGGGTGAAATGGTGTTTCATGAGAGCATCACACTCATTCTCGTATACTAAATGTACGATAATAATTACACAACTTACAAGCCACCATACTCACTTTCTCTCATTCATGTGTGACCACACCTACACTACTACACATCTTCCTTGCTCACATACTGTACTCATTCAACCATGTGTGTTGGTGATCCTCCCTCTCACTAGTGTGACATGTTGTCCATATTAACTATCATTTGCCGATCACTCACTCATTCCCTCTCGCCTAAGGGTGATGGGGTGTTCATGGGTTTGCTTCCTAGGTTGGAGCAGGTTAAGTGAGAACACTGCCACAACCCATCTAGGTTCCTCTGCTTGAAATTAGACCATTTGGCAATGACTAGAATACTGTTGAAAGCATTTTAAAACGAAAAATTTACCCCTATATTTACATTACTAGTTTTAGAAAACCCATGTATTACATGAGTTAAATATAAAAAATATTAAGTAAAGTAAATTTTTATTATTTATAAAACGATATTTTAAGATAAGATATTATTGAAATATTTCTTATTATAAATAAAATAAAAATATTATTTCAAATTAAACAAACATTTTAAAAATTATTATTTTTAAAAATTTTCTTATTATAACTCTTAATTTTAATTATTTTTTATACATAAAAAATTTAACTATTTAAAAAACTAATTTTAAAATATTTCGTATTTGTAAAAATATTGATGTTTTAGAAAAATTTCTTATTTTATAATCGTTTGTTTCTTTATGAATAACGTTAATTAAAAATATCTTTATTAATTTATTAAAAAACTATTTTAATCTAAAAAATTTAAATAATATTATTAATAATTAATGTGATTATTTAATTAAAGAGATAAACAAAAAATTTTGATGACAAAAAATCCATAACTTTATTTTAAACGCTTTATTTGAAGCGAATAACGACAATTAAGAAACTAAAAAAAATATTTCATACAAACTTTAATACAGGTTCCCACGGGTTTGTGAAATTGTGGGCACCTACCACATGTTTGTGGAAATGTCTGAATGAAAAACAAAATAAGTTTGATTGACTATTTGTAGAGTTCATTATATTTACTTTTTTTTTTGCTTGCTGTGTTTAGTGTTTTGTTTGCAATGTTTGGTTCGTGATAGTTTGAATGGTTCGTGAGTTTACATTGATAAGTGGTTTTCTACAATTCGAAAAATATATCATATCTGAAGTGACAATTGTTTTTTTTTTTATGTAATCTCTTTTAACTATAAACACACTCATTCTAAATTTACTATTAAATATACATATTGACTACTCCATGAAACTTGAATTCGTACAAATTTTATGAGAATAAACACCGCCCATTAAATTTTGTTTTTTCTTTTTGAACGGCATATATTATTAAACAAAAACACTACCAAGATACTAGGATTGAAACCGACAGATTACAATGAAAATCTAGAAAATGTAAATTACACCATGAATGTCATGCTAGTTTTTTTAAGTTTCCTTTATGCTTCACCCATGAGTAAGACGTATAGATTATTTCATCCACCATCTTGGATACCGAAGCCGGTGTAGAATTAAAATTAATGTTGTTTCTCACGTCCCATAAACTTCAGAGACTTGTCATACACACTGTACGAAGAGCCAACCTCTGCTTGTCATTCACTATCATCTCGTTTGGAATTTGCAAAATATTCCTCACGGGCCCCCTATCCATCAGCCGTATACCGCTCCATACTAAAATTTGTATCCAAACCGCCTTAGCAAATGGATATCTCAGTAATATGTGTTCTACCGTCTCCATTTCCCTAAAACATAAGGAACACTTGGTCACGGGAATATGCACACCTCTTTTTAGTAATTCTTCTTTACCTGCAATTTTGTTGAGTCTTGCCCTCCACACAAAAACATTGACTTTAATGGGAACCCAAGAAAGCCATTCATGAGGGTAAAAATCAACCGGAATACAGTTTTGATCAAGAATAGCTCGGAGCAATTTGATCGAAAAAACTCCAGAATCATCCTTGAGCCATTGCCATTTATCTAAATCATCAGACAATTTGGCCTCCTGAATCATATTTTCTAGCGACACGAGCTGTACCCTTTCATCATTCAAGATTAGTTGTTGCGTCCAATTCCAAATCCAATTGACCCTGTGTTCGCTTAACGAAGTTCTATCACTAACTTTACAAGATTTCCTTATCTAAAGCATATAATTATGGGTACTCCCTAATGATCCAACCAAAAAATGTTGATGAACCATTACCAACACATGACTTCAGTAGATAATATAGACTAATAGAAAGTTTGCTCAGGTCCTTGTTAGCTTTCATAACATACCTCCAAACTCCTTGAATAACATCCTTAAATGGGAGAGAAACATGCTTTCTAGGTTAACAATGGATTGCCTCGATTGTTTTAACTCATAAAGCATCCTTTTGGTTAAAAAATTTCCATCTCCATTTGGCTAGACCTGCAAGATCTGCATCCCAAAAACTACCAATTCCGAGAACCCCTTCTTCCTTGCTTATGGTAACTTCACTCCACGCTACCCAATTAAACTTTGATACTTTCGACGACCCGCACAAGAATTTCCTCCTTATTCATGAATATTAATTACCTTTATAGGAGCCATGAATATAAATAATTAATAGGTAGGAAGGCTCCAAAACACAGCTTTTATTGTGACAACCAGTAATTTCAAGTCAATACCTGGCCCTAACTTGGTTATAATTACACAAATCATACTTGATTTTTCGATTGAATTCCACTTATTGAAATCATTTCATGCATTGCAAAATTTCACGCATAGCATTTCATGCATCAGTGATTCGGCGTAATTACCAATTTTACACGCAATACGACCGGCACACACGAACTTTGGTGATAATTAACATATATATATATATATATGTGTGTGTGTGTGTCAATAAATACTTTAAAGTGTTTCAAAGTACCTTAGATTTCAAATTAAATACATTGGAAAAGTTTAAAATTTAAGATAAACCTTAACGCGTAAATTGATGTTTTACCCGGATAAAACGCGTATAACGCAACTACTAGATACATGAGTTATTATTTACATACCCTTAATATTAAAATTTATGATATTATATAATTTGTTATAATATTTTTTGTATTTTAGAAAGTAAAAAGTAAAAATATAAAAATATGTAAAAATACCTTTAGTGCAACAAATACCACCCAAATACCCAATACTACACAAAAATTAAAAATCAAACCCTCATTTCCCCTCCTTGGCCGTCCACCCCACTTCCATCACCTCACCTTTTCCTTTCCCTTCTCCTTTCCAAGATTCCTTGGAAAATTTGTTGATTTTTACCAAAATCCAAGACTTGCCTCTTTTGTGAAGCAATTTTGATATTGATTAAAGAGGCCTAACCCTGTTACCACAATTGAAGAGCTCCATCTCATCCATCTTTGTCTATAAGATGATACACTCATATCCCAAAAACCGATGCTAAAAGGGTGTAAGGCTATAAAGCATGCAAGCACTTCATACACCAACCACACCAACACAAATCACCAACACCACCCCAAAGCCCTCTTGTCCCTTCTTTCTTCCCTTCAAATTTCTTCCAAGGCTCCATCACCACCATTTCATTTCATTTTCAACTCATTTTCTACAAATCTTGAGTGACTCAAGTACCATTGTTGAAGACCAAGTGATTTTTGAAGCTTTCAAGCATCCTAAATCAACCATTCCATCTTTTCTTGCTTGTTTTTAGTGAGAATACTCTCATGTTGTTTATATATCTTTCATTTCATTATACTATTCATCTACTAGTTCACATGTAACAACATTCATCCACAAAAGTCATTCTCGTTAAAAATAGTGTTTTTACCAACAAAGAGTTTCAAGAATAATATTTCATATAAAACATTATAACATGAGTTAAATAATGATTCTTATTCTTAAAAAGTAAGTATTTATAGATTCATGTTTGACCAAGTTACTAGCTGAAGATTTTATATAAAGTTATAAAAGTATGTTAAAGCTCAAGAAAAGTTCAAATGGGTTACTTTATGCTTATGAGATTTTTAATGTTTTACAAGTATTATTATGAATAATTATAAATTTTACAAGTTATAAATAATTAGTGAGTGGTAATATATTATTACAAAAATTGGGTTATGACTTAATGACATTTTGACCAAATTTACAAGTATGGTTAAATATATATACATTGGACCTTAAATGGAAAATATAAACTTCATAACTAAATATTATGTTAGTTTAAAAGATATGCTAAAATGATTAGTAGATGACTTTTAACAAAGTTTACACATGACCTTGTTGCTTTGACATGGGACTTAAAATATAAAATTTATGGACTTATAATGCTAGCTACTAGTTCACTAAAATATGGGTTAAAACAAGTTGATAAATTGACTAAAGTAGCTAATAAATTCATTAAAGATATTTTACATTATAATATAATGTAATAAAAATTATAAACAATTTAAAGAAACCCTAATTTAATAAGTATAAGTTCATAAAAGTTACATAAAATAAAATAATAATTCTACTAAGAAGATAATTAAATAATTATTTTATGGGTAAATATATATATTTATACATGGCTTGTAAAATATGAAGGCTAGTGATTTTACTTGGGTGTAAATATTTTAAAATTTTATTATTTTACTGAGAAAAATAAGATTCCTTCAAAACCCTAATTTCTATAAATTACATATGAAAAATATATAAATAATTACAAGACACTCGAGTCACATCTCGGGTCGAGTCAAAATAATATTTAGTTATCCATATAATATGTCAACTTTAAAATACAAAGGTTTTTAAACCTTTTCAAGCGAAGTATAATTTATTAATATTTTCTAAGTAATATATATATTTCACAAATTATCATCCTATATCACCAACGGACCGTCGAGTCAAATACTTTGTTACCAAGTTATGTGGATGAAATAGTTACATGCTCACATTACATGTACGAGCAATTACTTAGACATAAGTTGTCTTATTTATTCTAGGGCGAACTTAGGTCGGTTTTCTTGAGCATTTTGGATACTCACCAGTTTACATACCCGATTACCTACTGTTAGGTGAGTTTCACGGCCTCGCTTTTACTTGTTTTCATTTCGGGGGAGATTACATGCGAATTATTATTTTCATGGACACATTTACTTGTCAATGATTTCACATGTTATATAAGTTGTTTACTTACCATATAAAGTCCCTCGTTATCGGACCGTTAGTTTATTTCCCGAAGCGAATTAATCATGGATAGTACTATTGGGATTGACTACCCCCACCCGGGTTAATTACCCTAACCTTGACTGCAGGTCTAAACGGGTGCATTATTAGCCTGTTCACCCCTGTGCTTACGGTAGGCACTGGTAGGGGCAATCTATTACATTTACAGTCTAGCTTCGGTTGCGGTGCTTATATAATATTGTAGTATTGTATGATCAATAATCAAATCATAGAAAGTCTTGTGGTCCATTACACTGATTACTGTTACTTAAAACTTGTGAACTCACCAACTTTATGTTGACATATTTCATGCATGTTTTCTCAGGAAACCAAGGTTTGCATGAGGATAGGCTTGTTTGGAGCTTATCTCATTCTAGGATCACGCATGCTTTTGGGATATTATTTCTAAATTGTCTTGTTTGAAAACAATTTACATTTTGCTACTACTTCCGCTATGTAACTTTGAAAACAATTATGTATTTTTTAACGTGTTTGCAACGTATGCTTTTATCAAATCATTTAGTGGTCGATCAATGACTATGGTTTTCATGATGATCACGCCCCGCGGGAAACCGCTGTGGTTAGGGTGTGACATTTATCAACGTCACTCTCCCACCTATAGATAATGCCTTTGATTTCCATGATGATACCCTGACCTTAAACATCTCAACCATCGGATTCTAGTTGCTAATACAATTCATATTAGAACCAACAGGTTTGCCAAGAAGATTAAATGGAGTGAAACCTGTTTGACAATGCATTATCTCCGGCACCTGTTCTATCACGATTTGATCAGCCTCCACTCCATAAATAATATTTTTAGAAAAGTTAATTTTCAACCCCGAAGATAGATGGAAACACCAAAGGATACTAGACAAATTTTTTGCATTAAAGATGGACCATTCACCCATGATCAAAGCATCATCAACATACATTACATGAGACAAAGTCAAACCATTATTAGGAAGCTTAACACCATGGAACAATACCAGATCAACCGCACCCTTAATAGCAACATGAAATGCCTCCATAACCATTATAATAGAAATGGTGACAATGGCTTACCTTGCCTCAAACCTCTAGTGGTCGTGAATTCTTGGGTCGGAGACCCATTAATAATAATAGATGATCGAGCAGATGATAAACAACCCCTAATCCATATCCTCCATTTATTTGGGAAACCCATATGTTCCATAATGGAATCTAGAAAATTCTAGTTTACCATGTCATAGGCCTTTCCGAAATCTACCTTAAACAACAACACCTTGCCTTTATTCGCTTTTAACCAGGCTAAAGTTTCGGATACGATAATTGGGCCGTCAAGAGTATATCTTCCTGAAATAAAAGTCGTTTGTTCCTCACTAATCACCCAATGGATAACACCTTTAAGTCTATTGGCTAGGATTTTTGCTATTGTCTTGTAGAAACAACCAATAAGACTTATTGGATGATAATCCGAGATGAAGACCAGATCATTTGTCTTGGGTATTAATCTAATGAATGCGGAATTACACCCGATCATAATGCAACCACAATAATGAAAATAATCCAAAGCTGCCTTAACATCAACCTTAATCAATTCCCAAAATTTCTTAACAAAATTAAAATTAAAACCATCGGGCCTGGTGCTTTGTCACCTCTGCAATCCCAAACTGTTTTTTTTTTTTTTTTTTTTAATAGTAAACGGGGCTATAAGATACATACTAGAGTCTTCTGATATGCGTTTGAAGTTGCTATTGAGGAAAAAGGAAATACCATAAATTTTATTGTTTAAATTTTTTTAATAGTAAACGGGGTTATAAGAGACATACTAGGTCTTTTGATATGTGTTTGAAGTTGCTATTGAGAAAAAAAAAGAAATATCATAAATTTTATTATTTTACCTAAATAGTATCTATCAATATACCATAAATAGTGAGTAACTTTTTGTTGAACAGAATAGTATTTAACTATTTACCTTCGTCATGATGATTTTGACAAAAGTAAAAGATTGACATATTCATAAGTGGTGTGATTTTTGGCTTTTTAAACCTCACCACTCGTATGATCTTAGCTTTCAAATCTCACCACTCATATTATCTCAAAAAGTAGAAGAAATACAATATGTTCGGTTTCCAATGTAGTCTTTGGGTTTTTAAGGTAACAAATTAATACACAAGCATTAGCGTTACATAACATTATTATTATTTTTTTAACAGCAAGACGAAACACATATATTAATCTAAAAAATAATCACCTCTATCAAGAGACTACAAGTGAGACTAGAACAAAAGAAACATAAAAATTGCAATAACAGATCAACATTAAAATTTAACCATTTTTCTCCTAACTAATCTCTTGTTTCTTAGCTCTATACTTCCACCATAAGGAGGACTCTTACCTGATCCTCATGACACAGTTGAATTCCGAGACTGCCTTGCCGTGACATTATCTAATCCAAATTATTTTAAACTAATTACATCGTGTTTCGATTTGAACCCATGTTTCGATTTGAACCCAATACTTCATCTAAGTGGGCTAGCCCCTCGTTGGCTCTAAAATGATTGATTAATAAACTCTCTAAATATACTTTGAACTTAACACTTGTCTTCTTAACCATTTGAAAACAAATATTATACATGGAATAATTTACTAATATGTGATATACGTGATATCAACTTATAATATCGTGTATGTAATTAGGCGGTTATGAAAAAAAAAACTTGCATGGTTTTCATAAGAATCATATTTTTATTGGTTTGATGGTTTCAAAAAGGTATTTTTATTGTATGTTTGTACTTTTAAAAAAATGAAAAAATTAGGAGTAAAATTAAATATATGATTTATTTTTTTTCTTATGTTGTTATAGTATAGTATTAGTGTTTTTTTTCTTATAAAAGTATCTTGAGTATAAATTCTTTTATTAGATGTTTAAATTATTGACGTTAAAAATAATAGCCTTGTTTGTTGATATGATATTAAATATTAATATAATATACCACGATTTCCCTTTTATACCCTACTTTACATTTTTACTTTTCATAATAGCTGAAAACATCCATTGTTTCGTTGATGTTAAAGTTTTGTTCTTTTTACAGTCTTTTCTACTTACACGAAGTAGTCCTTGGTGTTTTGTATAGTACTAGTTATTTAATTTGTTTGTATATACACATTTAAATAAAATCTTTTTTTATATTAATAAAAAAGCTCCTTATTTAATATATTAAAATAAAAAAGAATACAATTATTTTGTTTTTTAATTGCCAATGAATATTTTTAAGCCCGGACACCCGGGCAAATTCAATGGCGAAATGTCATCTACGCCCGCGAACACACACAGCGTTGTTAACCTGACCCACTCACCAATCCAGAGGAAGCCCATCACCCGAAGACCCACTATGATAAAACCCCTGACTCACTTAAAACATATTAAAACAAACGAGACTCCAACTCATTAACTTCATTTTAGAAAGACATGAGATGTCTACTCATGAACCACTTTGGAATACAATTATTCTATTTTAGCAATTTAATACAACACACACAGTCTATGTCTTTTTCCCTCACACAGTAAAAAGAGAAAAAGCTTTACTTCACTATTCTGCTTCTGTACTTCATCACCATTAAAACAACCACCATACCTAAAAACTCCATTTTTCACCATACTTCTTGCAGGTTTTTTTTTGTATTCTGGCAATTCCAACAATGGAAGCTTTAAGCTTACTGAGATACTGGCGGAGCAACGGCGGTGACGGAGCTACCAATGCTAACGCCACCACTTCCACCGCCTCCACCACCACCACCATTGTTACAGGCGTAAGCAGTCAACCGTCGGAGACAGCAGACGAAGAAGACGACGAGAACGATCACGGTCCGTTTTTCGATTTGGAGTTCAGTTTACCGGAAGGAGATGAAGAACATGACAAAAATGGCGACAATGAAGAAGAAGACGATGATGATGATGATGATGAAGATGAAGATGAAGATGATGAAGATGAGAGAGAGCTGAAGTTCACGCTCATGTCTGGCTCAAGCGGTGATAGTGTCGCTGATGTGAATGTTGCGGTATCTCCCTCCGATGACTTGTTTTTCAGAGGTAGTTTCGTTCCGGTGGATCAAACGACGGAGGTTGATTCGAAGCCACCGCAGCTCCGCCTTTCGTTGATGAAATCGGCGACGAAGTTTCGCGTCATGATGTTGAAGTTCAGGAAGTCGAAATTGAACAACGAATCGAATGTTAAAGAACAGAAGGTAGAAGAAGAGAAAGAGGAAGCAGATCGGAACGGAGAAAGTACAGATTCCGGCAAGTCGATGACGGTGAAGTTCAAAGTTGAAGAAGTTCCGATCGTTTCGTTGTTCAAACGACATGACAGTTCAAAACATGCAAAAAAGCAGCAAAACGATAGCAAATCGGATAAGTTTTCGAAGGAGACGATGCAGAAATACTTCAGAAAAGTGAAACTCTCCGGCGAGAAGTTGAAGTTCACCGGACAATTGAAGTTTCCGAGAGTCACAAAACCTAATACGTCACCGTCGTTAACGACGGAGGAGCAAAAACGATCTCCGGCAGCAAACCCTAAGAGAGAGAACGAATCACCACCGGAAGTTTCAGAACCACCGCTACTTCCGACCACCGCTAAGTTGCTGAAACAAGGTAATCTCCCCGCCGGACTTCGCGTCGTTTGCAAGCATTTAGGAAAGAGCTTCTCCGGTGCTCCACCGGCCGCCGTCGCAACCGCCACCGTGGCTCCACCGTTTACGGCGTCGTCAAACCGTCGTGACGATTCGTTGCTGCAACAACAGGACGGCATCCAGAGCGCCATTCTACACTGCAAGAGATCATTCAAAGCTTCAAGAGGTAACCTAAATCAAACTCCATTTAATCAAATTAACAGATCTAATGGTTATAAACATCAACGCATGATTTAATCTCAAATTGTTTTGAAATTCGTTGAAAATCGACAGATTCTGATTGTTCGTCGAGTGATGCGGCGGTGGCGTCCGGCGCGTCCGGCGAATGAGATGACGGTGCGAATTCCGATGGGCGGATGTGAAGGAGACGGTGGAGATGAGGTAAAGGTGATAGGGGTAGTCAAAAAGGGGGAAATCATATTGATTTTTGGGTTTTTGATGTTGATTGTGAGAGAAACGAGAATGAAATGAGTTATGAATAATCAATCAAGTAGGGTTCATGGGGTTTGTAAAGTTTTGTTTAAATGTTTATATTATTTTTATATTTTATATAATTAATTATATTGTTGTTTTAAGGTAATCTGGTTGTTTTTTATATGTTTTGGAGTCGATGAATTTGTTTATTGTTTTTTCTAACGGGTAATTGGGTAATTGAGTGGTTATTGATCCATTGAGTCATCTCTATTACTCGACTACATGATTCAAGACCATCATGAGAAAAAAAACTTAGCATAGGTGATAGAAATCCTTCTGATTAACCTGAAACTAAGGGGCTGTTTGATTTTGGCTGACCCGGCTGACCGGTCAGCGTGTTTGATATGGCTGTGTTGTGTTCTGATCGGGTCCGTGGGTGCTGACCCAAACCTTAAATCAAAACATGCGGACCCGGAAAAGGGGCGCTGCTCCTCAGCCAAACCCCCTCGCGCGACCCCCTCGGCCAAACCTCCACCCGTCGGCGACAGCAGCGACTAGTGGTGGTGGTGGTGGTGAGTTTGGTGATGTTGGAGTGGTAAGTTTGGGGATTTGAAGAAAGTTCAAGAATAGAATTGGGGATTTGAAAATGCGATTTTGGGATTTTATCATTCAACAGTCAGATACTATCAAACAGCCAAGTTTCAGTCAGATGCAGACTCAGTCAGAACTTCTAACTCAGTCAGATATTACTGAGTCAGCTGCATCAAACAGCCCCTAAGTCCTCCCTTTATTTAGAATTTTAAATGAAATTTTTAGTTATCTTACCTCAACCAATAAATTATCTTTAAAATTTACTTGAGGTCGACCTCGGCATTTATCTAGAAATATAGACATTGTTGTTCAAACAATAATTTACTTTGATTTGTAAAAATAGCTTATTATTCTTAGTTCAAGTGATTAAAATGAAATATTCTAATATCTTATAAAAATAGAAAAAGGTTTTCGCTTTAATTCTGATTTGTTACAGAAATAAAAGAGGGTTTCAGGTGGGTTAGGTGATTTCTCACAATAAGAGTTGATTTTGAGGGTGTTTTCAGTTTTCGTACTTGAGCAATGAATATGATCTAATGAGTTAGTGATCCAATTAATCGTTTAATAAAAAAATCTAGTGGTTTAGTGTTTGCCCCTATAAAAAAGTAGGGTTTAATAGGATAGGTTTATGATTGTTTAAACCACCGCTCTATTTGGTTTAGTATATTTAGTGGGTATGTTAGTGCTTATCTATACTATTATATAATACATACTAGGTTAGTGTCACGTGTATTACACGGATTTAATAAATAAAATACTAAATAATTAATAATTATAAATTATAAAACTATGTTTGAAGATAAAATATGATTATAATTGCATATGAATAGCTACTTTAAGTAAATAAATAATAATATATTTCTCTTAAACTTTTATTTTATAAAAAAAAGATGGGTTTTAAATATTTTATTTTAAGAAAAATTAATTGGCTCTAAAAAAGATTGTTGTATTCTATATTTTTTAAAACTTTTATTTTTAAAATTGTGGTTTTTTAATAAAAAAAGTTTTAATTTATTGAATTATATAAATTTTAATATGAAAATAGTATGATTAATATTATTAGTATTCAATAGTATTAATAATAATAAAAAAAATGAGAAAGTTAGTATGATAAAACTTACAATTTCATCAATTCTTATTTTAGATTTTGTTTGCTATAGATGGATAAATATATTGATAAATAGATAGGATAGAACCCCATTTATTAAATGGATTATAGTTATTAATAAAAATAAAAAATTACAGTATGATATTTTAATAAAAGATATGATTAAAATTATATATAAGTAATAGTTCAAGAAATAAAACAATTATACTATTTTTTTTAACTCTCTTATCTAAATAGTTTTATTTTTAATATTCATTTAAAGACTTTTTTTTATAAAAAATGTATTGTTTATAAAAATTTTGTTTATTAAAAACTCGGGTATATAATTTTTCTGGCTGTTCTAATAAAACTGCTTTTAAAAATTTTTATATTTTGTATAATTTTTTTAAAAAAGAACTGATTTAAAATAAAAGGATTTAGTGTTTTAGAAAATTTTATATTATATAAAATTTTTTTATTATTTTTATTTAATAAAAAGATGTTCTTTTTATTTTTCTTAATAAAATTTATTTTTAAAAACATAGCTTGATTTAAAAAATGTAGATGAGAGAGAGAGAAATGTATCAATTAATAAAATTGATTTTTATTAAGAGAGAGAAATTAGTTTGAGTATTAAATTGCTATAATATACTTTTGAAGGGAAAATGAAATGAAAATGTTTAAAAGAATGACAAGTGTCATAAAGATGGTTTAAAAGAATGATAAGTGGAAAAAAAAAACTTGTTTTATTAGA
This sequence comes from Flaveria robusta, assembly GCA_025506415.1. Taxonomy (NCBI): domain Eukaryota; kingdom Viridiplantae; phylum Streptophyta; class Magnoliopsida; order Asterales; family Asteraceae; genus Flaveria; species Flaveria robusta. The sequence continues at coordinate 7,032,907 of CM046464.1, read as the reverse complement.
TTCTATAGATTAGAAGGATAAGATAGTAATTTCATTTAAAGTGTAAGATACATATACAACATTTTAAGCATAGCGTACAAGTGTTTTTTAAAATAATTCTACTTTTACCCCATTTAATTAACTTCTTCTAATTATTACATATTAGAAGGATAAGATAGTAATTTCATTTAAAGTGTAAGACACCTATATAATATTTTAAGCATAGAGTATAAGTGCTTTTTGAAATAATTTTACTTTTGCCCCCATTTAATTAACTTCTTCTAATTATTGTATTATTTAATAATATGATATTATTTAATTTCACTTCATTAAATTTTATTTTATTTATAATTATATAAATTGACATTTAAATTTATAATTACTAATCATATTTTTAAAACTAAAGTTTTATTTTATTTATAATAATATAAATTGATATTTAAATTTATAATTACTAATCATATTTTTTTTAACTAAATACTATTTAAATTAAGTATTTTTAATTAAATACTTATATCTATAATACTTTATAATAAATCTCTCTGGATAGAGATGTAATTTTGGCAAGCATACAAGTTTTGAATCAACATGTATAAAGAAGTGCAAGGCATTTAAGAGAGGTACAATAGAGAATTGATTAAGATTTGAAGACGCTTTACGGGTAATATGGTAAATTTATCAATTAAATTTTATATATTTTGGCATTTTGCCCTTATCTTTTTCATGTATTTAATAAACATTATTAATACTTTAATTAAAAATATGATATTATTTAATTCACTTCATTAAATTTTATTTTATTTATGATACTATAAATTGATATTTAAATTGATATTTACTAATTATATTTTTATAATTAAATATTATTTAAATTAAGTATTATTTTATTTATATATTTAAGTATATAACTTTTATATATATAATATATATATATATATATATTCATGTTTATAATAACTATAATACTAATATTTTTCTAGGGCATATTGTGAGTTTAATAGTTTTAAATATTTATCTATAGTTTTTTTTATAAAAAGTGAAAGGAGGATTGAATGATAATTTTACATATGTATTAAGACACTCATAGGAAAAGTCATGCTCAAATTTCAAAAAAATTAACCATTTTATTTCATTTATACCCTTACAATAAAATATAATATATTATGCTTATAATACAAATGCTGAAGGTTATATACATGGCCAAACAAAACCTGCATTTACTTTCAATTCCGTTCATTCACTGTGATTGAGTACTAATCTCTCTTTCTCTTTCTCTTGCCGATTGTTAAAAGCTCAATAACAATAAAGATGGTAATTTATTATGACAATTTCTGCATTAACTTTCTCCAGTTTATGCAAATCATCATCGAAAGCTACCTCCGATTATCATAAAACTCTAACCAAATTCATAAAACCAAACCCCCCTAAAATCTAGGTAATAAGTGATTTCCGACCACAAATACCAACCATGCTTTCACTAATCTTGTTGGGATAATATAGTTGTTTTAAAAATTTTTGTAATATACATAATTGTTTTTTTTTTCATTCAATTTTTTTCAATAATTATATTTTGATTTTTTAATTTACATCATAACGCATCAAGCGATACCGACTACAATCGAATTCCCAAAAAATCACGCAATAACCGTACCGCCGCAACGCGCGGGCTTTTCTACTTAAGATTAATGTCTAATAAAATTTAAACTATATATATATATATATATATATATATATATATATATATACACACACACACACACACACAGCATGTAAAAGTCACATTGCATACAAGTAGAAGATTAGAAATCATTAAGTTAAGCGCTTGAAAGCATAGAGTTTGACAAGCTTTATACCTTAAATGGCGTTTGGTGCTTATAAAACTAATCAAGTCTTGTGCACTAATGAGTGATGATTATTAATCCATAGTAATCAATTTAGGTAATTGTGGGACGAAGAAAAGCATTTGAGATAAAGGAATAAGCTTTCTACTTTTTTTCCGCACTTATAAACTCAAACCTTGAATCTAAACCGAAATAAACCTCTAGTAATAGTTTAAATTGGTTTGATTTGGTTTCAATGCTAAGGGTCTCGTTTTGATATGATTAAAAACTTTTACTAACGTTTACACTCCACTAAAATTTAGTTATTAATTGTTTAAGCTTTTTGAATAATAATGAAATTTTCACTTCTATTTTGTTGTTTTTTTTTTGTTATAAATCATATCTTTTTAAAATAATTAATATCTTACTGAAATAAATCGGACCGAAAACAGGAATATATTTATTATTTAAATTTAGATTCTAGAACGTAGACCCTATATGATACCGATGGACGATCGTACTTTATGAATATTGAATTGCGTTCTCTCTCAATTAGTGGATAATGGTGAGAAGTTAAAGAAAAGTGTTATTATTTTTGGGAGAAAAGAGGTCAAAAGATGGTGCAAGTGTTTTGGAAAGTAGTCAACTCACTTGACCTTTGTGAGTTGTGACTTGTGAAGGTGGGGCTTAGTAGCGACCAATATACCTGATTTTCTATGTTTAAAACATAAATATATTTAATTGGGAAAAATATATATATATATATATATATCTTTAAAACCTTAGAAAATCTTTTATGTATAATATAAAAAGGTTGGTCATTTGTTGATAGACTAATGCCATAAAAAAATCAAAATAAGTTCAGTTTTTTCTTACAAAATCTATATACTATATTTTTGCACATAAAAATCAATATACTTTTTGTTTTAACTCATAAAAATCATTCAACAATTTTTTGTAGTAAAAAATTGACATATTTTCTATTTTTTACATATAAAAATCACTCAATAAAAATCAAAAAAGTAAGTTTCACGTTGATTCATGAGATTTTCTCATCTAATGTGAGTTTTTTTTAAGAATAATCTTGAGTTTCGTAATGGAGTATTAATGATGATCGGATGAGCCAGTGATGCGTCAGTGATACTTTAGCCGTTCAAAAAAACACATACTGTTTATTTAATACTAGGTTAGTACCACGTGTATTACACGGGTTGAATAAATAAAATACTAAATACTTAGTAATAATCATTTATGAATTATAAAATTATGTTTGAAGATAAAATATGATTATAATTGCATATGAACAAAAAGATATGATTTTTAAAACGAAAGGTTTGTATCAAAAAGGTTATAATTTTTTTTTAAAAAGGAGCGATTTAAAATATTATGTTTCAAAAAAGTTTACCGTTTTAGAAAATTTTATATTATATAAAAATTTTATTTTTTTATTTTTTCTATTTTAATAAAAAAATATGATTTTTAATTTTCTTAATAAAGTTTATTTTTAAAAACATAGCTTGATTTTAAAAAATCTAGATGAGAGAGAAAAATGTAACAATTAATAGAATTAATTTTTATTAAGAGAGAGAAATTAATTTGGGTGTTTAAATTACTATAATACACTTTTGAACGGAAAATGAATACATGATGTCTAAATGAATAACATGTGTCAAAAAAGTTGTTTAAAAGAATGACAAGTGACAAAGAAAATCTTCTTTTATTATATTCTATAGACTAGGTTAGTACCCTGTGTATTACACGGGTTGAATAAATAAAATACTAAATAATTAGTAATAAAAATTTATGAATTATAAAATTATGTTTGAAGATAAAATATGATTATAATTGTATATGAATAGCTAATTTAAGTAAATAAACAATAATATATTTTTTAAACTTTTATTTTATATAAATATGGGTTTAAATATGTTGTTTTAAAAAAATGAATTTATTTTTAAAAAAGTTTATTGTATTCTGTATTTTATAAAATTTTTGTTTTTAAAAAGCGTGCTTTTAATTAAAAAATAGGTTTTAATTTATTAAATTATACAATTTTTAATATGAAAATGGTATGATTAATATTATCAGTATTTAATATTATTAGTAATGATTAAGAGAAATAAAAAAGTTAGTATGATAAAATTTACAATTGTATCAAGTCTTATTTTAGATTTTTCTTTGATATAGATAGATAGGTATATAGATAAATAGATAGGCTAAAAACGTATTTATTAAACGTATTATAGTTAGTAATAAACACGAATAATTACACTATGATATTTTAATATAAGATATGATTAAAATTATATATACGTAATAGTTCAAAAATAAAACTATTTTACTATTTTTTTTAACTCTCTTATATTAATAGTTTTATTTTTAAACATTTGTTTTAATATTTATTTATAAAAATTATATTGTTTATAAAAATCTTGTATATTAAAAACTTGGTTTTCTAATTATTTTGGTTGTTTTAATAAAACTACTTTTAGAAAATTTCATATTTTTTATATATTTTTTTTAACAAGAAGCGATTTAAAATATTATGTTTCAAAAAGGTTTTCCGTTTTAAAAAATTTTATATTATATGAAAATTTTGTTTTTTTATTATTTCTATTTTAATTAAAAGATATGATTTTTTATTTTCGTAATAAACTTTAATTTTAAAAACATAGTTTGATTTTAAAAAATTTAGATGAAAGAGAAAAATGTATCAATTAATAAAATTGATTTTTATTAAGAGAGAGAAATTTGTTTGAGTGTTTAATTTATTATAATACCATTTTGGTGGAAAAATAAATTCATAATGTCTAAATAAATGACATGTGTCAAAAATATTGTTTAAGAAAATGACAAGCGATAAAGAAAAACTTATTTTAATATTTAAATAATAAGAAAGAAACACGTGGGATGGTGTGTTGAATTGATAGTACGTGGTCCTTGGAGAATTGATTCAGCTTCGGATATACAATTTGTCTCGTTGTAGCAGGCATACCACTCTATATAATAAAATATATCTTTTTTAAATATTTTTTACCGTTTAACAAAAATGCTTACTAAATTAATATTAAGGAAAATAATAATAACAATTGATTCTCATGATTGTAGTTTCTGTTTACATGCTAGAATTATTTTTAGATAGCATTTTGTAATTATTATTCAATTTTGTTATTATTCTTCTCCGTAGATTTAGCCTTTTCTATAGCGATAGTATTTTCCTTTTCTATTCATATATTGTATCAAGATATGTAGTGACTATTTAAAGCCTTTGAATTCTATGAATTGAATAAGCTTTTTGATAATACAATCAATTCATTATATGGTATCAAGAGCATCACACTCAAACGAGTCTTGATCATGTTCCTTTTTTTTTTTTTTTCGATCACTACCAATTCCGGTTATCCCATGGCACCACAAACTGTTGTTCAGCTCAATGCCTCTACCAATTTTAACATCACCCTCACCACAGAAAACTTCTCAATCTGGCGCAAACATGTTCAATCAACACTCATCGGCATGGACCTGGTCCATTTCATTACCGGAACCAAACCGGTACCCGAGGAGTTCCTTGATGCGGAACAAACTAAACCCAATCCTGATTACTCTCCTTTGGTATCGGCAAGATCAGGTGATTTTAGCGGTTCTTCTTGGCAGCTGATCACCTGCAATTCAACCGTTAATTGCATCGGCTGAAACGTCCCGACAGGCTTGGGATCGGCTCGTCACGAGTAACGCAAACTCATACCGTTCGAGAATTATATCGTTGAAATCCAAACTTGCTTCTAATCCAAGAGGAAACCGTCCTGTTGCTGAGTATCTCCGTGAGATGAAATCGATTGTTGATGACCTCGCACTAGTTCAAAGTCTAGTGAAAGATGAAGATCTCATGGTACATATACTTTGTCAGTTGGGTGAGGATTTCAAACCCATTGCCACTTCTCTCCGCCTACTGGGATCCCAAACCACTTTTCATGAATTGTTTGAAAAGATTGTGGATTACGAAAGAGAACTCACTATTACAACCATCTTACCATCACTAATCATGGCCACTGCCAACTACACTCAACGACAACCAAAATTTGGACGCCATGGCAACTATGGCAATATCAACACCAAATCTCGCAATCAGTGGTCCAACGGTTCAATAATAGTAATCGTGAAAATTGTAACAATCTTTATTGTCAATATTGTAACTTTGCAGGTCATGAAGCCAAAGAATGTCGAAAACTTGCTCTATTCCTTAAAGAGAATCAAGTAACCATCGGAAGTTCCATCACCAACTGCTAATGTCACCACCTCGCCTCTCATGTTTGATACTGGAGCATCCCATCACATCGATCCAGATCGTGCGTCTTTCCACCTCGCCTCTTGCTTGGCATCACAAACTTGGGCACCCTTCTATTCGAATTCTCAAGAAAATAGCCAAATGTTTAAGTTTACAATTTAATTTTCCGAATTTTTATTGTAATTCATGTTCAATCAATAAATGTCACAAAGATTCCTTTGGCACAAATTCATTTACAACTAGAAAAACCCTTAAAATTGATCTATTCGGATGTTTGGGGACCTGTTGAAAAATCCATTGATGGCTTCACTTATTATGTGATTTTTGTAGACTTTCATACCAAATATATTTGGCTTTATCCCATGAAACGCAAATCCGACGTGTCCATCTTGTTTCCTCAATTCAAATTGCTAGTAGAAAAGTTTTTCCAAACACCAATAATTTCTCTTTTTACTGATAACGGTGGGGGATATATTGGTTTAATTCCTTATCTACAAGCTTAATGTATTTCTCACTTCACCACACCTCCACATACTCCGAAACAAAATGGCGTGGCCAAATGCCATCATCGTCACATTGTGGAAACCGGTTTAACCCTTCTCCATTTTGCTCAATTACCTCTCTCATTTTGGACACATGCTTTTCAAACTACGGTGTATCTCATTAATCGTCTTCCTGCACCCATTTTAAATTTTCAAAGTCCATATTCCATCCTCTACAAGAAAGCACCATCATACACCAAATTAAAACCTTTTGGATGCCTTTGCGACCCGTGGCTTCGCCCGTATGCAAAATCCAAACTTCATCCACGTTCGGAAAGATGTGTATTTTTAGGCTACTCGCCTTCAAAATCGGCTTACAAATGTTATGATTACAAAAACCGACGATTATATCACTCTCGCCATGTGGAATTCATAGAGTCTGAATTTTCACTCAAATCCCTCACCATCTCTTTAGCAAACCCCACTGTTGATGAATTTCTAAGACCCTCGCAAGCCCACTCTTGTCCCCTAAACCACCAACCTACTGTTCCTCTATCGACCCCTCTACATACCCCTTCACCAACAACCTAATCACCACCGCCAGGCCAACAGTTTCCTAACACTCCTACAGGCCTTCATCTCAACCAGCCTTCCACCGACCCTATAGGTCCAACTGTAGAAGCCCAATCACCTGCACACCTATCTCAACCCACTTCTACTTCCTCCTCATCATCTTCCGCCTCTCTCACTGACTCCACCACCACCTCACCGATTCCTCCACCTCCTCCATCACCTACTCGCAATCGCAAACCAAACCCAAAATATTACAACTCAGCCTTTGTTAATCAAACTACCACTCATTCCATTCCTCCCACACTTGAACCATCCACTTATAATCAAGCCTTAAAAGACCTGGACTGGCGTAAGGCAATGGACATTGAGTTTAATGCTTTAATATCAAATGTCACATGGGAACTTGTCCCTCCCTCACATCACAAACCTATCGGTTGTAAATGGGTATTTCGTATCAAACGACGTCCCAGATGGGTCTATTGAGAAATATAAGGCACATCTAGTCGCTAAAGGTTTTCTCCAAGAATATGCGAAAGATTATTTTGAAACATTTTGTCCGGTTACCAAACCTGTCACAATTCACACGGTTCTTGCAATTGCATTGTCTCAAAATTGGCCACTTCGGCAACTCGATGTCAACAATGCCTTCTTACATGGCACTTTGCATGAAGATGTTTACATGATTCAACCCCCGGGTTATGAAAATCTAGATTTTCCCAACCATCTTTGTCATTTGAGAAAATCTCTTTATGGTCTCAATCAAGCACCACGTGCCTCGTACATGGAACTCAACAACTTTCTACTTGAACTTGGTTTTCGTAATTCCTTGGCGGATCCATCTCTATTCATTTACAACCGTGATGGGATTGTGTCATTCTTTTTGGTATATGTTGATGACATCGTCTTAACCGGTAGCAATGACACCTTTGTCCAACACATTATTCACTCATTATCCAAAACAATTTCTATCAATGACCTTGGCATACTACATCACTTTCTTGGTATCGAAGTTATATCCACTACCAATGGTTTATTTCTATCCCAACATGCTCATATCCAAAATCTTCTCACCAAGTTCAAAATGGATGGTGCCAAACCTGTTACCACCCCCTTAACTCCACCGAACCACTCTCTCCTGTTGATGGCTCGCCTCATGTTGATCCTACACCATATCGCCAATTAGTGGGTTCTCTTCAATACCTTGCCTTTACTCGACCCGATATCTCCTTTGCCGTCAACAAGCTCTCCCAATACATGCACAATCCTACTCAAATCCATTGGCAAGCCTTAAAATGAGTCCTTCATTACCTCAAAGGTACAATCCACCATGGCTTATTTCTAAACCTTGGTTCTCCCGTCACTCTCACTACTTTTGCTGACTCCGACTTAGGTGGTATTATTGATGGGGGAGCTCAACAACTGTGTATATCATTTATCTTGGTACTAACATTATCTCTTGGCGCTAATCACGTCAAAAATTGATCTCCAGATCTTCAACCGAGGCAGAGTATAAGGCATTAGCAAACGGTGCCGCCGAACTTTCTTGGGTCCAAAATCTTTTATTGGAACTTGGTTTGAAGATGACTAAAACCCCTACATTACTTTGTGACACGCCAGCGCTACTTATTTATGTGCAAATCCAATTTATATCACGTATGAAACATGTAACACTCGACTACCACTTTGTTCGAGAGAAAGTCACTAATGGTTCATTAAAGGTCCTTCATGTACACTTGGCTGACCAACTCACTGACATGCTTACCAAACCACTGGGTCGGGGTCCTATCCAACGGTTGCGGTCCAAGATTGGAGTCTCCGATGGATCCTTCATCTTGCGGGGGCATATTAAGGAAAATAATAATAATAATAAATTCCCATGATTGTAGTTTGTATTTATATGCTAGAATTATTTTTAGATAGCATTTTGTAATTTTTCTTCAATTTTGTTATTATTCTTCTCCGTAGACTTAGCCTTCTCTATAGCATTAGTATTTTTCTTTTCTATTCATATATTGTATCAAGATATGTACAGGTTATTTAAAGCCTTTGAATTCTATGAATTGAATAAGCTTTTTGATAATACAATCAATCCATTATAATTAACAACTAGAAATTAAATCTGCACGATGATACACATTTAAAAACTTGTTACGTATGATGCGGGGCTAACATTAACGTGATTAGATATATAAAATAAACTGTGATAACGTTCACGTGCTTAAGTAAATAAAAATAAACGTATGAAATTGCGGCGACTTGGTTGTGCAGATCGGAAAATAGATAAATAACAATATATTGTGTACTGATGTTCTTTGTTTGATATCGGTTTTATTCTTCACGGTGCGTACACAATACCATCAGTGATAATTCATTATAACTTATGACACCCAATAAATACTCTATTTTGAATATAACTTTGTTTTTAACATAACTTATACTAGGAAGTCAATAAAATTTTGAACATATCGACAAATTAGCATTTTAAAAAGGGGGTAACAAAAGGAACCTATTAAAAATCAATTAAGTAAAAAATTAATACACTAAAAATGCATAATATAAATACAATAAGGTTTAAAAACTTGATGGGTCAAGTTGAAAATTGTGTCTGTGGCTATTGATTCACCGTCGACCATGCTAGTTGAATGATGTTATAACTAGATATTCTTGATAACAATTTTTTTTACCCCAAGTGTTGCAGTGAAAGCGTAAACTCTAGAAAAAAAAACCAATCTTGAAACGTTAAAACTTGCGCATTGTGAAAGATCTGTACAATGCATTAACATCGTTAATGGGGCGTTAAGGCACGTCTACAAACTTTATTACGCGTTCGTAACGCGCGGCCCCAGCAACATTTGATTTTTTAATAGATAGATAACAAAATCATGTCTCGCATGTTGCGGCCCAATAATTTAAAACGAAAACTCAAATGGAAAAATATAAGAAAAGTATAAGAGAAAAGGTAAATTGTATAAAAAAATATAAGAAAAGTAAAAGGAAGAAAACAAAAAGTCCCTAGAAGAAAAGGCATGACAAAGGGTTTGAACCGGGATTACCTAACTCAATGGATATGCATCTAACAAACTTTACCAAGTCCAACCTTGAAATGAGAAAAATATATAAAATGAGAGCCCTTAGAATAAGGGAAAATTGAAAGAATGTTGAGGCAACGATGATTTATCATGTGAGAAAATAAGAAATGACAAAAATAATAAGGGACTCTGATCTGATATGTGAGAAAATTGTGAAAAGTAAGACGATTTCCTATGCCCTAACAATCACATGTGTTCACACATATAAAGGTCACTCGGATTTGGGTGAATATATTATGAAGATATGATATGACATTGGTGTCTTGAAGGTGTCATGCTAAGGCACTTTGATCTAGGTGGAGATATGGAGATGACATAGTATCTTGTTGTATCTCCGTCAAAAAATATGTCACATGGGTAATACAACATGCTTAGGTATCGTGAGGTGACGATATGAGTAGGTTAATAAGATAAACTTAAAACCATGTTGGTCAAAGGCTATTTTTGAAAATTTGACTCATCAATTGGTCATTTAAGTAATTTTTCATTTCTAGCTATTTCTAAACAACATAAAAATCGGTTTGTATTATCAGTTAAAAATTATCTGGTTATAATTGGTTTGCAATGTGAGAAGTAGTAACCAGATAGAAACCACGTTGGTTATAATAGGTTAGAAACTAGTTTGTGTAGGATCAGTTTATAACAAGTTTAGGTATCGGTTAGGTTTTCTGGTCGGGCAGATTGACTAGTTTTGCCATCTTCCAACTTGCAACATCTTAATGGTAAATATGCCCACGTCTTCGATGGCCGACTATGTTTAATTTGAGGTCTCCTTTTTTTATATTTTATTTTACTAGCTTTAGTAAACTCGTGAATTACACGGGTTAAATATATAAAATATTATATATAATAAAAATTTATTAAGTATAAAATGATATTTTAAGATAAGATATGATTAAAATTACGTATCAGCAATAATTATAAGTAATAAAACAATGATATCAACTTTTTTAAAATTTTTTTCAAAAAATATTAAACATTTTGTTTTAAAACAAACCATATTAAAAAAATGCTATTTTAAAAAATTTTCTTATTATAACTCCCAATTTTAATTATTTTTGGTTTATAAAAAAATTTCTTTTAAAAGCATCAATTTTAAAATTTCTTGTATTTTTAAAAAGTTTAATGTTTTAGAAAAACACTTTATTTTAGAAAAAAATTATTATAATTTTTTTTAAATAACATTAATATAAAAAGATCACTTTTTTAATTTATTACGAAACTATTCTTTATCAAAAAAAATTAAATTAATATTATTAGTAATAAAAATAATTATTTAATAAAAAATAGAAACGGAAAAATTCTGGTGATGATAAATATAATGTTGTCACGTGTTCGCTCTAAGTTATAGATTATTTAAAAATTTCTTCTCGTGCACTATGTATGTTCTACTCTTGGGCCTAAGTTTTGTCTTTCGCATGGGCTTCGTTATATAATTTCGTGGGCCTTGAATCTTCTCCATGTGACTAGAGGTGAGCATTTCGGGTTCGGCCCAATACCCGAAACTGGATAAAACCCGGGTTAGGCCCAACCGGGTTTTTTTGTACCCGGATCGGGTTCACTTGCTTGAAAACCCTACCCGCTATACCCGGGTAGGGTAGGGTCGGGTCGTGTTCGGGTCAGGTCCGAAACCGGGTCCAATACCGGGTTTATTTTTTTTTTCTTCTTTTCTTTTCTTGTGTGTGTCCCCAACACCGGGTTCAAATCGGGTCCAAAACCGGGTTCAACCGGGTCGGGTCCGAACCCGGGTTCAACCGGGTCGGGTCCGAACCCGGGTTCAACCGGGTCGGGTTCGCTAAAAAACTCAAAATCTAAAACCGGTTCCAACCCTACGGGTTTAAACGGGTCCAACCCGGGTACACCTCCCATCGGGTACTACCCGTACCCGGGTTCGGGTCGGGTTCGAACCTGGTTTTTATGCCCATCTCTACACGTGGCTTCACAACAGAATGCAAATTGGATAATTAGTTTAACCGAAATCAATTTGTGAGATATCATAACTTTGGCAAATCCAACCGGAGGTGCACAAATCGGATATATTAAAGAAACCGGTTTGGTTATTTACCAAATCATCAAAACCGGTTATTTTCAAGATCAATTCGGTTATCAACTGGTTTGCTAAGGTAAAAGCCTATCCGGAGTATTTGGTGTAACTAGTTAACCGGTTTTTATTACTGGGTACAAATATCTGGCTCTAACCGCATTGCAACATGGGAAGCGGTAATTGGGTAGAAATTGTTGGTTATGATCAGTTAGAAACCGGTTTGTGTTGGATCGGTTAATAACTGGTTTGTTTATCAATTAGGTTTTCAAGTTGGTTTGGTTAACTGATTTTTGACTATGTCTTATAATTTGCAACGTTTTTTAATTGTAAGTTAATTTTATTATGTTTATATTTCCTAAAATGTTTTAGCATTAAAATTTCAAGTTGCAATAACTTTTGGCCTCAAGTTAAGTTAAATATACCAATTTAGTTCATTGTCTCTTGAAACTTTCAAGAACTAAATATGAACTGATTAGGTGTGATGTTTAATAAACCTAACTAAAACTCTTTAAAGTATAGATATTTATATATAATTTAGATCACATCAAATACATGTCACGTAATTGTATAAAGGGAGAGGAGTAGAGGAAATTGCTAGTGAGGTAGCGTAGAATAAAGTGAGGAAGGATGGGAGGAACACTCGGACATGAAGGAGATGTCTCCTTATATGGGAGAAGGATGTGGGATAGATTGGGCCAAACGGGTCGAACCTCATCTAGTATGATGTAGGTATAACTATATTATGTTTGACTCATAACCTTAGTCTAGTCGCCTTTGTTTTCGTTCTCTTTAGATGAGAGTGCACAAAATGTTAGTACCTTGTCTTGACTCATGTAGATGATTACACTTTTGGATGACTTTGGTTCGAATAAATTTGAGTATGTGAATTACAATGCATAATGTGATACAATGGATAGGAATATGGGAGCTATTGAGCATTATGTTACATATTATTTCCATCAAAAGCTAGTTTTATTGTAATTACACCTTCAAATTTAACTGCTCACATATTTTATGATTAAACATCTTGTTCATGATCGAACATCAGCACTTTATATAAGATTGATGGTATCTAAAGGTCGCTCTCGCCTTGTTAATTTAGTGACTGGTTTTAACGAATAGTGTTACCTTAGTCACATAACAACGATTAGATTTATTAAAAATATTACAAAAAGAATGAGGCATTGATTGGAGAAGACAAAAGTAAGTTCTTTACTAGATATTTGTAACGATATTTTAACATGATATAAAAAATTTACTTAATTGATTATTTATGGTCTACTAATGCTATTATTTATCATGAAAATATACACTACCGACAAGCATGCCACGCTTTATATTCCAACACTGGTCACTAAGTTAACAAGGGGAAAAAGAAATCTAGCCGATACCAAGTAAGAATGTATAAAATAAACAAACCATGATGAAAAAGTTTAAATACAAGATTGAATCCCAATTGAAATACAAACTAGAATTTAAGCCCGATTGAAATAGTTCTTAGGCAATTTAAGACAAGCTTTGATCCCCTTTGCTTCCTTGCTATATCTATAGAACTACCCTAAATCCCGTGTGTTACACATGTTAAAAAATAAATATAAAATATATTTTTTAAAAATAAATAATATAGAAGAATGTGAAAATTAAAAAAATATGTTATGAATTAAGTTACATATAAGATAAAAATTGAAAAAAATACTAACCGTTGTGGAAAACTAATTACCAAAATATTGGATCGTTTTTAAAAATTAAGATTATGCTTATCATAATTTCATTTAAATTTCAAATTATATATATAAGATTTCAGTTTTAAATTTAGAAAAACAATTAAAAGAAAAATATAGGATTTTATAAATTAATATTTTCATGTTTACATTGATTTCTGATTTAACATATAAATGAAAATAATACATAAATTGGCCGTTTAAATTTTTTCATGTTACTTAATTGACTTATATTAGTCGAAAATATCATAAATAATTTATATTTTTTTATTAATTAGTTATATAAAATTTTTAAATATTATGATAAAAAAATGAATGAAAAATATATGAAATAATAAATCTTGAAACATATTGATTTAAACACAAATGAACGAATAATTTGTAAAAGCGAAAATAAAAAAACTAAGGGTTATTTTTTATGCTACTTTTAAATGTTCAATACACGTTGATTGAAATGTAATATTTTCAATCTTATGTACACATATCTATGTTATGAATATATAAAGGTAAAAACTAATAAATTGTTAAAAAATAAAATTGATAAATTATTATAACAAATTTAGTTGTAAACGTGAAGAAACATATTAACTTAAATTGTATAGTGATTGTATATAAAATTAAATTGTGAAAAACTAATTCCTTAACATTATGTTTGAAAATTTATATTCTATTTATTATAAGTTTATAACTTACGTTTAAGATCATTGTGCATATATTACAAAATGACTTTTTATTTTTCGAAAATAAATTATAAGGACGTGTAGTAAACCCGTGAATAGTGTTACCTTAGTAAGTTCTACAAAAAGAATGAGGCATTGATTGGAAAAGACAAAAGTAAGTTCTTTACTAGATATTTGTAACGATCTATTTTAACATGATATAAAAAATTTACTTAATTGATTATTTATGGTCTACTAATGGTATTATTTATCAAGAAAATATACATTACCGACAAGCATATCACGCTTTATATTCCAACACTGGTCACTAAGTTAACAAGGGGAAAAAGAAATCTAGCCGATACCAAGTAAGAATGCATGAAATATACAAACCATGATGAAAAAGTTTAAATACAAGATTGAATCCCGATTGAAATACAAACTAGAAATTAAGCCCGATTGAAATAGTTCTTAGGCAATTTAAGACATGCTTTGATCCCCTTAGCTTCTTTGCTATATCTATATAATGTAATTGTAAAGACAATGAGAGACTTGTAATATTATTGATTTATCTTTAAATACATATAAAAAGACAAGGAGACTCAAGCATTTGTAAACGGGCAACAGTATACGTTGTCACACTGTTTTGCGATGGAATTGACGAAAAACCTAAGGCTATTAAATGGGATCAAAGTCGTACTATGACATTGTGATAAGTTGAAACCCCCAGACCACATCATTTACATGGTTGGTCTTATAAACCAGCTAGATTCATCGATTGATCTTGTGGTTTTAAAAAAATCTAACAAATTGTAGATCATCGTTATGGATAAAATACCATTACTCTGAACTAATACATGCTTGCTAGATGGATGTTTGGATATGTGTAAACTTCATGCGTTAAATATGAATACCAATATACATGTACACAGATTTGCAGCAATATGCGAGTCTTGACACGTGAAATTGAAGTTCAAATACGTAAGAAATGTGACTTTTAGCTCATGTTTTATGAAATAAGGAATGATAAGCAGCCAAAATAGATACACAACAATGACATATCTCACCCAAAAATGTATTAGGGTCAACAAATAAAAGATAAGAGGAACAAGCAATAAGCATTTAAATGTGAAAAGTCCTGGCATAGTCACATGGGTAGTTATTTTACTCATCAAACTAACATATATAAAGTTTATAGAAGTATTTTTTTTTTTTTTAACTTTAGAGTGAATTGATGTTTTTCTCTCTTTGGTTTGATCATATTTTTTATTGTATTTGATTTCCTAATGTTTGAAAAAGTTATTACTTTCATCCAAAAAACATAAATCCGGTCAATCAAATTTTATTAGAAACACGTAACATATGTTAGTTTTCATTACTATTATTAGATCCAACTAAAAAGAATATTTTTAGATGAAGATAATAAATGTGACCAAAATAAAAAAAAAACAAAAATTCACTCTTTAATTTTATATTATTTCAATTTGACGAAAACAAAAACCCTCATCAGTATTCATTTTAACATCTTCAACATGCATCTCCACCCTCTATAACCCCACCAATCCA
Source organism: Flaveria robusta (assembly GCA_025506415.1). Taxonomy (NCBI): domain Eukaryota; kingdom Viridiplantae; phylum Streptophyta; class Magnoliopsida; order Asterales; family Asteraceae; genus Flaveria; species Flaveria robusta. Next base: position 7,016,689 of record CM046464.1, on the reverse strand, counting down.
AATATCCCCCGCCGGAACCCTAATTCCGATCACCTTCACCATCTCCCTCGCCGGAACCCTAATTCCGATAATCTGCATTCCAATATCCACAGCAAAAATGACCGCAATGAAGCCAATCCTCCACCACATCGACAACATCCCATCATCCGCCGGAAAATTCAAGCCGGAGAAATCCTCCGTCTACTACATCCACCACCGCCTCCGGTTCCACACCTCCTCCCCCAAATGTGCACTCTGGTGGATCATCTTCTTATCATTGATCATCATGTTGTTCTTCTTATCCCCCTCCACCACCACCACCACCACCACCACCACCACCACCACCACCTCCGCCGTATCCAATTGGAAAACAGAAATCAAGTTATCCGCTACACCTCGCTCCGGCAATCGCCACACCGTACTCGTCACCGGCGCCGTGGGCTTCATCGGCGCACACGCCTCCGCCGCCCTCAAACGCCGCGGCGATGGCGTCGTAGGGATCGATAACTTCAATCCGTACTACGACATCAAGCTGAAAACTGAGAGGAAATCGCACCTTCTAGATCCCGCCGGAGTGTTCGTCGTGAAAGGTGACATCAACGACGTCGTTTTACTCCAAGAGCTCTTCGGGTTAATACAATTCACCCATGTCCTCCACCTAGCTGCACAGGCTGGTGTTAGATATGCAATGGTGAACCCTAGTTCATACATCAAGTCCAACGTCGAAGGGTTCGTTAACCTCTTAGAAATGATTAAAGCCGCGGTGAATCCACCCGCGGTCGTTTGGGCGTCTTCTAGCTCTGTTTATGGGCTCAACTCGAAGGTACCGTTCTCGGAGAGTGATCAGACTGATCATCCGGCTAGCCTCTACGCTGCTACGAAGAAGGCGGGCGAGGCGATCGCGCATGCGTATAATCATATTCATGGGTTGTCGATCACTGGGTTGAGATTTTTTACAGTTTACGGGCCGTGGGGGAGACCTGATATGGCTTACTTCTTCTTCACGAAAGATATATTGGACCGAAAGGAGATTTTGGTGTTCGAAGGGGCGAATCATGGGACGATTGCTAGGGATTTTACGTACATTGATGATGTTGTGAAGGGGTGTTTATCGGCGATTGATTCGGCGAAGAGGAGTGGGGGGAGTGGGAGGAGGAAGAAGAAGGGTGATGGGCAGTTTAGGGTTATTAATTTGGGGAATACTTCGCCTGTTTCGGTTCATAAGTTGGTGAGGACGTTAGAGAAATTGTTGAAGGTGAAAGCGAAGACGAAGGTGGTGTTGATGCCTCGCAATGGGGATGTGCCGCTGACGCATGCGGATATAAGTCTGGCGCGTGTGGAGCTTGGTTATAAGCCGAGTGTTGATCTGGAGACGGGGTTGAGAAAGTTTGTTAAATGGTATCTTGAGTACTATGGTGCTAAGAAGAAGACTTCTTGGTGAAGTGATGAAGATGGTGAAGAAGTTGAATAATTTTTCAAGAAAACTTAACAGGTTTCTGCATGAATTCTTTTTAGTTACAGTTTTTTATGACTAATGCTTGATATTCTATGTGAACAGATTACGCTCGAACTACAATTTTATTATCATTGTGTCACTTCTTTGTTTGTTTCTATTAGTCCTTTTGGTTTAGTTTTTGGGGTCTTAAATTAATGGCAGTGTGCTACTTTATATCATCAAAGGCTAATCATGTCATACACGAATTGGAAAACCTCTATCATGCATGTCATCTTTTTTTCACATTCCGTTAGCAAAACATATTCTTTTTGCTTATGAATTTCAATGCAACTGGAATTTGGTTAGTGTATCATAACTTATGTGTTGTCTTTGTGTAAATATGTTTATTTAAGGCATGAAGTTAATTCATTACCTCATAACACATGTAAACATAAACTACATGCGCACACATAGAGGGAGACATTAATATGTCTTTGTTTTTTAAATTTTTTGGTTTGGTGTTACTATTTAAAAATATATGGTTTTTGGTGCTGTTTTGAGAAGAATTTGGTGTTTGGGTGTGCTCTGCAACTCTAACTAGCGGAACTTGCTTACGTGGCAAGGGGTTAGCAAGTGCCAGGCGAGCTGGTTAAGGTGACATGTTGAATGTTGTGTTGTGTTTTGTTTTTCAAGTTAAAAAAGTATACGAAACGTAACAAAGCAGAGTTGTCAAATCGAGTACTCATGACATCCGCTAGTCAAACTAGCGAAACATAACAATTAACATGTCACCTCAGCCACCTCGCCTCGCACCTATTGAACCTCCATGTCATGTAAGCAAGTTCCGCTAGTCATATTTGCAGAAGTGCAGATCACAAGTAAAGACCAAAAACATCTGAAAAAACACACCAAGAACTATCTCGTTTCTCAAATTAACATCAAAACATAAAAAATCAAGTTGTTTTCATCTATATGACAATGATCAAACATACCAGATGTGTTTTGCAAGTTGATGTCACATGACATTATCAGCATATCACATACTTGGAATAGGTAATCAAAAGTCTTGGATCAACCACCCAACTTAAAGGACTTGGTGCAGTAAAAGCTTATACAATTATTCTGTTCAGGACCTCCCAACTCAGGAACATGAGCTACCATTACAAACCACATACATGTGTCATTTAGTGTCCATCTCTCTTATCAAATTCTATACTCAGTCCCCCTTGGATTTAAGTTTCAAAAAAAGATGTTGATGTCTCATGCTAAATATATGGTTATTAACTTTTTTTCAAAGAATATCTAAGAAGTTGAGGTCTCATGCTAAACATATGGACATATGGTTATTATCTTTTTTTCAGCACATCTGTTCAAGCTGAATGCTCAAGTTGCAACTGAACTTAAAGTAGAAATGAACAAGGTGAAAATCAACCAAGTGACAGCTACACTCATGATATGATAATTAAGAACTGAATACTTATGTTGATATGTATAATGTATTGAGGCTTCAATCTGGCATAAGGGAAATATGTAAAGCGTGCTATCACAATCTTTATTGAAAGATTATCTTCTATATATATTGTGTCACACCCCGAAAATCACAGCGGAAAGTCAAGCGATGTGGTGGTAACGGAAGTTGGATTATTACCAACGATTATAGTCAAACGATAATAAAATATAAATCGACTACTGTCGATTAGAGTTTTACAATTACTTAGTCAAAATTAAGATAAGTCTCAAACATAGATAACATTGGTTTTTAATTATTTAAGAAAACGACAAGTTTCATCAGTGAGACCCCAAGACTGGAATTCAACCGATACGTTTGACCATCCAAACACATTTCCATTAATTCCCAACCGAGCATACCTACAACCCTGAAAAGTATGAAAATTAAATGATCAACATAAAATTGGTGAGCATTCGGGTTTCAAACTTTCAACAATCAGTTTTCTTAAACATTATGATGTACACGAGATATAATATAATTATCATAGACTGGCTAGGTACTATGAATAATTTAGGTCATAAGTCCATAATTAAACCAAGAAACACGTCGTTGCCCCACAACAGTCCAAACATATAAACTCCCTCACTACAACCTGATCAGAGCGACTGGTCGCGAGAGCGGACCCTTCTAACCCCCGATAGATCTACTAATATAGTCTGTGGCCTCCCCGAGGTTAATGATTATGGGGGGATTTAAGGGCTCAAAGGTATACATCTATGCCATTGACCCAACTTATACCTTCATAACATATATTAATTCCGTTTTACTCATTATAGTATAAATCATGATTTTCCCCCAAAATAGTTTAAATAAAACAATATTTAAAATGGGGCCGAAGAACTCACCTTCGTATGCGGTCAAATAATAGATCAACACGTCTAGCTCCGATATATTAAGATCCCAAACGTGAAAGAAGTAATTAATAATTGAAAGGCATGCTTAGGAGAATGCTGTTCACCCAACTTATTTATTTTAAAGATAAATATAAATTATTACACATGGTTTTTAAAGAACTTGCTGTTGTTTTATAAAAGTTTATTACTTAATATTTTTCTTAAAGGGAATGAAACATATTATATTTATTTTATCAACTGATGTCAACCTTCAATATGTAGCACTTAACTAACTAGCCATCCTAATGATTTCACTAATCAATTCTTAGCCTTATGTTCATTTTTTGAAGGAAACAACTAAAGTTCTCAACCTAATAATTCATTCTGTAAAAATACGAGGTCCTAAATTGATTATTTATTGGTTATAAATTTTACTCAGGAATTTTTATCAACTTTTATATATAATCATTTAGTTTGTATTTTATTTCAAAAACTCTTATCTTTCCTTTATAAGTTTCTAAAGTTGTTAAAATTATTATATATTTTTACTGGTAGAACTGATATCATTTTATGGTCAACTAAAATGTTTGATTAGCTTTTTAAACCCGTCAATTCGAGTTGAGGTTTAGATATGTATTTATTTTTCGCACGTGTGAATTATTCGTATTATATATATATATATATATGTATTTATATATATAAGTTTATATGAGTTTATTTTATAAAGGTCTTGGAGTTTTTTTAAAAGATATTTTTAATCAAGTTTTCTTATCAAACACCCGTTCTTATATTTCTAACTAGTTTTTATAGAACGTTTATTATAATTATTTTTGTTCTATTTCTCGTTTTTAATTATTATTTTTTGTCTATATTTTCTCCACACTTAATAAATTTTATTTAAATCTTAACATTGTTTTTAGAATATCATCTATTTTTGTCATGAAAATCTACTAGTTTTAGTAAAATTTTTCTAACGTCTTAGTATTGGTTTTGTACCAACATTTTACATCCTTTACCCATAATTATCATTCATGAGTTGCAATCTAACAACATCATTCATCCAATATTTCAAACTTAACCATCTAACTACAAGCCTATAAACATCAATATTCTAAGCTTGCTCATATATATATGTATATACATATATACATACGCGACATATATACATACATATACATCCATATAATCCCAAATCAAGCAAATAATCATGATTTCATCATTCTAAAACTATTTCTAATATACAAATTAGGTTATATACCCATTTCAAAACTCATATTCATCCAAAAACACCATTTTTATGAAATCTCAAAGTGGGTGAATTAGGGTTTTCAAGATCTTCATCTTGATCATCCATGCATGAAGAAATAGAGATGATCTAACTCGAAATGAGTATACCTTGAGTGATTCTTAGACTAAACCAATAAGCTTTAATGTGAGCACAATGATTTCCAACTCCCAATTACAACCTTGATCCCCAACCGAAGCTTCTCTCGGAAATCTTCTTGTTTTTTACTCAAATAGAAGAAATGGGGCTTCCTTATGATGATGATGGTGCGATTTCGATGGTGGTTCGGGTGGCGCTCGCGAAATCGAAGGAATGAGGGTGGGGGTGGGCGACGTGAGTTGGTGGTCGCGGTCGGTGGTTGCGGGAGGTGATGCGGCGACGGGTGAAGGTCACGACCGGTGAGGTGGCGGTGGATGGTAGCTGCGGTTGGCAGTGTGGCGGCGGGAGGGTGGCTGCGGTCGGTGGTGGTGGCCGATGGGGGAAAGGAGTGAGGGAGAGGAAAGGGTGGTGGTGAATATGAAGGGTTATGTCGAGTTGAGAGTTCAAGTGGTTTATATAGGGAGTAAGGATGACTAGATGTCATCCACGCACACATTCCACATACACATTATAATTATCATTATTATCATCATCATCATCATCATCATCATTATTATTATTATTATTATTATTATTATTATTATTATTATTATTATTATTATTATTATTATTACTAGTCTTAAAAGATTAACCGACTTCGAGGTTTGATAGAGTCGTTAACTGAGATTTTTAAGTAGTCAACACTTTAAACGATAAGAGTAAAATTATTATTAAATTAAACTCGAATAAATGTTGATCTGATTTGATCGGGTGTCACATATTGACATTACGTGATACCACTACTAGTGGTGTACAAACCGGAACCGGTTTGGTCAACGAAAGTCAAAACCGGTTTGGCCCCAAACCGGTTCGGGTTACAAATAGGTTTCAACACCGGATGAAACAAACCGCCCAAACCGATTTGGACCGGTTTGGTGGTTCGGGCCCAAACCGGTTTGGTTTTTTTTTTTTTTTTTTTTTTTTGGTTAATCCACAATAAAAAATTTTAAAGAAAATAAAATTATATTATATATCATATTAAATTAAAAACAAATTTAAAGAAAATTTAAATTTTTTGTTAAAATATATAATTATATTATTATTATTTTTTTACTTGTTGTGATTAACTAATTATTATTGTTATTAATTTTGTTATTAATATAATAATATTTTTATTTTATTTAATGTTAAATTATTAATTATTATATAATGAAAGTGAGATATACAATGAAACTATGAAAGTGAGAAATATAATAAAAGTGAGATATATGATATAAAAACTAAACAATTTAAACAATATTGAAGATTAAATAATAATTTTATAAAAACTAAACAACGACTGGTCGTTCTCCGTTCGTTCGTTGCATACTTGTACGTTTATTTTTTGCCACCAGAACCGGAGCTGTTACAAAGTTACTCATCATATGCCGCTTCATCATCGGTCATTCCGGGCGTCAATCCGCTCTCTACCTCGTCCTCGTGTAATTCTGCTTCGTATTCCAATTCTCCTTCAAGTGAGCATTTGTCTTGTACTCTTTCCGCGGCATCCAAAAAACCCTTCAAGCAAATCGACATTTCAACCGCTTGTGGAGTGAGTCGAGTTCGTCTTATCGATATAACCCTGCCACTAACAGAAAAATCAGATTCCGAAGCTACCGTGGAAGCTTGGACGGTTAGTAAATCTCAGGCCATGGTGGATAGGATGAGACTTACATTGGTGTAGCACGACTTACATTGGTGTAACGTGGTTGGAGAGTTCGTTGAATGAGTCGAGTCAAACGTTCGTTGTCGAAATGTTTGAATGGCAAGCTTTCTTGAATTACAAACTGTGCCATTTGCTCCCGAACCGCATCAACGTTATAAGCCCAGACATTTCCGTCGTTGGTCATTGAAGCTTGACCTTGAGACGGTTGACCTTTCAACGCCTTGCAATATTTAAGCTCAATATGGTTTTTCAAAGTTGTGTTTGCTTCTTTCTTGAAAAACTTATGACAAAACTTGCAACGAGCTTTGTTCGGACCGCTAGCCATTTGACATAAATCGTAATTGCAGCATACTTCGCGGTTCCTATTAGTAGGAAGGATTGCTACCACCAAGTTGCTTGAAGACGCATCACAACCAACGGATGATTGAGCACTAGATGAAGCCATTTGAGAGAGTTTTTTGTAGAATGAAAGAATTTGCGATTTTTGAGAGTTGAGAGCGTTTTAAGTTGTTGTGATTCAACCAAAACATACACTACATATATATACTAACCTATTGGGGGTATAATGGTAAAAAAACCACCAAAAAACGGTCAAAAAGAGGCTCCAACGGCCAAAAAACGGCTATATAGCCGTTACCCAACGGCTAGATTTAAAAACCGGTTTGGGAACCTGTTTAGGAACCGGTTTAAGAACCGGTTTGAATACCGGTTTGAAACCGGTTTGAACCTGACCGGGTTACGAACCTGTTCCAAAGGGGAAAACCCAAAACCGATTACAAATCGGCGGTTTGGTTCGGGTTGGAACCGGTTTGGGCAAAAAACCGGTTTCGGTTTTTTTTGGGGAGCCGGTTTTCGAACCGGTTTTTTTGAACAACTCTAACCACTACTCTCCACTGAATGGGAATGTTTTGAGTGAATCGAGGACGTCCCATCTTGTAAATTGATTACCATAGGTACTATGAGAATAAAGTAGAAATTTTTTTAGGGAAAATTCTAAAAATGTTACTTTGATTATATTTATATTTTAACATATTTTTTTTATCAAGTAATCTTTAAAAATATCCTCACCCAACACAGTCGTCTTCGAGTATAGAACAAGTTTGTCCAAACTCAAGATAATTAGCCTGGATGAAGACATGTGTCTAAATATAGTCGTTATGAAGGATCTGTTTCTGTTCGTCAAAAAAACTTACAGTTGTCCGAACGTTCGTAAGTTCTTCCGACAAACTTGCAGTTGTTCGAACATTCGTAAGTTTGTCCGAACAAAGTTACAGTCGTCCGAACCTTTGTAATGACACTATTTAGAAACGTGGCTTCATCTGAGCCGCTCATTGTGGGTTCAAACGAACTTCTTTTGCGGTCAGAGTTCCTGTGTTGAGATGGGAACAGTTTGAAGATCGGCTGGTGAAAAATATATCTTAAAGTAAAAGTTGATCAAATGAACATTTTTTATTTTTTTTAATTGCAAATTAGAGTATTTTCGATTAGATATTAAGATCTCCACGTTCTTTTCTAAGATTCATGTGGTTTTTCTAAGATCCATTTTGCAGCTAAAAAAAAGAAAAAAAAAGGGGGCCAATTAGGTTGAACTCTTACCTGTCACCCGACTCGATGCATTCACATTCGGGGCCCCGATCACGTGGCTCATCTTTCCCATCCTCAACCATGTAAACCCAAGAACCAACAAGAAAACACCATGACCAAAACCCCACGATCAACACTTGAATCTTCGTTAATGACCACCAATTTCACTAACCCTCTTTAGGATCATCCTCAAAATCGCCAATGAAAGGGGGGTTTTCTGCCCCTGGTGATTACATCTACTTCAAGTCCAAGGTCCCCCTCCACAAGATCCCTGTGAGTCCCTCAATCTTTTCGATCTTTTTCTTGATTGTTCGTAGATAGATACGTTTTCCCAATTCGCTAGATCACTGTTGCAGTTGGGTATCACTTGCTGTTTTCTTTAGGTCAAAACCCTATGTGTGGTTTAATTGAGCATCAGGTGTTCGATGTTTTGTCTCAGTGAGCCTAATTTCATGTGGGTATGCTGCAGTTTTGAGATTCACATATTAAAGTGTGCATCTTTAAGTTTGTTGTATTGATCATAGATGATGAATCTTATAACATGAGCTATAGATGGAAAATGTTAGATTTAGATTGAAGTCGGTGCCGCATTATCAATCTTGTATTCAGAGAAATACTATGTTTCACTTTGAGGATTAAAAGCAATTCAATTTTTGTAATCTGGTATGGGGTTTGTTTGAACCATTTAGAAGTTTGAATATCTGACTTTAGTTAGCGAATTATAAAAAAAAGGGGATCTTTCTAAGACTTTGGATTGTCTGACTTAGAATTATGATGGTTAGATTAAGCTGTGATGAAAGTTGTGAAAAACATTTAGTTGGCTGAGGTTTCTGATAATTATTAAAATCGATCTTCTGGATTATGATGGTGGATTAAGATGTGATTGTTAAAAGCAACTTGCTTCACCCATTTGTATCCAAATAAGGTATTGAATTGGCATATAAGTTTATCATTATGTTGGTCTTTATTTTTCAGTGTTTCTTGTAGATGTAATTATAATAAAAGATGGACAATAACAATAGGCTCTCTTGAGTGAATAAAAATTATCATATTTTCTAAATATACAAGTCTGCAGTTACTACTCATAAAGGGAATGCACTAAAGGCAAGAGTGATATATTATCAAACATATGCTTTCCATTGATCACTTTTGTTCTAGATACCTAGGGATATGATCTGGGACGTAAGTTCTTTTCTTTATTTCTTATACATTTGTTGGTGAGCTCCTCATAATGCCCATTTTCAAATGGTTTACTTTCTTTTCTATTTAGTAGAAATTTTAGTTTTAACTTTTTACAGATTGGCGCTAAGCAGTGGAGATATTATGATTTTGGTCCTAAAGTAGTTCCACCGCTGATATGTATTCCTGGCACTGCTGGTACAGCTGATGTGTACTATAAACAAATCATGGCACTCTCGATGAAGGTGAGCCCCCAATGAGTGATTGCATTTTCATTGAGAATTTCTTTAACATAAAATGAATTTCAATGATATGTAATAAAGATTTTTGTAATTCAAAACAAATGCATATCACTACTTTTCCTTTATGAACAAATTTCTGTTTCTTTTGTTTCTTCAACAATTGTATTAACATTTATTAGTCGAATTAACAAATTTGTGTGAACTCTTGCTTTTTAATATACATCTGTGACTGTTGGGATTTTGAAGCTTGGGAGATATATTAGGGTGTTTGGATCTGTGTTTTGGAAGTCATTATCCAATTTTCAATAAGCATATTCAAATAAAGTTGTAATAGTTAGATAGTTAGCAGTTATGATTGTTTGATAGTGGATGATCAAAACAGACATAAGACATTCATGTGAAGATAAGAGATGCAAAGAATATTTATGTTATAAGAATGGGTGATTTGGTAATTTAGTTTACCCTTTGATAGTAAGTATTGTAGTGGCTAGTACGAGACTGGCTATTACTTGACCCCAATTACACCCAAAATCTTATATGCTAAACACTAAAAACTATTTATTGCACCTGCACGTCACAATAGTCATTTTAAAAAACACAAATCCGAACGCTTTAAAAACATGTTTTAGTGTTTTATAATGGAAGTGTACTCTGATTCTAGGTGGTGCCAACTTCATTCTTTTGTTATCTTTTTCTTTCTCAGGGTTATCGAGTCATTTCTGTTGATATTCCTCGCGTATGGAACAGCCAGGAGTGGGTTCAAGCGTTTGAAAAGTTTTTGGATGTTATTGATGTCCACCATGTAAGTTTACCACTTGCTATATAAATGTATCTGATATTGTCCACCATAACATTGGAAGTTTTGCTGTTATTATTATTATTGTTATTTTAGCCTGCGTTTGTGTAATAATATGTTAAATGAGTAATTTTGCAACAGATTCATCTTTACGGCACATCTCTAGGAGGATTCTTAGCACTACTTTTTGCACAACACCGACCAAGGCGGGTGAAGTCATTGGTACTCTCAAATGCGTTTTTGGAGACAAAATATTTTGCAGCTGCCATGCCTTGGGCTCCTGTGTATGTACCCATTTTCTTTAAAAGATTTAACTGAAATAATATAGTTCCAACCTGGTTTAAATTCCTCGAAGTGCATATTATTATTGTAATAATGTAGTTTCTGTAACCATATATAGCGAACTGATTATTTAAAAAAAAAAATTTGGTTGAAGAAGGTTTTTCCACCTGGTCCAAAGTCATTTTTGGTCCCTCAAACACAACTGTTTGAAGTATAAAAGAAATACTAACATTGTTTTCCATCTCTGCTCTTACTGTTGCAGTGTTAGTTGGACCCCTTCTTTTTTGCTGAAACGATACATCTTAACAGGAATTCCTAGTGGTCCACATGAACCATTTATTGCTGATTCTGTGGACTTCGTTGTTGCACAGGTGACAAAAATTAACTCTTTTCTAATATTTTGTAGCTGCAAAATCGGTATTAAAAGTTGTAGTTTACCACCTTAAATCCTATACCGTTCACTTTCCATAAAAATGCTGATATTTTTTTTAAAACAAGAATGTAACTTCTACTTCTACCTACCAATAATACTATAGTTTTGTTGCATCGTTTATTACCAAGTAATAGAGCGAAGGTGATGTTGTTCATAATGTTTCTTGGTTGCAACTATCTTTATTTGTCGGTTTGGGTAACATGTCAAAACATGTAGTTTGTAAATACGGGGGTCAAAATAGGTCAGGTTTACCTAACTTGAGTCACTTTGTGTATCCTCTTTTTCTTTTATAAGTCATCAATGTGTTAATTGATTTCAGATAGCTATATTATTGAATAATATTGTGACCTATAAGAAAAAAAATTAGTTTAGATGGTTGTCATTACAATAAGACACACTTTCTACCTGTTTGACCATTTCCTTGTATCCTTATTAGTTAAATCTTTTAGCTTGATACGTTAGGAATAAATCGTAATCAAAACAACTTGTTTATAAGTAAAAAGGTTGGAGCAGCCACATTGATACCATTATTTCAAGGACTGGGGGACAGGATAGGATGGATATATGATGAAATTAATACAAGAAAGTTATTATTATTATTATTTGTTTTTTCAACCTCTTAGCTGAAAAGGCAAAACATGCAGGTTGAGACCCTTTCAAGAGAGGATTTGGCTTCAAGGTTATCTTTAACAAGTGATGCTGCATCGGTTGGACCACTTATGCTTTCAGATTCTTTGATCACTATAATCGACGTATGCTTTCATAACTCATAACAATATGCATTTTTGGTACAAATATCTTGATTGTGTTTATTAGTACAAATGCACTTATGTTTATAGTTGTTTTTAAAGACAAACGACAAATGTGCGATCCCTCAACAACTCAAAGATGAAGTTAGTGAAAGGTATCCAGGTGCAAGAAAAGCATACATTAAAAGTGGTGGTGATTTTCCATTTCTTTCGCGACCAGATGAAATTAATCTCCATCTTAAGGTAGACATGTATTACAATAATAATTATTTTTATTTTATTATACCAATAGAATTTGATAATTTAGCAAAAGGTCACTAAAACTTGTAACAAACATGGTGACAGTTACACCTGAGACGGGTTGGTGTAGAACCTCGAGAAGATCTGGTCCCAGGAATCCCAAACGCTGGCGGTGATGGCGGCAGTGGTAGTGGTGGCGGCTCTAGTGAACCAAAAGATGATAGAGAAGATACCAATGATGCTCCTAATGGGGATGGGTCAAAGTCAAACCCAGGTGGCTCTTCCAGTAACGAGGGTCAGCCGCCACTTGTTCCTGAAGACAACAATTCTCACGGTCCAGATAACCAACCACTGGGCGGCTCCACCATGAAGGTTGATGGCCTTTTTCCACATCTCCTACTCGAATCATTTTGTGAGAAAAAAGTTGTCGCGACCACAAGTTTTTTGCATTTCTTGCTCAAGTTTTTTGATATTTATTATCGGCTTCGTATTAGCTTGTTAACTTTGTACATCATCAACAATAGTCATCATTCCCAGATTCTATTGTCCATGTAAATGGTGACTTCTTTTTTTCTTTCTTTCTTTTTTTTTTTTTTTGTGAAATATTGATTGGTCATTGTTTTTATACAACCTTTTCAATTAGTTTTGTTGCCAGAGAACATGTTTACTGTATTTTATGGATTTTATTTGTTTATATGATTTGTATTTCTTAATTATTATATACATCAAAATATCATATTTATTGATAATAAAGTAAATTATTAATATCATAAAAACTTAGTTATGTCACTGTTTCTTGTATGTTGATAATAATTCTAGCAATGATAGTAGAATGTAGATGCGGGTCATTTAGCTAAACCCTATGATGGATATGTTTGCTATAATTTAACATAATTAGAATTTAAATTCAACAGATAAAATTTGTGTGCGGTGAGAATTTAATTTGAAATGAATTCCCGCTCATTCCTTTAAAGTAAAGGATGGTCGGGCAAGAAATCAACAAAGGCAATCTGTAACGAGATATTATGATCACACAGGACGACAGATCACTAGCGGGTAGAAGTGTTGAATAGGCAGTGATCAAATAGTTCATGTATGCGGATTACTAAAGACGTACGAGAAAGCTTTATGAGCTGAAGATTTAGGGTGTACTAGGTTGAAGTAATCGAACAAGTAAAGTAAATCGATTAGGAAAGTTATGCTATGAATGGGAATCCATATGCGGGAGTTCTCGAGTATGTGTAATGTTCTAGTCAAGCGGATTAGTTGGTTAATCGTTAAAGTCCGACACTCTAAAGCGAGATGGATGAGAGTTGGATGGTATTGAATGTCATGATAAGTTTGTAATGTAACTAGTTTGGGGTTTTAACTTGTTAATGATAACATATCCAGTATTATTACTTTTTAAAGTTATACCTTAGACATGTTATATTTGTCAAAGTATATGGACCAAGCGTGCAATTATTTTTTAGAGTAAGTTATGCTTTTATTCCATATGGTTTGGCAAATATAACGGTTTTAATCAAATGTTTTGTTTATTACATTGAGAGTTCAATAATTTTGAGATTTTGTTTCAATCACCACTAACGATGTGTAGTTCTGTTAAATCAAGTAAAACGACTATTACCCATGGTATTTTAAAAATGTTTAAGAAATATGCTTCCATCATCGGTCACCTCATGGATTTGTTAAGCAAGGATGGCTTCTTTTGGTTTCTCCTCCACATTGGTGCTTCGCTTACCGGATTTTTATAAGTCGTTTACTGTGGAAATCGATGCCTTTGTGTCCGGTGTTGATGTAGTGCTGTTGGATTTTTGGAAAGAAATATATCGTCTACAACGCACCATCTTAACCTTTTCCATATACCATCACCCCTAACCGATGGGCAAACCGAATCCTTTAACAAATATTTGAAGATGTATCTATGTAGTTTCATGGCTAATTGCCCCAAAGAATGGCTTCGGCTACTTTCATGGGCCGAGCATTGGTATAATACTTCATACCAAACCGCTGCTATAATGACAGTTTTGAGGTTTTATACGGTCGCAAACTGCGACTATTCCTTGTTACATACGGGGCTCCACTGGGAACAACTTGGTTGTAGCCCAGAGTCTCGAACGCAATCAAATGTTGGATATTCTTAAACAAAACCTTGCTTAAGCCTGATCTCGTATGAAATATTATGCGGACTCACACTGTATGGATGTTCAGTATTAGGTTGGGGATTAGGTATATGTTAAATTACAACCTTACCATCAAAGCTCGGTTCGCCTACCTTGCCATCATAAGTTGGGTGGCTGATATTTCGGTCCATATAAGGTGGTCACTCGTATCATGTTATATGGACCAAAATGTTGTGATACCAAAGCGTCAAGAGTCCTGATCAAAGAAGAATGCTAAACTTACGAAAGAGAGGAATTTAAGGGAAAGAACTCGTGAGAAAAAGATAACAACAACTAGGCTAACATATTGTGTTGTGAAGCCACATCAAAGTATTTAAGAAGGTAGACAAAAAAAAGAAGCTAAAGTTGGACGCGTATCTCCTGGGGAAAAAAGTTACTGAACGAATACCGGCACTACACCATGGAAGTTTAGTCGTTTTCCCTCCGCACTAAGGTGTTCAAACCCAAACTTCATAAGTGACCATAGTCAATACTTTACAAACTAGTGTAGCTAAGGTAATCGAAACAGACACTTAAAAACTCATGTTATCAAAATCAAAACTTTACATACTTTAAAATCTTAAAAAAATTTATGTGGTCAAAATAAAAAATTTACAAACTATTGTAGCTAAGGTGTTTAACACACAAATTAAACTTAAGTGCCCAAAATTAAATAAAAAAAAATCATAAACTTTAGTCTGGTGTGGCCAACTTGAAAATCTCAAACTTCCATGCAAGTTGTAGAGAAGATTTTTTGCCATTAGCGGCCCGCAATATAAAAAGCTTTGTTTGGAGTTTTTTTACACGTTTAATTTCGACTCGGACAACCATAACTATAGGTATGCTAATCTAATTAGATTATATATATTAATGTAATTGAACTTATAGAATACTATTGTAGAAAGCAATGAACTTTGAAACGAATTTACTAATTAATGGAAAGATAATCACTTCCGGGGTTCCAATTCTGCAAGATCAACAATTGGTGTGTTTAACTTAGTGTTTGTAAGAACAATACTTTAAAATCTTAGCTTTTGATTAAAGTGACAACAAAGGAATAAGCTTTTAAAATTCGTTCGTTCATAATGTTACCAATTTACTTATATCACTTTGTTTACTTTTCTTAATGAGCCCATGATGCAAGGAAACCGAAAACTGATAATCAAGCAAACAACTTTATTTATAAGCAAACCTTTTAAGTCAATCAAAACATAATGTTTCATTCAATAACTCCTTGTTCAAAACAAAAACCTAATCAAAGCATACCAATTGTTTCACTTAACAAGAATTGTACTCCCGAAAGTAATCGCGAAAAGCCTAGCCCCGCATCATCTTCATTGGATCTTCAATCTTGTTGTGTTGATGATTGGAGGTGATTTGGTATGATTAAAGGTGGTTCTAAGGGCTGAATTTCGTCCAAAAATTCGTACTTTTTGCTGTGGGAAAGTCTCCATTCGAAACCCTGATATTAGGGATTAAATAGGTCTTGAAATTTGAAACAATCCCTAAAATATCGAATTAGACCGTACCTTACGGCCTATAGGCCGTAGGTTACGGCCTACCTTCAACCAGACGGTCAAATCCCCTGTCTTACGGGCTTCACAGACGAACTCAGCACAGGGCCGTAGCTTACAGCCTCCCTGCTTTTTTCACAACTTTCTTCGTTTTCAGCACCTTTCAAGCCATAGTCTTGCTATCCTTTGTAATCTTCTCAAATAATGCTCGTTAAGCTTCATTTAACCTATATTTCAAACACGTAATAAAGTGATTATATTGGATATCAAAGTTAGGTTAAAAACATGGTTTTAAGCATTTTAAACTCATGCCTAACACCAACACATCAATATCTAATGTTTTTCATGAAGCTTTAGATATATTAGTTGGGGAATTGAGGCGAGTCAATGATATTCAAAAACAACCACAAAGTTGTGGTTGTCATATTCGTAATAGTTGCGGTTTACCATGTGCTTGTGAAATCTCTCGGTATTTAAATGCTGGCGAACCTATTCCACTACATTCAATAGATATATTTTGGAGGAGGCTTGACTTTTCACCGGTATCATTGAAACAAGTTAAAGAAGATATTCAATGTGATAACGAACTTGAGAGGTTCAAAAAAGCTTACCGGAAACAAAAAAAACCCCACGATGAAAAGGAATTGGTCAGAAATGATGAAAGGCATAAGCGATCCTATTAGCATAAATTTTAACAAGCATACAATGCAAAAAAATACTCGTGAAAGGACAACACTTACATCTCAAAACAAAATAAGCCAAACCCTTCACCTACTGAACCTACCATAGGTCATAGTTACACGACAGATGATTTTGTCAGTTATGATTTTATGAGGTTGAGCTTCCCGAGACACAGTTCATACGTAGATAACACAACTCAATCGTCTCTATATCACCACCCTTTATTAACATAGATTCCAAAAATTTTTCATCCATATATAACACATATAGAGAACGTAAAAAGTGATAGTAACTAGGGGTTTTCCTGCAGTTTTCTTTTCCTTGGGATTCGATGAAAAATATTTGTTGAACATGAGATATGAGCTTTTAAACGAGTTAGATAATAATTCTAATTTATACAGAAATGTTTTCTCTGACTCATATAATGAGACAGAACGTACTTTATCATGGCTACAATCAGGTCGGCTCCTAATCAACACTGGATGATAATGTCTTGCACATGAATATTGATCGCCAACAGATTAAATGTAATTCTTAAATGCTTATCTTCTACTGAAACTGCGACTTATTTTCTACTCTGGATAGGTCCGCATGAACTCATGTACCACCAATTCATTATCATTGCACATGCGTTTGGATGCCACTACGTCTCTGCCCGCTTAGAGGGTGAATATCCGTTGCCTTTTGTAACGCCGATATGAAATTTTCACAAAAGTAATAATGCTATGGCCCTTTATACGGTCGTTTACCTTGATTTGTCACATCACTAGTACCGAACTGTAAACGACCGTTACAGAGCTCTAAACGGTCGTTTAAAGTCTTGACATACGACCGTTTGCTTTGTCTGGTGTAAAATGCTCAAGTAGGAGCGTATGAAACAATGGCCCCCAAGAGTTATTGTTAATTAGGGTGATGCTGTGGTAGCCACAAATGTTAGGAGGCATTGGTGATTAGGGTAACAATGGAAATAAAAGTCTAGGGTTAGGGTTGACTTGGCCTAAGAAATTACTATCTAATAATTTTTGTGTTAAGTGTTAAATAGAGTTGCATATGGGCTCTATGTGAATTAAACATATTGTAATTGATTGTTACTTATACTATGTTAATTACAATTATGAGAAATCCGTGTGATCTCTTATAAGAGAATGAAAATGTTAAAAATGAAGTTTTTGGTTAGAAGTAGCATAAAATGAAAGTCTAGTAATTTTGTTGTTTAAACAAATTTTTAAAACCGGATCGGACAGTGAACCGGAATTCTTACCGGTTGGTTGGCTGGACCGGTTCAACCGGTCGGACAGTCTATAAGAACCGGATAAAATTATAATTACTTTTTATTAATATATTTAAAAATTACATAAAAATAAATAATTATATAAAAAAACCTATTCAACCAGTCCTACCCGTGGTTCAACCGGTCCAGTTTCCGGTCCGACTGGTTCAACTGGTCCAGTTCCGGTCCGACCACTAATTTAATGTTAAAACGGTTTTAATCACCGAACCGGACTGGATTGAAGTATAGTTCCCGGTCCAACCGATAGGACCGGCTTGTTTTCAAAACCATGTGTTTAAATGTAGCATTCGTGACTTGGTCAAACTTCACTTGCTCATTCAATAGTGCTTGGTTTATTTGTTTAAGAGAATTCCCAACCGATTCTCTGTCCCATCCTCATACTCAAATTTTAATCCTAGTACTCAAATTTTAGCAAGAAATCATTATAACACAAATTCCACTTCATTTTCCATCATTATACTTCATCTTCATATTAAAAAAAAAAAAAAAAAAAAAAAAAAAAAAAAAAAAACTCAATCCTATCACTCAAATAAAAGGACTTGTTATTAAAAAAATTACAAAAATATAATTTTTTAAAACATTTTTATTATAACTCCTAATTTTAATTAATTTTTGTTTATAAAACTTTACTTAAAAACATCTAATATTTTTAAAAAAGTTTGCTTTTTAGAAAAATCTTAATTTTATAGATATTAATTTCTTTGGAAACAATATTTATAAGGAGATTTATTTCTTAATTTATTATTAGTAATTAATGTGATATTAATAGGAAAGAGATGCGAGAAAAATTTTGATGAGGTGAAATGTGGTGGTAACATGTGTCCACCATAGTTACTGTTTTATTAGAGTAGTAATAAGTAAGATAGTAAGATAAGATTCTTTCTAAAACCAATAAAATTAATTCCATTTATTTATTAGCTTTAATAATAAACTTATTCCGAAAACTAAAAACTATATATGCGTGACTTTCCTAAAGTCTTAAAAACAATTGTTTACTTTAATAATACTTTTAAGATAACAAATTACAAATAACAAACACACAATTTTTGGTGTCAGTTTCGGACATGGTTGGGTTCGTTACATAAGTTTGTGCATGAGTTTATGAAAACTTTACTAGTTACAATTTAAATATGACTTTTTTTAAAGTTTGAGGAAAAGTAAATTATACACTTACTTTTTTTTTATAGATAACAATTTAAATCAAACATACAAGTTTAGCCTCGTTTCGGACACAGTTAAATTCATTACAAATAGCTCAAGAAGTAGGGTTACACGAGTTTGCTAAAACTAATATTAAAATGCTTTTATTGAAACATAAATGCGATTTTTTAGATGAATAATATTAATTATATTAATAATATTAGTAACATTAAAACAATTTTTAAAAGGAGTATTGTAGGCGATACAGAAGTGTCACGGTATCTCTGACGTATCTCCAGCGATACAAATAAGCCATAGTATCTTCGGCGTATCTCTAACAAAAAAATACCACGTGGGGGATACTCATATTTGGATATCGCTACATAAAAATACGTCTTGATAAGAAGCCTAAAATTAAAAACACAAAAGTCAAAGGCTATTTAACTAAAATTAAATAGTCAAGTGATTACTTGGGTAATTTTTTCCTTGTTATTCGTACCTACATATTTTATTAATAATTTTTTTTTAATAAATGGACTTGTGAAATTTTTGAAGAAGCCAAAAAGTCTACTCGATTTAAGATAAATAAAAAGCCTAAATCCCAGATATATTGATGATGATGTTCAGCTTCGTGTAGTCGATGTGCTTCACGATGATAATTTTTTTTTAGGGTTTTTGGATTTTGATAATTCTAATTTTATGTTATTAGTCGGGATTAATCATAACTCAGATAATATTTAGAAACTCACATGCAACTTTAAGTTTTTTATTCCTCCAACGATTTCTTAGTCATTGAGAGTTAACCTTATTAGTTTTTTTAATTACGTGTAATACTTATGTGACCAAAACATTAAAAATAAAGTTGAAATCTACCATTAGGTTCGTCAATCTGAAACTTTTGTAACCTGAAACTTATCAATCTCCATCTCTTTATCTAAACAACTTAACTCGTTAAAGGTAGATTTCAAGTGAGATAAACACTGCACACAGAAAACGGACCTGACAGAGTCCGGGCGGCGGCGGGATTGAAACATGACTCAAAGTTGATCTCGTTTCATCAAAAAATCTAACATGGGTTAACTCTCAGTTAGCAAGGGCTCATTAGAGAAAAATAAGATCAAAGTTTAGAGTGTTTGTAAATATTTACTGAGTTGAGATTAATTTTAACCAATAAATAAAAGTCGGATTTATTAAAATTCAATAAACTTTTTTTTATCTTGGTTTATAGATATTCTGCAAGAAGCTTCTATCTTGTAAACAAATTTATGTGGAAAAAGGGAATGCCAGATGTATTTATTTTACCATTGTGAACACTTTTATGAAAAGAAGGAACAAAACGAACTGCCAAGCTTCTAGAATGGACAGAAAATCAAACGAAGATACATAGGAATGTAGATTTTCACAGGTTAGATGCTACATCAGTTTTTCGTTTTCATATTTCTCTCTGTCATGAATTAACTATATATCATTTACCAAAGTCAGTTGAATTTTTATAAGAATTTTTGTTTTTTTTCCTCTATAAATGTATACTTGGTCACTAACAAACTACTTTTGGTGAAGTGGTTAGTTTAGAGGGTTTGTTTTCGTTGGGTTTGTTTGTTAGTTTTGCTTTAACTTTTATCACTTTTAATTAATTTGATCATTTGTAAATGTTACATGAATTTTGAGAAATTTGAGTAATTTTATGGATTTATAGAAATTTTAGGTTTGTTTAATTTATACTCAAGATTCTCAATTTTTTTCAAATATAAAAAAGCTGAAAAACCAAACATAAAATCAACTTTTTATTTGTTTGTTCTTTTAAATCCATAAAATCAACTTTTTAATAAAAAATTGTCGCTGTTGGTTATTTCCTATGCATTTCTGACAAATTCAACCAAGCCATTAAGAACGGATTGCTCATATTTAGTAATCTTATGGATTTTTGCGTATTATTTTCAAAATAAGGTCAAAGTCTAAAAGGCCTAACAAAATCTAAAAGGTTTGTAAACATGTGATTTCCATTGACTGCAATAAGAAGAAAAGTTCAAGAAGGAAAGCATTCGACAAATTGGGGAAGTAGGAGTGTTCACTTGGGAAAACACGGTTCGGGTATTCGGTTTTTTGAAAAGTAATAATAATTTTTTATTTTTACAAATACCTCATATTATATTTGAAATATGCTACAAAATAATTTAACGAGTAAGTTTCAGTTTTCTTTCCTGATGTGCTCTTAGGTTTTTCGGTTAACTTCTTTACCAACTCTGACATAGCTTAAGTTTAAAATTTTCAATGGTTTTCGTATTTTTAGCATGTGTCTAACTCTTTAATTAAGTTTTTTTGAAAAAACCATAATAACTCAAAGACCGAAATGTCTACCATAACTACCACCTCCATATACTCATGTTGCTTACACACAAGTGTGCGGGGGCGCGTGCACACACACATACATGTATTAGGGTAGGGTTTAAATAAAAAGTATTTTAAATTTAAAAAGTGTAAGAATAAATTGGACCCATTAATCTTATTAATTATTGATTAATATCAAATTGTAAAGAAAAGTTTGATAAAGAGATACATTATGCATGATCACTTTTATTGACTTTTCTCAACTCTCATCATTTTTTTTAAAGATTCATAACTTTTAGAGGGGGGTATATGTAATTGCTCTTTTTTTATTCACATCATTGTGTTTTTACTGCAGCTTATTATGTTTTTACTTTTGATATTGTGGTTTTTTAAACACTATTAGGTTTTATTAAAATGATGAATATTAAAACACATAACGGTGAAATAACACTGTTGTTTTATGTGTACTTCTAGTTTGTAAAATACAATGATAAAATAACAACTATTTAATTTAATACATTAAATAACAATGATAAAATAATATAAAATGATACATCACAAAATACAATGAATGTGTCATTGTGTTTTTTTCAACTTATCATTGTTTTTTCATTAACATTATGAGTTTTGAAAAACATACTGATAAAAAAACATCATTGGGGTGTAATTCTAAATGTAAAAACAATGAAATGATTTAAAATATAAAACAAAATAATGAATACGTATAATAACAAATATTTGATAGAATGATCTAACGAATTAGACACAATAACCTGATTAGATACTATGAACTGATATATTTGAAACAATGACCATTCTTTTAAAAATAATAAATAAACACATGTCAATCTTAGTATCCTTCTTAGCATTTTTAAATTAAATACACTTTTTACTATAACCTTACCCTAGAGGTGTACAAAAAGATTTAGAAAAAAAACCGGTACGGTTTTCAAACCGTACCGGTTTGGTTAACGCATGTAAAACCGGTTTGGGTGCTAAACTAGTTTCCTTGAAGAAAATCTGGAACCTATCTCAACCGGTATGGGTTGGTTTCCAACCGGTTTGGGTCCAAACTGGTTAAAAAGCAATTTTTTTGTTGTATAATAAATTCAAAGTTAAATAAAACAATATAACTAAAGATTTACTTTTAATTTAAGACCAAAGACTTACAAACTTGAAACAAAAAAAAAAAAAAAAAAAAAAAAAAAAAAAAAAAAAAAAAATACAAGTACTAACATTATTTTCTTTCCGACTATTTTATTATTTATTTTCTTGAATCGTTGCTCGTCCAAATATTTTTATTCTTTTGCTCCCGGAGCCCAAAATATTACGTGAAAGTTCATCAAACGTTGGTTCATCGTCGGTCATTTCATATACCAATCCATCTTCTACCTCGTCCTCGTATATCTCAGCTTCGTATTCTAATTCGTCTTTGAGTGAGGATTTATATTGGATCAACAATTCATCCACCATACCTCCCAAGACTACTACTTGGGGTGTTGCTCTGTATTCATTTAGTATATTTATTTGGTGAAATATTATGTTAACTCTTAGTTAGTAACAAATCTTTGAAAGAAAATAATCTCAAAGCTGGAAGTGTTTGTAAACATTTTTTGAGCCGGGATTAATCTCGATCAATAAATGAAAGTTGAGATTATTAAAATCCAATAACCCTAAATTATCATGTTTTAAATTTAAAAATATTTTCCGAAATTCGTCAATCCCCATTTTAATACATCCGTCGCAATGTGGGGTTCACATGCAAGGTATTTAATAAAACACTTTAGTTACCTGTTCAACTTTAAAATGTTTTTTTTTTTTGTAATATGTTTGTTTTTCTAAATGTTTCTAAACCATTTGAAACTTTTTTTTAAACCGTTTGTTTCCCAGACGTCTTTTTGTAAATGGTTATAAAATCGTTTAGCTTTTAAATCGTTCGTTTTTAAGCATGCTTTTTAAAACCTTTGGTTTGTTAAACATCTGTTTTTAAACAATTTGTTTAAACCTCTTTTTAATAAACATTATTATTCTAAACTTCGTTTTAAATCTTTGCTTTCAAAATAATTATAAATCAGCCAGAAAAATACAGATAGATTTTTCTTTCAGTTGTATAAGACGTATGATTTTAAAAATACTTGGAGTAAAGACAAATGGTTTGGGTCTTAAAAGTTAAAACCATTAAAACAATCATCCGTATTTATTCCATGCAAACCTCATGGACTACTCTAATTTAAGAGAATTGAAAAGATGAATAAGAAAATGAATAATATATAACCTCATGGACCACTCTAATGTCGGTAAAATATGCCATGTTACCTATTAATACAATAAATATAACTTAGATTGAGATACGTAACATATAAGAAGAGCTAACAGCCCGTGAAAATTTCATATATATTCCTACAAACTTTTAAAATATTATATATATTTTTATCAACTTTAAAATCTTTTTACTCTAATAGAAAAGGAACTTGAGATGACACGTGACAATATCATAATCTTTCTCATCAAAAATTTTTCGCTTCTATTTTTTATTAAATAATTATCTTAATTACTAATAATATTATGAGTAAATTACACGGGTGGTCCCTGTGGTTTGGTTAAAATTTTGGATTTGGTCCTTAAAGTTTTAAAATTGCAAATATAGTCCCTAATATTATAGTTATCTTTCATCAATGGTTCATACTCTGTTAGTTCAGTTAGTGATGTTAAATTTGTCAAAATAACTATTTTACTTGTAGGGATCATAAATGTAATTTACATTTTTTATTATAAATATGTTTATTATTTAATACACAAATAAAAAAATATTTTAAAAAATGTCTTCTTTTAAATGTTTGGTTTATAAATTTTTTTAAACCAATACGTGGGGTTTTTTAAACCTTTATAAAAATTTCTTCTTTATAAAAACGTTTAAAACTGAATTGTTTTTAAAAAAACTTAGAACTTGTTTAAGAAAAGATGTTTTAAAAAATGAGTGGTTTTAAAAAAAGAACTTTAAAAAATCAACAAGTTAAAAAAAGTTTAAATAATCAGATAGTTTTAGAATGACGTAAAGAAAACGAGCAGTTTAAAAACCGAACATTTAGAAAACATGTTTTAAAAAGTTTTTTATTTGTGTATTTAAAACGTATTTTATTAAATAATAATCTTATTAATAAAGAAATTATAAAAATAATATAGAAAATAAAAAAAATTGAAAAACAAAAATATAAAATTTTTTAATAAGAATAATACTATAGTTTAAAAGGTAAATTAAATAGATGGATAATGCGAGTAAAATGCTAATTTTTATGACATTTAACATTACTAACTATTAACTAACAGACCTAGGGACCATATATGAAAGTGAAAGAAATGTTAGTGACTATATTCAAAGATTTTAAACTTTAATAACCAAATCTAAAATTTTAACATAACCACAGGGACCATTCATGTAATTTACTCTAATATTATTAACCACTTTTTTAGATTAATAGCTTTTTTAATAAATTTAAAAAATAAATCTTTTTATTAATATTATTTTTAAAGAAACACTTTTTTATAAAACAAAAAGTTTTTCTAAAACATCAAACTTTTTTAAAAAATATAAAATATTTTAAAATTGGTGTTTTAGAAAAGTAAATTTTTAAAGAACAAGAAATAATTATATTGAGATTTATAATAAGTAAATTTTTAAAAATGATATTATTTTACAGTTTATTTTAGAATAAATTGTTTGTTTTTTTTTTGAAAAAAAAAATTTAAAAATTTAATATCATTTTTTTATTACTTATAACTTTTACTTATATGTAATTTTAGTTATAACATATATTAGAAAATTGTTTAATAATCAATAAATTTATATTATATTAATATTTTATTTATTCAACCCGTGTATTAAACGAGATTAGCAAAGCTAGTATCATATATATATTCTTATCAAAAAATGATTATTCTACCCTTGCAAACTAATTAAAACTAGGTTTATTACCCGTCGCGCGTTACCGCGACATTATACGTGATGTGATAAAGTATATAATACAATTGACCCAACTCGTTTTCAAACTAATTTTACGTCAATACGTAGAGTAACTCGAATTTATGCCGTTGAACAAAAACGTTTAATATTTGACCTGACAATTTCTAAACATAGACTTACAATAGAACCGCGCGTTGCTGCGGAGCTGTATGATGATATTAATGTTATTAATGATGTTGCGGCACGTCTGTGAACTTCGTTACGTTCCTTCCGCCGATGACACAATGTGGTTAAATAAATAAAAGAAACGTGTGAAGTTAGCATTTTTTGGTTTTGGAGTCAAACTCACGTCACCAATGGGCTAAGAGCCAAGTTATGATTTTTATTCACAAAGAAATATATTTGACAAAAATGGAGAATGAATGAAAAAAAAAAATTAGAAGACACATCAAAAGAAATAAGTTAACATAGCTTGGATTCGAACTCAAGACGCGGGGTTTAACAGCAAAGGCTTCAAACCGTTTGGACCAAGAAAAACGTATTGCAAGATTACTACAAAGACTATTATATCTCGTACTTAATATTGAATAAAAAAAAAAAATACACCGACCTTTGCAAATAAGTTATAGTAATGTCAAAATTTCTTTCTATTTTTTAATTTGGATTATGGCTGTGACGCCGCCCGGATGTTGTTGATTCGCCCAATTTTTTTTTATTCCGATTTTTTTTTGGTAGAAGAATTGTTTGTGTGTACGATTATCATTGGTAGACTTTAAAATTACCTAGTTTGATATAGATTACACATCAGTAACATCTTGTGTTCAGCAATATTTTCTTGCCGCTTTAAAATAAACTAGGGATGATGTCCCGACGCGCGTTACGCGTCTTTAAAACAGACAAAAACGAATCAAGGCTCAGATAAACGCATATTGTTTTTACCATCATAGCCTTTTTTTAACCGAACCTAAGTTTGTTGTAAATAATAGACATAAGTGAACATGATTATTGACCTCAAATTAACGTTTGGTTTACAAAAAAAATATAGTTTTTGGCTCAGATCTGGGTTTTCGGTTACCATGACTGCAACACAGGTTGCAAGTGCTACACTTGCCGTCACCGAGTATGCCACGCCAATCAACCACTCAGCCAGAGTCATCATAGCAATAACCAAGAAACCCACGGGTCTCAGATGACGGGTTGCCATCATCATCGACTTATAAACACCGACACCGAGTATGCCACGCCAATCGACCACCCGGCCAGAGTCATCATAGCAGTAAACAAGAAACCCACGGGTCTTAGATGACAGGTTGCCATCATCATTGACTTATAAACACCGAGGACCACCGCAATAAGTCGGGTCATGGAAAGGGGAAAACCAACCGACCACCGCTCGATTTGGGCTAACAAACCCCAACAAACACCATGCAAACAGTGAAGCGGCCGGGCCCTAAACAAGCACCGGTCACACACCGCGGCACGAACCCTAACCACGGCCGCGCACACACTGCGGGCACCGTACAACCATCACCCACAGAGGCTAAACGGAGGCCGGTTCGCACACCGACATCCCCTACGACGGCCGACAGCGGCGGAGGCGGCAGCGGCTCCCCTCTCCTTCCACAACAACCGAAAACCCCTCTCGCATAAGAGGTAGAAGAAGGGCCCGGACGGTCGGAGTTCGTCGGGCCGACGGCGGCGGAGGCGCCAGTTCGTCGCTCAAAAACCCTGCGACGGCCGACGGCGGCGGAGGCCGCAGCGGCTCCCCTCTCCCTCCACAACAACCCAAAACGCCTCTCGCATAGGAGGTAGAAGAAGAGGCCGGACGGTCGGAGTTCGTCGTCGCCAAACAGAAACCACCTAAGGCGCATGCAGAAGCACCAGCGGTGTCATCGCCGCCACCGGCAACAACAGACAAACACAAACACAAATATCGGGCACCAGCAAGACAATAACCCTTATAAGCTTTTCAACTTGGGGGAGGGGGTAAAATGAAAACCCCTCCAAAACTTGGTGGCCAAATCATCTACAAACAAAAACAAACTGCTGATGGCCTTGCAAATTTCATATATAAGGTAATTTTTTTTAATATAAAACTAATAATTTTGAGGAAAATAAAGTGGATATAATGCAATAATTGGATTTTGATATTTTGCTTGAATGCAAATTGACTACAACGATAGCTTCTGCAAAAGCTCACACATAGTAATTAAATTTATCATTATATCATTAGAATAAAATCAACAAATCGATGGCATTTGATATTGAGCTGGTTTGAAAGGATTAGTTTTTATAAAGGGCTTTGTATATAAGAAAGGGTAAATTTGTCCAAGAGCAAAAAATTATTAAAAGGACACATATAAGATTTTGAAGTTTTATCGGATATATATATGATACCAGATTTAATAAACCCGTGTATTACACGGGTTGAATAAAAATTTTATTTAAAAAAATATTTTCATTTTAAAAATTTTCTTATTATAAATCCCAATTTTAATTATTTTTTGTTTATAAAAATTTTACTTTTTTGAAACATCAATTTTAAAATATTTTATATTTTTAAAAAAGTTTGATGTTTTTGGAAATTTTCTTATTTATAAAAAATTATTTCTTTAGTTGACATATGTCACACATGCTAGTAAGTACTAGTTTTTTTTACTCGTTGCGCGATGCAATTGACACGAATTAATAAAGTATAGACTACAATTGACACAACTCGTTTCCGAAATATATTTACGTCGAAACGTATAGTAACTCGAATATATACAGTTGAGTGAAATTGTATTATATTTAATTCAACAATGACAAAATTACATAATGTCTCATTGTGCTTTTTATCGTCATTGTGTAATCTTAAAAATTATAAGTTTTGATACATTGGCGAAATAAAGTCATTGTGTAGCTCTAATTGTAAAACGCAATTATAGATAATAACTTTTTATTATGTATAAAAGATAATGACAAAAATAACATATTGTTTTATTTTCAATACTATGAGTTTTGATAAATGCATTAATGAAAGTATACTATTGTGCACTTATAATCGCAAAACACAATGATAAATAACAAGTTTATATAATCTATAAAACACAGTGATAATAATAACACAAAATGATTTAAAACGTAAAATATAATGATAAATACATATAACAAATGACATAAAATATATAACACAATAAACGTATATGACAATAAGCTGATGTATTTGACATAATTACCAAAATGCCTCATCTTTAAAATAATAAAAAGACACATGCCAAGCTCATAATCATTCTTAGAATTTTTAGATTAAATATCCTTTTTATTATAACCTTATCCTATAATATACCCTTTTAACTTGTTTTTTTAGTAATCTGATTTTTATTCAATAACAATAGTCTGTTAGTTGAAAAAAAAAACTATTTTATGCTTGCGTTTAGTTTTTTTTAGACTCAGAGTATAAGTTTTGTAAAAATGGAAGTTGTATTTAAAGTAAGATATTTTTAGGAATTGTAGTTTATATCAATCAATGATAGTTTGCTGGTAACGTGAAAAAGGAAACTGATACCGACTAAAAAACATTAGTACTATCATATAACTAATTTTAACTATATCTCTATCTCCATAACCAAGTGACCACAATGTCATACATTTCATTTATAAAGTTAACCACGTAAAGTACGTGATAAAGTTCACAAACGCGTCGAATCACTCCCACTTAATTTCTAGTTATCTTAAACAAAAATATTACAAATTGAAAAACATCCAATTATTGACACGTTATTTACGTATGAAAGAGCAACACCGTTTTTCTAAAAGACGAACATATAGGAAATTTCATGTGAGTTTCAAGTGACCCACTGGTCTGCCACCATTTCCACCCCTTTAATTCAACATCATCCTCTTCTTCATCTCTCCTATCAATTCAATCACTTTGCATTTTCAACGAATATGTCGGTTTCGGATTGTGATTCGTCCTCCCATGGAGGAAACAAACATCAAAATTTCAGAGAAGTTAGTCGTCATCGTGAGTTTTTCAATTCTCTACAACTTGGCTCCTATATTTCTCTATAATTTCTGTTTATTAATGCTTGTAACCATGTAAATTAAGTGACTTACAATGAGCGCGTTGCGCGCGTTTATAACCTCATTCTGTATTAAGAGACACTTACATAATAGATTACACATTGTACGCACAGGATTATTATTTGAAATGATTGGATCAACAGTAAGACCCGACTCAAAATCAAACAGGAAGGTATAGTTTCTTGGATCAGTCGTTTTTGATCTAGTGTCATTCCTATTTGTGTTTATTTTGTAATTAGTATTGACACTTATAAACTTTTTAGGTACTCCTAATGGACAAAGTTACTCTTAAAATTATGTCAAACTTATGCAAAATGACAGAATTAACAGAAGGGGGAATATCATGTAAGATACAAATAAGCTCACTCTTTGAATTTCCTTTTTTGTTAATCTAATATAGAGGCTCATCTGTGTTTACTGTGTATATATGTTTATTGCTAGCAATCATAAGGGTGTTGCTCCATTTGAACATGCTGTAAGTCATCATGATTGCTGGTAGAGGTGAAATGATATGTTTACTTTTTTTTTTTTTTTTTTTTTTTTTTTTTTCTCTAGTGGTGGAAGATATAAACAAGCAAAGACAGCCACAGACCAAATGGGATGCGGTATATTACATCCAGCCAACAAAAGAGAAGTAATTATATATTATTTATTTATTTATTTGTTTATTTATTTATTTATTTACTTATTATTATTATTATTATTATTATTATTATTATTATTATTATTATTATTTTGTTGTTGTTATTATTATTAGTATACTGGGATAATTGTTATGCAGATATCATTAATTTCTTTTTTCTTCTTTTCATCATGCAGTGTTTTCACACTCTTAGCTGACATGGCTGGAAAAAAACCACTTTACAGGAAGTACGTGAAAAACTATTATTTTTAAATGGATGTTTATATATATATAAAAAGAGAGAGGGTCAAATGCAAAACAAACTTGTTATAAAAGCATAGGAAACAATCTATAGGGTCTGTTTGAGATTGCTAATTTTGCTTGAAAATAATTGTTGATAAAAAAGATTTATTAACTTATAATTTTTCAAAAAAAGTTTTT
This sequence comes from Flaveria robusta, assembly GCA_025506415.1. NCBI lineage: Eukaryota > Viridiplantae > Streptophyta > Magnoliopsida > Asterales > Asteraceae > Flaveria > Flaveria robusta. Next base: position 6,986,154 of record CM046464.1, on the reverse strand, counting down.
AAAAAAATGTTTGAATTAGCTTATAAGCTAAAATGTCGTAAAATTACCAAAAGATACATAGTTTTATAATGAGTGGAGTTAATAGAAGATAGTAGAGGGGTATGATAAAAAATTAGATTAAAATAAGTATTCAAAAGTTGATAAGTAAATCTCCACTTACTTTTCAAAACCTTTTTTTTACCCTATATGAAAAGTTAGTTTGAAAAGTACTTTTGGGTTTGCTAAACAATTTTTTTTTTACTTATTAACTTTTCAAAAGTTAATAAGTCAAATGTTGATGCAAAATAAGCAATCCCAAACACCCACATAATCAGATTAATAAAATGGTTATGAGGTATACTTCATTAAACAACACCCGTTAGTGCATATGTGGCTTACGCTCATGGGAAACGCACTCCCCCATCCTTAAACGGGTAGTGAGTGAGCTCACGAATGCGAGTAAAAAACAATATCACTTACACGTTTCATATATATACATATAGGTGTAGCTATATATCACACTCTCACACACTCAATAACACACCACTTCTTTCTGCCGTGAGTGATAAATGAGAGGTGATGTGGTCTTACTTCATAGTCATACTCATAGCATTCACAAATTTTTTACTCATCATTATCCATATAATTACATTAAAAATTACTATTGTTTCTCATTCTTATCCAAATTTTTTATCTACTTTATTATTCTTTAAATAATTTTTATCATAAAATCAAAAATTTCTTAATATTTATTATGTGTAAAATATGACCTTAATTTAAATAAAATGTGATTTTTTTAAAAGGTTGCAACACCATGCTGCCGTGATTATTTTTTAAAGTAGTTGTTACGAGAACATCGAATTACATGGTGTGCTCGCATAGATTTGAAAATAATTTCTTGATCAAAAGAAGTGAATTATCAAATTGAGGTGTTGTTATGTGCTTAAGTGTGTAATAGTGTGATGATTATTAAAGGTAGTTATTATTATCACATTTTATACCGGTGTTGTTATGAGTGTCTTGAATCTACTTTTGTAAATGAAGGTAAATATTCTTTCTTATAAAACCCTCATGCATATGTATGTCGTTTCTTATTGGTTCCTACGTTTTTTATAAAATTTTCTTTTGTAGAGATAGTGGCTGTTAATTATACGTGTGTATTATTGTACTTAAACCTTACTTGGTATTAACTTTCATTCACCTTCATTTCTGCAGTGCTTACATCTTCTTTAGTTCACCCACTCCACAAGAATTGATTGCTTATATCACATCCGAGCCAAGAATAAAATCTCGCTTGCGTGTCATCAAGGAGGTTAAATCATATTTAAAATGGTAATATAAGTAAAATTCTCATCATATTAACTTAACTAATTCATAGGGAATTTTGTAACCTACAGATTAACTTGGAGTACGTTGTCATTGATAGCCAGGTATACATACATGCTTGCGTACATACATACATATATATATACATTCATAGATACATGTATATACATACACACACTAGGTTAGTATACATCGTTTGATGAAAATATAATTATATCATTCATAAGTGTCTAAAATATATCAAATAAATATCTAATATGACATAATATACATCATTTGATCAAAATTTTAAATTTTTTTATCTGCACACTCGAAAATCATGCTAACGTTCCTCAAGTGTGTCATCATCAATTGAATAAAGAATTCTATCTTCATCATTTTTAGAATCTCTAACTTAAGAAGCAAGACCTAATAACCCTCAAATGTATCATCATCAATTGAATCTAATTACATTAAAATAAGTAGGTTTTAATTTGCAAGACTTAATAATTCTCACAATAATATTTTAGAATTATAATAAAATTCAATAAGAAATTAAATAAAAATTAATGCTTTTAAGTTACGATATATGCTTTCAACCAAAATCAATAAAAAAAATTAATGTTTTTAACAGACAAACAATACATGCAAATATATTTCTAATATAAAAACTGACAAAGAATTTAACTTTAAAAATAAATAATAAAGCAAACACCCGCTAATCTACTATCTCAACAAAAATGTAATTCATACCAATTTCATTACATTTAATTATTTTTATATAGGTTAGAAAACTCATGTATTATACGAGCTAAAAAAAATAAACAGTGATCAGTAATGATAAGTTATAAACTATAAGATGATTGAACAAATTAATTGATCATGATAAACAAAATGTTGAATTCAAAAATCTATAATTAAAAGACTACTTTTTAATGGTTTATAAACTTTTAGTGGTTAACAAATAACCTTAAGTCTGAATGGTTAAAAGTTAACCATTAATATGTTACCTATTAACCATTTATAATTAAGGTTATGTACATTTTAACCTTTAATAGATTATGAATTATTAAGAGCTAGCATCTTAATAATCATAAAATGCTACTAAATAGTCTCTTACGAAGAGACCAGTGATATGTTTCTCGTTATTTAATAGAAGAGAGAGAGAGTGAGGAAAAATAATGACGAGAAGACATCGGAGAATGACATTTGTCTTACAAAAATTTTTTTTTATTATATTCTATAGATATAATTACTTTCATTATTTAATTAATAATCTTTACTATAGTTAATTATTTGTCCTTGTGATTGGCAATTTGGCATACAGTGCTTCATCACTGATCATGGTAAAGCCTTAGAAGACCTATACGGGGATGAAGAAATTCATCCAAAAGGAGATGAATATCTTGCAGCAATGGCCAACCGTATTGCAACTGTCTTTGTCTCAATGTCGGTATGTACATAATTCTATTCATTTCCTTCTACTTTTTTTAAAAGTTAATAATATAGCATCTCTATATTTTGATTATTTTTGGCATAAAGGTATAATTACCCATCTATATCTCTGTTAGGTGTGGAAATACACTAGATACATGTGTCTTGTTCTTGCATTCACACATTCACGGAATAACACAAAGAGATAAACACCCTTGCAAAGAATTTACGTTCTAAACACACATACATTCACAGATAAATGTTGAGATTACATAGGTATTTATACTCATTAGTTGTGACGGTTAATTAACTGCCAAATGATAGTCACTTGGCATCAACCAACAGTCCAGTTATGGCTATACACTTAACGTACCCATTTCTTATTCTAGTGACACGGACTTACATTCATATTTGACATATCTAGTTCACATGTGAAATGTACATATTTTACTAATCTTTTGATGTGTAACACTTAGATAACAATATTATGCCAACGCCAACATTGTTAGTCTTTAACAAGCTTTTATGCTTTTGTTTTTCAGGAGTTCCCACTTGTACGTTACCGAGCTGCCAAATCCACCACAAAGACAACATTTTGCGATATGTTACCTTCAAAACTTGCTGCTGCTGTTTGGAATTGTCTTATGAAATATAAAACTCTCAACAATTTTCCACAGACTGAAACATGCGAGTTGCTCATCCTAGATAGATCAATAGATCAGGTTTTTTCTTTTGCTGAATAAGTTAGTTTTTTTTTTCTAATGAAAAAAAATATTAAGTTAGAGTAGTTTAATTTAATCAATTTGCAGCCTAATTTATGTGTCCTATAATAGATTTTTCCTTTGTAGATTGCACCTATCATTCATGAATGGACCAATGATGCCATATGTCATGATTTACTAGAACTAGATGGGAACAAAAGTGTTCAGGAGGTTAGTTCACACCTGTCGTTATTAGGAACTTGATAGAGATAAAGTGGTGACTAAGTTTATGCACTTTAATTTGCTATTATACTGGTTTGGTTGAAACAGATAGCTGCAAGAATTCACAGTATTCGTCAAGAGACAGGAGTTAACGATGTAGGAAAACTAGAGCGTGATCTTGTTTTCGGAGATGCAGGAACGAAGGATGTCATCAATATTCTTAAACAACAAAGGGTGGGAAAATGCTACGAATGCGTGAGCATTATTTATATGTGTGTTTTACTTGTGCCAATTCTTACTTCATAAGGTTGCCTATTCATGCAGGGTTTAACAAATGAATGCAAGGTGAGATTATTAATGATCTATGTAGCAACTCATCCCAAAGAGTTTGAGAGTGACAAACTTACAAAGTTAATGGAGGTAAAGATTTTCTTTATTTTTGATGTAACTCAATCCATAGTAACACCTATATTGAAATATATAAAAAAAACTTATTTAGATTTTATTCATGAATTTAACTTGTGAATTTACTTTTTCTAATATAATTATTGGACAATTTTTGGCATTTCAGTTAGCAAACTTATATCCTGATAATATGAATGCTGTTTACAATATGAGATTTCTCCGGGCAACACATGTAATGAAGCCCTCCACTAGTGCCTTTTCTCTAAAATTTCATTATAAGGTATGTTCATGATTCAATGTGTAGGTGGTTAAATGGGTTGGATGTAACCGGATTAATCAACTCTAAAACACAATCAACATACTTGTGACTATAACAAGTCATGAATCTTTCTATAATGCTACTTGAAAACCACTAAAAAACTTTTCTCTATGACTTGTATTTATACTACTCCTAACCTTGCTAAACAAACAATTTTTATTTAACTCAAAAACTTACTCCTAAAATTATTCAACTTTTGTTAGATGTCAAACAAGCCATTTTGATTCGTAGATTTATTGAATAAACGAATGACCTTGTGAAAGAGTAAGATAGTTGATTTAATATTTTTAATAGGTTTGTTTACATTACATGGAATTCATAGTGAAACCTTAAAAATCTAACCATGCCCATGTGATCAAATTAATAATCCTAATAATAATCAATACTTAACCCTAAAAATAATCAATACTTAACCCTAATAATAATATAGTCTAATATTCCCCCGTAGTTATAGCAGAAGTAACTATACGTTAAGACTGTAAAACATAAAAAACATAAAACCAAAAATAATAAGATAAGCATGTTTCAATCAACTTGAATATCCAAACTTTTTCCAACAAAATTAATATTATGTTTGATGTTGTCATTCAAATTTTGATTGATTGTACAATTCATAGTACATTTGATAGTTCATTGGCTCTTGATCTAATTACTGACGACCGTAGTTGTTGGCGATGTATCGAGGCTAGCAAACGAAAATCTCTTGGATCCGTAGATCAAGAGATGACATATGTAGATATAAAAAAAAAAAAGAAAACAAGACCGGTGATGTGTTCAGACGACGATCTCTTGGATCCGTAGATTAGAATATAAGACCGTAACTTGAGATCGGTGTGCCTGGACCATGGTCCTTGGTGTGGCTAAAACACCTATAAATAGAAAGGAAAAAAAAGGAAACATAGTGACTGCTACAAGTTAGCAGCCATAATCATGAAACGAACCAAGGGAATGTATATGAACAAATCAAGAGAATAGATATAGGTAACAGGTTTGAATATTCAACCAATAACAAAGCTTTATTCAACAGAAACTAAAAAATTGAGAAGAAACAAAACAAAATACAAAGGTGGTACAGGGCGGTGGCGGTGGCGGTGGCAGCACACCGCCCTGTCCAGGGTTTGAACTCGGTGTTGATGGCTAGGTTTTGTATGTTTTTGTGGTGGTAAAACAGAGAAGAAGGTACTCAGAACCCTAAGACTCTGATACCATGTGAGATGATAAGATAGTTGATTGAATATTATTGATAGTTTTGATAACATTATATATAGTTTATAATGAAACATTATATATAATGAATCCACACAAGAGTACTAACAAAGCCCGTGGGCTCATACTACTAACCCTAATAATATTTAATACTTAACCGTAATAATAATATAGTTCTAATAGTCTTCATTGAGAATTGATATGTTTTGATAGAATGATATGGATTAAGAACAATGAAACGACATATATATTAATTCTATCTTTTTGTTATTTATTTTTTTACACATAACCCTTTATATACACATTGAACCAGCACTACCAAAGGGTTAAACCCATTCGATTAGCGTAATCTTATAACCACCATAGGTATCTTCTGTAAATCACTGTAGTTTGATATATGTTAACGGCTTGCATATTATATATATATAAGTTAGTGTATTTTCTGTTTTACTGTACCAACATCAAACTAAAACAACATTGCAAATTCAAAGTTGTTTTGCACAATATCAACTTGGTGTATGTCAAAAATCAACAATAAACACTGTTGGTTAACTTACATATACGATAACAAGTTAAATATGTGTTGTTTTTGTGGATATTGTATGAACTCTAGTAATTAACAAATATGGAACTTAGTGTATTTTGAAAGAAATTTCTTAACAATATGGAGGTTAAATGTATATAAGTTAGTGTATCAAATTTACAGGCATGTAAATAGAGTTATACAATCAAACTAAAAACAATAAGCAATACTTCATTTATATAACTATGATTTGAATATCATAATCAAAATATTAAACATGTCATTTACATATATGTAGACAAGTTTACATATATGTTTACGTATATGTAAACAAGTTTACATATAAGTTTATATAAGTCTACAGGGAGGGTTTCTGAGAAAACCAATAGTTATGTGAAAACCAAAGAAAACTATGGAATCCAATAACATAATTCATAATTTTTTTGTTATTTTAATTGTTAAAATGTTATTTAAGTATTTGGTACATATATGTTAAGCATACATACAAAAATGAAGATTCTTACGTATACGTAACACTATGTCGAATGAAAAATGGTTACGTAAACGTAACCTATGTGTGACGTATATGAAAAACCATGCTACGGTTTCCATTTGATTCATACCCTTATTTATATATACTCACACATATATATAGAGGGTAGTGATAAAAAATTTATACATTATGTAACCGTTTTCATTGGTTTTCTCTAGGTTTCTCATAACTTTGTGGTTTTCTTTGGATTCTTCCACTAAGTCTATATATATGTAAATGATACAACTTTATAATTTTCAAGTATTTCATAAGTTTTTAAATAATCAAAAGAAAAATCATACATTAAGAACAAACCCAAATTGGATTATCTGCCCCACAGATTCACCAACAACTTCATTTTCATCGTTTTCGTCATCTTGAAAAAATCAACAACAAACCTGAGTAGAATACATTGTGTGTTCTACATTCTTAAAGATCAATCAAAACACACCTGACTTTCTTAACTATTTTCAAAAGAAGAAAACATAATGTTTCAAACTGTAATTTTCTACCGGGGAACATAGGTTTGTCGTTCATCGATAATACCTTCTGCTAGCATAAAATCCTACTCGGCCACTTTGCGATTCAGCGTTTTAAACAATAACCATGAATACGTCGACAACAATGATTTCGACGGATGAAGATGAAAATTTTCAAATGATTTTGAATATGGATAACACAATTGCGAATGAATTTCAATTTGAATCGCTGATTCATAGTTGAAATTGATCATGATTTTCAATTAATTTGTGTTTACTTGATTTGATAATGAAATATACATAGGTAACAAAAAATAAAGTGTTTAAGTTTGAAAATAGGTTGACAAATAAAAAGAGATCCACGTTCTGTAAAGAAAATATATTGTTTTTTATTTTGATTTGAAAATCTTCTTTCTTGAATTATCTAGTTTTTGATATTTTAGAAAAGTAAAATTACGTGATAAGTAGGAAACGAATTAGTCAGTTCTAATTTGTTGAATTACATTATTACTCTTTATAAATAAATAATCAGATAACAAAATCCAATAAAATAAATGGCAAATATTAGTTTTCGTGGTTTTAAAGATCTTTAAAAGTTTTAAAATGATCCTGACCTTATTGTAATATTGATCCAGAAGAAAAAGCATGGTCTTAAAAAAAATAGTCCTGGTGAAGAATCAAATAGAAAAAATAGTCCTGGTGAAGAATCAACTACGCAGTTATCACACTTTCATCCCATGATTGAGGTAGTGTGACAAACTAATTTCCAAATAAGCATGTATTATCATATTATGGAAGAGATTATTAAATAATTTTTTAACAGGAACTGATTGAAAAACTTGACAAAAACAAACTTCCAATGAATGAATATCCATGCATGCATGACCCAAATCCAACTAATTATGGGGATTCACATTCTATGTCACAAAGTGTACGTGATACTCATGCTCGGTCACACAGATCCAAACCATCAACAAGTGCTAGTTCTGGTGATGGCTATTCAAGGTATCCATACATACATATAACATGTGTAGTGTGTAGATGTGTTTTTATTTCAGATTTAATAATATTTAAAAACTCAACACTTTGCTTTCACCCTTGTAATATTTACTAAATAAATTGACTATAACGCACATGAATGCGAGGGGTAAGAAACAAACCGTTTTTATAATTTTACTTATTTCATTTATATTGGATAATGTTCATTACAGAACACTAACTTATTGCTAGAACAAAACAACAAACTTAATAATTAATAATATTTAAAAACTCAACGGTTTGCTTTCACCCTTGTACTATTTACTAAATAAATTGACTATAGCACACATGGATGCGAGGGGTAAGAAATAAACCGTTTTTATAATTTTACTTATTTCATTTATAATGGATAATGTTCATTACAGAACACTAACTTATTGCTAGAACAAAACAACAAACTTCATAATTTATTTTTTTTGATAAATATTTTATATTCTTTACATTTTATACTTCTTATATATAAATGTGCATAATGAAAAACCATCAAACTAATATGTTAATTCATTTTTAATATATTAAAATGTTTACCCACACATGTACAATTTATGTGTAAGTAGTATAACCTAACATGACTTACGCATGTATAGATTTTATACATTAATGCAAAATTGTCAACAAAGTAAACTTTATGCAGTGATTCAAGTCTGACTCGCACAAACAGTGAGTTAAAGAAGATGGGAAAACGTATTTTTATTTTCATTGTTGGTGGAGCAACTAGATCAGAGGTGAAAATAATTATCCTTTTTTATTTAAGTAATAGTTTTAATGATAACTTTTTTAACATTTCCAATTTCTTTCAGTTGCGGGTTTGTCACGAGTTGAGTACAAAATTAAGAAGAGAAATTATTCTAGGTTCATCTAGTCTTGATGACCCAACCCTGTTTGTTGAGGTAGTCTGTGATTTTTATTTAACTTCTTAGATGAAAATGATCGAATAATATTCCCTCAATATTGATTGCACATTTGTTTGTTTTTATTTCAGAAACTAAAGTCGCTGACTTCAAACAGTAACAAGATCTTGTTGGATGACCTTGAAATCTAGAGATGTCATATATCTTGTGTTTATTTAGTTTGCGAACCAAGATTATTTAATTTTCATTTCCCTACTAAAGTTTAAGATTATATACATAAACTTTTTCATTACTAGTCGACATCTTTGTTAAAATTTTTTAGTTCTATGTTTTGAAAACTACATGCAAGCTAAGGGTTTTTTCTAATGTTATCAACCAGTGTAATTGGAACCTCCATGTCTTATGTCTAGTAGTCGAGTAGTGTAGGAACACCGTTTGAATATTTGGATTACAATACAGAATTGAGATGAAAAATAAAAACCATTTGAAAATTTTAACCAATATAGAATGATAACAAGTTGAAAAATAACAGAAATATTTTTGTTCGACATAGCTCCATCAAAACATATTTCGAGTCATCTACATGAATAGGTTGATCTTACAGGGTACAACAACCTAAACATATTATATTATCGGGATTATCTTAACACACAAACCTATGCCAGACGCAAGAGTGCATAGATTCAAAAATATAGGAAACTATCTTTATTAAACCGGTGTATTACATGGCTTGAAAAATAAAATATTAAATAAAACAAAAATTTATTAATTATATAATGATATTCTAAGATAATATATAATTAAAATTTTATATGAGTAATAACTATAAGTGATAAAAAATGGCATTAACTTTTTATACTTTTGTTTTAAAACTTTTTTTGTTTTTCAAAATATAAACTAACTATTTTTTTTCAAAACAAATCATTTTAAAAATATTATTTTTGAAAATTTCCTTACTATAACTCCCAATTTTAATTATTTATTTTTTATAAAATTTATAATTTTTAAAAACATCAATTTTAAAATATTTCATATTTAAAAGGTTTAATATTTTAGAAAAAATTTGATAAATTTTTTTCTTTGAAATAACATTATTAAAAAGATTTCTTGCTTAATTTATTAAAAAAATATTCTTAATCTAAAAAAGAATTAAATAAAATTATTAGTAATTAATGTATTAATTGATAGAAGAGATAAACATGAAAAGTTTGATTAGGAGTAATGTGTTAGTTACACGTGTCACCCTTAGTTACTTTTTTATTATAATAGGAAGATTCTTCCAAGTTTGATGGTTGCAACATGTAACAATCCAATGTTACTTAAGAGTATTCTCAACAATTCACATATGCCTAGTATACATATACTAGAGATTATGAATGTCAAGAGACATTCTATCGATACACATTTAATCTATCGTTAGTGGAATTATCGAGATTATAGAAAGTGTAGATGTGGTAGCCTATAAGTTAGAACTTCATGAGGAGATAAGTGAAGTGCATCCGCTAATCAATGTGTCAAAGCTTAAGAGGTGTTTCTCGGATGAGACATTTAGACTTCACTAGAAGAAATCTAAGTGGATGAATTGAATTTTATGGAGGAGCCGATTGAAATTCTAGAGGCGAGAGAGGAGATTTAGGGAAAACGAATCTAAATCGTTAAGGTAAAATTTAGTGCGAAGAGAGGCTCGGAATTTACATAGGAATCAGAGGAAACCATGAAAAAGAAATATTGTCAACTATTTATCAATTAGTGCGATTCTTAGGATGTGACCACTCATTCTAAAGACAGGTAGTTATGTGAATGAACGGAGTGGAATTACGAAAGAAAAATCCATAATAGAAATTTCTTATGGATTTGAGAAAACTGAAACACAGCCGACCATTATAGGTTCTACAGTTTAGCCATAACGATCCGTCATGGGGTAGAATCGGTGATCAGGTGAAGTGACCTCATAGCAGATTTCCAAGATAGGTGGTAGCGGTCTGCTAGGGTGGTCGCGGACAGCCATGGGTAAAGCATATCAGTTGTAACTTTGATATTAACGTTAGAATTTCACGCCCAAAATACAAGTATCTTCAAGTGTTTTTAAAATTTCATGTCAAAAAGTTTAATATGAAAAATACATATCTAAAAATTCAAAAAAGTTAATACATTTTGCTTCTATGTCAAAAAAAATAGCATCGGGTTTATACTCGGGTAAACGGGTATGTGGTTTCGAGTAATCGGGCCAGGTATCACTAGATCTCATACCCACGAAAAATTTAAAACTATTCTCATACCTGGTCCAATGCCCGTCGGGCTTCCGATATACTCATCACATATGTTACGTGTTTCAGGAATACCAAGTGGACTCGAGTTTTTATTTTATTTTATTTTATTTTTTATTATTATTATTATTTTTTTTTTTCCATCCCTAGGTTGGCTGACCATAGTAGGATAGGTAATGATACCCCTTTAGTCCCTCTAGAAATCCCCATGTTACTTCTTTAAACCTGAAATTTCATACATAGGAATAATACAAGAAAACGGAGAGTCACACATGAAGTTTTTCCAACGTAGATTTTCTTAATAATTTGTCAGTATTGGTCGTTTCCTACGCAATGGGACAAAACGTAGAGAACATCTAAAATTCCTATTAAAGAAAATGATGATATTGTTGCATGCATCAATAATGTCAAAGTCTAAAAGTTTTAACAAAGTCTGAAAAGTTTGGAAACATGTGATTCCCCATAGCCATCACAAAAGATAAAAGAAGGAAAGCATCCGACAATTTTGTGCATGTAATGTCATGGATGACAACCTGTAATGGATTTTAGTTTTTGGTTTTTAATAATAATAATAATAATAATAACAATAACAATAATAATAATAATAATAATATAATTTTATTATATTAAAATAATAATATGAGATGATTTTTTATTGTATAATAGCACTAAGGTCATCTTCACACTAGATTTTTTATTGTATAATAGCACTAAGGTCATCTTCACACTAGATTTTTTATTGTATAATAACACTAAGGTCATCTTCACACTAGATTTTTTATAATAGCACTAAGGTCATCTTCACACTAGATTTTTTATTGTATAATAGCACTAAGGTCATCTTCACACTATCTATTTTCCCGGGAGGCCTCTCTCAATCGTTAACATATTCTCATAGTCTCGATCTCTCCTAGCGACAACTAGATCACTCTTCCTCTTCCGCATCGGTCATTGATTTCTTTTGTATGTTATTGTTCGAGAGTCTAGTTAGTAATAAAGTTCTATATTTTCTATAGAATATGAATTCATAAACTTGAAATTTTATTAGATATGATAGGTTTTAATGCAGTTTACATATAAGTGCAACAAATTTTAGATTTATTATTGGCATACATGCGTCACATGATATTTAAAATGCTACAAATATAACTCAAGAGAAAATATGAATATTATAAAATAAAAAAGGAGTACTGTTACTACTACATATATATACCATTACCTTAAATAAAAATATGATAAATAAAAAAAATGCCAATAATATGAACATGCCGACCGTTTTTCTAAAATGAGTAACAGTTTGGAAATTTCATGTTACCCACTGGTCTACCACCATTTCCACACTCTATAATTCAACCCCATTATCTTCTTATTTTCTTGTGTTGAGTTCTTCGATCAATCGAAGCAGTTTGCATTTCAACGAATATGTCGATGTCGGATTCTGATTCATTTTCCCTTGGAAACACGCATCAAAATTTAAGAGAAGTTAGTCGTCATCGTGAGTTTTTCTATCAAATTTCACTCCTATAGTTTTGTATAATTCATGCTTATTGCTTGTGTTGAGTATGTGTTCGTGTTTGTGTATAACTTCTTTCAAATTAAAAGATACTTACACTATATTGCATACTGTAATTGTAGGATTATTGTTTGAAATGATCAGAATGACAGCCAGACCCGACTCAAAATCAAACCATAAGGTATAGTGTTTTGGATGGTCAAGGGTCACTAATTGTGTTTATTTTGTTAGTATTGACACTCGGTTTTCTAGGTACTCCTAACGGACAAAGTTACTCACAAAATTATATCAAGCTTATGGAAAATGACTGAATTAAGTGATGAAGGAATTTCGTGTAAGATGCAAATTAAGCCCTCTTTGAATTCCTTGGTAGAAGTGACCGCACATATTTATTTTCTCATTGTGTAGTGATGGAAGATATAAACAAGCAAAGACAACCACTGATCAAAGGGGTTGCGGTATATTTTATCCAACCAACAAAAGAAAAGTAATATTATTATCATCATTTTTATTTTATTAGTACTATTATCATTTTATTGTTGTTATTTACGTTTTTGATCATGCAGTGTTTTCACACTCTTATCCGACATGGGTGGAAGAAATCCTCTTTACAAACAGTACGTAAATTATTATTATTATTATTATTATTATTATTATTATTATTATTATTATTATTATTATTATTATTATTATTCAAATAATAATAATAATATTATTATTATTATTACTACTATTACTATTACTATGATTAGTATTATGATTATCACCATTATTGTTATCACCATTATTATTATGATTATCAGTATTAATGTTATTATTTTTATTATCATTATCAATATTATTATTATTGTTATCATTATTGTTATTATTGATTTTATTTTTGTTTTTGCATATATTAATATTATTTTATATAATCTATCATCTGATATGGGTGCACAAAGCCTCTATGTATAACTATGATGATTTTAGAACTCATAAATATTTTTAGAACTACAAGATCATATTTACACATAAATATTTTAAGTTGTACATAAGAAATAGAGTTAAATGCATTTTACGTCCTTGAGGTTTAATAGAAATTATCATTTGAATACAAAAGTTTAAAATGTTACCATTTGCATCCAAATGCTTCATTAAAATTGCCATTTGAATCCATTTGTTTACACTTAACTAACACGGTTAACTTTTTCCATTAAGTTTCCAACATGAAAGTAATTTAGTCAAAAAAATTACAAAATAAAAAACCAACTCACATGAGAGTTTTTATATGTTTAGCTTATTTTGATAATTGCAATTATAATTTGACTCTATAATAGTCTTTTAATGTTTTGTTTTGTTAATGTATTTTGGTTTAGTAATCGTGTTACTTTTGCCCGTTTTATAAAACATAGATTTCTTTGGTTTAAAGTTTAATTATGATTACGATGATTGAAGTTTTATGATTATTATTTATGAGCAGTTAATGTCATATTATTAAATATTTTTATACTTTTATGATAATCGTTTGTCTTTTATGGTTATGATTCAAATAATTTATGTTATATGACTTGTTTGTTTATATATATATATATATGTATATATATATATATATATATATTGTTTTGTATGTTTTATAAAGTTAAAAGTGAATCACTTTTAGTTAGTTATACTTATATTTTATTTTATCTACTAGTACATCCAGAGATGGCTTTCTTAATAAAATAAAAAAATTGCTGACTTATTATTCCTTGTAAATTAAAATTGCAATGGTGATTAACAAAAGAGACTGAACGTCTAAGACTTATCACGTCGAGCTGATTTTTTATTTTGTTGACTAAATTACCTATAATTTAGAAAACTTAACGAAAAACCTTAACGACGTTAATTAGAAGTTGTTAAGTGGATTCAAATGGCAATTTTTGTGAAACTTTTGGATGCAAATGATAAAAATTAAACTTTTGGATTCAAATGTCAATTTATATGAAATCTCAGGGATGTAAAACGCATTTAACTCTAAAAAATAATTTAAATATTGTGCTTAATTGTCTCTCTTATAGTTTGTTTGAAACTAATAATAAAAATTATAATCTACACATGTGTAAGTCATATATATATATATATATATATATATATGTATTATACTGTCTACACATATATATCTATGTATATATACAATACACATTCGTAGAATATTGCAGTTAAACCTTACTTATTCTGTACTAACTTTTGTTCTTCGTGATATCTTCAGTGCCTACATTTTCTTTAGCTCAGCCATTTCACAAGAATTACTTACTCACCTCAAATACGATCAAACGATAAAATCCCGCTTATATGACATCATGGAGGTCAAATCATATTTTAAATTATATTTTGAAGTAAAATTATCATCATATTATCCTAATTACTCTTTTGGGGAATTTATGATTCACAGATAAATCTGGAGTACATTGTCATTGATAAACAGGTATACATGCATTCATGCATAGTCGTAGGGTCGCAAGAATTTTGAACCACTGATTAAAACAACTCAATGGTTTCTGAAATCTAAATTGATTAAATAAATATTATGTTAAAAGCAAGTGTCAAAATAAACATTTAAATGTTAGTCGTTAACATTTAAATATGTGTATAACTTATAATTTACACATGTGTTAAATGAGTTGTCTATAGAAATAAAATTGGAACTTACTTTTTTACGGTAACCTAAAATATATGTTAATCACTTTGATTAATAATGTCCATAAGTATTTTGTAAATTTAGAAACAAACATTCTTTTTTATTTATCTATTCCATCATTACCCTAGTATGTTACCGAGTAATAATGAATTGAGAAATTGAGAAAAAACAAAAGAAATTGAGAAAAACCCTATATCAAATGTTAACGTACTTTTCACTACTTAACTTGTGTTAATTCGTCAAGATAAATCACAATCATTATTATTTTTATTTGAATAACATTATTACACATATATAACGTTATGTTATACATATAGCGGAGTGATCCCTTGAAAATCATGTTAAAATTGAAAACCATGAAAACCATATTATAATTGAAAATCGTAAAACCATGTGTTATGTATATATAGCTAATTGTTATCATGTGAACAACTATAAGTTATGTATATGTAAGTCATACAAGTTACGTATACATAACTTGTTTCGCCATCATCTTCATTCGTTGGAGTTTAAATTAAAAAAATATGTAATGACATAAAATAATGAGGTTGAAAGTCACTTAAACATATTTAAAAGAATTTAAAAAATAAACAATTTTTAAATTATGTAATTTGCTAGAGGTGGGTTTTATGATTTTCAATTATACACATGGTTTTCATTAGATCTCTCCTTTATATAGGGTGCAGAATTAATCCTCCTTTATTACGATAATCGTGCAAACTTCATCAAGATCAATCAAAATCATTATTATTTATTGTTGGAATAATATCATTACACATATATAATGTTATGTTCTTTTATGTATATGTGTAAATTTATATGTGTAAAAAATATAGCAAGTGTAAGTTACTTACACATGATAAATATTTAAAGGTGTAAGTGTAATTTACACTTCTCATAACGTTTTTACACTTGGGAATTTACACATTTATATACAGGAACATAACATTATATATGTCTAATGATGTTATTCAAACAAAAAAATAATGATTTTACTTGATCTTGATAATGTTAACATGGTTATCACAATAAAGGATGGTTAACATTCGTTTCATTCCCTATATATATATATATATATATATATATATATATATATATATATATATTATGATGCAAAACGAATGTTAATCCTCTTTTATTACGATAACCGTGTTAACTTAATCAAAATCATTAATTTTTTGTTGGAATAACATCATTACACATATATAACATTATGTTTTTTATGTACATGTGTAAATTTATAAGTTTAAAAATATATGACAAGTGTAAGTTACTTACACCTAACAAATATTTAGAGGTGTAAGTGTAACTTACACCTCTCATAACTTTTTTACACTTAAAAATTTACACATATATATAATAGAACATAACATTATATATGTCTAATGATGTTATTCCAATAAAAAAATAATAATTTTGCTTGACCTTGATGAAGTTAACACGGTTATCGCAATAAATGATGGTTAATATTCGTTCCCTTCTCTCTCTCTCTCTCTTTATATATATATATATATATATATATATATATATATATATATATATATATGAAAAAATTCAAATGAGAACCCTTTTTTTATTGCAAGAACTTGTGAAAACCCATCAACAACAATGAATATAATTATTATTTTTGTTTAAATAATATTATTACATATATAAAAGATTATGATTTTTATTTAGATGTGTATATTCACAAGTGTAAAATAGTTTACAATTGTATAAGTTTTGCAAAAAAACACATATATTCGAAGTTGTAAGTAAAGCTTACATCATTGTAACTTTTTTACACTTATGAATTTGTACATGTACATAAAATATCATAATCTTTTATATATGCAAATATTATTTAAACAAAAACAATAATGGTATTCATTGATCTTGACGGGGTTGTCACAAATTTTCACAATAACAAAGGGTTCTCATTTGAAACTTACCCTATATATATAGAGTAAATTACACTTTTCGTCCTTTATGTATAGAGTAAATTTCAGGTTTCATCCTTAAACTAAGAACATTACAGTAAACATTCTTTACTTTTAAAAAAGCATGCACGTTTCGTCCTTTCCTCTAACGGATGTTATTTTATCTGCTAAATCAGGTCATGTGCCTTGCACACGAGGGCAATTTAGTCATTTTAATCCATATGAATATTAAAATAATAAAATAAAACTAGACCCACTTAATCCACATCATCATCATCTTCACTATTCATCATCTTCACCATCCACCATCCACCATCCACCATCCAGCACCACCACCACGTACCCTCACCCCATCATCACCGCCACCCCCTTCATCATCATCTACCCTCGTCCCCGCCACCGCCCCCACTTTATCATCATCATCTTCTTTTTCTTTTTCATCATCTTCATCTTCATATTCATATTCTCATTATCATCATCATCTTCATCACATCATCCACCCTTAAATTATGATTTGAAATTCAAATCAATTATAAACATTCAAAAACTACCACCATTTCAACCTTCAAAAACCCTCCACCACCAATGTCACCCCCATCAAACCTCAACCCACAAACACCCGACCACCATTATTATAACCTCCACCAAACCCCAACCTGCGACCACCCAACCACCACCATCATCACCTTCATCAACCCCAACCAGCAATTAATTGACCACCATTTTCGTCATTTGGATCACCATAAACCACCATCCCTTCTATTATATCTAGGTTTTGTAAAATCATAAATATGTTTTAGATCTAGGGTTTTTCAACCATGAGATAGAGAAAAAGGAAGAGAAAGATGAGTGAGAGAGACATAACAGCAGGGAGTGGTGATGGTGCTGAAGACATCGTCGATGGTGGTCGCCGTAGACATGACTTCAGGTTTAGAAATGGTTGAGAGAAAAGGAGTATAGAGAGACTTGAGGGTGAGGTGGGGTGGGGTGGGGTGGGGTAAGATGAGTTTAATAATGTAATTAATATTTTGTTTTTTTAATAGGGGTAAAAAGACCAAATTACCCTCATATGCAAGGCATGTGGCCAAATAATTAAAAGATGGTTTTCAGGGTGTCAAGTGTAATGTTTTGGTGAATTTTAGATTATAATTTTTCATATCTCTTTCTTATTTAATAATATGATTACACCATAAGTTTTATTCTTTATCTTTTTTATAAAACATCTTTTAGAAATATATGATATGTCACTTAAAATAAATACTAAAAAAAGATTATTTAACCGTTGTAATAAATAAGTTTCTAACCAAGTGGGTGTCTCTTTCTCTCTATACGTATATATAATGCAAACCAAGAGAAATTAAAAAAAACTATTAAACTAAATTTAAGTCTTTAGTTGGTTAAAATCTATGGTTTTAGTTAATACTGAAAAGGGTTCCACCCAAGTACAAATCTTTACTTTTTTGTTCAAAAAACCTAGAACTATTGATATTAACTAACCAAGGGCATAAATTTAGTTTAATAATTTTCTTAACTTTTTTTGGTTTGCATTTGAACCCATACATACATACATACATATGTATATATATAAATATATGTATATGATAACTTACATATATAAATAAAAGAACATAATTATGTATATGTGTAATGATTTTATTTTAACAAAAATAAATAATGATTTTGATTTATCTTCAAAAGTTAACACGGTTATCGTAATAATACAGGGTTAGCATTTGATTCTTTCTCTCTCTCTCTCTCTCTCTCTCTCTATATATATATATATATATATATATATATATATATATATATAAGGATCATTTTACAATAATTTTTTTTATTTTTAAAACCAAAAATACCAATGATTTACATAAATATAAATTAAGTTTGGTGATATAAGAGTTGTTTTACATATGTATAAGAGTTGTTTTACATATGTATATTAGACATAAACAACAAACTATGTATAACAACTAAATATCACCAGTTTGTTATTTTAAAATCACGAAAACCAATAACATAATTCATAACTTTTTTGTTATTTTAATTGTTAAAATATTATTTAAATATTTGGTACATATATATTAAGCATACATACTAGAATGAAGAGTCTTACGTATACGTAACACTATGTCGAACGAAAAATGGTTACGTATACGTAACCTATGTGTGACGTATATGTAAAACCATGTTATAGTGTTCATTTTATTCATACCTTATTTATATATACTCACACACACATATATATATATATATAGGATAGTGATAAAAAAAATTATAAATTATGTGACCGGTTTAATTGGTTTTCTCTAGCTTTCTGTTAACTTTGTGCTTTTCTTATGATCCCTCCTCTCTCTCTCTCTTTATATATATATATATATATATATATATATATAGATGAACATTCAGTTGAGAACCGTAAATCAGTTATTTAAGTGTTTGGTACATATATGTTGAGCATACGTACGATAATAAAGAGTCTTATCTATACGTAACTATATGTCGAATGAAAAATGGTTACGTATGCGTAACCTATGTGTTACGTATATGTAAAATCATGCTACGATTTTCATTTGATCCATACCTTTATTTATATATACTCACACATATATATGGGGTAATTATAAAAAAAATTTATAAATTATGTGATCAGTTTTATTAGTTTTCTCTAGTTTTCTCATAACATTATAATTTTCTTAGGATCCATCTTTTATATATATATATATATATATATATATATATATATATATAGGGTTGGGTTCAAATGTATATAAAAAAAAATTGTGTAAACCAATAAACCATATCTACGCCTTTGATTTATGAAGATCAATGGTTCATATTTGTTTGATTTTTTGTGCATATTGTCCAATAAAAGTACAATCTTGTATTATTTTGTTTAGAAAAATATTAGTCATTAATATTCATAAATAAAAAGTGAAGATTTAGTTTATTAGTCAATATAATTTTTCTTGTTTTTATGTGTGTATATATATATATATATAGATAGATAGATACACACAAAATTATAATACATATTATCAAGACATAAGACTAACTTTACGCTTAAAGAGTTTAAGTAATAATAATTTTTAAAACATATGGTAATACGGTACTTTAAAGTTACGTTATTAAATAGGAAACAAAATACGAGTCAACCATCTTTTAAATCAACCCCCCAAATGATTTCTTAATTATCGTAACTTTTTCATAAGTGAATTTTTTTTCTGTAAAAAAAGAAACTATAAAAACGAGAGTTATTTCTAATTAATTTGAGTGTGATATTTATGTAAAAAGTTAACACACGTTCACCACCGCATCACCCGAGCATCTCTTTAGTATATGTGTGTTTGTGTGTGTATAGTATCACTATTTGTAGTGCAAAAAGTTTGTTTTATTATTTAATAAATAATCTTTCTGTTAGTTAATAATTTGACATTTGGATTGTTATACAGTGCTTCATCACCGATCATGGTAAGGCCTTGGAAGATCTTTATGGAGATGAAAATTTTCAGTTAAAAGGAGATGAATGTCTAGATGTAATGGCTAGTCGTATTGCAACAGTTTTTGCTTCGATGTTGGTAAGTAAACTATTCATTTTTTCTTACTGTTATAAATAAAATAACTTATCTATCCTTGAGGATGGAATTGAGGTAACATTACCCTTCCAATACTTGATCTGCTATACATAAAACTATACTAGATACGTTGTTTTTGTTTTGTTTACTTGTCGCGTATATGTTTTTATTTTACAGGAATTCCCCTTTGTACGTTACCGAGCTGCCCAATCCACCACAATGACACCATATGGCAACATGTCACCTTCAAAACTAGCCGCTACTATTTGGAGTCATCTTATGCAATATAAAACTCTCAACAATTTTCCACAGACTGAAACATGCGAGTTACTTATTCTAGATAGATCAATAGATGAGGTTTTTTTCCTTTTATTGAATAAGGAAGTTTTTTCTATTAGAGCAAAATAAAGTTAGAGTGGCTTAAATTTAATTCCTTTGTAGCCTAATTCTTGTGTCTAGCTTCTAACCGATTTTCCCTTGTAGATTGCACCTGTTATTCATGAATGGACATATGATGCTTTGTGCCATGATTTACTAGAAATGGATGGGGATAAATATGTTCATGAGGTTAGCCCATACTTGTCCTTAGGAACTAGATATGAAAATATGGGTAGGTAGGGGTATTGTGTGGAAATGCTAGCTGATCGTTAAAAGTACTGATTTTTTTATTAAAAGGTTAATCATTAGATGATGCGTGTGGCTGGTGTTTTGCACATTTTTTTCCAACGTATTTTTGCTCAAACAGATTCATGTCAACTCTCTAGTGTGTCCATGTGAAGTGTTTTTGCACATTGGACGCCACATGGACCGTCTTTCCATACTAAGAGTTCATGTTGATCTTTGGAATTTGACATTTAAAATTTACAAATCTTCACAGATACTAAAACTTAGGAATACTTCTTGATCCATTCTAACTTCTAGCATTGCTCTTCGACAGCTATCTTATTTTGGAATTTTCCCTGAAAGAAATATTAAGTAAACAGTTAAAAGAAACTAATATAAGAACCTATATATGTGGGGCTGAGGATATGTTTTTTATAATCATGAGAACTACTCTTTTAACCATGTGAATTGTTTGTTGAGTATGTAGCAAGGGTAAATTGGTCATTGTATTTTTACAAACTCCCAATTCGATGAGATCAAAATTTTCGTTTGATTAATTATTAAAAGCCGTCATTTAGAAAAAGAATTATTAAAAGTTGGTTTGACTTTTTCCAGCATTTGATTAAATAGTCAATTTTCTTTATTGTTAGCAAAACAAAAAAAATACAAATACGATGTTCCATTAAAAAAATTTTGTTCAGAGTTTGTATTTATTGTTCTGTACTTTAATTTATAGGTTTAAGAGCATTCACAGTAGGTTTTTTATTTTTGATGTGAGTGTGTGTCGTATATTATAGGGGATGGTTGTTAGTGCTTGTGAGTGAAGGTGAGAGAAAATTTATAGTAATATTATCGTGATTCCTTATATTTGGGGAAACACGATACAAACCTACTAAATTTTTTAATATTTTTAAAAATGTTTGTGAGTAAAGGAGAAAAAAATATAATAATAAAGATATTAAAAAATATTATTTAATTAAAAGATGGAGCAAAAAAAGTAGTGCTTTTAGTGTAAACATGGGGATGGGGTTGCTAATGTGAATACTCTGAAGAACATGTATTTTATCAAAACTATTTTTGTATGTTATTCAAAATAACACAATAAAAGTATCGCATTATGATATTATTTTTAATACTAGCACCATGTAATTTTTATGATAAAAATTTTAAAATTTTTTGATAACACTATGTGATTTGTAGTATGTGTAAAGCAACGCTATGATAGCAGTGTGTTATTTGTGTAACAACACATTCTAATAAACTTTTCTAAAATTTTCATTTTAAAAAAATATAGTAATAATACATAAAAAAATAAAAAACTGTTTGTTTTTATGACAAAAATATTTTTCGAAAAAAAAGTATGCAAAAGTTATTCTCGTAATCAATTTTAAGAGTAGTTACTAGTGTTTATTCTTATTACTTATTAGTCTAACTAAAGGTTGATGTTTTGTAATCATATCAACATTTAATATATTTAATAATCGTATCAGATTTATTCTCATAAATTTTAGATAACATGCTATTTGCACCTAAACTATCGAAAATATTGTATATGTATGGAAGATTTTATGCAAAATACTAATTATATATATATATCATCAGAACACATAAAAAAACAAACTAATCATTTTTCCAATCTTAAATATTATGAATGTAAGCAAATTGTTGAAATGCAATATTTATTCATCTATTCTGAAAATAATACATGCATTTTTACTTACATACATACATATATACATACATGCACACACATATATATTTGTATATATATGTATGTATTTGTGTGTGTGTGTGTAAAATTTCATTCATGTGTATGATCTACACATGCGTAAGTCATACATATGCTATATTACCTATGCATGTGTTGGTAAATGTTTAAACATTTTAAAACTTATGAACACATTATCGTGATGGTTTTTAACGTACATAACATACATATTTGTATGGTTGAAATTTCTTTATATAATAAGTAGTGCTGACTAAGTTTGTGTTCTATTGCTATTATACTACTTAGGTTACAAGTGAAATAGGTGATTTTGAAAGGAAAGAGGTCCTTCTTGAGGAACGTGATCCTGTGTGGCTAGAACTCCGCCATGCACACATAGAACATGTATATCTACCATCAGCATTTTACTTCAGTTTTTAAAATTATAACAATATGGTTTTTAGACCAAGCGTCCTTTTTCAGGCTAGTAATCAGCTACATGATAAGATAGCAAATTTGATGTCAAAGAACAAAGCTGGAGAGATGCATCAAGGTTTAAGGTCTGTTTTTAGAATCTTTCAATTCTATGAATTCGATCAATATTTACATAACTACATGGTTTATAAATCGGTCTCGTACTTTATTCATCCTTTAACTTGTCCTCCGTAGAGATAGTGGTGAGTTGTCTCCTCTCGACTTACAAAGACTTGTTCAAGCATTGCCAAAAGACGGCGAACAAATGGACAAGCTAGCACTACATGTTGATGTAAGTCATATTGGAATAAGTTATTAGTATTGAGGTTTATTAGTATAAGCGCATAGGATTATTGTTTTAATTAGTTAATTAAGATTTTACCTATAAATAACAAAGTCTAGTTTGATTTCAACAGATTGCTGCTAGGATTCATACTATTTGTGATGAGACACTACTTAACGAGGTCGGAAAACTAGAGCAGGACCTTGTGTTTGGAGATGCAAGAACCAAAGATGTCATTCACTTTCTTAAAAAACAAAAGGTGGAAAATCTAATATTAATGATATGAATGTGTTATTTTTATTAATTGTCTAAATTCTTGCTTAAGTGGTTAAGTTGCCCAATCATGCAGGATATAAAGGTTGAATATAAGGTGAGATTGTTAATGATCTATGCAGCAACTCGTCCCCACAGTCATCACAAACTTGAAAAGTTAATGGAGGTACATACATAACACATAAAAATTTCAATTTCTTCATCATTTTACAAAATTAGTTAAGCATTTTAATTCATATCCTAAAGCTTATATACTGATTATTTGACATTTCTTGGTTTTTCAGTTAGCAAAACTATCTCCTAATGATATGAATGCTGTTCACAATATGAGATTTCTAAAGGCAGCAGAAGAAGTGGAAAACACTTTCAACATGTGCTTCTATCCACCACTTCATCACAAGGTATATACATGCATGATATGAAATCTAGCTCTATGGTTTGTTGACTTTAAAATTTGGATATCAATACAGAAGAAGCACTTCCGTAGAAAAGATTATCTTGGCAAAGAAGCATCATCAAAATTATCGCGCTTTCATCCAATGATCGAGGTATGGTGTGACAAACTATTTCCAAACAATGAAACGCGTCTTAAAAAGTTATTGATAACCTAATTATTGCATAACTTTTCATCAGGAGCTGATTGAAAAACTTAGCAAAAATGAGCTTCCACCGAAAGAATATCCATGCATGAACGACCCTCGTCCAGCTAATTTTCAAGGGGCTTCACAATCTCTAGCAGCACATGTACTTGATAATGATACTCATCTCCGGTCAAGGAGATCCTGGCCACCAACACCGGCTAGCCGTCGTCATTCTTCTACTGATGGTTATTCAAGGTATCCATATAGGAACAAAGTGAAACATGTATTATTAATCGACTATATATAATAACAGAATGAGAATAATTATACAGTAAACCTAATAAAATCATATATGCTAATAAGGTAGATATTTACAAACTTACGGTTAACTCTAACTAATATATTTATATTATCAGTGTGGATGTATATTGATTATGAATGAGAAGTGAGCTTTAATTTGTGCAGTGAATTAAATCTCAGTCGCATGAGTAGTGAGTTTAAGAAAACGGGTAACCGTCTTTTTATTTTTATTATTGGTGGAGCAACTAGATCAGAGGTGAGAACACTTATTCTAGTTATGGAAATAATATTTTTATGATAAAACTATATTATATTTTTTATGACATTTTTATTTCTTTAGCTGCGGGTTTGTCACCAGTTGAGTGCAAAATTAAAAAGAGAAATCATTCTAGGTTCATCTAGTCTTGATGATCCTGCAGAGTTTGTTGAGGTACATTGAATGTGATACTTTATTTATTTAGTTTTGAGATGGAACTTGATGATATTATTACTAATAGTAATATCTCCATTGATGTCATCTCTTTTTGTTACTATAGAAACTAAAGGCATTGTCTCCAAGCAAGAAAGATATTGTTGCCGAGAATGGTGAAGAAAACGATGAAAACAACAATTAGGATCAAGAATATCTTATTGAATCTTATTAATTTTGTATTTCCCTTTGTGTTGACAGACTCTTTATTTATACTACTAGATCACAGAACCAATCAACGCAATGCTTGAAGGCTACCTCTTGGCCTCGTATCTCTTGATCGAAATATACAATGTTAGACATTAAGGGTTTATGCTATTGACCCTCGACTTTTGCATATACATAATAGACAATAAACTATGCTTTTAATTATTTTAAGTTTGGTTAATAAGTTTACTTAGTAGAATGATCGGTATTATATTAACAGTCACCCCTTTATGATGATCATGTTATAGCAGATATTTGAAGCCAAAGTAGTTCTCTCATTCTAATGAACTTGACTCCTAGTAATGGTTTTGTTAGAATGTCTGCTCTTTAAAGTTCTTCACTTATATGTTTAGCATTGATCTATTTTTTTTTTCACACATTATCTTATAAAGATAGCGCATGTCAATGTGCTTACATCTACCATAAGATATTGGATTCTTCATTAATAAATAGATAGGTTATCAACCATTATAGCTACCTTCTATTCCTTCCATCTAGTTTCTCACTAAGTAGCTTTTTTACAAATCCTCACATCCAATGCATTCAAATTACAAAACATATATCAAAAGCACAGCCCTAGGCAGCTTTAAGCTAGTGATTATCTTCTACACAAAGATCTTATTCAACCATAAATACCAAGTCTCTTTCACTTAGGTAGTGCCTCCCTACACCTCCTGCCCTGCATCACGACCTAAAGCATGTTAACAACAACGTTATCGATGAGTCATAACCAACGGCACAAAAATAGTTATGCAATATGATAATGTGTTCAAGTATTGTTTATCAAATCAAGTCTCACTAATATGCTCCCTCAAGGGTAGTGTCGGTCAACATTTATGCCACTCCAAGTTTCACAACAATAATGGTGTGTAGGTTAAAGGCCATTTAACCTATCGAATCCCAACGCATTACAACCCACGAGTATCAGGTAGCCCCTTAGGGATCCTAAACTCAAACCAATCCCGAATGATCACAAACATTGACGCCATACAATACCTGGGTGTGAGGCCCATTCTACCTAGATGGATCCAACTAAGCGCACATATGCTTCGAGGTAAGACAAGTATCTCTCCACGTGATGACCTGCCATCAAGCTTGGTCTCGCTCCATGCACCCACCTTCCACTTACCTTAATAATTTGTCCATGACTAATAGTGATCAATGTCGGACACCCACTTAAGCTATGGTATGCAAACTTACCTGTGACAATTCAACTTACAACATCATATCAAAATATTTTAACCAAAATGTTTAACTAGCTCAGATACAACCCCAAAAACATTTAAGAAAAAAGGATAGCTAGACTCACATCAATGAGCTTTTTCATAGTGTCATTACACTGGTCGCCGAGTGTACAAATATTTTGAGCATAAACTAATTACGTTCCGAGTAAGAACCTATACAAGAGGTGGAGATTTGTTGGGGAGTACATGCCCATGCTTGTCTAAGCATGACCATACTTGTGAAAATAAAAATATATGAGTGAATTTTTTCAAATTAATAACTATTGTATTTAGTGAAGTTTAAAGTAAAACCTACAAATTGCTAAATGTAAGTTACTCTAAATATAATTTCATATCAATTCTATAATCAATAACCTCTAATAAAACAAAGTTTCTATGGACACATATCAATCAATGAGAACCTTTATAATTGAGTTTTCCCGCCTAAAATATATTAAATTGTAATTGCAATTTTATTTTGGAAACTATATTAATTATTTTAAAAGACAATCGACAGTTATAATAACTTAATACAATTACTATAATATAAATTTGAAAAAGTTTTCGCATTAAAATTTGATACATTTTAAATTTCAAATAGTTTTCGTATTAAATTATGATATCAAATAAAATGTTTTGATTATACGTTAATTTTTTATTGTTTAAATTGTTTTAAAATTTTCATATATTAAAGAAGTAACTATTTTGAAAAAATACCTTAATGCAATAAATAATACAATATGTATCATTCATTTAAATACAATTAGAAATTAATATTAATTTTAAGAGTTAATTACACGATTAGTCCTTGTGGTTTGCCTATATTGCAATATTGATCCCAACTTTTGAAAAATTACGTGTGTGGTCCCTACTGTTTGTCAACGTGTAACATGATTGGTCTCTGTATTAACTTTTATTAATTTTTTTCAGTTAAATAATTGTGAAAAGACTCTTTGATCCCTAACTACAAGATAATAATATTAAAAAATATATTTATTTATATGAGACCCACTTTCTTTTGATTTAAATATAATTAAATCAAAAGAAAGGGGTCCTATCTATATTTTTTCTTTTATTCAGGGGTAAAAGTGTCTTTTCACAATCACTTATCTGAAAAACTTAACAGAAGTTAGTGAGGACCAAATCTGTAATTTCTCAAATGTTGGGATCAATATTCTAATATGGGCAAACCATAGGGACCAATTGCGTAACTAACTCTAAATTTAAATTAAAAACAATTTATGATTAAAAAATACAATAAATTATCAGTCATTATAAGTTATTTATGTCTTGAAATGACAAATTGTTTTAGAAAATTTTTTTATCTATGAACAAAATGTATTAAAAAGTTGATACTATAGTATTCTTCTGATTTAGAGATTATTGGACAGAACTGGTAATCATCTTTTTATAAATGATCTCATATAAATTTTATTTAAAAATGGAGTTGTTAAAAAAAAAAAAAAAAAAACAAGGAATGTTTTTAAACTTTTGATATATTAATTTAATAGTCAGGTTGTTATTGTTAAAAAACTCAACTCAAGTGATTTGTAAATAGTGGTGGTTTTTGAAGCTTACATATAAGTGTAAGTGTATAGTGTGAGACAAAATTTTTGTTTATTTGTGTTACCTACTCGTAATATGAGTTAGTTAGACATGGATTTGAGTTAATTGGGAGCTTACAATTCTTTTTTTCTTTGTTTGTCTGTAGTTCAAATGTTTTTATTTAGTATACATTATAAAATTATGTCATTTTTATTATACAGCCTCGTGTAATACACAGGACTATAACCTAGTATTAAGGAATATAAGATTAAGAATATGTAATGTACACATAGATCGAAAGCCCCCAAAGAAAGGAATGGAGAAATGGGGAGATACATACATGGCTACTTTTTTTGTTCATCCTCCTAGACCTCCTAATTGTCATTATTTATCAGTTTGATTTTTAATAAGTTTAATTTTAATTGTAATCATGTACTCTGTTGATTTGCAATGCCCGATATATAACCTGTTTAACTACTATAAAATCTTGTTTTTATCATTCCAAATCATGATCAATCAGTCACCCTCTTCGTCTCGTCAATTTTTCAAATCGGTGAAATTAGAGTTCTTGGGGAATATCATTGGTGGATTGAAATATAAATCTTTAATTCCATCTAATCTTTGAGTTTTTCTATCTATTGTATTCTCTTGAGGCTGGGATATTCGCTAGATTAATGTTAACCATGCCTTTTTCTCACGATGATTTATATGAGACTGTTGATATGACTTAACCATCGGGCTTTAATGACCTTACTCATCTATACCATGTGTGTCTCCTACAGAAGGCCATTTATGGTCGTAAGAAAGCTCATAGTGCATGGTTTTCCAATCTATCCTACTTGGCACACATTAACATAGAGATATGCTAGATTATGTCTAGCTTTGGTTTCCTATCTCCTGTCCACCTACTCTTTGGTGTGACAACCTTGGTGTCACATATTTGGTAGTCAGTGTTGTTTTCATCTGTGCAAAAAACCATTTATAGATTGTTTTGTATTTCATTAGAGATATGGTTCTAATACGGATTCTTACTATCAAATTTGTTTCTACAGTCTCCCAACTTGCCAATATTGTCACACCCCGAAAAGCGCACTGGAAGGGCACGCGTGCAACGGAGATAACGGAAGTTGGAGTATTCCAACAATTATCAAGCAAACATATCATGAATACCATCGTTAAATATTAATATTAAAATGTCATTACATCAACGGGTAGAAGTCTTAAATTTAAAACTTAAGTTGTAATAACATAACATTGTTTTTAACATAAACAAACGATTTTAATAGGCAGCGGAATTTGGTCCCAAAGGTGGTATCCAAAATTGATAACTTTGCCGTTAAAACCCTTTTCATTCCCATGCATGCCTAATCTCTTGAAAAACATGAACAAAAGTTTATCAGCAAAAAGCTGGCGAGTTCACAGTTTTATAACAATATCAACAAGGTTTTCATTTATAAACGATATGATTATCCCGGAATCAACCCCCGGATCGTCAATGACTAGCTAGGTCCATTGATTATGATCGCAACCAAGAGCCCCATAATCAAACCAAGGCACAATGTCCCTCAAAAACCTTTCAACATATATTCCCTCCGTACCAGACCGATAAAACCGATCCTGAGGGGCGGTTGTCAAACCCAATAGATCTACCAATATATCATGTGGCCCACCAAAGGGAAGTAGTGCACAAATAATAAAACAACTCAAGGCCATCATAATGATCACACAGTTATTCCATATTTAAATCATATCACAAGTAAAATGTTATAGCATGTTTTTCCCTCAAAATAAAAACAAAAACATTATTTAAAAATAGGGGCTGTGAAAACTCACCTTCAAAAGTGACCGAGAGATGATCTAGCAAAATCGAGCCCGAAAAATAAATGACCAATTAACGCCCTAAACACGAAGGATCCATTAATTGTCGAGTAATAAGTCTAATATGTAAGTTGTTTACCCAACTTACTAGACTTGCCTTGAAATCTATTTCTTTATAAAAAGACCCGTTGGTGACTTTCGGTTTAGTTTAATAATTTATATTATAAGTGACAAATATTCATTTATTAAATAATGACCCTTAAACGACATGCATATATTACACACAAAATGAGCACATAATCATTATAAAAACTTAACACAATATTCACTAAGTTATGAAATAAATAAATAAATGAATGAATGAATGAATAAATAAATAAACAAATAAAATATTGATTAAGTAAATAAAATATTAGCTAATAATCATATTTTATCTATGACATTGCTTTTGTTAAGTATTCTATTTCTTATTTTATTACCCTTTATTATAAATTCTTTATTAATTAATCTTTATAACACATAACTTTATTTTCAGTAGTAAAATATATATAAAATCATTCTTAGACAAGTTTTATTATAAAAATATGTTCTATTAAAGTTAACCCAAACTTTGTCCATATACGGTGATTTTATACTGAAATCGCCCGGTTTTTCGCGCATAAACCGTACATCAACTTGTATATACCTTATGACCATTATATTTTTTTTAAAATGAACCTTTTATATCAAAAACATTCTGAAATATTTTTGTTAAAAATCAGTTTCAAAACCGTCCACTATTTTTAACCCGAAAATGTAGATTTTCGGCGTTTTCGCGCGTTTTTAAACGTAAAACGTTTACGTGATCAAAACCAATTATCAAAACTTTTATTTTCAGTAAGATTACCTACTTTTAACTTATTTTTAACATGTTTTAAACTTATTGTTCCAGATCTTACAAAGATTCCTATCTTGTTTGCTTTTAACTTTTATGACATGACTACTAGTGGTCATATCCCATCTTCACTCAAGTAGCTTTAATTTTAACTTATCTTTATCATTTCTTAAAATAAAATGTTGATAAAAATATTAAAATCTCCAGATCATGATCATCATATGCATAAATCATTTCAATCATCTCTAAACTTGCAAGTGAAGAACAAATCAAGAACAAAAAGTGTAAACCATATGTACATACATATACACGATTTCACACATATATTCATAGTCCATATTATTGATTTTATCTTGTGTTCTTAGTTTTTATTTCAACAAAACATACTTAAAATCAAAAGATTTCAGATCATAATCACCATTATTCATGGATCATCTCAATCCTTTATGAAATCAAAGAGCAAGATGGGTTCAAGAACATCATCCATGACTATATGCATGTATAACCCATTTTCATTATTTTTGATAATCTCCTTTGGAGATGGGTTTCTTATGATGTTCATAACCACAAATCAAAGTTTGATCATCTTGCATGCAAGAGAAATCATCAAAATAAACTAAGATTTTCAAAACCCAAAATCTTCAACATCAAACACACACACACATACACACTCACGGTTCACACACACACACATACATTCTTTTTAAACTCAAAAACCTTTGTTGGAACCTTGGATTTCAAGAAAATCTAGTTGTTAGTAAACAAAGCTTGCAACAATCATCCAAAAATCATGTTGCATGTGATTTTTAAAGAAAACATAGCTTACCAAAAGATGAACTTCAAGAACTATAGATGATTTCTTCTCCTTGGAGTTGGATTTATGCAAAATTCTTGCACCAACTCACTAAAGGAATCCTCGAAATCAGATTTTTGATGCTTTAAACAAGCTTTGGATGATCAAAATCAAAGAAAATAGGGCTGTTCTTAGAGGTTCCAACCGTGAGTTTTAGAGAGAAGGGAGAGGAGAGTGTGTAGGTGAGTTCTAGTGAGAGAAAGGTGAGGTTGAGTGTGTGTAAAAGGTGGAGTGTTGGGTTGTATATATAAGGAATGATTAAGTGTGATTAATAAAAGTAATCTTGTCATTAGACAACTAATAATGGCTGGTGGTTCTTCAAATGAGGTGCCACCCGGTGTAAAACGGGTGTCGGTCTCGTTAAATTTTTTTTTTTTGTAAAAATTTTAAACGTTCGGGTTTTTACGCGAAATTTTTTATGAATTCAAAATATTAATTTTAGGCTTTCCAAAGGTTCCCAACATTAATAATAGTGATCAAAAGTCAAAAATGAAAATACACACGGACAGCAAGCATCCGACTGAACGTTGCATCAAGGCAACTTTTAAAAAGTCTTAATTTTACGCGATGAAGGCAAATATCATTAATTATTATTTTTCATGACTAATAATATTTTCACTTAAGATTCAGTATATTATAAAAATCAAAATATAATGACCAAATTTAATTAACCGAACTATCACCAACGTTCGTTAAACGTTTTAGCGCTACGCGACCTGGTATTTCTCAAAATTACCAATTATAAACTTTACTCACAAAGGGGCTTTGCTAGACCTTAAATAACCTTAATTATCATAAAATTAAGTCTTATAATGCATTTAAATATTTTGTCACATTTTATTAACGTACGGATACTGACCTGGAAACACGAGATGTCACAGTCTCCCCTTGTTTAGGAAATTTCGTCCCGAAATTTAAGCTTTAGCTCCAGATTCTGATCTAGATGGAAATAGATGAGGGTATTTGCACTTCATCTGGTCCTATCGTTCCCAAGTGAACTCGGGACCACGTCTAGAGTTCCATCTAACCTTCACCAACTTAACCTGACTCCTTCTGAGTTTCTGAATCCTTTCGTCCATAATCTCAACTGGTTCCTCGATGAAATTTAGTTTGTCATCGATACAAACTTCTTTAGGCCGTATAACTAGAGCTTCATCAGCAAGACAATTCTTCAGATTGGATACATGGAACACATCGTGTATTCCACTAAGCTCACCAGGTAACTTAAGTTGATATGCAACGGGACCAACTCACGCCAAAATCTTAAATGGTCTGATATAACGGGGCTAAGCTTTCCTTGCTTCCCAAACCGAGCAACTCCTTTCCAGGGTGAGACCTTCAGATAAACTTTGTCTCCAACCTGGAATTCCAATGGTTTCCTTCGATTATCTGCATAACTCTTTTGCCGACTCGCGGCGGCTTCTAACCTCTTTCTGATTTGAAAAATCTTATCCGTAGTTTCCTGGATAATCTCAGGTCCAGTCAGTTGCTTTTCTCCAACTTCTGCCCAGCAGAGAGGCGAACGACACTTTCTTCCATACAAAGCTTCAAACGGAGCAGCTTTGATACTACTGTGATAACTGTTATTGTAGAAAAACTCAACCAAGGGTAGATGAGTATCCCAATTTCCTTCAAAGTCAATCACACAAGCTCGTAGTAGATCTTCCATTGTTTGAATACTTCTTTCACTTTGACCGTCTGTTTGCGGATGGTAGGTAGTACTCATGTCCAAACGAGAACCCAAAGCTTGGTGAAAGGACTGCCAGAACCTCGAGGTAAAACGACTGTCTCTGTCAGAGATTATCGAGATCGGTACTCCATGACGAGATACCACCTCCTTGAGGTAGATTCTGGTTAGCTTTTCCTTCTGATCAGTTTCCTTAACGGGTAGGAAATGAGCAGACTTGGTCAATCTGTCAATGATTACCCAAATAGTGTCATGACCACTAGACGTTCGGGGTAACTCCGTGACAAAGTCCATTGCTATCCGCTCCCATTTCCATTGAGGAATCTCTGGTTGTTGAAGAAGTCCAGATGGCTTTTAGTATTTAGCCTTTACTCTTGCACACATCGAGCATTTACCCACATAGGCTGCTATATCACCTTTCATATTGGGCCACCAATAATGTTCCTTCACATCCTTGTACATCTTATTCGATCCGGGGTGAATTGAATATTTAGATCTATGGGCTTCATCCAAAATTAATTCACGTAGGTTTCCAAATCGTGAAACCCAGATTCGGTCCATGAAGTACATCACATTATTAGTTTTAGGTACTAACTCCTTGACCATGCCTTTCAATCCTTCATTCTTCAAATTCTCATCTTTCAGAGCTTCGACTTGAGCATCTCGAATTTGAGTATCAAGACCCGAATGAATAGTCAGCTCCAAAGCACGAACACGCTTAGGCTTATCATTCTCCTTCCTACTCAACGCATCGGCCACAACATTAGCTTGCCTGGATGATAGCGGATCTCACAATCATAATCGTTAAGCAACTCTACCCATCGACGTTGCCTATGTTAAGCTCCTTTTGATCGAAGATATGCTGAAGACTCTTGTGATCCGTGTAAATAACACATTTCGTACCGTATAGATAATGTCTCCAAATTTTAAGTGCAAAAATCACCACTCCCAATTCTAAATCGTGAGTGGTATAGTTCTTCTCATGCACTTTTAATTGTCTGGATGCATAGGCTATGACCTTATCTTTCTGCATCAACACACAACCAAGACCTAAACGGGACGTATCACAATACACAACGAACCCTTCTGTTCCTTCAGGAAGAGATAGAATAGGAGCACTACATAACTTCTGCTTTAGTAACTGAAATGCTGCCTCTTGCTTATCAGTTCAGTCATACTTTCTATCCTTCTGAGTCAACAAAGTTAATGGCTGTGCTAACTTCAAGAAATTTTCAATGAATCTCCGATAATAACAGCCAATCCAAGAAACTGACGCCCTTGGTCGGGGACTTGGGTGCCTCCCAGTTCTTGATTGCTTCAATCTTAGCCGGATCTACATGTATGCCTTTCTCATTAACAACATGTCCAAGAAAATGAACCTCTCGAATCCAAAATTCGCACTTTGAGAACTTTGCATACAGCTTCTCTTTTCTCAATGTCTCCAAGATGATCTTCAGATGCTGTTCATGATCTTTCTTGGCTCTTGAATAGACAAGTATATCATCGATAAATACTATTACAAACTTATCTAAGTAAGGTTTGCATACTCTATTCATAAGATCCATGAACACAGCAGGCGCATTTGTCAGACCAAATGGCATAACCAGAAACTAGTAATGGCCGTAACGGGTTCTAAATGCTATCTTTGGAACATCTTCCTCGGCTATCAATAGCTGATGATAACCTGAACGCAGATCGATCTTTGAGTAGAAGCTAGATCCTTGTAGCTGATCAAACAGATCATTGATTCTTGGCAATGGGTATCGTTCTTGATAGTTAGTTTGTTCAACTCTCGGTAATCGATGCACATTCTGAATGACCCATCTTTCTTCTTGACAAATAAGACTGGTGCTCCCCATGGCGAGAAGCTTGGTCTTATAAATCCTTTATCCAACAATTCTTCCAATTGCTTGGACAATTCTTGCATCTCTGAAGGAGCTAATCGATATGGTGATCGGGTAACAGGAGCAGCTCCAGGTACCAAATCGATTCGGAATTCAACTTGTCTAGAAGGAGGTAATCCTGGTAAATCATCAGGGAAGACATCTGGATAGTCTCGCACTATCGGTATACCCTCAAGCTTTCACTCCTCATTCTTAGTATCTACTGCCTTGGCAAGAAACGCCGGATACCCTTCACATAGATACTTGCAAGCCTTCATTACATTCACAATCTTCATGGTAGGCTTCCGTTGATCTCCTTGGATAGACAAGGTTCCACCACTTGAAATAGGGAGACGAATAATCTTCTCATAGCACACCACCTCAGCACGATGCTTCGACAACCAATCCATGCCCACGACGATATCGAAACTACCAAGCACAACGGGTAGGAGGTCGATGCTAAAAGAATGACCCTCTAATTGCATAGTACACCCTCTAACTACATTACATGCCTCAATTATCTTTCCGTTGGCTAGCTCGACAATATATTTCTTATCTAATTTACTAGATTTAAGGCCAAGTAATGGTTCAAAGTTCTTTAACACAAAACTCATATCGGCTCTAGTATCAAATAATATAGATGCGAAATGGTTGTTGCCAAGGAACGTACTAGTGACGACGGACGGTTCCTGCCTTGCCTCCTTGGCATTCATCTTAAATGCCCTGCCCCTTGCATTTGATCCTTTCAGCTTGGGGCAATCCCTCTTGTAATGACCTTCAACTCCACATTCATAACACCTTCGCCCAGTTATCTCAGGCTTCTCAACCAGTTATCCCTCTTGTAATGACCTTCAATATCCCCAATCCTTTCAGCTAAACGTGACTTCGTGCGTTAAACGTGACGGTTTGATAGCTAACCGACAAAACTACACTGATAACGAGGCACGTTAAGAAATTTTTAAAAATTAACCACCTTTAATCGGTGGTAGTGGGTTTCGAGCCAACACCACTCCCGTATTCCCCTACCGTCTTAACCGGTTGGGCTAGTAGTGGTTCGCTGACTTGTAATGGAAATAACCATATACATACGTGGTGTACAAAAGTGTCACGGTAAGGGCAAACCGTGACCTTTTGTCTGAGGGGTGGCGTTTTTTACAACAACCGTCATAGTTTGTTGACAATAACCGTGACAGTTAGACCTTACTGTCACGTGTACCTTTATATAAAGGTCACGGTTAGCCCAAACCGTGACCTTTTAGGCTTAAATTTTACATTTTAAAACCGATTACGATCATCTATATATCAAAACGGGTATAATATTCGTGAATATACACACACATCAACATATATACACGTTAAGAGCAAATACTCTTAGTAGACGTACGTACAAACATACGCACGTGTACAAACCGTGATGTTTTAAAGCTACCCTACACCGTCTCTAAACCAATTACGATCATCTATATATATATCGAATCGTGTATATTTTCGTGAACATACACACACATCAAAATATATATACATTAAATACTAAAAATAATAAAAGTCTATTTATATAATAATAATAATAATGATAATAATAATAATAATAATAATAATAATAATAATAATAATAATAATAATAATAATAATAATATACTATAATAAAAATAAAAATATTAAATACTAAAAATGAAAACATTAAATACTTATATAATAATAAAAATAATATTGATAAAAATAATAATTATAATAATTATAATAATAATAATAATAATAATAATAATAATAATAATAATAATAATAATGATAAAAGATAATAATAATAATAATAATAATAATAATAATAATAATAATAATAATATTATTATTATTATCTAATAAAAATAAAAATATTAAACACTAAAATAAAAATATTAAATACTTATATAATAATAAAAATAATAATGATAAAAAATAATAATTATAATAATTATAATAATAATATAATATACCATGCCGCAGCGGTTGCCGGCTCACATAGTAGATATGATTCATGACACGCATGTCAGGGTCACGAGCATGGACGATCGGGTCAGGCATATCGCAGACTGGCTCACGCGTATGGAGGATATGATGGAGTGGGTCATTCAGCAGTCTGCGGCCTCCGGTACGCCGTTGTTGTCACCGCCACCCAGACGGTTACGGCATGACGGTGCTAGCATATCTGGTGCGGGCGGGTCAGGTCAGGCCGGAGATATTGACATGGGGGGTTAGATAGATATTTTGTTTGAATTTTGTTTCTTTTTATATGTACAAACTCGTTGTATATATATGCAGTTTTAGTTATAATGCTTTTCTTGTAATTTGTTAGTCACATTTTTAAGCACTATTTTTCATAGTTATAAAGTATATTTTGATGCACATTTTGTAAATATTGCATGCATTTTCGATTATTTTGTACAAAAGTTGTTTTGGTGGAATGGAATCTACTTTGGGTTGTTTTGGTGGATTTTATAGGGTTGGTGAGTTCGTGAGGAGGATGGAAGACCTGAAGCAGTGGGAGAAGTAGTGTTGAAGAAATCCTGGAGCTGAAGCAATTTATACAGCAGAAACTTCAAACGACCGCGCGAAGATTCCTTCACAAAATTCTACACGGCCGTTGAAGCTCACTGGAAAAATTCCTAAGATTTAGGAATTCTTGTTTTTGATAATTATCATCAGATTTTCCTGAATAAAGAGATAAAAACTGAAATCCTACAAAGAGGGATCTGGAAAAATCAATGCACTATTATAAATATAATAGTAGATGATAATTAAAAAAACAATCTTGGGAGGATCTTGAAGATTATTGAAGAATTAATCAAGAACATCAAGATCAAGAAACAAGAAGGGCTGCAGAAAATTAATTCTTTTTGTTAGTAGAATTATTTTCATTGGCAAGATACTTAATTCTTCGTGTTTGATTTGTAAGTTTTTATTTGATTTTGGGTTTTGATTGATCTAGCCATGTCCGGCTAGAACAATTTTAATTTCGACATTAGGGTTTAATTTTCTTTGATTTGGTTTGAACTCATGTGAGACATTTATGAGATCTTTTTATTTTTAATGGTTTGTTTGTTTGGTTCTTGTTCTTAAACCCGTTGTTTGGTTCTTGTTCTTAAACCCGGATCTAGTCCGGTATATATTAGATTGTTAATAAAATTGGCCACTTTGTTAATTTTTCTAATAAAGTTCTTCAAAAACTTAAAACCTTAATCAAGTTTTAATTTTGATATAAGGAACAAGTAACGGTTTGAGTTTGTCTATGAATTCACCCTCGTTATAGGATCACACAATCTAGTTAAGCATACCGAACGGCGTGTGTGTTTAACTATAATTGATACTTCTATCATTGCAACCCGCACGCTAAGATCCGAACGGCGTGAGCTTAGAGTAGCGGGTTGGCTCTAATCAACGAACTGCGCTTGATTAGACATTAGATAGAGTGGATATCCGAACGGCGTGATATCTAGTATCGATACAAATCATTAATTAAAAAGTATCATTGCACCGTAATCGTGAATGATCGTGAGCCAAATCGAATCAAGAAATCACCCTAATGTTGAAATTAGTTTGCGTATTTGAATTTACTTCACAATTTAATTAACGTTTTTAGTAATCCCTTTTTCATAATTAAAAAAATACAAAAAAATGTCAACTTTCGTTTTTATAACAGAAGCTTAACACGGCCGCGTGGAATTTCCTTTACAGTTTTTGACACGGCCGTGTCAACCTACTGGTATTTTTATACTTTTTGCAATTTACTTTCAGTTTTTGTTTTTAGTTAAAACCCCCACCTTCCTTAACCTATAACCAACTATAATAACTGTGCTTAAACGTTTTTTGTATAAAATAATTGACACGTATCCTTGAGGACACGAACCCTACTTCCGCTCATACTATTCTTAGTGTGTGTGACGGTAGGTTCACATTATAAAATTTTATTTGCTGGATTCGACACCCAACATATTTATGATGCCTTCTATATTTGGTTGTGTTTGTTTGCTTGTTTGTAATGGTAATTATATACAATGTTTGTAATTTTGATAATGTTAATTGTATATGTATGAACCAACTTGTTATGTAATTTTATATAATGTTTATTATAATTTCTATATCGGTTTTTATATACAAAGTCATAACATCACAAAAACACAAACTCATAATATGATAAAATAAAAAACACAACCGATGTTTATGATAATGTCAATATTCGTTTTTATGATTTTCGACGAGGCTAAGCGATGACGATCAAACTGAAAAAAATACTCGTAATATGATAAAATAAAAATAAACACAAAACACAAACTCGTATGTCACGATTACGTTCGACCTTGTGATAAAATAAAAATAAACACAAACTAGTATGATTAAAAAAATTAATACATAATATGTCACGGTTTGCTCAAACCGTGACATATACACCACCACCAAAACTCTAAAAAAAACACACTCGCACTTCCCCAATAATTAACCCAATCCCGAGGTGCAAACATTCTCTGAACCCTAACCGTCATAGTTAGGCCTAACCGTGACGGTTAGTTTCTACACCTGACCTAAAGGTCACGGTTAGGCCAAACCGTGACGTTTAGGTCCGGTTTTCTCCAGATTTCTTACGGTGTGCCTAAAATTTCCGATACTTTATTATAGAGTAATAATCCCCACATACATTATTCTATATTATTCCTTGTTCCTTTATATGCTCGACAAAATTTTGTATCCTCAATCAATGAAAATCTAGTACATTCCACACAATTTCTTATGTGAATCACATAACATATTTATTAAACATGTCCGTTTTAATATTAAATCAATGATATTTTTACCTGCTTGTTTCATTGTTATGTTAACTTATGGTATAGTTTAGGAGTGTAACAAGACAAAACCTTTTTCAAATAAACTCACGCTAAAATCTGTTAGAAAAGTAATTTATGGTGCAGTTTCTTAAGTTAATAAGTTGGTCTTTATAAATATCCCCATGTTTAACTCTTTAAATTTAGATGAAATTTATAAATGTTACATGTGTGTATTTGATATTATAACCTTTTATTTAAGGAATATATGATTAAGGGCTTGTTTGGGATTGCTTATTTTGGTTGAAAATAATTTTTACAAAAAAAACTTATTAACTTGTGATTTTTCAAAAGTAGTTTTTAAAAAAATGTTTGGATTATCTTATAAACTAAAATGTCATAAAATGATCAAAATACAAATACTTTTAAAATGAGGGAAGTTAATAGGATGTAGTAGAGGGGTATAATAGGAAATTAGACTAAAAATAGTTTTTAAAAGTTAATAAGTAACTCACTACGTAATTTTCAAAACCTCTTTGTTACCCTATATAAAAAGTTATTTTGAAAAATACTTTCAGGTTTATCAAATATTTTTTTTAATTTATTAACTTTTTAAAAGTTAATAATTTAAAAATTAGATGCAAACAATCAATCCCAAACACCCACTAAGAATATGTAATGTTTACATAGATCGAAAAGCCCCCGGAGAGGGGAAGAAGGGAGAAATGGGGGAGATACTTACATGGCTACTGTTCTTCTTCATCCTCATAGGTCTCCTTGTTGTCGTCATTTATCAGGTTAATTTTCAACTTTGATTGTAATCATATACTCTGATGATCTGCAATTCTTGATCTATAACCCGTTTGACTGTTACAAAATCTTGCTATTTTTATCGGTTGAAATCATTGTTAATTAATCACGCCTCTGGATCTTGTCAATTTTTCAAATTGGTGAAATTAGGGTTATTGGGGAATATTGTTGGTGGATTGTAATATGCTTCTGCAATTCCATCTTTGAGATTTAGATGGGTGTAACTATGAAATATGTTGTTGTTATGTGTTCTATATGTATCTCTGTTTTGTACCTTAATTGTTGTAGGTTTTGTGCTATCACAAGCAGTCTCTTTGCATCTTTGCCATTGCTTGAACTAGAAGAAGACTGTTAGATTTGACCTTTGTATCATTGTTATTGCAAGATTCTGTTCTTGTGAATAGATTGTGGAAACTAGATTAGAAAAGAATCCTTTTTTTGTATATTAAATTCTGCATTCTTGCAAGCAAGATGGTATTTTTTGCAGTGAAAAGCCAAGTGTAACTAGGGGTAGTAATCGTGTCGGATTGATGGGTTGAATTGATGAACCTCGACAACACTCGTGTGTTTATTCATGTAAAGACAGTATGCCATCACTTATTTCATTTATCCAAATGATTCAAATGAGTTGGCAAGTTGTAAATGGGTTGTAATCAAGTTATAAA
Source organism: Flaveria robusta (assembly GCA_025506415.1). Classification (NCBI taxonomy): domain Eukaryota; kingdom Viridiplantae; phylum Streptophyta; class Magnoliopsida; order Asterales; family Asteraceae; genus Flaveria; species Flaveria robusta. The sequence continues at coordinate 6,944,187 of CM046464.1, read as the reverse complement.
CATGTTAAATGAGTTGGGTGGTTGTAACAATTGGGTTGGCAGGTTGAAGGTTAGCCTGTTTAATTTAAATGGAAAGTAGGTCGACCCAGATGACCTAGGAGGAGAGGGTTAGACAAATCTTCTAGAGTTGCACCTCTCTGAGGACATGGTCTATAAGATAGGAGTATGTGGAGACGCAGGATTAGGTTTAAGGATTTTGATTTATCTTATCTGTGTCATACCTAGAAGCCTCTGCATGTTAGTACTTGATTGCCTATTATCATTATATGCTTCGTGTTAATTATCGTATTGTGTTGAACTTGTGTGCTTCGTGTTCGTTGTTGTAACTTGTTGCTTATTGTGCGCTTTCTGTTGTGTATTGTATATTGATTACTTATTGATCTTTGTGTATTGTTGCCCTTGTATGTTTTTTATTGGCTACTATGCAGTGCTCAATGTGTGCTGCTTGAGTGATTAGTGACTGTGTGTACTTCTTGTTCATGATTGTCTAATCTTACTCCTGGTGTGCATCTTGTAGTGGTCTATTAGATGTTGATTACCTTCTCATCTTTGTGTCTCTTCATTTCTTATTGGGTGCTTTGGTCCTATTATGTACATTTAGCCAAGGGGTCTAGCTAGAAGCAACCTTTCTATTCCCTAGGATAGAGTTAAGGTTTGCGTACATCCCACCCTCCCTTAGACCCCGTCAATAGTTATGCTATGGATGAGATTTACTCGGCTTTGTTATCGTTATGGTATGGCAACCCAAAATCTGATTTTTTTTTGTGTCCACTATATAATTGTTGTAGAAGACGATAACCCAAAGAACAACCTTTAATAAGGCATGGAAGTTGAAGAAGACTATATGTTTTGACCACTATAAAGCCTTTTGCAAATGATGACATATAGGTAAAATCTTTATGTGATGCATCTGTATGAAGAAAGTTGCAATTTTGTAAGCAAAATCTTTAGGTTGGGCATGAACTGCAGTTAATTTATCAATCAGCAACTAGTTTTGTATTTTGGATCCCATAATTTATTAATTTCTAGGGCTTTAGAAAAGTTGTAACTTTAAATCTGTTTTTTCTTGTAGCTTATGTGCTTTGCGGATTTAGAGTTTGATTACATTAACCCTTATGACTCTGCATCTCGGATCAACTTCGTGATATTACCTGAATTCATAACACATGGCGTTTTATGCTTGTTATATCTTCTCACGGGGCATTGGGTGATGTTTCTTCTTGCATTGCCATATCTTTACTACAACGTGAGATTGTAAGTCTCGTTTACCTCTTTCTTGGTACAAATGTGGGTGATAATAAACCATGTTTGTAATAATCTCATCTAGTAGGCTGTAGGCATGTAACTTCAGATTATTCTTTGTGTAAATTGAATGCACAATTAAAGGAGCATGTGTTTGCAAATCATGGTCATTAACTAATTTGTATTCATGAAAATGAGCAAAGAACTTGAAATCATTTCATAATAAAGGAAATGCTGCCACTTTCATGGGATGTCCCAAAAGAAAATGATACTTTTATCTGAATGAATGAAATATTTGATGATATCTATTGATGATACAAAAATGATACTTTTATCAAATGATACTTTTATCTGAATGAATGAAATATTTGATGATTTCTAATGATGATATGCATGATATTTGCCATTCATATATAACTTTTCTTGATAACCGTGAGAACTCTTGAAAGGCCACCCTGCTAATTGGACCGGTTAAAACACAACCTGCACGCAAGTGGCCTTCAAGGGGTTAAAGAGTTCAAAGCCGAGACCTTTGTGATACTAGAGAGATGTAGACACTTACCACCGTGCCACCCCCTTGGAGGTGCGTCAATTTTATTCGATGGGTGTAATGATCATATCTTATTTTATACTATTAGGTACACTCGAAAACAACACCTTGTGGATGTGACGGAGATCTTTAACCAGCTCAATTGGGAAAAGAAGCAACGGCTTTTCAAACTCGGATATCTTGTTTTTCTTCTCTTCATCACCTTATTTTGGTAATACATTTTTAATTTTCACTAATTATTCATGCTATGCTCATTTAGGTTGTTCTCCTTCCAATGGGTTCCTATGGACCCATTAGTTCATCAGAGCCTTATAATCGGTTATCTTTCCATTGTAGGATGATCTATAACTCGTTGGAAGACGATGAAATGTAGGCTTGAAGATGAACCAGAGGCACTGGTGTCGGAATTAGGTGCCAACTCATACTTAGGCTTAGATTGTGAGGATAGATTCTCAGTTATAAAATCATTTGTTGTTGTATCATTATTATCATTTTGTTTTTGTTGTGTTTCAAGAATTGCAGAACAATTGTGGTTCTTCAGATTCATAACAGTATTCATTTGTCATGGTTTTTTATAATGGAATCTGGGGGCACACTTAATTGTTATTCTATTCCATCTTATTATGTTCTTATTGACATAGTAGCTATAATTATTATTTTGTTATTTGATATTCATCTCATAATACGTCACCTAGGCACATTTTGATCAAAATTTGTTTTGACCCGAACCAAATTGATACTTCTTATAAAACGATCTTGTTTTGTCTAGAATTTGTTTTGACCAGTTGTCCCATTTTGACTTGATGTATTTTTGTCCTAGATGAATATAATAACTAGTTAGATAGGTAATCGTGGCTAGAGGTGCGAAAAAAGATCGGTTAACTGACCAGATTCGAAATCCTACCTGATACCAATTATTAACCAATCTTGCAAAAACCAATGTCTAATTGATTGAAGCTGTTAGTTTTTACCCAGTTCCTTGTTTCCTTATCACAAAACGGTTATTCTATCTGAATAAAAACTGGTAAACTTGTTATAGCCATTGATCCAAACCTGTCATTTTTAATTGCTACATGTTGGGATTGGATTCTAGCTGTTATTTTGGCATTATCGCCCCCTAGATATTGAGTGTATTGAGTTAATCATAACACATATCTAAGTCTCAAAACTCATTACAACACTAAAAACGTAACATTTGCACACCACCTTGCCTCGCGAAATATTTCTAGGTATAGTCATCGATAATGGGCAGCGATCATACTCAAACACTCCACTCTTCTCAAATTCTTCATCTTTTCTAATCACTCGTGCAAATGGGTTTTTCATGTCGAAAACATGTTTTGTAATTCCTAATATTTCAAATAAATGAAAATAAAGTTTATTGAGTTATTTTATGTATATATTATTTAAATGATCTTTATAAGCAGAAGTTTTTTTTTTTTTTAAATAAACATCTTTTTAACCAATTACTAGAAGCAAATTATTATTGAAGATCGCAGCAAAAGGTGAAGCTGAATCTCGTCATTCTCCTAGATCCAACCATTTAACCAAAATCATTTTTTTCTTCCTCTGATCTTCGCAATTGGTGAGTCCAGATTTAAGATACCCATTTGTTATCTTTAAAGATTGTGAATTTGTTGATATGGAATTACGTATAAAGGGTTTGGATGTATGATAGGAGTTAAGAACTGAGATATATTAGAACTCAATGGTCGCAATTAGAAGATAATTTTCTTATGTTGTTTTAATTGCTTAATTGCTTTATTGAATGTCAAAGTGAAGCTGTTGGATGTATGATATTGTGGAATTATGACATCCTAATTGAAGTATTAGTTTTCGAATTTGGGTGTTTGAATTTTCTGAGGATTATGAACTTGGAGGTTATCTTGTGCTTGATTTGGGTTATTTTAATTTAGTTTTAGAGTTAAGAATTATCTAGTACGGTATATTTAATCTGAATTTGTAGTTGATTTGGGTTTAAGTATGTTCATTTCACTCATCTGCTGTTGATTTTGTTATTAATATTGCACTAGTTGATGGTAATGTTGACTATTAGTATTATGGTATGGCCACCGGCAGGTAACAGGTTAATTCATCTTTGTTAACTACCTATTTTGACCCGTAGCCATTCTGGTCATCACTCGTTCTGACCCAAACAAAAATATCATTTTATTGACCCGAACCCAGCATGACCCCTACCTGTTCTGCCTGTTTTGCTAGGGATAATATCTGGGTACAACTTGACCATTTTGTCGTATCATATATGACCTCATTATCATGCATCCAAAAGCAGGAGTCTTCATAAATGGTTGCAACCAACCGAACCGCTCAAACTGAAGCAAAACCTACTGTTTGAGATCCAAACGGTTCGTTTTTTGAGGACTAGCGGTTGAAAGTTTACAAACGTTTAGAAACTTGAAACCGATTTTGTATATTGAACCGGTCATTTAATCTTTAAGGGGGGCCAGACTCAATACGCATTAAGTTTTCGGACGAAATACACATAAATTTCCACTTCGCCCATGAAGGGTGATATCAGGTCTTCAGTTTCATGTGGCGTTGGAAATTCCTTATGTGAACAAAAGCGTGACACGTATAGCGCATGCAAATAATAATTTATAACGCGTATAATACATAGGTCATGTTTGGGTTCATTTGTTCGTGTTCGGGTTAGGAATGTAAACAAGCATGCCGACTTGAGAGCTACAAAACAATCAGATTGGTAAAAAGCTCGAATGAACCGAGCTTGTTCAGTTGATCTTGAGCCTAAAATATGACTCATTTGGTTATTGGACCCCAACCCAAGCTTTGTATTCAATAATCGTGTAGGCTAGCGAGCCTTAACGAGCCTAGTATGTTTTTATTTATTTAATTTTTTTTTAATATTTAATATATTTTCAATTTGTTGCCCTATTGTAAAAAGTTAAATGGAGAACCTAAAATCATTCTTCTCAGACAACTGCAACCCCAATCCCTATCCCTATGCCCTAAATCGATCATCACCTCCAGAGGTTCAGTCGTCTTTTATTGTTATTAATCATCGATTCAACACCATCATCCATTGATTTATCAAAGGCAACAACTTTCGCTTCCTGTAAGTTTCTATTTTCATATATATCATCGTTGCCCATCGATTCACTCTCTGTGCGACTATGCGAGTTTTAAGTTTAACAGTTCGATTGCTTAGTACGTTCTTGTTTTGGATTGATTTAATTTATGTATGTGTGGATCTTTGGGGTTAATTGATGATTGAATATATGCTTGAAGAAAATGGAGTTGTTTATTGGAATGAACAAATAGATGATCTTGATCTTGATCTTGATCTCTAGGGTTTAAGAAGTTGTCTCATCTGTTGATCTTATGAAACCGACTTTGCATATGTTGGTTTTGCAGTTAACTACTAAAACATTGCATCTGCATTCAACATCATGGTACATGCTGCCAAAGGAATCTTTATATCATGGTAAGACACCTAACTGTCGAAATCTATGTTTTTGTTGCGAATTATTATAGAATCGGCCTGTTACTTTGTGGTCGTTACAGCGACATTCCGATGGCTCAGTTTATAATCAATTACAATGCGTCGTTGCCGCAATCACAGAAGTTCATTATACACATTTTGGATGGTACTCATCTTTTTGTTAGCAGCAATGTGGATGGAATGATAAGAAGTGCCATTCAAGAGTTTAGAGAGAAGAATACCTATGAGAAACCTGCCTGATTCTTCTTTTGATATACAGAATATGCAAACATTTTATCATTTTCAAGTGAAATTTTATTATCTTTTATCTGTTTTGTGATTTCAGCATGTGTGAATTTGAAGTTTTATTATTTATTATTGCTTGTCTTTTATGTGTTTTGTGCTTCTTTATTTTGGATTTGGATGGGTTCTAGTTTATTTATTTAGATATCTAGCTTTGTATTAGTTTTTGTTGTTCAAACAGAATTATAGAAGGAGAATCTGAAATGCCCCTCTAAATCTCTAAGATCATTCTTGGTGATTTGGAGATTCGGACGTTTTCAATGATAGCCACATCCTCTCCCACTCTCTCTCATCGTGGTGGTTTAGGATCAAACAAAACCCGGTGGTGGGATCAGTGACTAGTGGTGTTGAATTAAGGTGATTGGGTCTTTTGACTTGGGTGCAACAGGTTGTTCAAAGTGGTGCTACTGTGGTGGTGGTGGTGGTGGTGATCGTAACCCTGGATGGAGAAGGTGGGAACACCTTTATTGTGTGATCATGGCAAGGGACGTGGTGGCGGCTAACCAGTTGAAGACAAAGTAATTACCATGATTAGTGGTGGTTGGATGTGGCGACATCCGATGGTGGATGGTTTTTTGATCGGGAAAATGAGTGTGCAAAAAGCAAGCTAAGTGGTACACACTCGAGGCGAGTTCTATGTTTTTAATGTTTTTGGGTTGATTCAAGTACGTGTGTGTGTGTGTGTTTTTAATGGTTTTAAAGTTGTAGACAGGATCATATTTGAGTTGTGTTTAAAACCAAATCTTGGTTAAAAGGTGTGATTTCGCGGTTGTTTTGATGGTCGGATATAATAAGGGCGCTAACAATGTTAGTTACTCTCGATTATGTGTTTGTGTGATGCTCAGTATGTATGTTAAAGTGGTGGTTGGGTTATACAAACAAGTGTTATTAAGTGTGATGTTTCAGCATGACTAATGTGTGGTATGGGGTTTAGGTTATGCTTTATAACATTTTGATGTGTTATAGAAATGTGTTATTACATGAAAAGTTAATCTTTGGATAATGACTATGATATGCATTGTGTGTTGAACAAGTATGTATTTTGTATGTCTAGTGAGATGTATGTTTTGATAAATTGGTGTGTATGAATTTGTATAGATGACTTTACATGATCGTATTTTTGTATATTAGTTTATGTAAGAATGTTCACGTGTATGGATGTTTATAACTATACCTACATATATGAACTTATATTAAATATTATTTTTTTTCAAGCCAATGTAATTTATCTAATAATAAATGAGGGTGGGTTATTAATATAGTCTGATAAGGGGATACTTATTGGCAAATGTACTCTCTCTGTATGAGCACAATACTAAAACATGAAGTATTAATACATCATTTATCTTAGCTTCTGTTTAAACGTGGTTTTGTTCTTATAATACTCTCATATTAGCATAACGCTGTTTTGTTCGTTCTAATGCTCTCATATTGTAGAACTCGATCACAATAATATACATATACATATACATATACATATACATATACAGGGGAGGGATCCCTTTAAAATCATATTATAAATAAAAACTTTGAAAGCCAGGGGTTACATATATGTAAGTATGTTTTACAAATGTACAAGTAAGAGTTACGTACATGTATGGGTTATGTATATGTAAATACGTGCTAACAAGTGTACAATTAAGAGTTACGTACATGTATATAACTCATACAAGTTACGTATATGTAAGCCGTTTCATCACTATCGACGTTATTTGGAGTTTATATTAAAAAATATATGATGACCTTGAAAAATAAGGTTGAAGTTTACTCAAATATACTTTAAACAATTTAAAAGTTAAATCAATTATAAATTATGTAATTGGATAGTGGTGGTTTTTACGGTTTTTATTTATAAACATGGTTTTCATTTGATCCCTCTCCTAATATACATATACATATACACATACACAACATACACACATACACACGTACACGTACACGTACACGTATATATAACTAATTACATTTATTTATGCTAAAATTTAAAAAAAAAACTTTATTATTTTTAACAATTTTTCCAACAACAACACACTAGCAAGAAAAGGTCAGGAAATGATATGATAATTAAAATAACAATATGATTAAAAAACCTATTACATTTATTGATTCATATGTTTACAAGCTTTCTTTACCAATCATAATACATTATTAAATTATAATATATTTAATAGTAAATTAAAATAATTTATTTTTCATTAAAACGTCCTTAAAAGAAAACAAAATCTGTTTGTGCAAACTAAAATTAAAACATTATACGAAACTTATATTTTTGTCATGTATCGTTTGTTTAAATTATTGGAATTAATGTGAGATATTACCTCCTTAATCAACTTTACTTTAGTTCACATGGCCTTGCTTCGTTACGGGAGTCCCACATCACATATAATAGTTATAAAATAGTTTTTTAGATTAAATTAAGAATTTATTTATTTATTCATATTGTAATTAGCATTGATTTTGAAAGAAACAATTGTTTTATTTAAATTATTGAACATATCTTAAACATCAATTATTACATGTAAATATACTAAAATAATAATTGTTTTTAATGCATTATGAGTAGGGTGGACGTAGAGTAGAGAGCATGTATTAAATCAAATAAAAAAAAGTTAACTAAAGAATAAATATCTGATTGCTCAAAATTATGTGCTTATCATTTAAAATTTTGCAATAAATAAAAGATTTATAATAGTTTACAACGACTTCCAATAACATATGTGGTCTTGAATAAAAATTTATCCATGCTACTATATAAATATATTTCAAGAAGACACATGTAGTTTTACTTAAAGTTTAAAACAACTAAGATAAATAAGCGTAGTTTGCCCTCGTTTAACAAAGAGTTTCTAATTAACACATTATTTATTGCACATGATATTATTTAAATCACTAAATTAAATATCATCTTATTTATAATACTTTAAAATAATATTTAAATTTGTATTTTTTATTACTAAATATTATTGAAATTAAGTACTATCTTATTTAATACTTAAGTATATAATTACTAAATATTTAAATAATAATAATAATAATAATAACAACAACAACAACAAAAAACAAAAACAACAATAACAATACACAATAATAAGTGTTTAAGGCGGGTCAAAGAAAAGAATCGCGGTGACACCTGCCATATCAACGGTTATTTCAGTATTTACATTACTTGTACACATTTATTTGCATAAGAAACATTGTAAGCATCCATATCATTTTTACTTAAAGTAAAACTTGAACTCTTATTATTTAACTTTATAATAAACACCTCGATACCATTAACTAGAAGCCTTTTGATAAATAACTGATTTATAAATTAACTTATTTGGCTTTCTCTAAGCTCCTAGGCGTGACTTAAAGATGTTATAATCGTGAACCATGTAAAATACATTTTTCCTTTTAAATGCACAAGGCTGATTAAAGCAGGATGGGATGGAAGCTAAGAGTGAGGTGATAGGAAGATGAGGGACGGAGCTGATCACCGGGCCGAATTAGAGAAGCAACAAAGATGATACGAGATGGAGAGATGGAGAAGATGGCTAAAAGCATTCACATTGGGTTCGTTATATTTATATGAGTTTATTTCTTATATTTTTAACAAATGGTTGTAAATGATTGTTAGTGAAAAAAAAAGAAAAGTTGTTGTTTAATTTATATATTTGGGGAATCACTGTTAAACTTTTATAATTTTTTTAATATTTGTAAAAGTGGTTGTGAGTAGAGAAAAGATAAAAGATAATGATAAAAATATAAAAAAATATTATTTAATTAAAAAGAAGAAAGAGAAAATAATATTTTTAATGTAATTATAAAGATAAAGATAAAAAAACTGATATGAATGCTCTAAAAAGGTTAGTAAAATGATGTGGCACAATAGCACTAGCAAAAACACCGCCCTCACCTTTGATAACTCCCCCATATATATACACTAAGTGAGACATGTGACATGTCCCTATAAGATCAAACGTAATAGGGCATTAAATGAACGTTATTGCACCGTTAAACGCCCTTATAGTACCCCTACATGAGTCATACGGGCATTATATGCGTGTAGCGTTGCCACTATAACACTATAAATTCTTAAAAAAATATCTTAAATCTTAGAGTAATGATTAAAGAAACATTAACCATTAGTCATATTTTTGTCTGATGCTAAATTGACGACGTGTGGCGGAAAATGCATCTTAAGAGGCATTAACCATATCCACGTTCTAAGAAACACAACTTCTAGGATTCAATTCAAGTTTTTACTAAATAACTCAAATGAACATGAAAAAGCCAAATCATCTTACAGACAAACACCAGATGATGATGATGATGATGGTTATGAAAACATTAAACTTCTACCGAAAAACTAATTCTAATCATCAAATCTCCTATGGCCCATCAAACTTCAAACTAAAAACAGTCAGAAATGAGTTTTTACATACAAACCAAATTATGAACTAACAGATTCATCTGTTGTAAGTTGCTACTCAAGGCTCACATTGATGTCAGTTGGCTTATTCCGCGACTCGGGAGCATTATAGGATGACCAATTATCTCCACGATATGAAGGCGAAGAAAGATTTTGTTTAGCAGAGTTTGACTCGTTCGTCTCAGAAGCCGGTGCTGTTGCAGGCACAGGAACCAATGCTGATGTCGAAACTGGAACCTGAACCGGAACTGGAACAGGAACCGCAGCTGTAGTCGGGATTGTGATCGTTATGTTTTTGGGTTTCTGTTTCTTGGTGGTTTTCTGTTCTTGTTGGACGACCGTCAAGAAACTTCCTACTATAATCTGGTTTATATACAAACACGCGAAAAAATAATAAAAAGATGCATTCTGGAACTACGAAACTGTAAATACAATCAAATGGAGATGGAAAACTACCTGCACGGGGCTGGCAGCCACCAGAAGACCCGCCACACTGCCGCCAACGACCCGTCCATCAGGGCTTGACAGAGAAACACTCATCCCACCAGATCTGTTTCTTATTCCTCCACTCTCAGACGGGATAAAAGAGCCCGCCAACGACAATATCTCAAAACGGCCCTTAAGAATAAAAGTGTCAAACATTTTACATGACCAATAAAACGACGACTAGTGATAACAGATCAAACGGGTCAAATTTTCACCTCATAAGTCAATGTACCACCCGAGGAGTCAGGCTGGCGAAGAGTAACACTCGAAATTACACCATTTGCAGACAGAATGCATATCGCACGAGGTCCTTGTTGAGAGAAGGATATAACCTTCATCATCACATCCTAATGGAACCGAAAATTATACATTCACCAAAAATAACTATTAAGTATATGAACATAAACATATACAGTTTCAAAACCCGAGCAAGTCAAATATACAAAATTTTACCTCTCCCGTTTGGACGTTGATGATATGAGGCATAAAGTTAGCACCAACCGAGCTTGAAACCCAATCGCCTAATGAAAACAATAATCAATGCAAGTCGTTACATGGCGTAAACAAAACCAATAAGCTATCACAACATTTGACATAACAATGACACCAAAACCCAAATCTGATACAGACAGAAAATATCCAAGAAACCCCACTATTTGACAGACAAAAACTTGGACCCAACAAACAAACCCCACAACATAATAAAAGCAAAATCTTGATTCTTGAGAGAGTGACCCAACAATACATGTAATTATAGTTCTTGAAACCTTAATTTTGTCAAAAAGATTCAATAAAACACCATCTTTATCCTCTTTCTGTTCTTTCTTGTCACATATGCATATATAAGAATGAATGTATGTATGTATGTATATCCCAAAAGATAAGCAACAAAATATATTCATCTGTAGCAAGATTCTCCTATTTCACACACCAACTTCCAAATACAAAAAAGCATTATATTTTCAGCTAACTCACACGCTCGCTAAACCTACATGAATATTCACGATAACACTAGAACCCTCAACCACCTTGAAGGAACTCATTATACCGCTAAGCTACAAGTCCTTTGATGGCCCTTTAATAGGTCACAACTTCTAGAACCATCTATTTGACATCAAGATCTAAAGTTGGAATGGTTCTATTCACTCAGGTCCCACTTTAATCAAGCCCCTTCAAAATCTTGAAACTGTTGATCATCTAAAACAACACCCACTACACATACACATAAAAAGACTCCAACTTTAACATCAAAAAACAATCTTTATTACCTAAAGATTCAACCTCTTTGGGTGGTGGTGGGTGGTGTTCGTGTTTTCCGGCTGTGGGTGGCCGGAGTTTGCCACTTTTTCCGGTGGAGAAGTCAATGACCGGCGGTGCAGCAGATGATATGGGCTTTGGAGATAAAGCTTTGCTGATGGATTGATCTTGACCGTACTTTCTGGGTCTGCCTCTTTTCTTCTTCTCCGGCAAGGGTGTTGCTCCGGCCGGCGGTGGAGCCGCCGGGTACGGCAGCGATGATGTAGCCAATTGGTTGGTGATGGATTGAGGGATTGTTGCGGTTGTGGCGGTGGCGGCGGCGGCGGCGGCGGCGGCGGCAGTGGTGGTGGTGGTGGTGGGCTTAGGGGCTTCTGATGCAACTACTGTAATCTCACTATTATTCATCTTTTGTTCAATCATCAAACAAGAAACTTATAATAAAAGTAAAAAGTGTTCAGAAAGAACACATTTTCTTTTTATGATCTTCACATGAAATCTCAAATTTTAATGAGATTCTACAGTTTTTTATATTCTAAATCAGTAGAATTTCAAACCCAAAACCCACAGAAGAAAAATTAAATAAAAGGGATTGAAAATTGAAAATCATTTTAGAACAAAGAAACAAAGATCAAAGAACACAAAGACATAAAAACAGATTCTTTTTCATTTGAAAATTTGTAGAAAATTTAAAGAAATTATGAAGATGAGGCAGTGCACAGTAAAAGGAAGATGATCAATAATTTTTAAAAATTAATTTAAAAATAATTTGGATTTTTGAGGAATAATGAGGTGGTATGAGAAGATAAAAGATTGAATTTCTTGAGATGTATGGAAATTTGTGGTTGTTTTAGATGTTAAAAAGCAATTTTGTTCATAGTTTTCTCAAGATTGTCTAAAATATAATTAAAATTAAAAATATATTATAAAAGGAAAAAAATAATTATTTAATGTTGGGCTTTAATTATCAACTATTAAAGTGGAAGAATATTATGTATTTTGGTTAATAAATGGGTTGAAGTCCGGTAAAAGAAAAGTTAAATTAGGTTGGAGCATGAAGCCAGCCACATCTCTTTATTTGAAAATAAATAATTTAACTATTATTTGGGTTATTGAATAGATGATATAATATAAAAGTAATGTTATTTAAATGCAAACAAAGAAAGGGGTATGAAAACAATTGAAATATTATAAAAAGAAGATATATTTTATATAAGAATACAATTATTTAATTAAAAAGCCCATCTTGGTTTCTACCCCAAAACAATGAATCTCAAACTATTATTTTTAAATTGTTCCTATTTTGCCACTTTATATTTTGACCTAATATAGTTATAGAAAATTTAAAAAAAAAAAAATAGATATGTCAAAACTAATAAAATCAGATGAGTTATACAAATGATTTTTCTCTAAATTATGCCTCAAAAATGAAATTATAATTTTGGAGGATACAGACAATAGTAAGCTATTACTGTAATGTTGATTTTTTTTACATCTTTTTTTGCATCTAATAACCACTATATAATCTTACATTGTTGAAATTTAAACTCACATTACATTTTTAAATGGTAATACCAATGTTATTGGGATACGTTGCCACATGCATTATTGTAAAGTTGTAAACACTAACAATTATGTATATATAAATTGATTCTAGTGTAACGTTAGCAATTTATACAAATTAATTTTTAGCAACGTAACTGATTTCTTGTTGATGTACTAAGAGGTTCTTATAGGCTCTAAAGATTATTCAAGACTATAAAGTTTGTTTATAGTGAGATTGTTGACTTGTGTACATATTTGAAGAGCGTTAAAAGACTTCTAGTCTTTAAATCAGTATAATAATATTCACGTAGAATATCCTAAAGTGGCAATTACAAGATTTTTTAGGATTTACTAGAATATTGTTCGTGACAACATCTATTATACACGTCATCTGCTAAACTGACATAATCTTCTAAAATCATAATAAACCTATAACTATCATTCTTGTGTATGTAAGTATGTGTGTGCAATGCGTATGCATTCTTGTGTACGTATCTGTACGCACATGTATGTATGTGTGAACGTAGGCATGCATGTATCTATGTGCATATGTATGTATTATACGTATGCATCTAGCCATCTATATATTCATGCATGTTTGTCATTTGTTGAATCCCAAAACCTACCAAAGTTAAAAGTGTGAAACTTAATATACTATCATAAATAATTATAATAAAAATAATAATAGTAATAATATATAACAACATAAGTAACAACAGGTAATAATAACAACCACAATAACAATGGCGGCGGCAACAACAACAACAATATCAACAACAGCAGCAACAACAACAGAAGCACCAGCACCAACAGCAAAAACAACAACAAATACATCAACAGCAGCAGAATCAATATCACCACCATCACCAACACCAGCAGCAACAGCAGCTCCTCTTCTCTACATATTAAAAAGTTATATTTTTTAACTATACTTATTACCTACTCATACTAATAAATTGTATGTTTTATTCTAAAACATTATAAACAAGGATGTTATTATACAAATTCAACAAACAATTATTTAAACAAATAACATTTTTAAAAGGATTCCGCTAAAATTTCAACAAACTATGTTTTTACGCTAATAAAAAAGTAACTATGGAGACATGTGACAACATCATATTTATTCTAAACAAAATTTTCTCGTTTCTTTTCTATTAAATAATATAGTGTTAAATGCGTTTTACATCCTTGAGATTTCATATATATTCCCATTTAAATCCAAAAGTTTAAATTTTACCATTTGCATCCAAAAGTTTCACAAAAATTATCATTTGAATCCACTTAACTACTCCTAATTAACATCGTTAAGTTTTTCTGTTAAGTTCCCTAAATTAAAGGTATTTTAGTCAAAACAATTACAAAACAAAATATTAATTCTACGTGATAAGTTTTAGGCGTTTAGTCTTTTTTTGTAATCACCATTGTGTTTTTAAATTACTATGAATGATTGGGTATCATTTATTTTATTTTATCAAGAAAGGCATCTCTAGACGTCATATTAGATAAATAAAACATAGGTTTAACCAACTAATAGTGATTCATTTCTAACTTTATAAAACATACAAAACAAAAATATATATAAATAATCAAATAAACAAACAAGTCCTGTAACATAAATTAATTGAATCATAATCATAAGATACAGATTATCATAAAAGTGTAAGAATAATTAATAAATATGACATTCATTGCCCATGAATAATAATCATAAAACATCAATCATTGTAACCATAATTAAAATTAAACCAAATAAATCTATGTTTAATAAAACGAGCAAAAGTAACACAATTACTAAACCAAAATACATTAACAAGACAAAACAATAAAAGACTATTATAGAGTCAAATCATAACTGCAATTATTAAAAAAAACTAAACATATAAAAATCATCACGTGAGTTGGTTCTTTATTTTGTAATTTTTCTGACTAAAATAACTTTCATGTTGAAAACTTAACGGAAAAAATTAACCGTGTTAGTTAGATGTAGCCAAATGTATTCAAATGACAATTTTAGTGAAACCTTTTGATGCAAATGGTAACTTTTTAAACTTTTGTATTCAAAGGACAATTTTTATGAAACCTTAGGGGCGTAAAACGCATTTAACTCATAACTATATTAACTAATAATATTATTTAATTTTTTTTAGATTAAAATTATTTTAAAAAAGAGATCTTCTATTGATTTATTTCAAAAGAAAAAAAATTTATAAATTTTTTTTTTCCAAACATCAAACTTCTTTAAAAAGTCGAAGTATTTTAAATTGATGTTTGTAAAAAGTAAACTTTTTATAAACGAAATATATTTAAAATTGGAAGTTATAATAAGAAAAATTTTAAAAATAGTATTTTCTTAAAGCGGTTTGTTTAAAACAAAATGTTTATTTATTTTGTTAGGAAAAAAATAAAAATAAAAGTTTAAAAAATTGATATAATTGCTTTATTAATTTGTCTTTACTCGTACGTAATTTCAATCGTAGCTTATTTTAAAATATTATTTTATAATTAATAATTTCCATTATATTTAATATTTTATTTATTTAATCCGTATAATACATGAATTTATTATATATAGTTATTTGTAAAAACCATTAAGTTTGAATTGGTATTACTTTAAAAGTACTAATGCCCGAGTAGCGTAGTTATTTTGAGCGTACTAAAATCGCTTATGAAGGAACAATACTGATTTTAATGAGTAAAATAAATTTTAGTGAAATTAAAGATTTAATTTTTCTGGCAGTCTTTCAAATTTCATTCAAAGGAATAAATTAAGTTTTAATAAACAATGGTTGAAAATAACTAGCGTAATATGTGTTTATTATTTAATCATCTCTTCATTACATTATTTAACATAAAAAATACATTTTATATTCAATGTTAGGTTGCAATTGTCATTTTAATGTTATTATATTTTAATATAACAAATACTCATGACAATGCTGATTAGTATTAAAAAGATTCTTAAATTTATTTGTTCACATTGAAAACAAATTTCTTGTAATTATATATTCTATATATTATTGTAAATATTATAGGTAATTATGACACAAAGTATTCAAAAGATTCTTAAATTTAATTTGAACGTTTCAACTGAAAAAACAAATTTCTTGTAATTATAAAGTTACATATATTATTGCAAATATTACAGGTAATTATGACACAATACATCATATTTTTTATAATCAACTTGAACATTGTGTTGTTATCACTCTTTTATCCCATTATTTATTTGTTATAATAAAATTTTCATTTCTCGCCCAATGTCATTTTGATTGAGTTCACCCTTTTTAATATCTTTTACTATATGTACATGTAGGGTTAGAGTTTAAATTGAAATCAAAAGAAATTATAAAAATCAATAAATAAAATATTTATCTTTAATGTATTAAGATCAATGTCTCATATTTTTGTAAATAAAAAAGTAAAAAATTTACTATTGTGAGACCATGTGTGCAAAAATTATATATATATATATATATATATATATATATATATAAGTTATTGATCTAATGCATCAAAGTTGAAGATTTGATTTATTAATTTTCGCAATTTCTCTTATTTTCATTTGAACCCAACCCGTACATGTATGTATAACGTTTTACAATATTTTATTAATATTACAAATATTTCTTTATTAATTAGTAAACTAAAATCATTAAAATTTGGTATTTTAACGCAATCGTTACTACGACGACATAAAAAAGTGAAATAAACCAATGTCGAAACGTTGCCACAAACCATGGGTAAAAACATGCATTTATAACATCGATAACTTTATATGAGAATATGAAGCATTAAACTCGTTGATAATGTTCAAAACTTTATATAAAAATCGAACCGGCCACAAAGTCGTACGTTGTGGCGGGGCCATTGATAATATCCATAAATTATCCCTGTATTAACTCAATTCCATTTATTGGCCGGCAATAATCCTAACTCAATAAATATTTACAAACATTTTCAATTTTGAACTTATTTTCCTCCAACGATCCCCTTACTAACTGAGAATTAACCTTCGTTAGTTTTTTTTGACGATATGAGGCCAACATTAAACCATTTTCAACTACGCCACCGCCTAGCCTACATCAAGTATGTTTTTTGATGTCCAGCCTCTAACGTCACTTGAAATCTACCTCCAACGAATTAAGTGATTCAGATCAGAAGGTGAAGATTGAAGGGTTTTAATTAGAGTGTAGAAGTTTCAAATTAACGAAACAAATGGTTGACTTCAACTTTCTGCTTAGTATTTTGGCCATATAAACAGTCCACGTTATCGAAAAACTAACAGTGTTAACTTTCAGTTAGTAAGAGATCGTTGAAGGAAAATAAACTCAAAGTTGGAAGTGTCTGTAAATATTTTCTGAGTTGAGATTAATTTCGGCCAATAAATAAAAATTGAGATTAATAAAATCAAATAATCCTAAATGTAAATCAAAACAAAACCATTTTTCTTCAAGCAAAGACCGTCTCACTTCGAAAGACCCCTCTGTGTAATTAGTTTGAGCCAAGGATCAAACTCATGTATTTATGAAGTAAAAAATAACAAATTAAGTGGGAAATATTTTATTTTTTTATTCAAAAAATAAAAATATCATTGCTTTCACATAAATTGTAGAAACCTAAAGGAGATGCATAGGTTCTTTTTAAAATTTATGGTAATTTAAGAACTTTTTTGTGAACAAATCAACACTTGAAAATTAGATAAATGATTAGGATATAAAAATGTCACCACATAAACAACAAGATGTATTGCAGTTCTAGCAAAGTTTAATTATTCACCGTACATCCATTTCTTGATCCACGATCAAGAATTCCCCTAACCATCAACGTCTATCTAAGCTGGTAGAGGTTCGCCATTGCAACGTCTCAATAATCGAGTAGTGATCATCACAAACATCTGCGCAAAAAAGTGGAGATTTCCTATATTTATCTCTAATGTTAAACTTAGAAGGTTCATCAATACATGAATGTTACAAGTAATGTTATGTTTGTGCTAGACTTCTCTTGATCTAATATTGCCATTCTCTTGCTTGATATCTTGAGTCTTGCAATGAATTTATGAATGCACTAAGAGGACGAAAGTATTATGTATATTCTGATTTACAAAAGACAAGCCAACATGTGTGAGGCTAACTTGTTTAAATAGCAGAAAGAGAGGGGGAACAAAATTGGTGAGTAGTCGGATGGTCAAGTAGTTAACATTGGGTTGTCGTTCGTTCCACGCTTAAAACATGAACCGACCATGAGGCTGCTATTGTTCTCGATCGTTTGTTATCGATTATTCTAGCAAAGGAGATGCACACCATATGAACATATCAGTTTGGCAAAATAACAGTTAACCTATATGATTGGAATTTTAACATCATCAAAGTAAATAGTTTAGGCTAGGCACGTATTTACCAACAAAACCAACAAACAAAAATAATTATGATCAGATTACATAGTCTATAGTATTTTCTGAAAGCCGTATATATAACTAAGAACGTTTTAAGGAAAAATTAAACCCGGAAAATTTGCTACTCTTCACGACTACTTCTTGTTTTGTTATAAAAGGATATTAGTATTTTGAGCATTCTCATTTTGACCAACTAATTATAAAGGTTCAAATAAAAAAGAGAATTAGTCAAAAAAAAAAAAGTATAGGAATGATTATAAACTATTAATCTCAAATAAATTTTAAATGCTTTATTATTTTTCTAAAAAAATTATAACATAAAACTGAGAAATTTATATAAAGTTGAAAATGACGATTTGAAAATGAATTGTGTTGTTAATTCAACCCATTATAAAAGATGCGTCCACTTTTATTAAATAGACTCAATTACAATCACATCTCACTAAATAGACACATGTGACGTGTTGAATTCTTCCTACACTATGTACGCTTTTTCACTCTTTTTTTTTTTTTTTTCACATTAACACCCACTCTCTATGAACACAATATTGCAAAGAAAAAATATCCACTCTAAACTTATTTTAATTTTTTTAAAGACAAATCTACGCTAATATAGTAATATTACTCGTAAATTACTTCAAACTATACTTTATGCTTGAAACCTCATATTAAAAAAAAAAAAAAAAAAAAATTCCCTAATGAAATGAACCAATCTAACATTAACTATCCTAGTTTTCTTTCCTTTCCCGTTTTTCCATCTCCATAACTTAGGCATGCAAAATTTCTTATTATGTTTATTACTTTTACGAGTTAAGTGACTTTAATGAACTTCAAACTTAATTATATTTTTGAAATATTTTCATTGCAGGTGGAGATGCAATATTAAAGTAACATTAGAACTTTTTATTTCTTTCCAAAAATATATTCTTATTTTAAATGAAACAACAATGTGACATATCCATATATTTAATTTTATTAAGAGCTATATTTTTGACATTTTACCAACAATAATGGGTGCATTTGATGTGTATAATCTATACCATGTCATACGGTTTAGTAAAGCAAATAGCAAAACTAAGGATGGTTATATATTTTTTTAAGCACATGGCATAACTTCTTTATGTATAATTCTTCTAACTTAAGGTTTGATTCTTTTAAATAATTTTTTATTTTGCTTTTACAACTTTTAAGATATAATGTTTGATAAATTTCAACTTTATGTTTATTTATTTCTTTAACAAGGTTAATATTTTAACGGCTACACGTTTTGAGGTTGCGACACGGTTATTTTTATCGATGTTCAGACGTGAATTTTTTTGGTGGTATTTTATTTATATATGTAACTAAATGTAATCAACGCTCTCAACAGAATGCACAAGTTTCTTTTTTCCTATATAAATTACGTATATTACGCTCTCAACATTGACATTATTTTTTAATGGTTTTATGACTCCACCGCAATGCTTTTTTTTTTTAATTCTAGTTATAAACAATTTGAAAATATCAAATAAACTAATTGATCAAAGTTACTAAATATTAAATAGAAGTGGAATAGATGTATTAAAATTACCGTAGGTCCTTAGACGTTTCAAGGTAGGAATGGGCTAAAAATGACTAAGCCCATATACTATTATAGGGCCTCATGTGACCTATAAAACTGTAATAATATTAAGGTATTTTCTGTTGGGCTTAAAAACATAATTCAAAGGGGAGGTTTTGTCTAGCAAAAGTTTTAAATAAAGCTTAAAAGGTTGTGGACTTAGTGTAGAGGTGGGTATAAAACCTGGGTGCCAACCCGACCCGGACCCGGGTATGGATAGTACCCGATGAAAGAGTACCCGGTTTGGACCCGGAAAAAACCCGTAGGGTTGTAAGCAGGTTTGGATTTAAGAATTTTAATATAACCCAACCCGACCCGACCCAATTATACCCGGGTTAGCCTTTTTGCTATGAAGTGCCTACCAGAGTCAAATGTCTAGCTATCCCATTAGCTTAATTAGCACAAGTGATCAGACCTTTGATTACAAAACTCTAGGCCGTTGTCTGTTCGTAGTTTTTTCACCTTTCTTTCAGTTTACGTTTCAACTAAGATTTTCCATTCTTTAAACTTATCAAATGTCTCCTCTTAATTTACTCCTCATAACATATACCCACACTCTCCTTGAATAATCATCAATTAGACACACAAAAAAAAAATACTTGGCACCCCTTGGTGATGAAGTTCTAGCAAGACCACATATATCATCATGCACATAATCCAATATCCCATTAGTCTTATGCCTACTCCTATTAAATCTCACTCCGTGTGACTTGCCAAAAACACCATGTTCACAAAAACCCTATATCACATTCATTCAAATCTCCCAACAAATGTTGTCTATTAAACTCTTTTAGGCCTTGTGTGCTTATATGACCCCGTCTTTTACGCCACACCATTGCTAGTGTGTCTTTCTTTCCTTCTGCAATTGATACAAAACCTAGAGCAACCTTACCTTCTAACAAATAAAGGTTGTTCGCCCTTCTTGACCCGCTAAGCAGCACCATGGAACCCTTGACAACTTTAGCCTTTCTATTCTTTAAGCCAAATGATAACCACTACTTTCAAACATGCTAATAGAAATAAGATTTCTTTTTAGATAATATCTCACATGAAGGAGATCAATTACAGACTCACTATCCAGCTTAAATGAGATGGTACCAATATTTTAATGAAATTTATTTCTAGTTCTGAAGAATGGAAGTGTTCATGTATGTGGACGTACGGAATTTTATATCTTTGAAGCAAGCGCTATAAAAATGGCACTAGAAATTTGATTACGTGCCGTTAAAAAAAAAAAAAGAATGTTTAGCAACGGAATTAAGAAAATAACACTAATTTAAACAAGTGTACTAGTACCAACAAAATATTACAATAAATAATGAATCTTTAAGCCATGCAACTAGAAATATTATAATTTTAATAAGATAAAATATTGTTTAATTAAACAACATTCATAAACTTGTTATGGACAAAGTGACTAACTATTCTTTAACTTCATAAATCTGAGAGTTAAGTGAAATGGCGTTTTTGGTGTCATTTACTTTACCAACCAATAGAATATTATAATGCATTAATATATGAATAACTAATATTTTTTAATCCAATCATACATAATATTATCAATAAATTTAATGCTTATACATTGTTTTTTTTTCTTGAACAAAAGCAGGCCATTGTAATATTCGACCTGCAATAACTAAGTTGGTGGGCATAAGAAGCCAAGCTTGCACTTTTTGTTTGTTTTATTTTTTGGTAATGTGGTGTGCTTTCATTTTCCATCTTCAAAAAATTGGTCAACTAAATAATTAATTTGATATGCGATGGTCAATTAACGTTTTTATTAATTTTGTATTTAGTAAAATTAATTCAAGCCTAGATTCGATTACTTTAATTTTCGACTAAAAGTCATGATGATAGTTGTTACTAGCTAAAAACTTCAACTTATAACGAGGTTGTAACTTCTATTAAGTTTTTATTGATTTATCATGAGTTTTTATGTCTTAGATCCGCTTAAAGTTATTGTTTGAAGCCACAACGTCGATTCTCAAATTATAACCATGACAAGTTTTTAGTAGATCATAACTTTAAACAATTACTAGTTTTCATTGGTCCTACATGTGATCATTGGTGCTACATGTGATCATTGGTGATGTTAGGATGGATAGTAATAAGTTATCAAAGGTGGTATGAGATGAGTCCATCTAAGATTTATTTGAATGAAAATTAGCACCCGTTGGCTTGTAGGACTGTGCTACTGGATTGGGTTGGCTACTCTCTATGATCCCAGCTGCTATTATTAGATAGTTAGGATTGACTCTATAGCTCCTTCACAAAAGGTACGAAGGGGGGTTAGGAGGGAGCCAGTTTTGAAGAGCCAGTTAGGAGGGAGCCTGATATTATTTCTACATGATATATAAAGATGATGGTTACTTAATGGACCTTAGAGACTCAGACTTGATTCTTTGATCATAGCAAGAGGTAAGAAAGCTCAAAAGTTATACACATCACGCCCAATGATCTCGAAGATTATTGTAAATATTTTCTAGATATATGGTTGATCTGTGGCATAAGTGACTTAGCCATGTGAGTGAAAATTGAATGTCTATTTTCTAAGAGAATATGTGTGGACTTGTAGAAAATCGACCTAGAGTTTAAAGCAAAAGTCTAGAAAATTGTACAAGAAATTTGATCACTATATATGTTTTCTTTCAAAATTTGATGATGGTGTTTTCATGTTCTTGTTGCTATATGTGGATGACATGCTGATTTTTTTAGGATTCGTGGCAGAATTTTATAGTATTTAGTGATTAATGAAAAATGTTAAACTATTTTTAAGTGATGGACCATTAACAAAAAAAATGTATTACAATAATTGTCAATTAAGACTAGCCGTAGTGGATTGAAATGGGGGCATCATCTTTGATGAGTTGGAAACAATTGTGGTGTCAAAGCCACTACTTTGTGGTGAAAGGGTTGCCAAAGAGGACCTCACCAAGCCTTTAATGGGCGTGAAAGATAAGCCACCCTTAACCGATGGGGGTTTAGTTTATGATTAGGCTTAGCCAAAACTACTGCACTTAAATCAAATGAGGTTTTATTAAAATTTTTCTATTTATATGACGCTTAAACGTTGCTTTAACTATGAGATTAGCCAAAACATCTACATAGTTTAAGAAACTACTAGCAGTCATTAGTTTTAGTAAGATGATATATTGTTGGAACAAACATTCATAAAGATGTTGTCTTGTTTATAAAACCAATTAACTAGTAGTTTACTTAAGAAGTTGACCGGCCTTTTTGTTGTAAAGGCTTGGGTGTCATTTAGTTATCAAGCAATAGAATATAATAATGCATTTCATTTAGTCCTATAACATATTATTCAGCAATCAGCAATACATTTAACGCCAATGAGTCCTAGATCAACTGGTTTAGGAGGAGGCATCCTATGAATTTTCAAACTAGAGGTCATGGGTTGGAGTCTTAGTAGGTGCAATATGCTCCAAATAGGCCAAGGGTTTTATCACAGTGGGCCTTTGGGTGGTGGGTTTCCCTTGGAATGGTGGGCGAGCCGGGTTACCAGCGCTGTCTGTGTTCGCGGGCATGGGTGGCCTTTCGCCAATGGGTTTACCCGGGTGACCGGGCTTAAAAATTATTCGTTGGCCGTTAAAAGAAAAAAACAATACATTTTAACGCATATTCCTTGTTTTTTCCCTTAAAGCAAAGCAGGCCATTGTAATATTCGACCTACAATAAAAAGAAATTGAAGGGCATAAGAAGCCAAATTAGCCCTTTTAGTTTGTTTTATCATTTGGTAATATGGCGTGCTTTCATTTTCCGTTTCCAAAAAATTGGTCAACAAAAAAATACATTTGAGCGTTCGTTATTATTTTAAAATTTTGTACTTTGGTTATAACAATCTAAGCTTAAAGTTAACATCAAAACTCATTTTAATTTTGTACTCGTGTTTCGCGGTGAGACAAACCGACTTAATAGTTGGGTAAATCAAAGTGGGTCAAATGCATCTGTTTCTATAACACCCGAAAATTTTAAAAGAAGAGAAAAAATAAAGAAAAGGAAAGAAAAGCAAAATAACCCAAGTTGAGGTGTTAAAGTTGTACATGGGACAAAGATGGTATTTAATCCGTTCAAAAGGTGGTCATGGCCGCCCATGACCCCTGTACCATCCTTCTGTCGATTTTCTAGAGAGAGAAAGCAGAGAATTCTTTTTGGTTTTAGAGAGAGGAAGAAGAAGAGGCTGAATTCAGGTTAGTTTTCTGATTTTTAGGGTGTTCTTGGCTGATTTTCAGCTTCGGGTATGTGCTTATGTGCTTGTATGTGTGTTCGGTTTTGCTGTTTTAGGTGTTTGAACTCATAAGCATTCGGGTTTGAAGGAAGTCTTACTCGAAGGTTGCAAGAGGTGAGTTCTAGATCCCCGTTTTTACATGTTTTAACTAATTTGGGGCTGGAAATGCATGTATAAACATTTTTTTTATAAAATTTGGGTGTGTACCCGTATGTTTATGTGTGTGCCCTGTTATGGGTGGGTGTATGGTCGGTATAATTTATGATCATGTGCATGTTTTTGTTTGTTTGATGCTTAGTATGCTAGAAACTAGGCTAGAAGCGGTTAGATTGATGATTTTGAGTCTGAAAATGATGGTAGTTAGAAAAGTAGTTGGCCATGCGCCTAAGTGCCCATGCGCCTGAGATCATGCGCCTAAACAGTACCCAAACGCCCAAGGTCCATGCGCACAAATAGTGCCCATGCGCCTAGAACTATGCCCAGGAGTCTAAGTATGCCATGCGTCTAAGTCTGCTGAAACGCCTAAGTGCCCGTGCGCCTAAACCAGGCCCATGCGCCTGCATAGTACCCATGCGCCTAGAAAGTTGTCCAGGCCCCTAAGTGTTGGCCATGCGCCCAAATAGTGCCCATGCGCCTGAGTCGCCCATGCGCCTAAGTATTCATGCGCCTGCATAGTGCTCATGCGCCTAAGACTTAGAAAATTTTCTGAAATTTTCGGGAAAGAAGGACTTTTAGGCTGTGACTTGGGGTGTTCCCGGGGTTGATATGTGATGATTGTATGTTAATGTTATGTATGTTTATGGCCTGTTTCCTTTATGTTCCTATTATGTATTTCTCCGTGGCCTTTCGTGGTGTGATTATGATAATGAATGAAAGTATTATCTTAACGAAGCGAAAGATCTAAGATAATGAAAGTGGAACATAATGAATGAACGAATGAAAGTCTTGCAAGCAAAATGTAAGGAGGTTCACAACTCCGTGAGAGTTGTCAGCTCAACTGTGTGTCATACAGTGTGCGATCTTGGCTGCCCCATGAGGGATTCACACACAGGGGGATCAGTCTTGGTGACTTTTCCATACGTGCGAAACGGGGTTCTTGTCACTAAACCCTAGATTAGTTGGCTTCGTGCCCAAGAGGGGGGGGGGTTTAGTATATGACAGGACCTAGATAGAAGTGAAAGATAATGTAACGTGCGAAACGTGCGAAACGTGCGATAAGTACGAAAAGAACGATGACGGAAGATAATAAATGTTACCTTGATGTATGTATGATGTATGATCACGTGCGAAAGTATGAAAATGTTTTAACGAATGAAAGGTAATATAAATGTTTTTATAAAACTAGAACTCACTCAGCAACGCTGACTTTTATGTATTTTCAGTTGGCAGGTAAAGGTTGCTGAGGATGGCACGGGGTGAAGCTACTTGGCAAAGATTTTTTGGTTGGCATCCATTTTGTGTAGAAATGAAACCAAATAATGATTTGTAATGTAATGATGTTGTAAACAGTAATTATTAATATATGAAATATTTTCATTAAATTTTTCCGCTGCAAATGTTAAACAGATTTTATGAGATTTTGAAATAGTATGTGCGATGATTGTCCAACTGTGAGTGTCCCGGGAACGGGGCCTTACAGTTTCCATCATTATAGCCACCAAAAATTCAAAGCGTAAGCTTGTTCAAATTTTATCATCACATCCGGTATATTGGGATGCATGAAACCATCTTTAAAAAAATACAGCAAAACTCGCACCCAAACGGAATCTAGCTTTCTGTGGCTCAGAGCTTTCAAAAATTATGGCTGCAAGGCGAGTTGCAGGTCAAAAACCTATTATCCAGAATCCTTGCCACGCCATGTTCATCATTTGTTGGAAGAAGTTTTGAAATTATCATAGCCAAGTGATAAAACGCATAACCATAGCCAATTAACAACACCCATAACCAATTATCAAAAAGAAAAAGTTAAATACAGGTTCAAATAGAATTCTTAGCCTTACAGAGTTTTTAAAACCCACCACCATCCATGGACGACCGACAAAAGTCGTGGCGAAACCCCTTTCTCTGTACAGCCATCGGAAAAACGAAAACGACAATAAACACAGGCGGCAACATCATAAAAGCCGGCCATTAAAGCACATCTTATATGTGCGAGGACCATCATCATCATCGAGCAAAGGATAAAAAGAATCGTACTTTACGATCACGCAGACGCCACCAAAGGCGTTCGAAGGACCACTGGCGGCATTGAAATCAAGACAACTAAGCCCGTTCCAACATGCACCACCATCCATGGATAGCAACAATACATGAATCCACACTTACTTGATGACGATGGCTACTTACAGGTCTCTAGAAACTCACATTCGGTTTTGTGATCATAGAAAGAGGTAA
Source organism: Flaveria robusta (assembly GCA_025506415.1). Classification (NCBI taxonomy): domain Eukaryota; kingdom Viridiplantae; phylum Streptophyta; class Magnoliopsida; order Asterales; family Asteraceae; genus Flaveria; species Flaveria robusta. The sequence continues at coordinate 6,917,301 of CM046464.1, read as the reverse complement.
GAAAAACTTAAAAATTACACATTTCACATCTAGTGACCTCCAAGCGTACTATTAATATTTTCTAGAATGTTGACGTCGTTGATTTGTGGCATAAGAGACTTACATGTGAGTGAAAAGTGGACTTCTATTCTTTTAAAGAAGAATTGGTATCCATTGTAGATTATATTTATTAGTGAAAGACCTTTTTATTGTATGGTAGCTAATCACACCAGACTTCCTTTAAATAACTATTCTCTTTCTTGAACAAAATATTCTTGATTTAGTGCATAATATATGTGATTTAGTGTTATCAAATTCTTTTAGTTGATTGAGATTTATTTAGGAACAAAATAAAATAAGAATTTATTTTAAATGTCGGTACGAGTTAAGATGTGTTGAGTGCATGCTCATTTTAAAGCTAATTTGATCTTCAAATTTGAGAAACGTAGAGGGGATACTGCCTCCTTGGCTGGGTCTAAGGCTGGTGGTAGCCCACGTAGAGCAAGAATTCAATTTTGGTAGATAAAAGCCTCTAGAACATGTTTTGCATTTGCATGGTGGGTAGGTAATTACACGAGAACTATGTGTTTATCTACTTACCCATTGTGAACATGAGTAATGATTAATAATAACTTGTGTTAATCAAATGATCAAATATTAGGAGTTTCTAGGTTATTTTAGAAAAGTCAATCATCAACGATGATTAAGTTTCTACTGATAGTAATCTGCTACCATGTCACACCCCCACCTCAGCATAGTAAAAACACGAAAGTGTGACGAAGCTAAATATCAAGAACAACATTATTTACAAAAGAATACTAAGAGCTTTATTACATTGAATATAGTTTTTTATGCTTTAAAATATGGCTCTCTAGAACTTCATGCAACTACAACGTAAGGATATCAAGTGCTAAATGGAGGAATAACAAGAAGTCCTTCAAAAAGTGTAACTAGTCAAGCTATCATCAGTTTCCAATTTTTGAAAAATATACTAAACGTGTCAACTAAAAATAGTTGGTGAGTTTACATGTTTAAATAAAATAAAGTTTTAGCACATATGATGCCAATTAAGTCCACAACAAACATTTACCCACTCATCCAATCCCAACCTAGTATGAATTGAATTTTCGAATATTGACACCCGAATTGTCAAAGTGTAAACATGGGCAAATAATATGCCGCAATGACACTGTAGGCTATATGGGCCTTGGTATTTGTTTTCCTATCAAGAGGTCCACTACGCATGAGGGATAGTTAAAGTATATATTAAGAGAGAGAGAGAGAGAGAGAGAGGTGTATGCGCATGTGTTTGTTTAATATGTGTGTGAGAGAGTGAGAGAGAGAGAGCCAAGAGTTGGTGATGGTGCTTTGATGGTGTTGGGGTGGTGGTGTATGGTGACAACAAGTTGTGACATGTTTTCAATTTTGGTAAATAAAGGCCTCTGGAACATGTTTTTCATTTGCATGGTTGGTAGGTAATTACATGAGCACAGTAAAAACATGAAAGTGTGATGAAGCTGAATATCAAAAACAACTTTATATACAAAAGAATACTAAGAGATTTATTACATTGAATATAGTCTTTTATGCTTCATAATATGGCTCTCTAGAACTTCATGCAACTTCTACGTAAGGATGTCAAGTGCTAAACGGAGGAATAACAAGAAGTCCTTCAAAAAGTGTAACTAGTCAAGCTATCATCGGTTTCCAATTTCCGAAAAAAAAATACTAAACATGTCAACTATAAATAGTTGGTTAGTTTGCATGTTTAAAGAAAACAAAGTTTAACATATATGATGCCAATTATGTATGTCCACAACCAAACACGTACCCGCTCATCCAATCCCAATCTAGTATGAACTGAATTTTCGAATATTGACACCCGAATTATCAAAGAGTAAACATGGACAGATAATATGCCGCAATGACATTTTAGGCTATATGGGCCTTGGTATATGTTTTCCTATCAAGTGGGCCACTACGTATGAAGGATAGTTAAAGTATATATTGAGAGAGAGAGAGAGAGAGAGAGGCGTGGACACATGTGTTTGTTTAATATATGTATGTGAGAGAGAGAGAGAGAGAGAGAGCTGAGAGTTGGTGATGGTGCTTCAATGGTGTTGGGGTGGTGGTGTACGGTGACAACAAGTTGTGAGGGACGGTGGTGACTAGTGATGATGCTACTTGTATGTGCATGTGTGTTAGAATGGTAGATGGTGAGAGGTCTTTATAAGAGCCAAGAGAGGGGTGAAGTTATGATGGTGATGGCTTCTAATGGAGGCTACAGGGGTTGGTTTGTAGAAAGGATAAGAGAGAAAGTTGTATGGGTGTATGCTTGCATGTGTGTGTGATTAGGGTAGGGTGTTTATAGGTTTTAAAACGGATCCGTGGGTGGTGGACGTGACAGGAATCGTTGGCAAGGGAGGAGATGTTGGTTGGTGCTAATGATGGTTTGTAGTGATTAGATGACCAGGTGGTGGTCGTGGGTTTATCTTGGGGTAAGAGTTATGATGTATGAGTGTGCATGCATGTTATCTCCATTAAAATCATATTAAAGAGATAAGTGTTGGTTTAAATTATTTAGATAGGTATTTAGATGTGTTTTAGGTAGTTAAATTAGCCTACTAGGTTAGATAACGTGAAATGATCAACTAGTTTTAATTTAGTTTTACTACGAATTGGTAATTGGTTCACGTTAGTTAATATAGTGTTAGAAGTAGGTTTTATAAGAGTTTTTGGATTAAATATAGGGTTGTTTTAGGTTTTTAACAAAACTCATTCACCCAACTTCTTATTCTTGTGTATATGTTATAGTAGGGAATGGTTAGACGAAAACATGAATGATTAAATGTCTAATAATGATAAAAAACTTTAATGGCTTATTTATAATGGGTGGAATTACCACCTGAATTTAACCATAACCAAAGGTCAACCACTTACCACCAACCAACGCACTACTTTATGAAGCACCATCAGTTTAACTAAACATTACGATCGTTCTGCTACAAATAAAAAGAAATCATTTAGTCTATTTCTAGTGCATGTTTTTCATAAAAATTAAATATGTAACACCCAAACTTTTATTTACTAAAGCCATGATAGTTGGTTGGGGTTAAACGAGTAAATAATGAAACGTGAAGGGGGCGATGTTAATGGAGCAAGAAAATTAACCTTAAAATCCCCTATAAAAGGAAAGGTGGCCACCAACCACCTTTCATTTATTATTTTCTTCATCTATATATAAAATATATATCAACTGAAAGAAAGTTTTAGAGAGTGAAAGTTTCCTCTTCGTAACTTGATTATACGTCCGAAACTCGATTTATCTGTGCAACTACCCCTTATAGGATTACACTTGTGTAATCTAAGGACATGGAGATGATTATGTGTACAGTAGGATCCTTACGTATGATAATGTAAAGAAATACGAGCATCGTTAAGTCTTGCATACGTAAAGCAAAAGGTAAATGTTGGATAAAAGATGTGTTAAGTCATAATATTAGTAGGTAAGGGATTATGTGAGGTTACATAAAGGGTATATATGAAAATATAAACATATATACATATATACCAATGTGTTATGATAAGTTACCTAACAAGGTAAGAAAGAGATATTTAAATACCAGAAATAGAGGTGAATGCATGATAAAGTTTTGTCCAAGGACAATAAAGAAAAATGACTAAGTCTTGTCTAAGAACAAGAAAAGGATATCCCATGTCTTGTACACAAAAGAGATTTAAGTCTTTCTAGTGTGACAACAAAGGGATTAAAGGTCTTGCAAAAAAGGGATAATGGTGTTGAGTCATGCATACAATGCAAGAAAGGGAAAGATAATTTTTGTTATATGCAAGAAAGAGTTACTTGGATCTCATACACCATATAGAAAGGTTATGAATGTAACTATTGTTAGCATTCATGATTTATGTATACACTACTAGAAAAAAATGAATTTGCTACGCGTTTTTCCGTCGCAAATGCGTAAGAAAACAACATTTGCTACGTATTTGCAACAAAAACGGATCTCATACACCATATAGAAAGGTTATGAAACCTAACATGACTATGATAAGTTATGATATAAACATGTTATACCATGATATGCTATGATTATAACTATGAATATGTTATAATGAAATGGGTAATTTTATTATGAAACGATATTAGATGCTGGGTTATGTATAACCATTAAAACTAGAAGTCACTCAACAACTCTAACTTTTAGTATGAATATTAGATAGAGCGGGTATGAAAAGTAAGGACGAAAGCTTGGCATGAAATTAACAGCTACCTTACATATCAAACACCAACATACAAGGTAAAGTAGTTTATGATTAGATAAAGTATTATATGATATGTATCAAGACAAGGATTATGTAAAGACTTCTAAAATCCGTTGATTTAAGTTTAACGAATAATTAGTTTATGACTTATGGTTATGATATGTAAATCCGAAATGAGGTCTCCTGGGGAAAAAGGATTCACAAAAAATTCTCATTCTTTATTCTTTCGGAACTATGGCGTTAAGATTTCGAGAGTATCATTGTAACACTTTAATCAGACGATGATTAAAACACTATTCGATGGAGGTATGCGTTTATGAGCTTAAGTAAATTTATAATCTATTAAATGTATTTAGTAGTTTCACGCATGAGTTTATATGCATATTAGGAAGAAATGCAAGTGTATTTAGATGTAATTTGGTGGGTAATACATGCAGTATTACCGTTTCCATTTTGGGGAGAAGTTTTGAATGTTATGACACATGTTATTAATCTACCTAATTAAGATTATTTAAATTATCTACCTAATTAAGATTATTTAAATTTTTATGCTCTTGAAAGGGTTTGAGGAGGCTAATATGTTTCCTATCGTTAGATTTCATATTTGAAAATGAACTTTGTGCTGATGATTTTAGTGTCACCAGGTCAATTAAGTGGCTTCAAGTCATTTTAGACTAGCTGAGTTCACTTAAGCTAACGTGCATCTTCCGAACGATCATTCCCCAAAATTCGGTCAAACAAACATATTAACTCTAACTAGTAAAACTATTAAATAAACATATAATATAAACCACAAATGCTTTAAGTCTTCATGCAATCCACGTGAGCCTAGAAGCTTTAGCTTATTCCATGCTAACTAAATCAAAACAAACTAAAATTACCAACTTACGACCGATACCTATGACCCATTAACTAAACGATTAATCCAACAATCATCCCCTTAATCGTTTATTCTCTTGTTCACAGAAGTGTCGATTCCTCAATCAAATTTCCCTCTTTCTCCCACTTTGGACACTCGTTGTTGTAATGACCATGTTAGATGTTGCGGTTATAGAAGACTTTGAACGTGAACTAGGTGAAGTTCGGGTGTCCGTGAAAAGGTCGAAATAGTTCAAGATGACGCTGCGGTTAAGAAGCGGTGTGAACAAACCGATTACGGGGGTGATTGTTGGGTTAATCGGGTTCGTTCACAAGTCAAGTTACAGCGGGTCAAATGGGTCACGAGTTATTTGATGGGTCATTTGTGGTTAATATTTTATGTTTATTTAATAATTTTATTAGTTAGAGTTGATATGTTTGTTTGACCGAATTTTCGGGAGGTGACCCTTTGAAAGATGCACGTTGTTAAAAGGAGTCATGCTTTTATCTATTCTTTAGGTAGAAAATAGTTTTTTTTTTTTTTTTAATTCTCACATACGCTCTTTGTAAATCTATTTATAGACCAATTGTTCATTGAATAAGAAGTAGATCCCTTTATCATCTTCTCTATATTACCTTCTATAATTTTACATTTATATATACATTAACTCTACTAAACCCGTGTGTTACACGAGTTAAATAAATAAAATTAAATAAAATAAAATTTTATTAATTATAAAAAGATATATTTTAAGATAAAACATTATTAAAATCTTTTTTATTATAAATAGAATAAAATTTTTGTTTCATAACAAACTTTTTTTTAAAATATTTTACTTTTTTTTAAAAAAAACTTTTTTATTATAACTTTCTATTTTAATTATTTTTTGTTTATAAAAAGTTTACTTTTTTAAAAAAACTAAATTTAAAATATTTCATATTTTTAAAAAAGTTTAATGTTTTAGAAAAAAATTTTATTTTATAAAAAAATATTTCTTTAGAAATAACATTCCTAAAATGATCTATTTCTTGTTTACTTAAAAAAATATTTTAATCTAAAAAAGAATAAAATAATATTATTATTAATTAATGTGATTAATTAATAGGAGAGAAAATCGAAAAAAATTTGATGAAAAAGAATGTGGTGATTACATATGTCACCCCTATTTAACTTTTTATTAGAGTAAAAAGATACTTACATGAGTTCGTAGTGTGTGTTTTTGAGATCTAAAACCAATAGGCACGACCTATTCATCTTGTTCTTGGTTTAGCAACTACCATTGATCTTTAAATTTAAGCAAGGGGCGTTAAGCTATTATTTTTCATAATGAATATTGCGACTTGCGTAAAGAAATCTATAGAATTTGAAGCAAGTATCTAACAAAATGGTACAAGAAATTTGATTCGGATATGGGTAGCAAGCTATATGTAAATGAATACAGTACCTGAAGACAAAATGTAATAACATTTCAAACAACGTATAGATGTTAGAAAATATTTATAATAACGAATCTTTAAGCAATGCAAGTAGCACTTAACTAATTTTAGGAAAATTAGATTTCAATACTCAAACTATTAACCATTGGCAATATTAATCACATCTAACAATTTGACCAATATTAATCATAACTATTGATTATGTTACTAATTACAGTCCTAGACTAACTGTTCGTCAACTCCGTTAGTTTTTTTTATAACTTATCACGTGAGATGGCTCGTGACAATGTGACATGACGTATAACATAGTTGTAATTAAAAATATAAATATATTACTCAATTCTTTTTTGTAAAGGATCATTTACTGAAGTTATTCAAAGTAATACTTTTGTCGCTACTTGAGTAGCTTGAAGACAAAGATACGTAAAAGTTAGAGTGATATATTTATATTTTTTTATTTTATTTATGTAATACGTCATGTTACTTGTCACGTCACGTCACGAGCAACGTCACGAGCAACGTCACGGGTCACGTCATTAAAAACTAAGAGAGTTAATGAACAGTTAAATTGAAACTGCTATGGGTAATTGAAAGTTATGATTAATACTGATCAAATTGTTAGTTACAATTAATATTAACTAATAGTTAATAGATTTGATTATTATAATTCAATTTTTTTTCATTTTAATAAGACAAAATATTATTGGAACAAACATTCTTTATGCATTAATCGAGTTTGAACTTTAAAGGTTAAAACAGGCCTTTTTGTGTAGTACATTCCAAAGGACGTTGGTGCCTTCGATTATTACTTAATAGAATATAATGCATTTATAGATGAACAATTAGCATAATCCTATCATTATATAATATTAAGCCTTAAATATTAATGCTTATATTTTGTTTTCTTCAACATGCAGGCCAGTGTAGTTTAAATCTACAATACAATAATTGATGGGCATAAGAAGCCAAACTAGCACTTTTAGTTTGTTTTTTCTTTTGGTAATGCGGTGTGCTATCCTTTTCCATTTTAAAGAAGTTTAATTTGCTAGCAAATCATTAGCTTTTAAATGTATTCTACTTTAGTTTATATAAGAAATATGCCACTGAAGTTGTAGAATGATTCATTAGTTTACTTTCAAACTTAAAATTTTTTTAGGATAGTCATTAGTTATTGGTTATATAAAACTTTATAAGTTAGGCAAGTAATTTATAATTTTTAAAAGTAGAAATAGGATATATTTGTTGTTCAAAAAGGAAAAGTAATTCACAATTTTTGGTGTATGTCGATTTACGACTTATTATTTGCTTTCACACTTTATGTTAGCTCTTATATTAGACTTTGAGGTATATACAATGCTTACCGTTCTTCATCACCAATGTATCAGTGTGAAAGCTATTATCCCTCACTACCCCCACATCAGTGTGTGGCAAGGCTCCCCCTACAGCCTTCACCGCTCCTTTGTCTTCATCACATAGCGTGGAAGGGTGGGTCGTCGCTTGCCCCCTTCTTCCTCCAGATCAATTGCCTTTGTGATGGCCTGTGTCATCATCCCTGTAGTGCTAAGCGATGTGTTCATCATATTGTTTAACATTAGATCTAAACACCCTCCTTAAAAGTCGTAATACGAAGGAATAACTTTGTTTATTTTAAGGTAAGGTCGTATTTGATTTTAGTTTTAATTTTTCAGATATTTCATTTACGGTTTTAATATGTAACTGATTTAGAAAGTAGGCCCACATAAATCAAAATAACTATTTCATCTTATTATTAAAAAAAACATATTTAAATAAAATTATTAAAAAACAATTATATTTCCACCCCACCTCTCACCTCACCTTTCTTCATTCTAGAAATCACATCCTTCATCTTACATGCCCTAGTGTGTATGGAAGACAATTTTGATTTATTTTAAAAGGTATGGAAGAGAATTTTGATTTATTTTAAAAGGTATGGAAGACAATTTTGATTTAAAAGGTAAATGAAAGACAGTTTTGAAGACAATTAAAACAAAAAAATGAAAGACAATTTTGATTTATTTTAAAGGGTAAAGATAGAAGGATATGTATTATAATGTGTTTGCTACATTCTTATATGTTAGACCAACTCATTTTATTTGTTCTAAACAATAATCATAGATAATAAAACAAAAAAATGGAGAACACAACAAGAAATCAATCATGAACCAATATATTTATATAATGAATTTATCCAAATAAATAATAAACAGCCCCTATTTACCTTCAAAACCCTAATGTGTATCCACCAAACCAACTATATCAATCACTTTCCTTCTATATTTTATATACAAAACAATAACACCCTTAAACCAAACCATGCTGCCCTACTCTTTTCATCAACCATACAATCATCACTCCATGATGTACAACCCTCTAATGCATGCTTCTGTCCAATGTCCACTCAAGAATATGATTTCATCAACCCCAAATTTGATAGATTCCTCCTGAGTAAGCTACCAAGTGAAAACAAAACTGCACCACCAAGACTACTTGTGTTCTGATCATCACTATCAGTCTTTTGATGATACATCAAAGGTAGCTCCTTTACCCGTAAATAACCCGACCCGATTCCTTGCATAACCGAATCTATTAGTTTTGAATCCACAGGGTTTCCAATCGCGTCGGTTACATGGAAAATGTTTAGAGCCATGCCCATTGTTGTGGATATCTCAGCCTGCGTGACATTCATCGCGTTTTCTCTAAACGTTCGTGTCACTTGCGCTAGGAGCCCGGGCTTGTCGGGTTTGTATAGTTCTAGCCTCACACCCTCGGGCGCCCTTCTTTCAATAGCAGCTTTTAAACACATGATCACTCGTTGCTTTTCGGCTTCTGAACTAATTGGGCTTCCATCTGTATGTCTGATAAAGAATTCCTGTAAAAACCATGAAAAAGATTGAAACTTTAGCAAAATGAACAAAAACCCATTTTGAATTCATAATATTATCATATGAATGGTGAAATTAAGTACCAGATATGCTACATCTTGTCTGGTATTGATAGTTGCGTGGAAGACGACGTATTGCATATCGGTTAAAGTGCAGACGACGTCAAATAACAGCTTCGGTCGATCTTTGCACTGAATGTTCACTACAGAGTACTCGATATCTGAATAATTTTGAACGGATACCAACGGCGAATATCCACCATGAGTCTTTATAACAGGAGTTCTATCGTAATCGCGATCTGCAAACATCATCTGGTGCAGTCTTCTTTCTGTGTGAGTGACAGCTAAAGAAACTGAAGTTTTGGCACTTCTTATGTCATTATCCCCTTTCAAGACATTCCTTAATCGCGCTTCTATTCTGTTTATCGTTTTAGAGTCTTCAATCGGAGACCCCGAATCACAATCTTTTAAATGAATTATAGCTGCTATACGACCGTTATGTGTCCACACTTTCGACTCAACCACATCACAATTGAGTTCAGATAAAACCGCAAAGATTTCGGATAAAAGTCCAACTCTGTCTGTTCCTGTTAGTTCTAGAGTTGTCATTCCATCAATGGACTTTGATCTTGTACTATGAATGGCTCCAAGTGACTGTATTTTTTACAACAAAAACACAAAATATTATCATCTATCAGTCCAAATTCATCAACAAAATCAAATTAAATATTAATCAAAGGGAAATTAATCAATCAATTAATCACTCACCTGTTCAATGCAATTGATGATGCTATCATCTGTTAATTTGTTGCCATCCAAATTGGTGACATGAAAGACTGTAGATGATGAGATTAACCAAAATGAGTAAACAAAAGGTAAATCTAACAGCATGATTAAGGGTTTCTTTAAAAAGTGATTAATCATGTTAACCCAAGATTAAAGTAATATTACCATCCATGTTCCATCTTCCATCTGAAGAAACATAACCCTTTTTGATCGAAAGGTTCAGATCTGTGAGCACTTGAACAGCCTCAAGAAGAATCCCATCGTTTCGAGCACTATCAATCTGAAATCATTTCAAATTAAACATATAAATCAACTAATCAAGCATAAAGCATCCAAAAGTTAAGAAATTAAACTGTAAATAGATTTATTGATCAAGAACTTATGAAACTTACCATGATGCGAGTAGCATCTACACAACCAGCATTGTCAATCATGACTCTGTCAAACAAAAGTCAAATCACACAAGTCAGAGAAAGAACAGTGTGAAGAAGAATCCAATTTTGAAAATGAATAGGGCAAAGAAGGAGAAAGTCAATCGAAAAGTCAAAACTGAATCGCGAAAATCTTCTAAAATCGTATATTTTAATATTAATCTAACCCAAGATTGATCTATACAATTGGTACGAAAAACTTCAAAACCCTAAAAGATCTTGAGCTAAAAACTTACATCGATCAAAACAACAACAATACCTAATCGAAAATGTATAAGAATGAAGAAGTAAGATCATCAATTGACTCACCTAGGGGTGTTCATACGAACAATTAGCTTTTCATACTCTTCGAGCACAGGTTTGCAGACCATCTGCATCATTTTGTAGCGGTTTTCCGGCGAAGTGATCGGCGGAAAGTTATGGGTCAAAACCTGTGAAAAAGGTTGGGGTTTCAAGTGGTTTTTATGGGGGAATTGATATGATAGATTGAGAAGAAAACAAAGCGAAAGAGTACAGATGACAGAGAGCCCAAATTTGAAGAAATTGATAGCTTTATCGACTAAACCGCCATGAACGCTGTCTCTTGAGAAGATGAAGTGATGCAGGCTTTTCGGTTAATTGTTTCCCTGTGGGAATGACTCTTGTTTATATAGAAGCAATATGTTTTTGAATAATGTAGGATATAATTTGAATAGGAAAGATAATTATTTTCGTATATTGAATTCTATATAGATTTTAATTTTAGGTTTAATTTTGTGATAAGTTTTTTTAATAATAACATTTAAGGCTATGATTAGAATTAATGATAAGATTTTTATTTCCTTAATCACTAACCTTCAGAGTTGTTATAAGGGATGCGGTGACTGGTGAGTGTCTTGATCGTTACAGACTTGATACTTAAAATATTAACAAGAAAATTAACAGTTATAGACTTGATACTTAACTTATTAATGAGAAAAAATTGCAAAATAAGTCGTATTTCCAAATTTGTCTTATGTAATTGCATTTATTACCAGTAACTGCTAAAGGTGACCACTTATAAGTGACTTGTCTCTCTAAAGGGTAATAGTTTATATACTTAGACCTATCACTACTCGTATGAGCATGAATAAATAATAGTTCCGTTGTTATTACTTTAGTGATTTTCATGTCTCATGTTGATTCAATAGCTTTTATATTCGGATCATAATTCTCCCTATTGAATCTCTCAGGCATCAAGATGTGTGTATATATAAACATAAGTTAGTATCCCGTGTACTATACGTGTTGAATAAATAAAATATAAAATAATCAGTTATGAATATTTATTAATTATAAACGATATTTTGAAACAAGATAAGATTGAAATTACATATGAGTAAGGATTTAATTAATAAAACGATAATATTATTTTTTTAAACTTTTATTTTTAAACCTTTTTTAATTTTTCTTTTTAGAAAAAATTAAACAATTTGTTCAAGACAAACCATTTTAACATATTTCAATTTTAAAAATTTCCTTATTTTAACTCTAAAATTTAATTGTATTGTTTTATAAAAAATATTTTTGAAAAAGTCTGATTTTAAATTAGTTCGTAATTTTAAAATATTTGATGTTTTAGAAAATTTTCTTATTTTTAATTTTTTTTCTTTAGAAGTTACATTTATAAAAACAACTCTCTCTTAATTTATTAAAAAGCTATTTTTAATTTTAAAAAAATTAATTAACATCATTATTATTAATGCAATTATTTAATAGGAAAAGAAGCGGGAAAATTAGAATTAGATGGTCTAGAATTGTGACAATTGTCATTTAAAAACCTTGTTTATTATAATAGATAGATTAAGTGTTGTTTATACGTGTTCAATGATTTTCATGCCTGGCATTGATGTGTGTCATATATATAGAGTATGCTAATTTTTATGATACCAAACTAATATTCGAGAATCACGTAAATATGTTTCATTCTCCTTAAGTATTGTGTTGTTATTTCAAAAACCGATATGCAAAGAATATAGATGACACTTGAGTCAATATGCTTATATATAAAGTTTTTGTGAGTTATATGCATGTGAAAATTAAATATACATGTTGTTCACGTATTACATACATTTAAGTTAATATCAATAAATCTAGTCATGTTTGCAAGTAAAAATCTTGCACGACAATAAAAGCAGGCTTCTCTTTGTAAGAAAGTAATATTTCAAAAAGGTTAAGTATATATAAATAAGTAAATATTACTTTCAAGATGATGCTCTGATTAATTGATATATTTAAAAACACAAGCTTTGCAATCACAAATCGCCGGCTATGTTGAGTTAGTTGTAGAAAAGTAGCTATCAACCGTAGGATATGACTATCATCTCCTAGTAAAAAAAAACTTCAAAAGCGGCTAATATATTTTTAATAAATTTATGTTAACAAATAAATTGAATTTAGAGAAATTATAACATCAAAAATAATATATGCACACACACAATATTGTTATATATAAAGTTAATTCAGTATTTTATACATATAAGAAGTACAATCTTTCTATTCTAATAAAAAATAACTAGGAGGGACACATGGCATTATCGCATTCCTACTAACAAAAATTTCTCGATTTTTCTTTACTATTAAATAATTATATTAATTACTAATAATATTATTTATTTCTTTAGATTAATAACAACTTTTTTATAAATTAAAAAAAAAAGATCTTTTCATTAATGTTGTTTCTAGGGAAACAAATTTTTAAAAATAAGTACTCTAAAATTAGTGTTTTTAAAAAGTAAAAATTTTATAAAGTAAGAATAATTAATTTAAGAGTCATAATATGGAAATATTTAGAAAATGTCATTTTTAAAGCAGCTTGTTTTGAAAACAAAGTGTTTAATTTATAGAAAAAAGCAGAAAAAGTTTAAATATAAAAGTTTAAAAAATTAATATTATTGTTTTATTACTTATAGTCTTTAAGTTATACATAATTCCAACCATATCTTATATTAAAATATAATTTTATAATTAAATTTTTTTTATTTTATTTAATATTTTATTTATTTAACCCGTATAATACACGAGTTTATTATAGCTAGTATTTTTATATTATATGTGTTTTCATGAAAAGGAATAAATTTGATCTCGGAGGTAGAATTTTGATCCTTACCTAATTTAAGAGTAAAAACTTCATCTTTAACATCTTTTAAGGTGAAAGTTATTATTATTTTTTTTACCAAGGGGCTTATTTGCTGTCTTTTGTTATATTTACTGCAAGATTCCATTCTTAATTTATAAGTATTAAATTAAAAGTTAACTTTTTAACTTTCAATTTATTAAATTTTGGTTATCTTTACGAATATTTTTTCTCTAAATTAATAAGAAGATATTTCATTACCTAATTAAAGATCATTCAATTTGGAAAATGTTCTCTATTTGGATCATGAGGAAGTGGCCGTAATTAGCAACGTTTTCAAAATCTTTCTAAATAAGTCAACCTGCCACGTGTCGAATAAATGGATTACACGTGGGACCGAGTTTAGGTCGTCTACTACCCTTTGCTTGCCTTCAACTTCAAACCATAGGACCATTACAAAAGAAGCAACGGCAGGGGGTGGCCACCTGAAAATTTGTTATGATCATAATTAATTACATAGATAGAAAGATGTAATCAAATGAATAGTGTTTATTTATATGAATTGATTTCTATATAACTATTTAGATTAGATGTAAAGCTCGAAAAAAGAAAAACCTTTGTTTTAGGTTTTTGTCGAGAGTTAAAGCCATTACAAGGTATTGAACTTATTAATTATTGTTTGTATTGTCAACAAACGTGGTATTTAGAGGTCAATGAGTTCTTGAGTCTATCAGAATGGACTTTTAGGTTTAGTTCTTTTGTTTAATACATAATAATAATATCAGAGCCAAAATCAAAGTGATTGCCAACAAATTAATTGCTCGGAGGAACCAACCTATGACCGACATGGACGTCAGCTCTGAAGGAGGATTGAATTTTAACAAATAAAACCATTGCCAAATATAAGTGTAGTCTCACATTAGTTTTATAACGACAAATGTAAGTTTGTAGGTCAAATGGACTACTTCACTCTCCAATCTTGTCTTTTTGGTTGAGTTTTTTCCGTTTGGTCGATAACAACCTTCATATTTGTAGGACTCTGATTTTAATAAACTATATTTTGATAACAATAAAATCAAGAAATATAAGTACTCTCTGTAAGAGATGATATGATCACTAAAATCAAATTGTGATTCATATTTATAACTTGCATTTTTGCTAGATCAATCTAGAAATTTAAGAAACTAAACCATATAAATTATCAAATTGATTTACTTGGATTTGTCACTAACCACCGCCAGGTAATTGGCTTTTCCGTTGTCTAAAATTAAAGCCAGTTTTTTATATTTTATATAAATAAATAACTAAAAATTAACAACACAAGTACTTAATTCGGAATATTCTACTTTTTGTTTAATTGACTTAAAATATTTTAATGAAATGAATTATTGCGGTGGACCAATCAGCACACATGTAACATAGCATATACTCAATTTATTTTGAATTTTTATTTTAGTTTTATTAAAAACCTTTTTTATTTATAGTTGTATTTTTATGGCAAATAATATTGTTGGATAGAACAAGTGTTGATCCATAAGGTACAAGTGTTGTGATGCGAATAAAGCCGACACCATATCTTAATACTGAAAGAGTAGTTACGTGAGCGGCAAAATGGCCAGATGTCACCCACACCCCACCTTTTTCTACCTAAATATCTGTGATGTCGGTCCTACACTCCTGCCACATGCACACGGAATTAGTTTTGACTAAGGATCTTTAAAATTAAACTAGTAATTACACCAGAGCGTTGTGACGGCGTCATACGCGACGTACTAATATATAGATTATGATTGTTTCAACTTGTTTTTGAATTTAATTTACGTCGAATGTAAAGTTACTTGAATTTACACCAGTGAATGAACAAATATTGTATTTGGTCGCACTCGTTTTTAAACAAAATCTACGTTGAAACGTAAACAAACTTAAAACGTATATAAAAATTAGAACGCAACGTTTTATATTTGACCAACACGTTTCTAACAAAACTTACGTCGTAACGTAAACGAACTCGAATTTAGGTCAAAACGTAAGAAATTAGATTTTTAAGTAAAAATGTATAACGGATAAACCTGAAGCTTTAGAAGCTCGAGGGGGTCAAAGTGACTTTTTCATGGTTTTATAAAAAAACTTAGGAGGTTAAAAATGACAATTCAAAAACTTGAGGGGGTTAGTAAGTATAAAACTTTAGATTAATATATAGAAATAAAAAACCTTATGGTTTGAGAATATATTCATTTTGCTATCAACATGATTTGCATTAAATGTTTGTACTTAATGCATTGAATGCTTTCACTATAGATTTTAAAGTATTGGTAATTTTAAAGCCCTTGAGGAAAATTAAATAATTCATAAAGGTTTTTGTTATTTGAACACTCTTACATTTTAAATCAATACCTCCCCATTGTATGCATTTTGTATCATATGAAACGTATAAGGTTATAAAAATATTTTCTTACATTCCTCTTACATACAAGGTCAAAGATGAAACTTTCATCTGCGAGCAAACATGAAACTTAGAAAAATTTGGCATGGTGGTATATAAATGTCGTGACAAATTATCTAAGTGGAAAACAAACAAATTATTGTTTGGAGGAGGACTAATAGTACAGAGAAAAAGTTTGGAATTCAAAGTGTTCTTTTACAAAGTAATAGTAAAATTATCACACAAAATTTTGCTTATATTTATGTGATAATTATCATCACAAGAAACGTGTAATAATCACGCAAATGACCTGAATTGTATGTCGGATTAATCAACGGAGCACATAACTTCATACACCTTATACATAAAGTATAGTTTCTATGGTAACCTCTCATCATTTACTAAGATGTGGCTTTGTTTTTGAAAAAATAAAAAAGAAATTGGCCTTAAAAAAACCTTAAAACTCATGCTACCTGCGGAAAACAACGTGAACTAACTACATGATATCATTAATTTAGAAAGATTTTTAATTTAATTAAATATCATATCACGTTAGTTTGAAAGTCCAAGATAATAAACAACTTATAAACGTGGACTTTTCCAAACTAGTTATAAAATTTAAATATTGATGGAAAACAAAGGAAATTATGAACTTCTAGCAATTTTAAATTTTAAACTAGTTATATTCAAAAACACCCAACGATATGGCGGGAACATGGTGGGGGATACAAAAGATCTTCCCGCCACAAAATCTGATTGTGGGACATTAGGACTTATTTGAGTGGTTATTATTTGACACGTGGATGACAGGTCATACATTTGACAAGGTATTGATGTTGGTAACTTTGTTTGAATCGTTTTCTATTTTCCAAAAGGGTTTATATTTGGTTTGGTTGAAGAAAAAGGAAAATTATTTTGGTTGTTTCTTTATTATGACAGAAAACTAAAATATTAATTAATTTCTAGGAGTGTGCTATGTTTTTATAGTTACGTTAAAGTGTTAAACAAATAATTATGTTTACTAGACATAAAATGCGTGAATAATGGTCGTGGTGCTACTTATGTTGTGTAACGATTTAATGATAGTCTCTGCGTTTTATATTTGAAAATAATTAATAGTGATGAGTATATGTTTATTAAGTGTTTTAGAACGACCTTTAATTTATTTTACTATTTGTCACGTACAAGTTTATATCATTGATTGCTAATATAAAGGTAAAACATCTTAGCAATTCAATTATTTTAAAGCAAATGTTAATTAGATATATGCTTAGTTAAAACACAATTTAGCTGAAACTCAACATGAATTGATCAGATTAGGCATTTACATGGCTTGTTAAAATGCACATGACCGTATGTTAAAACTCAGCATTACTACATTAGTTGTCGGGATGTAAACGATTTGTAAATAAGTTGTAACATGTCATGAATGGGGTGAGACGTTATAAATTAGTCGTAATAAGCTGGTTAAAAGGATCACAAACATAACAAGCTAATCTTAAAACGTCTCGTTTAATAAAACGATTATGTTACATGACGACCAAAAATCTGGTTTTTTTGATGTCGGATTCTGGTCACGTTTCTTGTCGTGTCGGGAATTATGACTCGTACTAAGCATGGGGCAAGGGGAATTGAATGACCACACTCATTTATAATCTCTTCCATTCACGTAGGCGTCACATAACAATAATTCGACACTCATTCAAAGGTGTATGATTTTTATTTGAGTGACTACTCATTTACTATTTAGTATTATAGGATAAAGAACGAATGTTAACGCTTGTTTATTGCGATAACCCATTAACCAAACTAGTGGTCCAGAGCAGGTCACGTCATCACTGTAAGTTAGAGTTACAGTGGTAAACTAGTGGTCCACAATTAACGTTAAATTTAAAAAATATATATATATATATATATAGCAAGACTATACTTGAATAATAGATATTAAAATGATCTATCTAATGGTGTAATTTGTATAAAAAAAATAACATCATACAAAAAAGTTAAGACGGTTTTAAAAAAATGGTGAAACTTTTTAAAAAATATAGGGAAAATTGTTACATCAGTGGTGTAACGCGATGTAAAGTTAGTTCCACTACATAATCATGGTGTAAGTGCTTGCTACATTAGTGTTAACGGGTTATCGCAATAAAGGTGGGTTAACAACCGTTCCTTACCCTAGTATTATATATATATATATATATATATATATATATATATATATATATATATATATTAATTACTAACTTTTGTATGCATCATGGGTTGTACATATGTTTTAGTAGGTTGTACACACCTTTTGCTTTTTTAATCTTTAATTTTTTTATATTAATCTAATACTTTTACATTTTTTTATAGTTTATTCTCAATATTTTTTTACTTTCAACTTTGGTCATTTATACTTTCCATATTTTACAAGTTTTTTGTTTTATGTTTCGTTCTAAATTTTAAGAATTAACACACCGCAACGTGCAGGTGTGATTAAACGTTTTTAGGCTTTTTTTTTTCCCCGTTTAATATCTATGTTGCAACACGCTGATCCTAGATCAACCTACTTATTGTTTTATATGTTTTACCTTTCGCCTGTGTGATTTAAAGTTTTTACGTTTATTTTTTTCTTTATTTTTCATATGAGATTTTTCAATGTTGGTGGTCGCTGTCGATGATGTGCCGTTAGTGCGACTTCGCACGGATTACACCTCCACTACAATGCAGGATGCTTAATACTAGTTTAAATTAATTTTAAAACTAAATAAATAAATTAAAAATAGATTAAATAAATAACATTTATTAATAATAAAAAAAGTAAAATTATATAGAAAATCTTTTTTAGTAAAATTTAAAAATTAAAATGCTTAATAATTCACTTACTAAAAATAAATTAAAAATTATAAGTCAATGGTTTGTACGTAGGTTATTGCAGTATGTTCCAAAAGATGTCATCGTTGAAGGTAGAGAGTTTTTTTGTCAATGCGATTCCCGATATATGTTTATGTTAACATCAAATTCTTCATCTCCGCCTGGATGCTTATTTTCCGTAAGCCGTAGCGCTAGGCCTTCATTCGCTAGAACCATGTTTTGCAATATAATACAAGCGTACATTATTTTCTTAATCTTTCTTGAGTGCATTGGTCAAACCGCATTTCGAATTGCAACTTATTTACCTTTGAGCATCCAAAACCTTGTTCCATATCTTTTCATAGAGTTTCTTTTGCTTTCTTGAACCTTTGCTTACCATTGAATCCAGAATAATAAAACGCCTTGACAATAGTGGCAATATTCGGATATATGGCATCAACAAGATAATACCCATGCTTGCATGGTCTATCATCCATTTGATTGAAGAATTAGGTGCAGTTTCATTTAGTATATCATTCAGTAATGGCAAATGACAAAGCACATTAACGATCTTTTAAAATAATTGGGTAAATGATCTTCTACTTCTACTATCCCACCTATGTGTATTCTCATTTCATGTCACTAACAATCAATAAAATAATTCTTTCACAACCTTTCAAAGAATACTTCTCTCTTATATAAAGGATCTAGTTAGAAGTAATCATGTAAGAGATGGATCATGAGCAGCTACACGATCTTTATCTGTATATCTTCTAAAACTTACGTCAAATAGAAGAACCGCAGCTTGAGCCATATCTGATAAAATTATATTGTTACATTCGTCAAATGAACCATTGGAAAACTCATCAAAGCTCAAAGATGATGATAAATCCATGGTAAGAAAATAAGTAAAATGTAAACTAGGTGTGAATAATATGTAGGTTGAGAGCGTATGCAATGAAGGTGGGAAAAATATTTAAACTGATTGTATAAGTATAGAAAATTTATACGAGTGAATTAGCATGATCTCGAATCCTGATGACATATCTGTTGCTGATCCCGAAACATGGTTTGCGGGAGGAGTTCCCTCCTTCACTGCCCATGAGTAAGCGTCAAACTCATCAATGCCGTTATGATCTATTCCACTCTCTCCCCTGTTTATGATATGAAAGTCTTTTCTTATTCTAGCTAATTAGTAACCTTTGTCAAGCCCTAGAATTCATAAACTAAATGTCACGATATCATTAAATAACAAATGACACAAAACATATTACATACAACAACAATTAATATACATTTATTACATGAAAATAATTATATTCGTACACAATTTGAAAGGTCGGTGTCCAATCCCACCGGCCAATAAACCCCCTTAAGTTTCAATATTGACAATTTTTACCTCTAAGTTTTTCTTAAAACTTTGGAAAATATCAATTTAACCTTCTCAAGTTTCTAAAGTTACAGGTTTACTACTGTACAATATAAATTAAAGTTCATTTACATTTGGACGTAATCAGAAATGACTCAGGTTAAATATAAAATGTTTGTGTGCTTAACTTTATATATGTTTTAGAAATGTCTACGACTCTACTCTTCGATAAACGTCTACAGCTATACGTTTCGACAAACGTCTACGGCTATACGTTTCGACAAACATCTACGTTTTGACATAAATGAAAATATTAGTTGAGTCAAATATAAGCGTTTCGATGTAAGTTTTGTTTGGAAACACGTCGGATCATATATAATACATTTTCGTTTTCTCTACGTTTCAACGTAAATTTAATTCGAACACGAGTCAAATATAAATGTTTTGATATAAGTTTTGTTTGGAAGAAAGTCGGGTCAAATATAATACGTTTTCATTCAACGGTATAAATTGGAGTCACTCTACGTATGACGAAAATTTAGTCCCGAAATGAGTCGGGTGGATTGTAATTTATACATTATCACGTTGCGTACAATATCGCGGCAACACGTGACGAGTTAAAAAACTAGTTATATTTAAAATCGAACATATTATAGTTCCTTATCGTGTAAACAATAATCATACAACAATATAATAAAATATATATATTGTGGTCGTTGAAGGTAGAGATCACGTGAAGAAAGTAAAGGATGTGTGGGGTTGGAGTGTACCAAATAATATTACCTTATACGATACACTGAGTCACTGGTCACGCAGATCGCTCGTCAGACACTCCACGCATGTTTTCCTCAACCGTTGACTTTCACTTACATTAATAAAACGAACAGCACATGCAATCCTGTCTGTTTTGATATGGTGTGCGTGCTATGATTCATGTGAATTCATGTGCGCCGTAGGATGATGAATCTAACGTCTTCATTTGAAAAGCTGTTGAGTGGAATTTGGTCAAAATTGGTGGATATGTAGACTAGGTTCTGGAATTGTGTTTCGTACTTTTTGTTTTTTGTTTTTTTATAAATTTTGTTTGAAAATTGTTTTGAAATATAAATGTTATATTAATCGAGTGCATTTATATGTTTTTTAGTCGGATCGCACCCTCATCTTTACTTAAAAGAAACTCATAACTAGAAAAAACCTCCCATTTGACACATAATATTTTTACTACGAGCGAGAATTGAACTCATGACCTACAATTTATAATTGTATTTGGGTAATTCATCTCAACCAATAATAGTTATACATTTTAATTTCACAAAATTAAAAAAAAGCAAAAAGAAAAAAATGAAAAATTCTTATTTCATTGCAATTAAGAAAAAACAAAAAAGATAAAAAAATATAAAAAAAAACGTGAAGTTGATTTCACTTGTGAAATAAAATTTTTTATGTGATCTATTTCACTTGTGAAACGTGATATTTTTTTTTTAATTTTTTAGCTTTTCTTTTTAATTCTTACATTGAAATCGTATGACTGTGTGTGGTTTTTTTTTTTTTTTTTTTTTTTTGCCTTTTTCACTTTATTGTAATTAAAATGTGTGATTAATATTGGTTTTGCATTTTTTTTTTTTTTTTAATGTTCTCATTTAACCCTCCTTTATATATTCATATGATTAATATAATCTTCTTTTTAAAATTTATATTAAATTATCCTTGTGTATATCTATTCATGATTCCCATGTATTTTAAAGTTGTTGAAATATGGTTATTCCAATGGTTTGATCATCAAAATAGAATAAAATTCCAAGAACTAAAACTGAGAAGAAAACAAAACTAACACAATCGAGTTTGACTTCAGTTAAACTAGCACAAGCCAGTTGTGACTTGGGTTCTAACCGCTACTAATTTTCTTTTACTATTATTAATTAATAGTATTTTCATCTAATTAATATTATTACTACTTTTATCATATTTAGTTTTATTTTTTTAATATATTATAATTGTGTCACTATTTGCTTTAGTGCAATAGTTATTTGAGCTTAATATAATATGCATCGTCTACTAAATTTCTACTTTAATAAAAAAATAACTAAGGGTGACACGTGTCACCATCAAATTTCTTCTTAACAAAATTTTCCCGCTTCTATATATCCTACTAGGTTAATACCCCGTGTATTACACGTGTTGAATAAATAAAATATAAAATAATTAGTAATAAAAATTTATGAATTATAAAACCATATTTGAAGATAAAATATGATTATAATTGCATATCAATAGTTACTTTAAGTAAATAAATAGTAACGTACTTTTCTTAAACTTTTATTTTATAAAAAAATTTGGGTTTTAAATATTTTGTTTTAAGAAAAATCAATTTATTTTAAAAAAAGTTTGTTGTATTCTGTATTTTATAAAAATTTTATTTTTAAAAAGTGTGTTTTTAATAAGAAAATAGGTTTTAATTTATTAAATTATATAATTTTTAATTTGAAAATAGTATGAGTAATATTATTAGTATTCAATATTATTAATAATAATAAAAAGAAATGAGAAAGTTAGTATGATAAAACTTACAATTGTGTAAAGTCTTATTTTGATTTTTTTTGTTATAGATAGATAGATATACAAATAAATTGATAGGCTAGAAACCCATTTATTAAAGAGATTATAGTTAGTAATAAACACGAAATGTTATAGTATGAAATTTTAATATAAGATATGATTAAAATTATATATACATAATAGTTCAAGAAATAAAATAATTATACTATTTTTTTAACTCTCTTATCTAAATAGTTTCATATTTTTATAATTTGTTTATTAAAAACTCGAGTTTCTAATTATTCTGGTTGCTTTAATAAAAATGCTTTTAGAAAACTTCATATTTTTATAATTTTTTTAAAAAAGACCGATTTAAAATATTTTGTTTCAAAAAGATTTGGTGTTTTAGAAAATTTCATATTATATAAAAATTTTGTTGTTTTTTTATTATTTCTATTTTAATAAAAAAAATATGATTTTTGATTTTCTTAATAAAGTTTAACTTTAAAAACATAACTTAATTTTAAAAAATCTAGATGAGAGAGAGAAATGTATTAATTAATAAAATTAATTTTTATTAAGATAGAGAAATTAGTTTGAATGTTTAAATTACTATAATACTCTTTTGTAGAGAAAATAAAGTGAGAATGTTTAAAATAATGACAAGTGTCAAAATGATAGTTTAAAAGAGTGACAAGTAGCAAAAGAAACTTTATTTTATTAGAGACTATAGATTAATGACTACATTAATTAGTAATAAATTTATTTAACTGTTTCTAAAATTAAAAATAGTTTTTAGTAAATTAAGTACGAAATATTTTTATTAATGTTATTTTAAAGAAACAAATTTTTATAAAAAGAAATTTTTATAAAAGATCAAACTTTTTAAATACAAAATATTTTAAATTGATGTTTTAAAAAGTAAAAATTATATATACAAAAAAAATAAAACTGGGTGTTATAATAAAGAAAATTTTTGAAAATGTTATATTTTTTAAAACGGTCTGTTTTGAAATAAAAATATTTAATTTACTTTTTGACAAAAAAAAGTTAAAAATAAAAGTCCTTACTCATATGTAATTTCAATTGTATCTTATCTTAAAATATTATTTTATAATTAATAGTTTTTATTTTATTTAATATTTTATTTATTCAACCCGTGTAATACACGGATTTACTAAAACTAGTTAATATAATATAATGCTCCCTTAAACTAAGGGTGATCGTCGACCACCGACTCGCTCCATGGAATATGGAGAAATCAGAGCTAGGTTTGATCCAAACGACGTTAATGGATACATCGAAGGTCTTGATCGTAACAACACGACTCTTTGAACACTTAAGGCGTTAAGCCAACAACATGACTCTTTGAATAGTTAATTTGATTTTGCTGTCTAAGATTAATAAAAATAATCATTTTTCTTAAAAAGAGTTAATTTAAGTTTAAAAGTTATATCCAAGACATATTGAAACCCCTAAGGCTTATGCTTATTGTGTCAAGTTTTTATATGAGGTGAAAAGAATGCATAATACTCGTACTTTTAACTTGAAAAAGTGTTTAACGAATAAAATCATTTGTGGTGTCACTTTAAGGTGTACACCCGAAGAGAAATCAACATTTTCGAGTAGTTAGATTGTATAACGGTTAGAAATGTTAAAAAGCTAATGAACAAGGATACATTCTTGGTGAAAGCAGCATAGTCGTTCTCTTGTTAGAATCTATACACATAATAAAAGAATGATTAAAATGACACGTGACATAATTTTAAGCATCCTAAAATAATTTTTTTCTCCTATATCTCCTATTATTAATGATATAACTGCTATTGATATTATTTACAAGCTTTTCAAATTAAAAAAGATAGATTTTTAAGCAATTAAAAGCTTGATGCTATGAAAAAAACATAATTTTAAGAAACATGAAACTAATCTAATACAACGAACTCTTTATAAAAAAAAAGAGAGTAAATCACTATTTTATTCTCTTTCATTTGACGAAAATTACGATTTCAGTCAAATAGCTTATTTATTACGCTGACAATTCAATAGTTTTAAGGTTTGTTTTTATTTCAGTCCACATCTCTAACAATAGGGACTAAAATAGTAATTTACTCATAAAAAATAATAATTATAAAATAGTTTTTCCGAAAACAAAATGTTTAAATAAGAATTTACTATAACAAAATTAGAAAAAAATATTTTTTTATCATATAAAGTAGTTAATTATACGTAATTTTAATAATATCTTATAACAAAATATTATTTTATAATTTCTAAATCTTAATTACTAATTATTTAATATTTTTCGACCAGTGTATTATACATTGTAATTCGTAAACTTTGGATGAATCAAAGCTTACATAGTTTTTAATGGTTGGGCTGTTTTAGTTAAATAACTATGGGCTCCAATTAATTGTCATAATGGATTTAGAGAAAAAAAGAAAGAAAGAAGTAGCCTGTTGGGCTGATAACTATGAACTCCAGTCACAACTTACAAGTTAATTTTTTAAGATTGTTTCTATTTTCCTATACACACTGGAAGATTTTAAAAATTTTATAAAAATGCAGAATAATATCTCATTTATTTATAACTTAATATTAAAAAAGCAGAAATTTTACGTGAACTAATACGTCACAGCTTTATATAACAAAAATAAAACCATTAAATAAATTCACTACGTACATGTAGGGCTGTAAACGAACCAAACGTTAAGCAAACAGTTCACGGTTCGATAAAAAGTTCTTTTATGTTGTTTAGTTTAATAAATGAACGAACATGAACCAAAAATTTCCGTTCGTTTAGTTAAACGAACAAACCTGAACAGAGGCTGCGTTCTTTCATATATGTTCGTGAACGTTCGATAATGTGTTTGTTAACGTTTGTTTGTGTTCGTTCATTTAAAAGTTATGTTTGAGATAATTATATTAAGTACTTATTTATATTTGGTCAATTTTACATAATGTTTGTGATATTAATTATAAAATTGATATATGATGGTTTGTATTTGTTTGTTTTAGGAAATTTCATTTGTGTTCATTTATGTTCAAAATATTTGTGTACGTTCACTTGCCTTCATCTACGTTTGTTTATGTTCGTGAACAGTTCATGAACAGATTCATTTTCTTAATGAACGAACACGAACAATAAATCTTGTTCGGTAAACGTTTCTGAACAAGTTATTTTCTAAATGAAAGAACACTAAAGAGCTTTGAGCCAATAACGACTAAGAATATTGACTCAAGGACTAATAGCTCCATTGTAGAATTCACACCTAACCATTAAGTAAGAAGCGATGAGAATGATGGAAACTGTGAATTCAAAAGATTTTAGTGAAAATGAATTCGAACGATTCATTGATCGGGATGGCGTAACCAGCCAGAGACCAATTCATCTATTCGGAAAAGTTATGAACTAATAATAGAACTTAAATATAAATTGAAAGAGTAAATATTCGCACGGGAAAACTTTATTTTCTTGGATTGCTAAAATTGGGTCAATCCAATACGATAAAGAGTAAAACAAAAAATAATGAACGAACACGAACAAGGCCCCGTTCGGTTCTTTTACAACCCTACTTACATGCGTTGCAACTATATATAATAAAAACGAACCACTAAAAAATTCACGAATTTATATAATAAAAAGAGAAATGTTGAGGTAGTCTTTGATGACATCCTAACTTTATATATGAAGATGAAACGTTTAAAAAAATCATGGTGTGCATGTGAAAACATCCCAAAGTAATCAATACATATTACTTCAAATAAAGTGTTTACGATATAGTGCCAGGTAAACGAGCAACAAATTGCGTCGCAACCCCCTTTTGAAATGTATGTAAATGAGATAATGATGAACCAAAATTGAATATGTGTGTGGGTTAGGTTCAAATAAGGAAAAAAAAAAAAAAAGTAAAAACTGTGTGTTATATTAAAAGGGAGTAGAAATTTGTGCTGGAGACAACGTTCGCAGGCCTTGAATCTGAGTTGGAGGTTATAGAACACAACGTCTTACCAATAAGCTAGCAAAGTAGAGAGTGTTGTTGATTAAATCACTAAATACAAAGGTTTTTAATGAGAAAGTAAAAGATATAAAAGTATTTGTATATTTATAATTTTTTTATTTCTAATCTAACACTAATTCACCCACTTATTTAATATATTCTTAATTCTACAACACAACTAATTCACATTAACTCGTCATATGCAAAGCTCAAACTATTGACTTTTAGGGAGCTAAACCACTCTAACTTTAAATGACTTTGCCATTGACCCGGTTATTCATATTTTTCAATTTAAGAAATTGTTAATATAGTTATTTTTCTTTAAAATACTTTATAAAATATCAATATTTAATCTTTTGTAATTGACAATTTATACTCTTTCGGGCTACATATTCGGGCTTAGACACAGATGAGATCCGGCCCATTAGATCTAAATGCGTCTCCACATGCTTTCCTGTATTAAGAGGTTAAATCTCCTCTCAAACGGATATTTTTCCTCTTAATGCTTTTCTTTTTGACTCTGATTTTGTACCCCTTCCATATGCTCCATTCTTTCATACAAAATTATTCATTACTTGCACGTACATGAGATTCATGTAGATATTCAAAACCAAGGACGGAACCATGGGAGGGTCCGGGAGGTTTTCGGGCCCCCGGACACTACGACCGAAACGGTTTCTTATTAACAGGTATATTCATGAGATGAGTTAGATTTTGTCCAAACAGTTCTGAGACCCGACAATGACAACCAATGTAGCAACAATAATTATAAATTAAACTGTACATAGTATAAAGCTATGAATTCATCTCAAAAGTTTGTTTTTTGTTTATATTGACAGATGTCTGTCAATCAAATACTTTATAAATTAAGTTTGCATAACATTTATGTTAATACATGTTTTGGGCATCGATTATGGTCTTATATCCGCCATCACGTTTGCAGCCAGAGAGTTTTCTTAACGTTTAAGTTTTATAGATTTTTTCTTTTATTTCTCGAGATTATATGTTGTTCTTTAACCAACATACTTATTGTCTTTCGCTCGAGCGTTCAATTTCCTTATGCCCCGACTACGAAGGATTATTAAAAAGAATATATTAGTTGGAGTCATTGTAATAATGTCTTTGATGTTAAGATATATGATTTAATAATTGTTTTACAAAATGGAATCACCATTTTGCTCTGTCAAAAATCAAACCAATTACGAAAATCTTGTCAAAAAAACTCAACAATCGTCACAACTACCATCTTAACAAATGAATCCAATCAACACCTCGAGATATTTTCAGCAATTCAAACCGACGCCCAATACATGTGTTGGAAGAAAACAATTACAAACCAATCTGGACTTTATCCTAATAGACCACTTCTAGTATTCCGGAATGATATTTAAAGTGGTTCTACTACGGCAACCTAAAAATACATAATGTTGGAGATGACACTACCCTTACTAAATTTTAAGTTTATTAAACTTTCTTTTTTAATTCTTTTTGCCACATTTATTTTATCTTGTACTTTTTTTAATTAAGGAAACTTTATTCTAGTTATATATATTACTAGGTTGATTTACCCGTGTAATACACGGGGTTGAAAATATATAAAAACTATATTTTATAAATGTATAAATATTTCGTATGATTAAGTTACGTATTATATAAAACAATAAAAAATAAAAAATTATATTTTTAAGTTATATATATTCGAATACTTTTTTGGATAATAAGCATACAATTGACCCGTGTAAAATAAAAAACCAGTTGTTTTAATTAATGACACTAACCCAAAATATATAAATATATCAATAAATGTTTTTCTTTAATTTTTTTAATTAAATATTATTTGACTAAAAAGTATGTATAATTCAAAATAACATATGATTACACAATATGGTTGATAATATAAAAAAGTTAAATTAAACACAAAATGAATTATTAATTTAGTTTTCTTAAAATAAAAAACTTGACTAAAACAATATATTAGTTCAGGAGAGAAATTATTTTTGAGGAGTAACAGAAGAGTGCCATGTGACATCCTAGTTACTCCTTTATTATATACTATAAATTTTACAATTAATTTAATTTCATAAATTTAAAATAAATTAATTTGGTTAAGGTTATGTGGCATCCGGGGAAAACTAAAAAAAAGTAAGGTAACATCCTTCAAAAAAAAAAAAAAAAAAAAAAGAAACCTAGATAAAATGAAGTAAAACTTATGTGACGTTGATATAACATGGGAGTAAAAAAAAATAAATAAATAAACGAGAGAGGGATTCCTTACAACCAAGACATACTTTTAATGTACTTTGACTTAATATGTATGTGTACATAAATTTCATGCGGAAATATAGTTTTTTCTTCACGACAAACATGTATCCAAACTAAAATCTACTCCTAAATTCATTATTGTTTATATGTGAAACTTGAACCCATATAAATCTGATGATTATGAACATTAGGTGTCATTTGGTTAAGAGGTCATCGACTAGAGATAATCTAGTTAGGTTCATGTCTAACGAGTTAGAAATTAATAAAATCTAACACCACTTTTATATTTATTCGTGTCAAAGGTATCTATTATAATACTAATGGCAAATATATATTTAGTATTGCCTTACTCAAAATCTAATTATTTTAACATGGTCTTTATATGATTTAGGAATTAACATACGGAAGCGGGTTAGGTCAAATCATAAGGCCATTGTAATTAAGTGGTTATGCTTCCTTTGAGGTTAGGGTTGAAGCCACGCTTATAACATATTCATGTAATCTTATTATGGTGATGATTAAAATTATATGAGTCTATGAGACTATGAGTTGTTGTTCTCAATAAAAAAAATTACACTCATAATTTTATTTGTATGTCATTTTTTAAAAAGGTTTAATATAATTAAAAATGCTCATTCAATAATTCAGAGTGTTAGAGAATAATTGATCATGATATAAGAAGAGACTAGAGAAACAAAAATAGTAACTTCCAACATAATAAACATGAAATCATCCAAAGATTGTAGGACTACTTGTCAATCATAGAAATACCTCTTTCATTGTCCTAGTAATTATATTCTAATCATCCACCAATCATTCATCATTTTAATTATATATGTACGAAATACCTGTTATATGTTTGACTTTATCTAATCATGAATTTTATAAGTATAATTGATTAAAAAAATGATTGTTGATATGTTATACTTGTTCATATGCTTAGTTTTGTCACATTGTAATGGATGAGATAAAGGCATGTTCTATCCTATGAATAAAAATTGGGCTAAGGCATTAGATAGGAGGCATGTTCTATCCTAGGAATAAAAAATAAGCCAAGGAATTAGATCGAAGAAATTAATGTAACTTTTATTTTAAAAACTGGGTTGTATGAGTCATTTTAATTCTCGGTTGTCCCTGCTTTAGCTCCTCGCTAGGCGGTCTACTTTCATTCAAAATATGTTTTACGTATAATATAGGTATATCTATACTAATAAATGATTATATAAAATACACACTTGTCATTACTTGGTGTGACCTCTTAACATTTTCCGCCCAAACTTAAACACATTCAAAATGATTTAGAAATATCCCTGACTTCCAATTATATCTTACTTTTAAATTTAAATTACATTTAGTATCATGATACCCTTGAAATTAGAAAGTATTTAATTTAATTACCTATTATTTTCTTATTAGATTAAAATTTAAAGTGTTTTAATTTTGATAATTTAAAGATTTCTACATTTCAAATAATCAAATTACAACCTAATTGCCAGGGATTTCAAATTCTTGCTTTCAACTATAAATAAACCTAATTAGTTTACTAATAATTTTATATTATTCATTCATTCATCTTCAAAAGCCCTGTTCTCGCAATTATTGATTACCAATTTCCGGTTTATGCATTAATGTTGACCGAAGTATTATCTCTAAGTAAGTTCATGGTATTCTCATTAATCATTATCACATAGATATTACTGTGACAATTTTATTAATATATTAATGCTATTCAATAATGTGTAAGACGTTAAACAATTATCATCTTCATACAATATGCTTATGGAAATATATTAAAATCTAATAACATAATTCTCGGTTTTCATATTATCTTTATTTGTTTTTTTGATGAATTCAAATGGTAGATCATTCAACTTATTTTTATTTGACATTATATGTGAAATTGTTCGCTATCAACTTACCCATTCGCAATATTTTGTGTACCTAGAGTGGCATATAAGTCATATCACACTAACTTCAAATTGTTGTTGTTGTTGTTAGTGAGATTTGATTTGACAAACAATTCAATTGCACACATACACATTGATATTGAATTTGAAGTCCCTAGTTATAACTCACCAACAACGTTGTTGTTGATGTTTATAGCTCGTGATATAGGTTTGTAGAAGTCGGGAGGCGTTAACTAAGGTCAAGAGACTTAGCTTGTTTTAGTATTAGATTTGAAACTTCATTCGGAGTTAGACTGGATTGATACGGTTTGGAAGCAGTGGATTGTAATTATGTTTTGATTGGTTAAACGCATGGTTGCGTGTAATCTTGAAACACCATTAAAGTTTAAATTTACTTTGGTTTGGGGTCAGGTTTTTAATGTTTTTGATCGTAAAATGTCATGTGCTTTGATACAATAGGTCGTGTCAAGAGAAGGGTGCGACATTGTTGCATCATTGTCATGTATTTCTCTAGGAGTTTGATCCGACAACTAACATTCTTATCATTCCTTTTAGTATCACCTCTTTCTTTAATATGTAAACGCACCATAACATAAAATTTCAATCACATAAATTGTAAATTAGATTTAAATATTTCATTCAAAATGTAAGTTTTGAAATTTAATTAATTAAAGTCTCACGAATATATTGGTTTGATCAAATAAAAAATGAAATTTGTATGAGAAGCTTAGCAGGTGAATTGAATCGTTATTTAAATTTTCAGTGGTTAAAATTAATGACAACAAAGTTGTAAACAATATCTGGAGTTATAACATCGTAGCAGAGTTGTTATATTTATTCTTATAAAAATCATCTTTATCCTTAAGTTTTGTTAATCTCTAAAAAACATCCGACGCGCATCTCATTTTCTTATCTTTATATCTATTTAATTAAATAATACCATTTAATTAAAATTTATTATTTTTTCTTTTTCTTTCCACTCATAAAAAAATTATAAGAGGTAAATAGTAAGTTGATAAATATAAAAGCTCACTATTCAATTCATATATATATATATATATATATTATATAGAGGAGTGACCTAAGAAAACCACAAAGTTATGAGAAAACTAGAGAAAACCAATGAAAACGGTCACATAATATATAAATTTTTTTATCACCACCCTCTATATATATGTGTGAGTATATATAAATAAAAATATCGATCAAATGAAAACCGTAGCTTGGTTTTCCATATGCGTCACACATAGGTTACGTATACGTAACCATTTTTCATTCGACATAGTGTTACGTATACGTAAGACTCTTCATTCTCGTATGTATGCTCAAAATATTTGTACTAAATACTTAAATAACATATTAACAATTAAAATAACAAAAAAATTATGAATTATGTTATTGGTTTCCGTGGTTTTCTTTGGTTTTCACATAACTATTGGTTTTCTCAGGAACCCTCCCCTATATATATATATATATATATATATATATATATATATATATATATATATAGATGAGGGATCCTAAGAAAACCACAAAGTTATGAGAAAACTAGAGAAAATCAATGAAACCGGTCATATAATTTATAAATTTTTTTATCATTATCGTTTATATATATGTGTGAGTATATATAAATAAGATATAGATCAAATGAAAACCGTAGCATGGTTTTTCATATACGTCACACATATGTTACGTATACGTAACCATTTTTAATTTGACATAGTGTTACGTATACGTATGACTCTTCATTCTTGTATGTATGCTCAACATATATGTACCAAATACTTAAATAACATTTTAACAATTAAAATAACAAAAAATTATGAATTATGTTATTGGTTTCTGTGGTTTTCTTTGGTTTTTACATAACTATTGGTTTTCTCAGAAACCCTCCTCTCTCTCTCTCTCTCTATATATATATATATATATAATCCTTATAATTTACGAATAAGAAAAAAAATATAAAACATGATATGAAGAGGTTTTTTTTTAAGTTTTTCTTATATATTAAAGATTAAGAATATTATAAGAACTCTAATGTGAGTGCTCCCAAGTGCTAAAAGAGCAAAAAAAAATGAACAAACTCTTATTTTTATATAATACTTTTTGTGTTTAGTCTAGTTGTTTATTTTTTTAAACTAAAATAAAATTTTACATCTTTTTTAAAGCAATGTCAAAAATCTTTTTGGTTTTGTGCATGATACTGATATATAAAAATTAACTTTTTTTAAAAACATTGATAAACGTGCAATTGATTATAAATGTGAAGCTAAATTAGTTGCACTAGTACGTTTAAACTAGTATAATTACAAAGATAATTTTAAAGTGTCTGAATCGTCCAATTACAATGGTCTAAACCATCACAGCGAGATGCACAAACCATTACTACGATGCGTGAAAATCGTTATGATGGTCCGTATAAAGCGATCGTACGTATACAAACGCATATGTTACTTGTTTAAAATACACATATCACGTTCAGAATACTTTTTCTCCTTGAAAAAAGCACTTTCTAACTATAACCGACCCCTCAATCAACATATAGACACCTATGTATGTATGAGGTTGTGTGTGGGTTGGATTTGCTAAGCGGAAAAGGTGGATGGGAATCCTGCAGATGGTGTTAAGTTTAGGTGGGTCTCACATGGCTAACCCCTCCATCTAATCATAAATAATAAATTAATTACCCAAAGCCATCATGAATTAATTATTTAATAGTAGATGCCAAAGTAACGGATTTGTTTATTTATTTGGATAATAACTTGTCATCTTTCGATATTT
This sequence comes from Flaveria robusta, assembly GCA_025506415.1. Taxonomy (NCBI): domain Eukaryota; kingdom Viridiplantae; phylum Streptophyta; class Magnoliopsida; order Asterales; family Asteraceae; genus Flaveria; species Flaveria robusta. The sequence goes on along the minus strand of CM046464.1, from coordinate 6,883,418 downwards.
TATATTATTATATTCGTTTGACATTAAAGTTTCGAGTCCTTCAATATGGCCTTTTTGTTTCACCAACCTGTTGGGGACGACAACTAGGTAAGTATTTTATTATGGAATTTAATTGTTTTTTGTATTCGCACGGTTCTTACTTTTTATTTGTTTTCTCCCTTCATTTTATTATATATGTTTCACATAGACTGATATAGACAATAGGTTTCACATAGATTGATATAGACAATAGGTTTTTCTTTAACCACGAACACAACCCTTTAAAATTTACTTTTATAATCCAACCATGACCCAATTTATGGGAGTTGAACAAGAACTAGATTGGTGAGGGTAAACATCAAGTGACATTAACTAAAAGACTATTGATGATATACTATAAATATCAATGCTTTAGGTTATTCAACTCCTTTAAGTAAAATTGTTGCAAATTCATGTAAGAATATAAATATCAATGCTTTAGGTTATTCAACTCCTTTAAGTAAATTGTTGCGAATTGATGTAAATAAATATCAATGCTTTAGGTTATTCAACTCCTTTAAGTAAATTGCTGCGAATTCATGTAAGAATATAAATATCAATGCTTTAGGTTATTCAACTCTTTTAAGTAAATTGTTGCGAATTCATGTAAGAACATCAATCATGTAGTGAAAATGTGTTTGTCATAAATTTTGTATGTAAATAATTATATTTATATATGAATCATATAATTACTTATTTATTGGTTTGTGTTTTATTATGTGAGAGCATTACAACAAATCAATTGTTATTATAGAGGCGAAAGTGTAAAGATTGAAAGTTGGAAGGAGGAAAAGGCCGGTGGCAAAAGTCACTGACAAAGCCCGCGCGAAGCGACATACTTTGTTGACCATACACTACACTAATAAGTGATGACATCTGCGCATTGCTAAGGTGACATTAGCATGTTAAATATGTAAAAGAATGTATGAAGTTTCAACAGTACGGATCTCGAGATCAATACATAAAAAGGAAAATGTATTATGGCTTTTAATAATAATAATATTATTAATAACAATAATAGAAAAAATAGTATTACTACTCAGAGTGAAGATTACATGTGAAAATTGACATAAAGGAAACACAAAAGAGAAAAAAAACGAATGGTAGGTGAAAAGATTAAAATGGTGACTATGAGTTTATTGGTCAAGAGAGTAAACCAACCTAACTGTTTCACTTTCTGTTATATACACAGAAGATAAATTATTTAACATGTATTTGTATGGTTGGTGGTATGTGATTGGCCACCGATCTTTACAACTAAGGTATAGTAATATGTATGTATTAATCAATGTGACTAACTATTATCTATAAAAAGAGAATTTGTGTCTGAACCAATCATAGAAAATTATATACCGCTGTCACAAATTACTATATTTTTCATAATTAATTTATTATATATATATATTTGAACGGCTAATTGAATCATTGACGGGCCACTAGACCACCCGATAATCTTCATTACTCGAGTACACAACCCAAGATCACCCTTAGGAGAAAACTCACTTATAACCATAAGTGATAGAAAAGCCCCGACCCAACCTGAAACATTCTTTATTTGTTGCAAGTAAGACTTGAATCCAAGACTTGCTTCTATTTTTAATAAAGTCTTAGGATACTTTATATCAATCACTTAGGCTAAAGATAACCGGTAATTAATTTATTATATAACGCAGTTGACATGAGGATAAAAGAATCAATTGAATTATCATAAATATAATTCATTCGTAATAATGAGCAATATACACAAATTATGTTTGTATGTTAATCGTTTAGCATTTTTACATTGAAACCTTGATCGAGCTTAGAAACAAGACGGTCTATGCGGATACAAAACAAGACAATTTTGTAGATTAATACCGCCGAGTTGACTCAACTCGTTTTAAGCCTTACACGACACTTGCCAATATTTCAATTCAAAACTAATAAACATGGATAAGAGCATTCACATCTTATTTCCTAAATTGATATGAGTGTACTTACTATAATATACATGGTATGGTTATAAGTGAAGGTGAGAGAAAATATTACTATTCAATTTGTATTTTACGAAAATACTGTTCAAAACCCTATAAATCTTTTATTATTTTGGAAGTGGCTGTGAGAGAAGGAAAAAAAAAATAATAATAAAAGTATAAAAAGTATTATTTAATTAAATAAAAAGAAAAAAATAATGATTTTTAATGTAATTATATGGATGAAAAAAAGAAATAAGATGTGAATGCTCTAAATAGTTTAGAGTTCAATTTGGTTAACCATGATTAACAACTTAGGCCTAGAAATCTAGAATAACAAATTTGGTCGTGGAAATTTACTGAATTCAGGCAAAACAATAAAATGTTTTCTCTAATTTGTCTAACACAAAGGAAAACAATATTACAAGGGATCAATTCTAGATGAGGCAATGATTTGTTTCGGGGAAACAAGAATAATAACATTTTCTTCTTAAGACTAGGCAAGGTGTCGAGTGCTTAATGAACAACATGAAGTGGAGTCTTGGGATAGTTATCTACGAGGAACGTGAATTGATGAACACAAATCTACGGTGGGGGTGACGGTGATGGATTCATGAGAAGTTCTAGTATTTGAAGATAGGTCAAGAGGAAGAGGATTCGGTTGATTTGTTTAGTGTTCTTTTCTTTTCTTCAAGTGGATCGTACAATTTTACTTAAATTTTTTATTTTTCTAATAGTTAGGCATTTTAGTTATTTTAAAAAACTTAAATAGAACTTGACATCAAGCAATTTTGAAGGATCAAATGAGTTACGTTTGATTTAACGGTAATAACCAAATATGTAGCTTTTCAAACCTTAAGATCAAAATCATAATATAAATATTGATATTGAATATCCTTCTAATTTTTTCAAACTTTTATTTTGTTGATATATGGTGACAAAGAGCATCTTAATTTGGTGGTTTACAATTGCATGGAGTTTGATGCATGAGTTTCATAACCAAATCCCAACAAGAAAAACAAGAAGAGTGATGGGTGGTCAGCATGGAGTCCGCCGGTTGAAAGGATGGCAAGACTGACTACACTTTCTCTTTTTATCAGCGCCACCTTCTGTCCTTTTCCTCTCACCTTTTTTTTTTTTTTAATATTCTTAATGCTATTCATTTCTTTGAGTAAATTACACAGATGGTCCCTGGGGTATGCCTGAATTGCAACTTTAGTCCTCATTTTCAATAAATTACAGATGCGGGCCTTAACTATGCTAAGAGTGCACACTGACAGTCCCTAGCACTAAAAAAGGTTAAATTTCTCAGTTAGTTTTTTTAAAAAGACCATAATACCCTTTTCTTTTTTATCTTCTTCTCAACATTCAACACCCACCACCACCGCCTCTACCCTTAACCCACCACCACCACCGAAACCATCATGACTCACAATTGCCACCACCACAGGTCACTACCACTACCACCACCACAGGTCACTACCACCACCACCACTCACCATCACCACCACCACTCACAATCACCACCACCGAACGTCATCACCGCCACCACCACCACCGCTTAAGCCTGCTGAGCACCACCGCCACCATCCCAAAAGCCTCGACCCCATCTCCATTGCACCATCATCATCTTCATCATTCCGCACAATCATCACCACCATCGCACATTAAGACCTTTTTCCCCTCAACCACCACTAACACCGCCACACGATCTACATCCCACCCCCATCTTTACAGATGTGTTTATCTGTATATACAAACACACAACCACACATCATCATCATCATCATCCAGCAACCCACAACACCACCACCATCCACAACCCACAACACCACCACCACCGGCAACCCACCGACAACCAAACACCATCTCCATCGCCACCATCCATCATACCAACACCATCGACCACTACGACCACCACCACCATCAGAATCCACCCACCCCCATCGGCCACCCCTATCGGCCACAACATCATATTTATCATCAAAACAACATCTACAACATCCGATTGATTTGGGCTTCAATCGAGGTGGATGTGCGGTGATGGAGGTGCGGCGGTGGAGGTGCAGGGGATGATGGTGGTGTGAAGGCGGTGATGGTTCGGATCTGGGTTGGAGATGTCAAGATGTTGCAGTTCATGTCGACAGAGAGACATTGGGAGGGACTTACAAGGGTGGTGAGGGTTGGCTCATCCTAGGTGAAGCCGCCATTATCATCGAGTTTTTCGATCAGATCTAGACCGGAGAGGTGGTAGACTCATCGATTCAATCGGTGGTGGTACGATGGTAATTAAGGGTTGGTCATGATGGTGGTTAGACGATTACGATGGTGGTCGTTGATACGCATTGGTTGTTGCTGGTGGTGTGGTGGTGGTCAGACGATGGTGGTTGTTAGGCGCGGTGATTGTGGTGGGATTGGGGGCCGAGTAGCAGGTGAGGAAGATGACGGGGAAGGTGGGGGGGGGGGTTGGATGATTAATGTAAATAACTCAATCAACAATTAATATATATTATTAATAAGGGTATTTTGGTCTTTTTACATTGACTTAACTGAGAAACTTATCCTTTGTTAGCGTCGGGGACTACCGGTGTGCATACCTTGCAAAGTTCAGGCCCGCATCTGTAATTTATTGAAAGTGGGGACTAAAGTTGCAATTCAGGCATACCCCAGGGACCATCCATGTAATTTACTCCATTTCTTTCTAATTTTTATTAGAAACTAGGTTTATTTCCACGTCGGGCTTTGCGCGACGCATTAACGTTGTTTTTTAACGGCTCAGAACAGGCCATCCATAGTGGCTGCAACTCAGAAATACTACCACGTCAAACAACGGATACCTTTTTTGTATCATCACAGCCTTGATGTAATGTAAATCAACAGACCACTTAACAGTGACCTACAACACTACGTTGTCCAACAGAGCCAACAACGTCTTAATCGAACACAAGCTCAAAATCATGATGATGACTCACATGAGCAATGACAAACCACACCGTTTCCTGTATGTCTCAGACGAGCATACGCTCAACATCATTGATTCGACCGCGTGTCTCAAATGAACAAATGTCCATCATCATTGACTTGCCATAAACCATCAAGCACATTAGTAACCATAAAAGTAAACAACAACCTCAACAGCATGAAGCTACCCGTCATGACAACTTAAATTATGTCTCAGCTGGCCATACGCACAACATCATCGACCGCATCCTGGCTTGTCAGCACCAGGTACGCAACCCAACAACGTCTCAGATGAGCAATAGCTCCACATCATAGACAAATTTAACAAACAAAAATAGCATAAATGCTAATCAGAAAGGGCACTAACAGAGGGATTCAATAGGACAAAATCCTTGAATCTGAAACAAACACCAAATGTTTTTACAATAACATCAACAGAAACAAAAAAATTAATATAAGCCAAAAAGGAACCCAACAGCCAATGATCAGGTCTTCGATGAGCATCAACCCACCATCATAGACCCAACAACCACAAAAAGGCAAATAGCCGATGATAGGCGGGTGCACTGTGCACTTGTAAACAACATGCAATAGATAGAAATACATCACCATCCCGTTCAAACGCCGTCGCGAAAGTATTCTGCCGCTGCCGGCTCACGGCAACACCATCATGACCGGTATCCCCGGCGACAAAGATGGTCAGAAAGACAACCAAATCCTTGTCTTTCTCTCTAACTTTCTCTCACAAACCACCAAACCCCAGTCTAACTCTCTAACTTTCTCTCACAAAAACTAACCGGATCTGTCACAGTAGGGTTCGAGTGTCGCCATGGGAGATGTCTAGACGCCGCCTCCCGGCAACACCTTAAACACAATGATAATCGATAAGACCACGAAAACCCTAGTCTCTCTCTCTAACTTTCTTTCAAAAACGACAGTCAGACCCGTCACCGTGGCGTTCCAGCGCTACCGTGGGGGATGTCTGCCGACAAAGGCCCCAGGCAACACGTGAAACAGCCTGATCGACGGTGGTGCCACCATTAGACAGCACCGGTAACAAAGACGATGGTAAGACCACAAAAACCCCAGTCTCTCTCTCTAACTTTCTCTCAAAAACGATAGTCAAACCCGTCACCATGGTGTTCAAGCGCTACCGTGGGGGATGTCCGTCGACAAAGGCCCCAGGCAACACGTGAAACAGCTTGATCGACGGTGGTGCCACCATTAGAAAGGGCCGGTAACAAAGACAATGAAGAGACCACCAAAACCCCATTCTCTCTCTAGCTTTCTCTAAAAAAACACAATTGTTGTGCAAAATGCACTTGCACCTGCTCAAATAAAAAGGTGATAAAGGTGCATTATGCACTTGTACTACACCTGCAATAACCTTTTATAGCCTTGTGCAAAATGCACTTGTACACTATGCAATAACAGCAGTACTGGCACTATTCATTTCCTTCAACTATTAACATATATATTAATTAGAAAAAAAAAACTATATTTATTTGGTTAAAATAGTTATAATCATTAAGAAAATATACTAAAATGTCACTTACGTTTTAACGAGTAAGCAACCAAAGAATGCACGAAATACGCTTGGACAAATAAGAAGGAAGAACTGTTCATCGTCCTTTACAATTCGCCTAAGGATCGAACTATAAACCAGAAATGCTCTCAAACGAATCAACGTGGAAGCCTGTGGAAGCTCGGGTCTCAGAATAACGCACATTCATCATAATCGGTCAACCACCACATCAACAGCAGCCCACATAGAATGGACGTGTGACGCTAATGATATTTATGATGGAAAAACAGCGCAGAAGCAAAAATCAAGATTGTATCTGGTGTGGGTCCAAGTGTTGAGCAACGGGTTATTTTGTATTTACAGGTCAAGAATAGCGTGTACAAAGGGATTCACTGAAATAGCTGTAACTTAAGCTAGAAAGCTTTGTTTCGGGCGTGCGACCAGTCAAAACGATCATTTTGGGCGTTCATGGCCATAACACCGTAGTTGGGATAGGGCAGCTTGACTGTTATTGTCATGACGAAAATTCTCATGGCCATAAAAGTCCCTCAACTTCCAAAATCTTCCTTGATTTCTTGTCTTTTTCTTTTGAGATCAACAAGTAATCATCCAAAACTACAAGATCCAAATTAATCAAAATTAAGTATCGATATAGTAGATTTGTAACAAAAAAAGCTTAAAATTGGGGAGAATATGCATTAATAACATGTATGTTTATTCTTGAATTAAGTATCAATTTGGTTACTAGTTTGATTACTAATCTGTTTCAGTTTTTTTAATTTTAAAGTTGTAAGTTTGGTTATGAATTCGCAGTTATGCTTCCTGCTACATGCATACAATATATGAAAATGCAAAAACATATATGAAAGTTACATGAAAAATGCATCAAATATGTTCAAATACATGTGATTACATGAAAATCATATGAAAAAGACATGAATATATAGCTATTAGTTTGGTTTCATTTGTTTTGGTTATGGAATAGGAAATACCGAATCCATAACCTAATGGTTCGGTTTTGGCCCTATCTAAACCATAATCAATCAGTTATTTTGGTTTTGGTTGGTTTCAGCTTTTTTGATTATCGGTATTGTATGCTCATCCCTAAACTAGTCAAACGTTTTGTGCAAGGAGTTAAGGATCAAATCAACTGCTAACTCCTTGCTTTAGGAAAATCCGAGCTCTCAAGATGATAAAGGTAACTTTTTATTTTAAAACATAAGCTTTGACCTGAGTACCTTCTTCCATATGACATGAGATATGATGCTTGATGGTCTTAAAATCATTCATGGCAAGTTTGCTGTTAAAACATTTCCTTCAACTATTCAGACATGATAAAAGCCATAAGATCTTTCAAATTATTTTGGAGTTTAGGTTTCATAGATGCCAACATGAAACATGACACATCTGATGAGTCAACAACATGTTTTTCCATGTATTCCTAACAGCCGTAATGACATTTTCATAGAATTTCTGGTTCACCAGCTTAAAAACAAATTATAGGTTACAGAACTAGTCTAAGAAAATTGAGCCATTCAATTTCTTGAACGGTGAAAGTTTACAGAGACAATTTGATTTGTCAATCTACAAAACAAATTTATTGAGTTTAGTGTATTTGATAAAATTACTTAATGATGACCTTTAGTTATTCATCTTAAAAAACATTACATAATTAATAATCAGGATCCATATTTCATCTTACTCATGTAGGAACCAAGCGATAACTGATATGGTTATAAAGATAGGTAACTGTTACTAATTGCATCAACTATATAATTCCTAACCTCATACAATTGCTTAGACAATTACTCGTCAAGTTGACACATTTAATCTCATAGTGGCTATAATTCGTATTTGATCCGTGCCATTTTTCTCACAAATGTGGAGTGATAATCCCTCTCTTGAACTCGCATGAACAGACCCGAGAATTCCAAATTATCACGATTCTTCTTGTTCGACATGCTCAAACCAAGACTCTTGAATGTGAATATATCGTCCACGTTACCCAAAAATGGTGGTGCCTAATTTATCATTTTTAAAGGTTTTTGAATGCATTTGATTCTCGTGTCAAAATATTTCACAAAGAATCAGTGAATTCACGATCAAGGTTTGTTTGGTATGAGGTAATGGAATCAATGAAGAAATGGAATGAATAAGAGAATTTAATGGATGAGAGAATGAAATAAATTATTACATTACATTGTCCTATTTGGTTACCCTAATGAATGAATCATTACTTTGTTTTGTTTGTTAGGTATGAAAAAAACATGTCTTTATTCATTCCATTACCTTCACCAACCAAACATGTCTTTATTCATTCACCCTTAATGGTTCATTCCATTCCGTCCCTTATTCCTGCGTACCAACCGCTACCTTAATGATGGTCTAATAAAATCTCTATTTTACTTGATTCTTTTGTTTTAATAAAACATATTATCGGACGTTCCAAAATAAGGTGCTAATAAAATTTAAAGTAAATTATAAATTGTATCTTTTGTTAATATATAGAGTTGCATGTTATGTCCTTTAATTTTAATAAGAGAAAATTGCAAAAATAGTCCCTGTGGTTTGATCATATTGCAAGTTTGGTCCCCAGATTTTAAAAATTGCAAATTTAGTTCAAACATTTGGAAGTTTGTTGCAAATTTAGTCCCCACCGTTAGTGTCCGTTATTTTTTAACGATCTAGGGACTAAATATGCAATATGATCAAACCATAGAGACTAATTGTGTAATTTGCTCTAAAAATTAAAAAAAAACTAAAAATCAAATAAAATTTAAAAAAATTAAAATCAAACATAAGAACTTTTTAACCTTTATTCTATTTTTTAATGATTATTGGATTTCTTTATTAACGTTTATTTGAATCTTTTAATTTTTAATTTTTAATTTTTATTTGGTTTTTTTAGTTTTTTTTTAATTTTTAGAGCAAATTGCATAATTGGTCCCTATGGTTTGATCATATTGCATATTTAGTCCCCAGATCGTTAAAAACTAATGGACACTAACGGTGGGGACTAAATTTGCAATTTTTAAAATCTGGAGACCAAACTTGCAATATGATCAAACTACAGGGACTATTTTTGCAATTTTCTCTTTTAATAATTACATAAAATGTCATTTTTTAAAATAATTTACACATCTGTTGTCTTTTAAGCTAACATTCATCTAAATTCACAGTTAAATCAGACATGTCCCACTCACATGAAAAATACTTATGTATTTTACATGCCTACAATGAGTTAAAAATATTTCTACGTCGCTTCATTCCTTTCACCTTCATGTTAAGGTGTTTAAAGTCAAATATTCGAAATTTTTAGATAGTAGAAATCACTATATATATCCGTAAATTTCGGGTACGCATAGCGATTTAGATATCCGAACTTCTTTTTTTTTTTTTTGCAATCATTAGATATATGTTATTATAAAAATAAAGCAACTACGTTATATGAACTAAATGAAAAAAAAACAACTACAAACCTAGGTAATTACCTATGTTACACTAATTTGCTTATGTAGTCCATGAAATTTAAAATGATAGTGATATCAATTTGTACCTCAATTAGATTTAATTCTTTGGGAGAACAGGAAGACGATAGCTTTAACTGTGAATATCGATGAATGTTAGTGTAAATGACAATATGTGTGTAATTTTTTATAAAAAAATGGGATACAATGTAATTATTGAAAACTAATGGACAAACAGTGTAATTTTATGTATTAGTAAATAACATAATTTGTAATTCACTCTAAAAGTTATGTCGGTATAAACACGTCAACAATTTTAGTTAATAATATCTTTTATTAATTTTATGAGGTCAAATAAATATAATGCCTATTTAATTTATAATTCTAAAAACTTAAATTATAATTATAAAAATCAACTTTTAATTTTAAACATTCACAAGATAGCTAAAAACCAATTTTAGAATTTGGCTGTTTTTAATCATGTCGTTTTAGTTTTAAAACTTTTGCTTTTTAATAAAGATAATTTTACATAATCAAAAAACCACGTAAAATAAATATTAAACAAACACAATAATAAAGGAAAATACAGACCTTCGGATTGTTCGGTTCCCTAACAGCCATGGGGCACCGAACTAGGTCAAACAAATGACAATTTAAAATTCAACCAAAATCATCAAATTTCTCTCACTTTTTTGACAACTTTCTTCTCGTTTAATTTCGCTTATTTTGTTGAATTTCATTTCCATATTGAATCTTGTGTCATGTCTTGTCTTGCCTTTCAACTTTCGGTAAATTAAATTCCTATTAACTAGAGTAAATAGGTTGATTTTTGTTTTAGATATATAAGTTACATATATTTGAAAAGAGATCCTAAGGAGGAGGGGAGCGTGTCATGCTTATGACTTGAGGGAAAAAAAAAGGTTTTAAAGATAGATTAAAGATAAAGGGTTCCTTGAAAACAATCGGTTTAAATATCAAAGGTCATACTAATTTTTTCCAAAAAAGTTCGAGACTCTTTTTTCCTTTTGTGATTTGCACTCCCCCGTATTTGAAGCCTTTGAAAAAGTTAATTTGATCATCATCACAAATGTATGAATTCTCTTCTAAATGTGTTTGAGCCCTTTACAATTTATGGTAAATAGAACTGAGTTAAACATACCTTAAGTAATCGCCACTAAAATTACTAAACAAATGAGTACCATCATCAGAAAACCATTGGTTCTGTAACTAATTATTGAAGGATTACATGCGGATCCCACAAAATTCCACAAAAAAAAATAAATAATAATAATAATAATTTTAATTTGGTGGGACAATTAACTAATGAACTTTTGATGGGATTACTAAGAGATCCCATGTAATTAAAAAGAAAAAAATATATTTTTTAAATTGTTTGGGGAAATATATCGAGTGATTACGAGGAAATCCAGAAAAAAAAGAAACTAATTGTCACAAGAAAATCCCAAAGAAATCCAACGATAAACCCCACGGGAAATCCGTCAGAAATCATATTATCCACCATCATATTTCTAACGCAGTTCTTGGTGAGGCTTTTACTGACAAATTGAGCTGTGATGATATTCATTTATTTTATAGTGAGCTTTTAAATGACGAAATAGTTTTCATCATACTCGATTCCATTATTTCATAAAATCATTAGCTCTTCCTTTTTAAGAAGAAATAATAACAACAATAATAACAATAACAATAATATTAACAGTAATAAAAAAGCAATAATAACAATAATAAAAGTATAATAATTAAAAGAAAAAGAAAAAACCTTGAAAAGCCTGCTAAGAGAAAAGAGAGGTGCTTGGGTGGCAAACCAACTACATTAGTATCATTTTAAGATTCAACCATTATAATTTAAGTATTTTTTTGTTAACATTTTTAATAGTTATGAAAGAATTTTCTATTAACAGTTTATAGTTTTTTAATAGTTAAAAGGTTATGAACTATTAAGAGTTACTCTTAATAATAATTAATATACCACCAAACAACCGCAAGATAAATAAAATCAAAACATTCTAAAAAATATACGAAAAATTATATAGTCGTAGGGCTGTCCAAATAGTACGCGACTCGAAACTCACTCGAATCTCGCTAAGAAAAAACTCGAAAAAAGCACGCCTGAAATGGCTCGGTTTTAAAATAAGCCGAGCCGAGTTGGCTCGGTATGAAAACAAGTTGTACTCAGCTTGGTTCGTTACAAGACGAGCCGGTTGGTTTAGATCGTTTGTTAGGTCGAGTGGTATGGCTCGGATTATGTATTTGTATATTAGATTGAATTATATTCAAACATACTTTTAAATTTTTTATTAAAAAACACACTATAAGATGTTATGTAGTGTTGCGGGTTTAGTTTGTTTGGTTTAGATGATGCCTAAGTTATTTGTATTTTATTAAAGTTGAATTTAGTTTCTTTAAATTAATTTATAGGGTTAATTTCATATATGTTCTTACAAACTTAATAAATATCATTTATACACACATATATATATATATGTATATATATCCAATGTAAGTTTTTAATATCATATTGACATTATAAAATAATCAAAATTTCAAATATATCCATTTTAATATATTTTATAAAATAATTTTTATAATATGACTATTTTACCAATAGTTTTCTAAATATTAAAATGAAGAAAAACTTAATTTCATTTACCGGTTTTAGTTTGTATGACTTTTTTTATATTCTGCTTCGTTTTTTTATGTATAGTTTTACTTTAAGAACTAGAATTTGCTTTTCTTCATTTTAATTTTTCAAAAGGAAAAACTAACGCATTGGACACTTACACAGGTAAAAGTAACTTATTTTAAGTTGGTAAATTTGATTTAGGATGTTTACAAGCTTATCAAGTTTGTTTGGGTAATTTTGACACGTTGATCCGAATACACTTAATATACTTAACAAAATTTTTATTTGAGTTTAAATGAGTTTAAATGACACGGATGAACTTTAATAAACTTAAATTTTGACGCGTTAAGTGTATCAATGTAGGTTTAGGTTCTTTTGACCCGTTAGAACTAAAATTGACTTTAATGATTTAGATTTTACTTTAAAGCAAGTCAAAATAACACAAATTAACTATGAAACACTCTTTAAGTCTATTAAAGTTAGTTCGTGACATTCTCATCTGTTTGAACTTAAATTAAGATGTTTTTAAGTATATCTAGTATGTCCGGATCATTTTGACCCACTGGAACTAAAATATACTTAAATAATTTAGGTTCTAGCTAGTTTAAATGGGTCAAAATGAATCAAACAAAATTCTTAAACAAACATCCTACTTTAAGACCCGACTTTTTTAACACAACTTTCAAATGCAATAACATATAATGTATATATTATTTTGTAGGCTTAAATTGCAAATTTGTTTCAAGACCCGACCCTTTTAACACAACTTTCACAATTTGGGGATTCAAAGAAGGCTTGAGATCAAGCCAACGAAGATGATTTGGACGATGGGACGAATAGTTTATCGGGTGGCTAATTTATGTTTCCTTTTCATAGTTTTATGTTCGAGTTAAACTAGATATTTGAATGACTTAACCTTTATGCACATTGGATGTTTATATACTTTGAAGTTTTTTAATAGTATTTTTGTGTTTCTAGAAAATCTAGATGTATTTTTATGTGTATACGTTGGGTTTATGAAAACCGGAAATAATGAAAATATTTAAAAAAATTATTAAAAAACATGACAGTGAGCAATAGTGGCGACCATGTTGCCGCTAAAACTCTTGCCGGGATTTTTTTCCTGCGGCAAATGTTATCTTTAGTGGCGACAATTGTCGCCGCTTTTATTAGCTTTAGGGGAGACAACTATTAGCGGCGACGTGATCGCCTTTAGTGGCGAAAAGATAACCATTAGCGACAAACTTTTAGCAACGTCAAATCGCCGCTAAAGGCATTAGCGGCGACAAATGGGGTTATTTGCGGCGACATTTGTCGCGGCTAATACTCAAAATCTTTATAGTGTTAATAGAAAGATACATTATTACCAGGGACGATATATGAATTACATAAATAGTATTAGTTATTAGGAATTAGTGTGAGACGATTATGCGAAATATATATTTTTAACTAGTTTTAGTAAACCTGTGTATTACACGGGTTGAATGAATAAAATATTAAATAAAATTAAAATTATTAATAATAAAAATAATCTTTTAATATAAGATATGATTGAAATCTTTTTTTATTATAAATAGAATAAAATATATTGTTCTAATAAGAACATTTTAAAAAATTATCATTTATAAAAACTTTTTATTATAACTCCTAGTTTTAATTATTTTATAAAAGCTTTAATTTTTAAAAACCACCAATTTTAAATATTTCGTATTCTTTTTAAAAAAGCTTGACGTTTTAAAAAATTTTCTTATTTTATAAAAATTTGTTTCTTTAAAATAATATTAATAAAAAAATCTTTTTCTTAATTTATTACAAATTATTTTAATATAGAAAAAATTAAATAATATTAGTAATTAATATGATTATTTAATAGGACAGAGAGACGGGAAAAAATTTGTGAGAATGAATGTAGTGATAACATATGTAATCTTTATTTATTTTTTATTAAAGTAAGAAGACATATTAAAAGTTTTGTTTAATTAGTTATAAGTTGTGATTTATGTTTTATCTAGGATTACACATAAAAGATGTTATTAACTAATTCCACACGTAGTTTTACTTTATTTTGAAATGACTAACTCACATGATTCTTAGACTCCACTTTCAAATTCCAATCTGTATACTTTTCTTTTTATAATCGTAAGGCTTTAGATCATCTTTTTAATTATGCATCTAGTACTTGCTCCCGTTTCCTTAAAAATAGTTCTGCCCCTGCGAACATACACTTTATATCTTCAGTTTTAGAAGCTTGTCAACACAAAAGTTATATAAAGAGATATTTTAGTAACCTTCGTTAAAATATTAATACTACAACATGTTTACATTAATTGGTGTACTATGACTTGTTATCAAAGGATTTTATTACTTCTTGGTTTTGATAGTCTGTTCATATTAGACAGAATACATAAATTACTTATTGTGTTTCCTATAATTATAAGATATAACATGAACGTAGTGGAAGCGCGATTGATAGCAACCTGGCAGCCGGCCAGTGGCTATTGGTATCGAGAGCGAACACCACCCCACCTCCCTTGAGTGACACATGACAATAGGTATGAATAAGGTTGATCACGAAAGCGATAAATACTCCGATCTAACACACCCATACACACCTTATACATTATACGTTTAAATAGGAGAGGAATGAGAGATTTTTCCATGGTTTAGAGTTGGTAAAACGTTAGTGAGTGGCAAAACTTAAAATGTTTATATTATTTATATCCCACACCTATAATTATATAATAAATAACACAAAATACTTTAAGGTTTTTATAATTCTATCAACTCTAGCTATACAGTAAACACCAGAGCAACTTCTCTTTTTTTAAAAGAGAAATAAAAGTAAAACTCGGATAAAATGTTGCCATCATTTAGTCACATAAATATTAGTTTCTGACCTCATAGAAAAACCCATATATACTTCAAATCTAGTGTCATATCTAAAGATAAGTATGAACACAATTATGTCAACCCCAATCCCCTATCCCATCTGAATATATCTAACCCTAACCCTAATCTTATTCATCTTATTCTCCTTCAAACACTAATGGAAACCAAAAGTCCACTTCAATTCACACACCCCTTAGTCCTATAAGAATAACACCAGATAAACCTTAAACATCAGCTAATCTAAACCTGTTCAAAACCCTAGTTTGCCTTCATCTTTTAAGTTCTTTTTGGGTCGATTTCGGTTAATACGGTGGCCGGAAACTGGTTCTTGAGCCGGAGAAGCTGATCGGAGGCGATGGATCCGGCCTCGGCTCACACTCTTCCACCTCCTTTTCATACAAGAAACTTCAATTTGCACCAGTTTCAGCAACAAAATACAGAAGATGAACAAAGTGGAACCAGTGGTTTGAACATGGGTGGTCAGAAAAGAGAACGTGAAGAAAACGACGGTCGCGGTGGTGGTAGTGAAGGTAGAGAAGGTGATCATATGGGAAGAAGGCCCCGGGGTCGTCCTTCAGGATCAAAGAACAAACTTAAACCACCAATAATAATCACCAAAGACAGCGCGAATGCGCTGCGCACCCATGTGATGGAGGTGTGCGACGGGTGCGATGTGATGGATAGCATCACCACCTTCGCACACCGCCGTCAACGTGGTGTGTGTATCATGAGTGGGACTGGCAGCGTCACAAACGTGACGCTCCGGCAACCTGCCTCACCAGAGGCAGTTTTGACACTGCAAGGGAGGTTTGAGATCCTGTCTTTGACAGGATCTTTTCTGCCACCGCCAGCACCACCTGCCGCAACAGGCTTGACTGTTTACTTAGCTGGCAGTCAGGGGCAGGTGGTGGGTGGTAGCGTGGTGGGAACACTTCTGGCCGTGGGGCCAGTGGTTATCATGGCTGCGTCTTTCAGCAACGCAACCTATGAAAGGCTGCCACTTGGGGATGAAGAGACTGTTTTGCCGATCCCCGGTGGCACTCTCGGGTCTCCGGGAGCTATCACTGCGCCACCATCGCAACACCACCAACAACTGTTGTCAGATCCGTCGGTTTTTCAAGGTATGCCACCGAATCTACTTAACCCAATTCAACTACCAAATGATGCTTATTGGAGTAACAATGGTACCAATCGCCCGTCGTTCTAACATCGAAGATCACAATATTCAGGTTCAAAATCTTTGATATCATCATTTTTTACACTTTCTTGATTTGTGTTTGATGTTAAGATGACTTACATGTGTTTGTGTATTAATTTGTAATGTAAGAATGTGTTAAAACTTTTTATTCATGTTTAAAGTTTTATAGTTTAATATTGCTGTTTATATTGTTTTTGTGTTTATAGAAGGCAATATGTGATGAATTCATCTAGTTTAATGGTGGAAATAGGTAATAGGTTGTACGTAAGGCTTCAAGAGTTGTGCTTTTTTAAAAGCATAAACGTATTGTCTTGGTTGGGTTATTTTTGGAAAAGAGATATCAGATACTTTGTGATGAAGCAATATTCACAAACAGAAAATTATGTTTTGTCATGACGATTCTTGATCTGTCGGATTAAGCACAGTTTTGTTCTTCATTTATCCATTTTTTAATCCTTTCTTCTTATTTTTTAATTTGTTTTAACAGTTTAACGGTTCGGTTTAACCAATAACCATATAACAATATAATGGTTTTGTATTTTAATTTTGCATTTTATTACTAGATTGTATTAAAAATTTAGTTATGATATAAATGATTTATGATTATAATAGATCACATGACTACTTATTTCAAAAAATGATAAAAGATATGTAAACATCAAAACTTAAAAAGTTTAATATATGTACTTCAATTGATTCATCCAACGTAAGTCTTAAGTATATTATAAGTAATCCGCACACACTCACACGTAGTAGGTTAAGTGGGCATCATCTGCACAAGGGACAACTGTATTATTGTTCGTAGAGTCGCAGTGGTTCCTAGAAGTAACTTCTTTATGAATTTTTGGAAGTCACAAAACACTTTTTATAAAAATAAGAGAAAATTACATAAATAGTCCTGTAGTTTGATCAGATTGCATGATTGGTCCCCAGACTTTTAAAATTACAAAGTTAGTCCAAACTTTTGTTTAGTCATTGCAAATTTGATCCCTAAATTTTACAAAACACAAAGTTAGTCCAAACTTTTATGTGGGTGTTGCACTTTTGGTCCCTAAAATGAAATTTTAAAGTTTATTTAAATTTTATAAAATACATAAAAAATGAATGAATTTAATGTCAGGGAACAAACATGCAATGATTATACAAAAGTTTGGACTATCTTTGTAATTTTTAAAGTTTGGGGACTAAACACGTAATTTGATTAAACCACAAGGACTATTTATGCAATTTTCTCTAAAAATAAAGATAGTGTTGACCAGTAGATACAAGTTTAGCATTTTACTAAACTTACAATATTGTTTTAATTGTTGAAAGTTTTAGTACCTTTGAATCGCATCCTAGTTCTTCTGTAGTTCAAAGATCAAGCTTTTTCTTTCCGATTATGTTTTGTTAAGATTCATTCAACCTCGTTTCAAATGTGCATTCAAATGCTAGAAAAACTTAACCTCAACGGAAAATCAAAAACACTTGAAATGAGCTTTTGGGTATGGAGTGAATACGATATTATTTATTGTAAACGTTTGTGGGGTTGGATGGATATGATATTAGATTATACACACTTGATGACCAGAAACTATCCAATGGCTATCTACTAACCAAATAGACACTCTAATCATAAGAATAAAATGAATAGTATTTTTGAAGTTGTTGAAATTTGATTATTAAATATATGGAATAATTAAAGGTATAGTTGGCATTTGATATTTTATGGTGATTTTTATGATAAGCTTAAAACAAGGTTTTGAGTAATGAGATTTTTAATTAAGGGTAAATTTTCAATCACGTAAGATCATAACAGATATAACCAACGCTTGGGAAACACGTAAACTATTCAAACTCATTTTATTAAATGGAAATACTAAATAGTATAAGCTCGAGAATCTGTTTGAGCTCAATTCGATCCAAGATTTTGACGAGCCGGTACCACGTAACTCATGACTTTGTTTGTCTAATTTACACTCTTAGTGTTGAATTTTATTTGCTTTAATTTAATTTTTTTCTTTTTGCCCTTTTATTGTGTGATCCAGACCTGAATTGAACGGTATCAAAAAGATTTAACAATTAGCAATAATGGACTGACCTTTAAAATTTTCCGACCCCCATGTAAAACATTTCTGGGAACACCACTGAATATGAATCCTCATTCTAGACAAGCTATTATTGGCAAAAAAAAAATCATTATTGAATGAATTACCAGAAAAAAGTTTTTATTTAAATAAAGAGTGAATTGTTTCCTTACTTTTATTTGATCATATTTATCATTTTCATCTAAAACAAATTTTTTTTTACATTTAGCTTCCTAAGGTTTTGAAAATATTATTATTTTCATCCAAAACCATGAATTTCATGAAATAAATTTTATCAGCAACACATAAACATAAATTAGGATTTCGTTTTATATGAAAATTTACATAAGTAGCATTTTAACAATGAATATTTTACATTTTAAAATAATGGAGTTGACATTTTTGGATGAAAATTATAACTTATTGTACACTTTGAGGAGCCAAATGTAAACAAAAATATTTTTGGATTAAAATAACAAATATGACTAAATCACAGGGAAGAAACGGCAATTCGCTTTTATATAAATGTACCGCAAAAAGAATATGATACCCTTGATTTTTAGGGATAGATCCATCACTGCATCATAATTTTTCAACTCAATATGATATTGAAATTACCAAATCTCATTCCCTAGTGTTTGAAAGCAAGCGATTATCGTGGAGATAAGATATATTGTTTCATCGTCTCGGCTTCACATTTGTGAAATATACATTATGTGGTTGTATGATATAACATAATAGGAAACAATACGTTACATTATGACATTACATAATACATGTGAGAAAGCATAGATTTGAGCTCAACTCTACCTTGAATTTTTCCTCTACATCACGTCAATTATGGGCATTATGAATTTAATTAAAAAGAGATATATACAACAGGATTATAAATATATTCAAATAACAGTAGACAAAACAACAAGAAGTCGATTGTATGAGCTTGTAACGTTTTGATGGATTTCATTTAAAAGAACTCCTTTACGGTCCTTGACATAGTATTTCTACAATTCTACACATATAAATGTTGATTGGACCCGTAACCCCAGGCCAAAATTCCCAAATATGACGTTTTGTCCTATCTTTGTCAGATTGACGTTTTTGTCCTATCTTTGTAGAAATTGCATTTTGTTCGGATGCCAATGTAGTGTTTTAGATAAAAAAAAAATAGAGAATGTATCACAAAATAGTAATAAAGTTTTAAATATATTTTTACTAGGTCATTCGTTTATATTTGCCGAAATTGAATCATTAAACCATCATATCAATTTATCGTCGAATTTTTTTGTGTCAAGAATGAAATGATGGAGAAGATGTGGGGGTCGGGATTTTTAATATATTTGATTATATTATAGAATTAAAAAAACATGTTAATCATATTAAATAATAAAAAAAATTCTCAAATCTACGTCACCATTTCATATCAGCATTAAAAAAAAGAAAAAAATATTTGCGAACTGAAAAAAAATATTTGCTAACTGAAAAAAATAAAAAGATAAACATGATAAAAAAAACATGTTCAACGTTTAATTTAGATAAAACATGAAAGTCGGGTGACTTAATTGGAATATTTTTTATATTTTAGTGACCAAATTTAAACATCTTCAAAACTTTATTACTATTCTGTAAAGTTTTCACAAAAAATAAAAAATACTTTACATTTTAAAAACTACTTATAATTAACGTGAAAACCCTTATGATCTTGTAGACAAGTGATATTAATAATTGTCTTCACAAAAGTGATGTGGTTTTAAATTCTTACATGTGTAAAGTTAGATTGTATATGCTATATAGGATTAAAAAGAAAATTGATATTTAAAAAACATTAATGTGGTAGTGTTTATATGTGGAGTAGGCTATAACTACCTGTGTCACACTAATTGAATAAGAACAATATTAAATATTTATTAATAAAGATTTATGAACTATAAAATGCTATTTTAATCTAACATATTATCGAAATTATGTATAAGAAAGTGGTTTATTTAATAAGACATTTCTATTAATTTTCAAAAAGTTATAAAAAAAATTATTCATTTCGTTTTAAAAACTGTTTTTGAAACTATATCGTTGTAAAAAAGTTGTTTTTGAAAAGATGTCATTTTTTTTAAACATGGCTTTTAATTCTTTTTGTTTTATATACATTTTTCGCATTTTGAAAAAATTGCTTTGATAAGACTTTATGTTTTAATGATTTCTTGTTTTTTACATTTCGGAGTTTTAAAAAAATTTAAAACTTTTTTTAAAGTGGTTTTATATGAACTTTTATTTTTTTTAAAGATATCGGTTTTAAAATATTTCATATTTTAAAAAAGCTCGTTCTTTTAGAAAAAGTTAGTATTTAAAAGAAATTAAAAAAAATGTACATTTTAATTCAAAATATTTAGTGAAAAGATATGCTTTTTTTAATATTGATTTTAGAAAAATTCGGATATTTAAAATAAGAGAGAGAAAGAGAGAAAACTTTAAAAATTAGTTATTTTGATTTTTCAAAATATATAAATGATTTAAGCGGGAAAATAAATGAGACAATAAATGTGATGGTGATATGTTATGTAATTAATTATTATAATTATGAGAAAATGTATCATTTCTATAATTTTAAAATGTATTATTATCACTATTATTAATAAAATTTATTACTACTTCTGCTGCGACTAGATACCAGATAAACTAACTCATGTTTAAATTTTATTTTAATCAATAGTTAACTAAAGAAGTGGAAGAATATTTTAATTTATTAAATGATGTTGTCTCATGACTATTTGATAGTAATAACATTCAACCAATACGTTGTTATATATAAGATGATGTAGTTATCAATTGATGATTTTATTATGATCTCTCTAGAATAATATTTAATTTTGATGGATAATATCGCAAAATATATAAATATGGAGACATATCTAACGAATTCCTTTAGATGTTTAATTTCCTATGATATTCAAGTTATAACTAATTGATGATATTCAAGTTATAACTAATTGAATATGTAAGTAGTGTTCTTCCTTAGATCCTTCTGACTTAGATCTAATTACATAATTAATGGCTAATTGGATTATGTAATCATAAGCTTTACAAGAACACTAATGTTTTGGCATGCATGAGTCTCATGTTAAAAGTAACATGTTTAAGCATACTTTTTTACATCTGTATTATAAAAAATTTTAACATATGAAATAAACTAACTCATGGCCAACTTATTTTCAATCAATAGTTAACTGACCAAACGAAAGAATGTTGTACTTTATATAATGACTAGATTATAAACCCGTGTGATACATGAGTAGAAAAATAAAAAAAAGTTAAACATACTTAACAAATTAATATTATTATTATAGATTTAAATCACATATTGTTACATACAACAATCAAGAATAAAAATGTATAAAAATATTTTACGTATTATTTAATACTTATTTGCATACAGCATTTATAGTTTTAATTGTAATGTTACGTTCTTAATCTAAAAATAATTGTTTTAAACATTCTCTATTCTAAACCCTAGATAATGCAACACTTAACTGACCACGAATAAACACTAGATGTTTCAAGCATAAACAAACCCTCGATGATGATTCTCCTTTACTTTCATTGATGGTTATGGTAAAATATAAAACTATTGAAAACTAAGATTTTATATAACATAAGTTAAAGATTCCGATTGGTTTGTTTTCTAGAGTAATTATATCCTTCATAGAAATGAATAGGAAAGTCAATGAAATGACGAAAACCTACTATTACATTTTACGATTTTGTTATTGTAAATAACGCAAATCTTTATGCAGACTGTTAACATACTTCAAATTATTTTATGTTTTACTAATGGTAGGACTACTTATCTTAGAACACGCTCCTTGTTTAAAAAAAACCTTATTAAAACAGTTAACCATTTACTCAAGCAAGTTATGATAATTGCTAAAAAATGTATTAGATAGAAATAAATAATTTGCTTATCAACAACTATCATTTTATAGGATATGTTTTATTAAAGTTTTAGTTACTTTGATGCTTTCGGACTCGTATTATACTAACTTTAATGGTAAAGTTTTAAACTTTAACATCAATGTTGTTCAACATAGTTATCTGCTATGGCTTCACAAAAACATGTAAAAAATAAAATGAATCGAAGTTAAGTAAACACCATATCTATTACAAAGAGGGAGAGAGTGGTGAGAAATTATTACTCTATAATTATTTTACAGCAAATGAACAGCATCAACATACAACCTTTATAGCACATGCAAGTCTTTTTGTTTTGTGCCTGATATATCCAGAAAGAGAGAGAAAGGAATGAGATGAAGATCACGGTGGAGAGAGAGGAAGGCGGTGGCCACCGCCTAGACCATCGTCGTCGCTTACCACGGTCTGAGCAAGCGAACCATCACCGCTAGATTTCGACCGCATCTAATCCTCGCTTTCTTTCTACCTTTGCTTTTAGGGCTAACAAGACGAGGATGGTGGTTGCGGTGACGACAACATTCAAGAGGATTTAGCAAAACAAATTCTAACTTATTAATGGTGGCTGCACCGGAAAGATGAAATGGTAACATGGATTTCGTTTTCTTTTTGTCATTCATGTTTGAATATTAGCACAAATATGATTGTGACAATTGCATTGATATAGATCTGAAGACATTGAATCCACAAAATCTTGGAAGGATTTTGAAATCTCACAACCAAGGGAATTTGAGGTGAAACATTCTTTTGGTTTACTTTTAATTGCTCACTCAAACACAATTTTATTTAAAAATTATGCTAGTTTCTCAATTCCATTTCATTCTATTCCATTCCTTCCAACCAAACGCCCCTAAGAGTATCAAAACACAATTTGGAATGAGTGATCAATAAGGAGAAATTACATCAGGAGACGTTGTGAGATTCAAAGTCTGAAGCAAGATCATTAAACCGGTCAAAAGGTTAGATACTTAGATAGTAGGAATGCAGATCGAATTACGAGCGTAACAGTTGTGGCTCGGGACGAGTTATTCGCAACAGATTTGGGAGGCGAAACTGAAGAGGTTCATGGACCGGGCCCAAGGGTAACATCTTACTATATGAATATCATGGTTCTTTATTAGCTGTTTTACACTATGTGATACATATTCAATGACATTTTTTGTTTTTTTTTCAAACTGTGTTAAAAAAATTGAAGGGACAGAGATGCATGCAAGCAATAAAATTCATCTCCCTTAAACATGTGGTTCACTAATTTTGCTGCAAATTGCACCAAATCGGTATTTCAATTTTGATGATTGGTTGTTACATGTTGGGTATTCCTCTTCTAATCAGCAATCATTCTTTTGATATATTTTGTGGATTTGATTTGTTGTAGTGAACATAAACTGATTTGAAGTATTGGGTTTTAGTTCTCAGTGGATCTTTGTCAAATGTGGGTGCCATGGTTGGGGCCATAGGTAGTGGTCAGTTGAAGAGGAGTACACTTTACGAGTTAATTACTACAAATAATCTAAGTCTTGCGATTATTTATAAAAGTCCACCGCATCATTAGAAGTTTCAAACATGTAATTGTTTTGTTACTTTTTAAATCGTTTACGACTATTTATCATCTCAAATTCCTTTTTTGTCGAAACAAAGACGCAGGTCAACTATTATATATGGTATTTTGTTCAAATAAAGTGTTGTGAAAACTGTTTAATCGACTATATTTACCTTTTTCATTCAATTTTTGAATTTCTGTGAACCAAATAATTGAAGTTCTTTGTTTTGTTGGTTTCCACTTATAACATATTTTAGTAAGCTCAACCTATTAAATTGCTACTATTTAGAAGTTTATCTAATTTATAAATTATCCTTTGATTATGATTCTGATTTATGCTCATAGCTCCTAATTTTGCATCTCCATATTTACAACTCAATTTATTGAGATTACATGACATTAGGTTTTTTAGCCTTTTGTTAATGGCTATGCAAGTGTTCCTTGCTGACAAGATGGTTATATTTTTACAAATAAGCCTGCTGCATTTACAATACGAGATATTCAGCTTTTATAGCCAGATGTAAAATTGACACTTTAATATCAGTTGATTGTTGTTCTATTCAAATAAAGGTAAATAGAACCTAAGTTCGTTTAAGTTTATTGATGATTAGTTTATTTTTAACCCGGATGACCCGTTTCATTTTTGTGAAACTTCTCAATTTTTTAAAAACCGATTTCTGTATTTTGAGGTGCTTGAGTTTGTTGATGATTAATTTATTTTTTTAGCAGTATGACCCGTTTCATTTTCATAAATTCTTTTGATTTTTTAAATAACTTATTAGTAGAAACATGTGCATGTGGTTTGTACGACGGGTATGGAAGGTGTTTAAGAATTTTGTACATCTCAAAATTCGCTTTTTATTGCAGCATAGTTGTTGCTTTGTTGGTCTATTTTAGAACAAACGTACAAGTTTGAAAAAATTAAAGGTACGTGATTCTTCAATAATATATATGTTTTTGGTCTTATTATGGTTTATTTTTATTATTTTGCTATTATAAGGATTAGTTTTTTTGCATGATTATTAGTCATACTGTTTTTATTTTTTTAAGGCCAGAAGTTCAATTATAAACGAATATTTTCTAAAAATCTATTTGAACTTATAACTAAGTTATTCTTACATGAGAGTCCCTTTGATATCTGCTTGGTTTCGAGAGGCTCTTTGTACTCACTTTTATTAAATCCAATCCAAATTATCAAGCAAATGCTTGGTTCAAAAAACTCCTTTGGATATTGCTTTGTTTAAGGACATGTTGTCACCATTACAAAAAAGCATATATGTTTTAGTAAAAACGAGTTACATTACATTTTTGTGTATTGAAAAAGTAAGAGGACCCGATTTGTAATAGAGTAATTCAAATGAAATTAAAAATTCGGGTTCAATATCATTAACTACAATATAATTTATTACACATGTATGAGTTTCATTCATTTCTTAAAAAAAAACTTCGTGGATAGTATAAATCAGACTCTATTTCGATAGATGATGGGTTTATAAGTGTAACAAAACCTGGAATTATATAAAAACCACGTCTTCTTATGAACTTTTTACCCAAATGCTATTACAATACTAAACTATTAAGTTACGTTGTTACGTAGATTGAATTGAATGAAGCAATGGTTGCCAAGGAACCTGAGTCTACAAAGCACGTGACGGAGTTTTGTCAGTTGCTAAAGATTCACGAGACACCAAAAGATGGATAGTTTAATCGCAAAGGTGGAAAACCTTAGGTACAAACAAATCGCCTGTTCTTTTAAAACACTGTCTATAAAATACTTTACGATGGTACTGTTCGTATAGGAGTATAAAGTTGTAACACAAAAGCCCGACGCAACGCGTCGGGGAATCAACCTAGTTTAGGGATTAAAATTCAAAATCCACAAAAGTTTGAATTGATTTTTTTATAAAATAAATTAAAAGCATTTATTTTTTTAAAATGATTTTCGTGATAAGTTTGAAACCTCACTAAATTGTGAATATGATTTGGAGTTAAAATGAAATGAAATGTAATAATTTGAAATTTATAAATATACAGATAAATGGTAATAAAAATTTTAAGGGAATCTCATGATTAGTAATTGTTTTGGAATACATTTCTTTAAGTTTTCTAAATTAAACTTCATGTTTAATCAATTTGAAACTGTCTTCGAGTTTGAAATTGGTGTAAAGATGATGGGAAATGGTTTAATTGAATTAAAATTTATTAAATATGGGTATTTGACATAGCCGGAGCTCGGCCGGAGGGTGGGCAGTCTAGTGGTTAGAAATACTAGGGGGCCGTTTGGTTCGCAGAATGTTTTGCAAAGGAATTGGAATTGGAATTGGAATGCTGTTGAAGTTGACAACGTGTTTGGTTGGTCAATTTTGAGTGAAATTGGAATTTTAGTTTTGAACATTCCATTGGATTGTTAAACATTCCATAGGTAAGTGAAAGGAAAAGGAATTCCAATGAATGAGGGAAAATTTTCCAATTCCAATTCCAATTCCATCCGTTGACCAACCAAACATGATTTTGGATGGAAAATTTTCTAATTCCAATTCCAATTCCTCAGAAATCCTGTGAACCAAACATCCCCTAGAGGGAAGGATTGGGTTTTAAAAAAATTATACTTTGGTCCCTCGTATTTAGATTATTATCATTTTATGTTAAAAGATTTAAATTAAGTTTTAACGCATACAAGTTTGACCTTTCAAGTTAGTTTTGTTAAGTAAAATACTAAACTAACTAACCAACAAACTTAAATTTTTTTATTATACTTTATAAACTGTATAAAATTATTTATTTCATTTAAATAAAATAATTAAATCACCTATTTTTGTGATAAAACTTTATAAAAGTATCAAATTTATTCTATAAATTATAAAATTATTATTAAATGAATAACTGATATAATTATCGTTTTAAACATAGAAATAAAACAAAGTAATTAAATGATGGTTATATTACATTATTACATGGATAATCCAAATAGGTTCGGGTTCACAATACGAATCGGGTCAATGTAACAGTTAGTGGCTAAACCTGTTACTTTGGGTAAATCTAGGGATTATTTGTGTAATTAATTTTATAATTATTTATTGTTGTATTGGAGTATGGATATTGTATTGTGTGCAAATATTCACATACCTAGATATATATAATATATATAGAATAAACTTTTAAACTTTTAAAATGTAATAAGTATTTTTTTGGTAGTAAATAAAATGTTTTATGATGCGTGTCAAAGTATGCACTTCAATTTATAGGTCATGACATAGTAGTAAGGTGAGAATGTTTTTCAAATCCTATAGTAAAAAAAAGCCTATCATACCATAAAGATAACACGTAAAGCAAGAGGAAAGACTTACATGCCAAAGTTTTAACGTGTAAGGCTGGAGGGAATACTTACATGCCATAACGATAACATATAAAGCTAAAGGGAAGACTTACATGCCCTCACGAGAGCATTTAGGATTAATAAGAAGACTTACAAATCTTGTAAAGAACATGTTTGAGAGAAGACTTCTACATCTTGCAAGACAACCTAATGTTCCAAACCATGACAAGCACACCTAAGACAAGACGAGAAATGCTTAGTTTTGGAAAAAGTGCCTCGACCAGAAGGTGTGAATCCAATTTTGTGAAGAGCACCCAAGACCTAAGGAAGGACGATCGGGACATGGAAGGAGCACCCATGACAAAGTAGAGCATGATGAGTGACGCAATAGACTATAAGGAAAGGTATGGCTTAATGAAAGAGGTTAGGGTCTCACAATAACACTAAGAAAAGTAGATGGCGCATAGTGATATTGGACCACTAAACACGATTTTCACAAGCCACACCATGCACATCTCATCAGCAACTCGTGGCCCACGAGTTTAGTTGATTCGCGTGGGTGTGGGCACTAGTGTTGTATGGTTTCCAACAAGATTTTAACAAGTAATTTTATTAAAAAAATTATTTTTTCACCATTTATAAAGACTCTTTTTTGGGAAAAAAAAGTTTTTAATTAAATTAGAATATATTTACAAATATACATATATAAACTAACCTAAAATCAACAAAATTCATCACACGTCCAAAACATCTCACCTCACATTCTAAACTAAAAAAAACATATATGAATTCCTCAACTTCATTAGGTGGGGTAACATCATCTTTCATCTCCACAATCTCGACGGTGGTCGAGATCATCTCCAATGATGCCGAAAGTTCAAATTCAAGAGCGAAAACAAGTCGTGAAACTATAAATCGACATCGTGAAGCTACCCTAGGTTAAAGACTACTTTATAAAAAACTCCTTTTATAAAGGGGACATGTTCAGAAGAAGGTTCCAAATGAGCAAATAGTTCTTACAGGTTGCTCATGATTTGGATTAACAGATGTAGTTTTTGCAAAGAGGTGGGATGCTTGAGGCAAAAGAAGTTTTAGTCCTCTGCAAATGTGTATTGCCACATTTCATTTACTAATAAACAGAGACTAGCCCGATTCATTAGATAATTATATGAAAATATGTGAGAAAGCTACATTTGTTAGCATGTATAAATACTACAAAGGTGTTATCAACATCTACGAGCCAAAATATTAAAGGAAACCAACTGTGAGTGACATTCCACGTTATAGAATTAACATGTGTGGCTATCTCAGCATGCAAGGCGAGGCCAATACATTCGAGGTAATCACTTATATCCAACGGTAAAGCTCAAAGCGCCGGTGTCACAAAATTTATGGATTTAGCACGCCTTCTTTCAACTGTGCGTTTATACAACGATATCAATGTACTTGTCCGGTCGTCAATGTTCAACGACAAAAAAAACAGAGTTGCACCCAACTCTTCAAGCTCTAAGGAACACAATATAAACACATATACTATCTTGTTAATAGTCTATATCTCGAGTATTCCATGTATTGTCAAATCTTTTATGTGTTCAAAAGGTGAGTATAGAGTAAGGTTTAAAGCCGCACAAATATCTATTGGAAAGGATGTGAAAAGCACTTTTGGTGTCTCGAAGCAAAAATGCCCTATTATGAAATATCCAGCAAGGGCATTGTAACATTTTTTAAAATTCAATATATTTTATTAATTCTCTTATTTTATATCCAAACTTTATTTAGTTTATGATATAAACTAATAAATGATCCTATGATATTACGATAATCAAATTAGGATAACCACATATTGAATCATTTTATGTGAACCTAAATAATTTAAAAGCATTAATAAGCTATGTATCAAACCAATTTCATACACATATACACCATGGCACATCCTTGAACACCACTCACCAATGGTTCGTAAGCACTACTAAACCGTAACTCATCAAAGTTACTATACATCCAAATAGTTTAAATGAATTAAATCTGCGCGTTAATATGTAACAACCAATTAGACAACTTGATGTTAGTCTAATCATTGATCTAGGATCATTAAACCTTAATAGCATCTACAAATATTGTAGGAGACATTTGTAAGTTGAATATCCTATCATACTCAGAACATGAATATCATATCGTAATTCATAGGGAATTCTCGTTGCTCCTTTTACTTTTACTATTTTCGGAGGAGAAACATGTTACTTAATGACTTTAGATGAATCATTGCTATTATGTCTATGCTTATACATATTTTGGTGACTTATGTTATTTATTGGGTTTGGCTTACAAATACCTCATTTACTTACACAACTATTTAACTCTAGGTTGGAACCACATGTTTAATATAGATAGCATTATCGAGACTTACAATCCTCATTCTCTCGACTAATTGAAACGCGTAAATCCACAATCATAACATTGAATTATTGTTGCAAGGTAGACTATAACTTGTTTTTTTCTTTACTTGAAATAAGTATCGGATAAGACATACAGTCATAGACTTAGTTGTGGACTTATAAATGCATTTCACCTTAATTGTGTTATGATAACTTTACATTATGAGTTTTTGATTCATACTTGACTTCATACTTTGTAACGATTTATCGAGTTTCAAACCTACGAGCTCACCGACTTTATTGTTGACTCATTTTTAATATGTTTTTAGGATACTAACAAGGCTAGCCTTGCACATTACCATACATTGTATGACTAGGGCACACACGAAGAGTATCTTGTATAAGCTTAGAAAATTTAGGCTCAAATGTATAAATCTTTAAAACTTATACCCTCATATAATGTTGTCATAGTTTATTTTGAAAACATAATTAAATTTAAATATCTTATTACCATGTGTTCAAGATAACTGATTACGTCATCTTCATGCGATTCCGCCAAGAGCGAGCGGTGTGATAGACATGGACGCTAAAAAGAATAAGATATGTTGATTTGATTTGAAAATAAACATATTTTATATAAATATTATCTTATATTTTAAAGAGTTTTAGGTTGGATTTTATTGAATATTAATTATAAATGGTTCATATTTGATATTTAAATGTTTTCAAGAGACCAGAAAACAAAAGCAAGTATTTCTACTAAAATTAAGATGAATGATAAAACTTCAAACAAAAGCTAGAGCTAGAATTTTAATGCTATAAAAGATTTGTAGAAATATATAAACATTAAAATGAAGTTATTAAAAATAAGTTAAAGGTTGCAATATGGAATGTCCACGACATCCTTGTGAGTTAAATTTAACATCCACTAACCATATTATATAAAATACATAATAAAACTAACAAAATTTGTTTTGAAACGTGATTGGATAATTGATGATTGAAAAGTCATATTTCTATATAAATAATCTATATTGCTTTTACTCAGTTGTGTTGAACAGATTAATAATTTAAAACAAAATAAAGAAAAAGGAGAATGGGAATTAATTCGCACGGAATCCTAGCATTAACTTTTGTCTATTTAAACAAAGACCCTTACGACAAGGAGAAGGGGGAATGCGACGGCTGCTTTAGAGATGCACCAAAAAGAAAACAAGAAATTATTGATTCAACTTTGGAGTTTTGAGCACGATTGGAGAACAATCATAAAGCAAAAGAGCAAGATTCGAGAGCAAGAATTAAATCATTCGAGCATTAAAGATCAATTGGTTTCATCTCGTTTTTAATTATTTGCCTTTGTTTCATAATTTCTCTAGTTTATGTTTCTAAAGTTTGCAACTTTATTATTATTCTTGATGTTTATAAACGTTATGAGTAGCTAACTTTTTAGTACTACCTAGGCTTGGTTGAAAATTAATATGTTTTGATTAAAGACTTGGTTTTGATTTCGTATATTTGTTTATTAAATTTAGAACTTGATTATTTTTTAATTAAATATGAACATGTGTATTGTTTTATACTTAAAAGTTATTGACATGCTCATGTATGTTTGATCTTTATTGATTACGTGACATCTTGATTAGGTTTTACACGTTTAAATTAATTACTTTGTGTTTTTAATTTTAAACTTTGATTAGAGATAATCTTAGGAGCATTGGTTGTGATTTGATAGTATTTTTCAATGTACTATCTTATCTAAAACCTAGGGGTGATAGATATTGCTTAAAACCTCCTACCCGTTGCTTGTTAGGTTTAGATTTCGTGAGAGCATGTTTTGCTTTTCATTCGTAGCGTTAGTGTTTTAGGGTATTTAATTGGATTTAATTAAGTTGCCATTTGTCTTAGGGTTGGAAAATACAATCTTAAAGACATTGTGGTTGAAAACCTAGGAGCGATCTTCCATTCGACATTTTAGTAAACCTATCTTGTGCTTCACACGAGTCTTTGGTTTTATTAGGGAGTAGCAACATACTTAGTTAACTCTAAATTCGTATTTTTGGAGATAGTTATACGAATCATTGTCTTTGTGTCATTACATGTTAGTTGGATTCCTACATAGGTAGTTATTTCGCATATTCGATCGTCTTTAAGTTCCAAGTTTAAATTCTTATCTGTTATTTTCTTTCGTCATTTTTAAATTAATTAATTTTAGTTAAATTATTTATTTTGTTTGTAAATAATTTCTTAAAATAATTAAATTTATTAGGTTAGAAGTCGATAAAGATTTATTATCGAGAGCCGCCAAAACGTGTCTCTAGGGTTCGATATCCGGATTTACTTAAACTTTACTATATCACGACCGGTACATTGCCGTTTGTGTGAAGTTTAGTTGGGAATTTTCATTTTAAAACTAATTTGTGAAAAACATTATTTTAAGAAATTAATATATATATATATTTTCACACATCAAATGTCATGTACACGTGCATAAGC
Organism: Flaveria robusta; assembly: GCA_025506415.1. Classification (NCBI taxonomy): domain Eukaryota; kingdom Viridiplantae; phylum Streptophyta; class Magnoliopsida; order Asterales; family Asteraceae; genus Flaveria; species Flaveria robusta. Next base: position 6,851,017 of record CM046464.1, on the reverse strand, counting down.
TTAGATAACATTATTTATAGAAAACCAATATCATGCGATTTGTGTGTTGAATGATAATGATCTTCAATCATCTACCTTCACACTAAGAGTTAATGGCGCCCAAAAAGCAACTAACATTCAACAAATTTGTAACCGCATAACACATAACGCACTTAAATGGATCTAGTGGAGCATACTACCACATGATGCTAAGTTTTTAATATTTATTATGTATTGTTATTAGTTTTTTTTATTATTGCTTTGTAATGGTTTTAAATTAGTTAGTAATGAAAACATTTATTTTATCTTATTACATAACCTTTTTTAAAAAATGTTAATATTATTTTTATTTTTAAAAAGAAAAAAATATAAGGATGGATATGGAATGTGAAGGATGTAAAAACCATCTACAGTGTAAAGTGGGTGGAATATTAGGAATGATATGAGAGTGAGTGAAATGTGAAAACAACGTCTGTAATCTAAAGGCTCTTTGCTAATGATAGGGTTGCTTACGACTTATCCACATGCCTTGTTAAACGCACTTAAGTCATGCTTATCATGCCTACTCCCGTATAAAAACTAATGATTATGAATATAAAACCGTCTAGATACAATTAAAAAATGTCTTTAGGGGGCATTTTAGTGATAAAATTTCTTTTGTTACGTTTAAATTTTACAAAATGTAAGTATAATGGTTAATAAAAATAAATAAAAAGTTTAGTTTTTTAAAAAAATATATATAAAACTAAAAGATAATTTCAATATCATATTTTCTTCACAAATAAGCCTTTGTCTTAGAAATGTACACTCAATCATGAGTGTTTTATGAGACAATGTATCTTTACTCATTGACTTTAGTCGGTATTTGCTTTTGGGTCACCAAAGATTCCACTTCTTATCTTTCTTTACTAAAAAATATAAATATCAATCATCGAATTTTGTTGGTGAATTATACAAGTAGACATTTGCATTGATTAATTAATTAATAAACAAAAGCCTATATAATATAATAATAATAACAAGCTTATCTTGCGCCCGCTGTCTCTCATAATCTAAACTACTTGAATCGACCGTTTGCTTCCCCAATTTCTTACCTTTTACTCTTAAATTCCTTCATTCGATCTAATTCCTTCATCTCCTTCAAATTGATTTGATCAAATTTCAATATCTTACTTCCAAAAGCTCAATTTGTAGCATTGCATTTGGTAAATTGACGTGATTTTGATTTCAATTAGTAATCATTATGACGTTTGAGGAGGGTGATGATGTAGTTACCCTGTTAAAGATCGCGATTGAAGAACCCAGAGATGATTATGTGACATTGAATGAATCCGAGGGGTTTAGGGTCGGTGATGGCTTTTGGTGCTGTTTTTGGTGGTGGGCTAAGCTTGTTCTTGTGATCATCTTCTTAACTTTTTTAGGGGTTTCTTTCTTTCTATGGATTGGACCGTTTCTGATGAATAAGGTATGCTTAATTGTTGATGTAATGATGCAATGATGTAATTGCTTACGAACCCCAATTTGTTTCTGTACAAGAACCCTAATTTGGGTATTAATTTTTCATTTGATGGGTTGTAATGAAGAATTGAACAGATGAAATCATTCGATCATGTGTTTATTGGATTGAATTCAAACCCACTGTTTGTTTTGTTTCAGGAGGTTATCCCTGTTTTGAATTGGGAAACAGAGACTTTCAGCAAACCAGTGTTGGCAGTTTTGATCTTTGCTTCAATGGCATTGTTTCCGACCTTCTTTCTACCGTCGACTCCTTCGATGTGGGTGGCGGGAATGAGCTTCGGTTATGGTCTTGGGTTTCTGTTGATCATCAGTGGAGTGACTATTGGCGCCTCGATTCCTTATTTCATTGGTTCCCTCTTTTACCATAAGATTCAAGTTAGTATTAGTATCCTTCAACTGTTATAACTGTAATTGGATGTGTAGTTAGGGGATGTTTAGCATTACTTTTTGAAATTGATAGCTATTTGAAGCTCTAATAGCCAGATAATCAGTTGTTTGAGTGTTGATCATATTCTCATTATGTAAAGATTTGCTGATTTACATGTAAGAATGTCCTTTATACAGATCAACGCGATGCCAAACACATTCTTGATAGTTTTTCTGTCGGTTTTATATCCGTTTAGTTCAGATTTATGAAGTATTGTGGTTATGCAGGGGTGGTTAGAAAGGTACCCGAAGAAAGCTTCTTTCTTGAAGTTAGCAGGCGAAGGAAACTGGTTTAACCAGTTTCGAGCGGTCACATTGTTGAGGATTTCACCCTTCCCATACATGGTGTACAATTACTGTGCTGTCGCGACAGATGTTAAATTCGGTCCCTATTTGTTGGGTACATTGGTGGGAATGGTGCCCGAGATTTTCGTGGCAATATACACGTAAGATATGAGATATCAACACATTAACCATTTTGACCCGTTACAGACCATGATTCTTGGTTAGTTGTAGTTATTGATCTTGATTTGATTATTGCAGGGGTATAATGATCCGCACATTGGCGGATGCTTCAGATGATCAGCAGACACTTTCGGCCCAGCAGATTATTTGTATGGTTTTCGGGTTTCTTTTGACTATCGCGACTACTGTTGTGGTTACGGTTTATGCTAAAAGCCGGTTGAGTGACTTGCAGAAGGATGAGGAGCAGCTATTGCTGCAGTAAGATGTTGAAGCTATGGAACTCTTGGGATATTATTAAGACAAACATCAACTAACAAAACAAGTGTTTATTCATTGATTCTTAGTACATAAGTGTTGAACCATATGTTTGTTTTCTTTGTCTTATTCCCATTATACTCTCCATAAGTTGTATATAAATGAAATGGAATTATTCTTCCTTTGGTATATTTTTCCGGTCATCAACGAAGAATGTTTTAGAGTCGTTTCCACGACTCTAGAACAGTATACTTGCATGTGTTTGGTCGTTGAAACGATTGCAAGCTTACATCTTTAAGGGTATTTTTGTCATTTCATGCTGCGAGCGACGTGAAGATATTAATATCGATGTCTTATATATGTTAGCATCTATAACTGTTTGGTTTTTAGTGACAAATCAGATATTTATTCATAGGAAAAGGTAGTCAATTTGTTTGTTCTGGGCTGGAAAATGAGAGATTTGGATGTAATAGGCTCATTTAGAGTTATTTGGAGATATGTATTATGATCATGGTTTATTAAGTTGTGTTTGGTTCACAATTTCATTTTCAATGACAAATTAGATATTTCTTATTCATGTCGTCGTCGTCTTCTTCATTTAGTCTTCACTGAACTCGAGCGTTGGTGTTCTTGATTTGCGTTCTTGATATCGATCCATAGATCTTGGGGCAATATTATGAATGTTTAGGGTATTATAGTCAATTGCAATGCATTTCTTGCAAAGAACTCACCATCAAAATATCGAAGAAATCCTGAAACCCAGTGAAATTTGTTAAGTGTCTTTACACTTTGCGTTGTGTTTGTTTAGTTCAAATATCACATAAATACCATGTAGTTAAAAAAATATTTTATTAAAGTCTCTTTTAGATCAAGTGTACTGTGTTTATCTAGTGTTTGAAGTCAATATTAATACAATAATATAGAAAAAGTTGTGTTTGGCGCCCGTTAAGGGCTTGGAGCCCTACGAGTTTGAAGCCCCTTTTAATTATCTTGTAATGGTGTTTTGAGCCCCACTTGTGTCCATGTCATTATGTTTGAAGTCGTCAAAATGTCCACTACATATAGTCTTAGTTTCATTAACCAACTAGACACAACTTTTGATGGAATGTTTTTCAATTCGAGTTCTGTTGAATCTCAAATCTCACAAACCGAATGAAGTCCTGTTCCATTTCAGATGAGGGTTTTATGTTAATCATAGATTTTTTTATTCGTAAAATGAATATGATACAACATTATGGGTGTTGAGTTAATCAAATATGTTATTATTATTGAATGTTCTCTCAACTCAATTTTATTACATTAAAGTCAATAAACTTGTATTAGATATACATACTTGTGAAAATTAAACTACAAGTATGTTGATACTTTATTGTTACTTAATCAAATTATTTATGTTTGACAAGTATAAGTAATTTCATATACCAAAAATGGCATTGTTCATTTTCTTTTGTAAGCATGTTAGTATTTTATTGTATTTACATCTTTACCTTTGCATATTTACAGAGTAAATTACATTCTTAGGTCGAAATTTCTCTTCTCATCCTAGCTCCTAGAAATTATTCTTTTAATCCATACTCATTACTCTCATCACTCTTTTGGTCATTAGAATAAACTAGTAACACGCTTGTGTTGTAGAAATAAATAACGTCCTCGAAAGTTTGTAAAAGTTTAAAACGACACTGACGTGGTGAAATGGCTATAAAGAAGCGCACGGAAGTTAACATATTCAAAACTTTATATTAAAAACATTAAAAGCACACATGTTGCTAAGAGAGCTATTAAGAATGTTACATAAAGAAACGAAACGGTTAAAAAACATAACGTCATATAAAAGAACAAAAACCGGTAGAAAAGTAGCGTGTATAAAAAAGACAAGTGTTGATGAGAGATCATTGAAAGTATTAAAAATACTATATAAACTAATGACACCGTTAGAAAAATTATTTATGTATGACAAGTATAAGTAATTTCATATACCAAAAATGACATTGTTCATTTTCTTTTGTAAGCATGTTTGTATTTTATTGTATTTACCTCTTCACCTTGGCATGTTTAAAGAGTAAATTACGTTCTTATTGTATTTACCTCTTCACCTTGGCATGTTTAAAGAGTAAATTACATTCTTAGGTCGAAATTTCTCTTCTCATCCTAGCTCCTATAAATTATTCTTTTAATCCATACTCTTTACTCTCAGGGAAAATGTCACAGAATATTAACTAATTTTCAAAAGTGTTCTAATTTAGTTACTCATGCATATTTTTTTCGAATTGGACCATTAAACGATCAAATCGAGTCATCATTAAATTTTATTATGTCAAGAAAGTAACGGTGGAGAACACGTGTGGGTCAGAATTTTTAATATATACAATTATATTAAAAGATAAAAAAAATGTTAATTATAAAAAAAATAAAAAAAGTACCTAAAATTTACATCAACATTCCATATCAGTATCAGAAGATAGAAAAAACATATTTTCTAATTGAAGCAAAAAGTATAACATGCTAAAAAACATGTTAAAGACTTTTAATTTATATAAAATATGAAAATTGAGTGACCTAATTGAAACACTTTTAAAACTTAAGTTACCTAATTGGAACACTTTTGAAAATTGGTTACTATTATACAAAGTTACCCCTTACTCTCATAACTCTTTTGGTCCTTAAAATAAACTAGTAACACGCTTGTGTGCGTTACGACGCATTAAACTGCAGAAATAAATAACGTCCTCAAAAGTTTGTAAAAGTTTAAAACGACACTGACGTGGTGAAGTGGATATAAAGAGGCGCACGAAAGTTAACATCTTTAAAACTCTATATTAAAAACATTAAAAGCACACATGTTGCTAAGACAGCTATTAAGAATGTTACATAAAGAAACGAAATGGTTAAAAAACATAACATCATATAAAAGAACAAAACCGGTAGAAAAGTAGTGTTGTATGAAAAAGACAAGTGTTGCTGAGAAATCATTGAAAATATTAAAAAATACTATATAAACTAGCGACACTGTTAGAAAAAATAACGTCAAAACGTTGATAAGAAAATGAAAAGTTATGTGAAAAAGGTTTTTAAAAACAAAAGAATTTTAAAAAAAGTTTGAAGAAAAAAGGGATAAATTAAGGAGAAGGAAATAAGCTACAAAAATATTAGAGTAAATTATACGAATTGCAGGAGGATTCCCAAAAGTCTACCATAAGCTTTCATTCTCACCATCGCAGCATTCCCGAATGTGGCACGAATATCGTCGACCAACAATCCGGCGGTGAATTTTCAGTTAGGGAGAACTCCCACTGGAGGTTAGATCCGTGTTGTACCAGTATCAAATCATTACTGAAAATACTGATACCGAATTTAAAGACAAATAGGTACCGAATATTGTACCAAATCCATTGATTCCGGTGCTGGTTTTTTGATATTTTATTGATTTGGTGTCGCTTTAATTTTTTCTTGTTTTTTTCTTTTTTCTTTTGGATTAAGCATAAGTTTTTATGTAATTATTGAATTTATAATACCAAAACATTCATAAATGTCTCAAATTTGTAAAAAAAAAACATTCATAATCTTAAAATATAGAATATTCAACTTTCAAAATGTCCCAAATTTTGTATAATAATGATTAAAGAAATGGTACCTGGTATCGAATCAGTATTTTTCGGTTTTAACCGGTACCGATACTAGAATTAGAAAATATCAAATACCAGTACCGATACCAGAATTAGAAAATATCAGATACCAGTACCGATACTATTTTTTATTCTATCAGTACGGGTTCGGTAGTTAAAGTAGTGGTGCTTGTACCAGGTACAAAACGCTCATCTCTAGTTCCAATTGTCTGGCCAGTTCATTTGTTCAACAATCCCGCAATGAATATGTGGCATTTTTGTTCCTAATCACCCATTTCAAAAATTAGATCTTGTAACTTCAAAGTCCATAAAAAGAATCAAGTAAGAAGACACATATACAGTATACAACAAAACTTAATGTGTTTGAATATCTAGAAACAAGATAACAAGATGAAACTAAAGAGTGATACTATAGCAAGACGTCAACACTGTTTGAATCATTATAATGATTGGATGATGCGTTTACATATAAACAAACTGAACTTTTTTAGCTGGTTCAAAACATTATTAGATAAAAACTCATAAACCCTAACGCGCTTTCTTTCTCTTTTTTTTAAAGAGCATGGTACTTTATTATAAACTATCAAGAAGCTAGAATTACATATACGATACATCTTTTAACCAGACACAGTTACGTTAAATAACACCAATAATGTTGTTCAAAAAATGTCATTTTCATCTTATTTTTAACCCATAAGAGTGTTTGCCTTAAAAGTCTTATTGCTTCTGGTATGTTTTTCTTATATTTTTCTATGAACAAAGTTAGTTTTGACTTTATTTTGAATCTTGGAAATACACTAGTTTGATTTCTTGGAAATACACTAGAAATGTATATAAGATTATAGGGTTTGAATAACAGATTCCATCATCTTTATCACTTATGTGATGGATTCCCTTCACAAATCCATGAGACCCCAGTTTTTGTTGAAAATATTTCAGACCAAATAGAAATCAATTGATTATTATTAATTATTACCAAGTTATTGACTAAATCAGTTTGATCCTTCGTGATCGAAATTGATTATAAGAAAGGTAGAAGGAGAGTGTCCCGTTATCGGACGAATTAAATGACACGCAATAATGTAAAACCAACCTGTTATACGATGTTCTTCGAACGATCAACTGCACAGAAAGTATTCCTGTCCTTAAAGGATTTTACGCGCACTATTTGCTGTAAGCTGCAGCGTAAACCCCCAGGATTTAATGCAGAACGAATACGGTGTTCCAACAGCAATGGAACAGGATCAACGTGAAGCTTGAGAAGAAACAGAAGCAGAGATACTTGTAGCAGAGAAAAGCTGTAGCCTTTTTTCTTTTGGATGATTAAACTCGAACCAGGAGCTCTATATTTATAGACTAAAAACGTAACTAATTATGAGAAAAAACGAGGATGGGGATGACCCCTACCAGTTCGCGAATTCGGTTACGCAGATAACCCGAATTGCTTACTGATCGACTCTATCCACCGTGTTTATCTCTTAGTCGGTTATTTCGAGTCTATCCGCAAGCCTCTAAACCGAGCCTTAGTTAAAAATAAAAGCTCCTTAGCTCCTAGCTAGGATGCATACGTGCAAAGTGCGCCTCAAACGCACCCATTCACGAGCTTCCGTCTCGTCTCGGCTCGGCACGTGTTCGCGAATTCGGTTACGCAGATAACCCGAATTGCTTACTGATCGACTCTATCCATCGTGTTTATCTCTTAGTCGGTTATTTCGAGTCTATCCGCAAGCCTCTGAACCGAGCCTTAGTTAAAAATAAAAGCTCCTTAGCTCCTAGCTAGGATGCATACGTGCAAAGTGCGCCTCAAACGCACCCATTCACGAGCTTCCGTCTCGTCTCGGCTCGGCACGTGTGTGGGCTTATCCTTTCTCTTGGCCCAACAATCACTTTGGGTGACGCATAAGGGAAAGCCCCTTATAAATCACTTAGTGATTTCTCCCCCCACCAATGTGGTACAAGATGAAACATGCCAACTTGCATTATTCATCTTATGAATTTCCAACAGTTTTAGTTTGCTTGTATTTTGAAACAATATGTTAACTGGAAGTGATGAGAACAAATCTCACATTATCAAAGGTCAGAACTTTTGCATCTTGGCAGCAATCTTTTCACCGGGACCCTTTTTAAGTTCTTCAATCAGCAAATTTGAGCTATTTTTAATCACATATTCAAGTAGCTTAAAGGTTTTAAAAATGTGGAATAACAGAGTAAATGGTCAAATCCCAGTTAAGATTATAACTCAATATATGTTGAAATCCCAGAACAATTTGGCTCCAGTGATTATAAGCCGAGTTCTTGATGCGCATAAACTTGATCTTAATGGCGAAATTTCATATTCTTTAACAAATTGCATGTTTCTTTTAGAGCTATAAGTCCAGTTATACCATATGCTTTTTGTACATCCGATAAAGAACAAATGTTGATCGCGTTACATTTACAGGGATGTTCCCATTGTAATTGAGAGGGGGAACACTACAGATTGTTATAACAGAAGTAATAACGGTTGATTGGTTACAAGAATACATCAGCACTGCTTTTATTAAATGAATAAATCACATAATACACATTCAAAACCATGAACAACTACCTACAAAACAATATGAGAAAACAAAATTCCCCAAATAAATAACCATTTATGATACAATTCAATGGTGGGAGAAGCTTCACACAGTTCTTTCTTTCTTCTTTGTGATCAATTCTACAGTTTTGATCCCTGATAAAGTGATCATTTACAGCTTCACAAAACTTTCCGAATTCGTTCCATAACTAATGGAATCTGGTTTTCGGTCAAACCTGCGAAACAGAACCTGAACCATCCTGGTTCTATACAGTGACAACAAGATCCAGGAGTGGCATTGATTTTGGCCACATTTAACAGCTTTTCCCATAGTTCAAGCTCACCTTTTTCACTATACGGGCGTATAAACCCGCTCATATCAGCCCAGCAATATGACCCGCGACTGCTTTTCATACACTTGATTCCTAAGTTTTTCAAACCGCCCACGAAAAGATCAGACATTCTTTCAACCCTTTCTCTATTGACCTTGATGAACTCCCCAACAAATCTTGAATCATTAAACATAGAAACAAGTAGTCTTTGAGATAAAGATGATACAGATGAAAATCTCATCAGTTTCTTGGATGCCTCTATCACATTTTGATTATAGGAGTAAACAACACCGACTCTAAAACCAGGGAGAGAAATGTCTTTTGACAACCCGTAAACAATATGAACTCTTTCTCTATCGTATTCTTCAGGATCAATAATTTCAGCCATACTGACAAATTCTTGATTTTTATCATCAATGGGACCCACTAGCATCTCGTTGGCGATGACGTGGATGTTTTTTTCAGTAGCAAAGTCTAAAACATTGTAAAAGGTTTCTCTGGTATGCAGATTCCCAACTGGATTTGAAGGGTTTGAAATTATGACCCCTTGAACTTTCAGACCACGTTTTTTTGCTTGGTTGTATGCTCGGTTAAGGGAAGCTGTACTTAAGCTGAAGTTATCAGAGCTACGACATGGAACAGGTATAATTTCCACTCCACTTCGCCATTTAATATCCCTATCGAGGCTGCAAATTTCAATTACAAACCATCATTCATTATGTATGAACATATAGCATAAATAAGACATGATGGCATATTTTATCAGCTTTGAGGTCAAACATGGTACTTTCAAGATTCAAAATTGAAAAGGGTTTTCTCACGAAACTAAAACAGACATCTTTGTAATCTCTAGCATTTGTTTTGGTGTTTAATGGGATAATCGAAAAATGCTAGAAACTTACACGACTCCATGTCATCATGAAGTTGAAAAGTCGTATGCTTGACCTCAAAAGTCAACCTGTATGGAGTAGCATCAATACAGTCCACTCGAGTCAGATCAAGGCTGCATCAGAAAGGGGACTTACTCAGGTAAATACGGAGAGGGAACAAGAAATGCATTTCCGGGGTCTGCAAGGCAAAAAACGAGCATCTCAATAGCAGGCGTTACTCCAGAACTTAAAATCATATTCGAAGGGTCAAATAACACGCGCCCATCCATCACTTGGGACATGAATCCACCAACGGCCTGCATACAAGCAAAAATCATACACAAAAGCCACAAAAATGGCGCACAAATTGACATAACCCTTAGAAGTTTAACTTATAACTAACCATCATCAATTTACATCAAGCTTATATCATATCAAAATGAATGTCAATCAAGAAAAACAATAACAACTATGAAGAACTTTAGCCAATGTTTATAGGTTACCATTTTGAGCTCTGATAATCCATCGAACGGATGATAAGCAGTGATCCCATTCATCTGCAACTCATGACAAATGATCGAACACTTGGTGTGCGCCATTAGCCAATCTTGAACCAAATCCAACGACAACTATAATTCACAAATCCCCATTAGCAATTCGATCATAAATCAGATAAAACTCCCACTAATCACGCCATTAAACACAATCCATTGCTTAATCATCACAACCATTTACCTTGTTTTCATCTAATCCCAACTGAATAATCCCATCAGGATTACAAACCTCATCATAAGCATCCTTCAAAGTCATCTTCAACCCAACATAATACGGAGAATCAGCTTGTTTAACCACAGAATTCGCCCTCGAAGATACTTGAGCTTGACCATTTGCCCCACGTGGTGACCAAATCGACCTAACCGATTGAACCCTTTGCAACCCACCACCGGGGGAAGGGATCTCCCGCAGCTCCGGCGGCGGAGGGGCGGTGGTGGCGCCGTCGCCGTCGTCGGAGGAGCGGTTTTTGGACTTGAGATAAAGCTGGAGGAAATAGAAGAGAGCACAGGGGATGATGGAGCCTAGGATTACGCCGCTTCCTCCGCCTTGAACGACACCTTGTAAGGGTACTATGACCCTCATGTCCGTCACAACTCCGGTGGTTGTTTTGAGTCGATTGTTGAGGGGGTTTTGGGAGTTTTGTTTCATCGTCGGAACATGGTCGGCGGCAACGGTGGTGGTGGTGGCGGTGGTGGACGGAGGGTGCGATGGTGGTGCCGGAGATTCTGAGAAAATGAAGAAGATGACTCTGTATCTATATATATGTGTGTGTATGTATAGGTGTGTGTTTTATAGATTCATCTTGTTAGATATCGATGATTTTCCGCCATTGTTAGAGCTGAGAGGGAGGGAAAAAGACATAGTTTCTTTGTATTATATTAATTAATATAAATATAATATAAATAATGTTTGTGTTTTGATATTTTTATTACGTAATATATGATGTCATTTAAATTTTGATTGTTAAGAATTTACTTATTATGATACAGTTTTTTTTTATTTTGTTTATGTTTTGCACTAAAATAATTAGTATATTTATAAATATTTTATATTGCATAAATGTAGAGTAGTTTATATATTTAAGAAAAGTTCAATGTATATTATTAAAACCAATTGTATAATTTTTTAAGACCATGCAGTATGAGCCAACGTGACGTTGTGACTACTCGTGAATCACTGCGTCGGAGTGATGCGGGTTGCAAGGATAGTTTTGGTCACTTTCCTCTGATAGAAAAACTATTGAATGAAAAATGATAGATGTAAAAAATCATTCTTATGGAAAATACATAAAGATTTATGAATGATGTGACGCTAATGTAGTTAGAATGTTTATAGGCCTAAATATAGTTTGATAAATATCTTTAATAGCATTTAAATATTTAGATACCTCCAAATACTTAAAAAAAAGTGTGTTTCTAATTTTGTTCACAATTTATTAAAATATGTACAATTGTTCAAAAGACCATGTAAGTTAATTAAAAATTTTATTTCAACTCAAAATTCCAATGGTAATGATTCATTGGTTAGAATTTGAGGTTGGCTCATCTTCAACAATAACCGTCAACCACAAATTGTTATACCATAGAATCCAAGCAACTGGCATGCAACCTTCCAAACATCTATGGGTCATCTCATAATTTGTTTGGAATCTTTCTTGATTTTATGTATATTGGTTTATGCTTCATGTGATAAATCTATAAATTTTATATCTAGTTTACTTGATGTTAAAGTACTTAAGATTACATGTTTTGACCTGATTATTGAAGTGTCTTATGATTTCACAATTTATGATTGTTTATGTGTCTCTAGTTGTTCAAGGGTTTTAGGTACTAATAATTGACTATGCTTATCGTGTGATGAAGATTGCATTGGTTTGTTAATTGTTAGTCTATTGGTTGTTTTGATTTTTTTATCTTGAACTTATGTTCGTTTTACATGTTGAGAATCTTTTTTCTAGTTTAATCGAGTTGTGATTGTTGCTTGAAATTGTAATTTCTAGGTTATTATTGACTTTAGTTTTGATAGTGAAATTGTAATTTCTAGGTTATTATTGACTTTAGTTTTGATAGTCTTTGAGTTTCGTTGTGGATATTTTTTTTCTTGCCTTAGATCTAGTCACTAGTTAGAGTACGTTGTAGACATGGGCCAAAAAACCGGTTCGGTTGAAAAAACCGGAACCGGTTTGGCCCAAACCGATCCGAACCGCCGGTTTATAAACCCCGCCCTCAAAACCGGTTTCAAAAGTTAAAAACCGGTTAAACCGGTCCTAAAACCGGTTTATTAAAAAAAACCGGTTTTAAACCGGTCCGAATCGGTTTGATAGGTTTGAGTATCCGATGAGTCAAACCGGTTTGTAACCCAAACCGGTTTGACCCCATGACATACAAACCGGTTCGGTTTTGAACCCGAACCGGTTTTGGTAAATAAACCGGTTTGTACACCTCTAGTCTGTTTTCGATAATGGTTATTTTGAGATTTCATATCTCACTAAGTAGTTCTTGAGTTTTACGTAATGTTCAAAGTTTATTTGACGAATAATCCGGTGTTTATAAGACATTTTGGGTAATGGGTTGTTTGAAGTATTTGTACCCAATTTGTCTAGGTGTGGTAGGTGTTTTTTTCTTTCAATTACCACAACTTCATCAATTTGGATAACACCTAGTTGTTGGACCTAAAATTTAGGATTTTCTACTATCTTATGTCACTGTACAAGGTGTTTAATAGTAGTCAAAAACTTTAATAATTGGTTTTTATCTTCTTTCTCATTGTATGGTCTTCCCAATCCTTCTTTTGCTTCTTTGATGATCTCGTGTATCCGTTAGGGGTAAAATTATTGTTGTCGGAACGAAAATGGGTGAAATTAAACTTATATCGGAGCCATTAGGGTGGGGAGCGCCCGCGCCGCAACCTCACGGCGAAGGGCGGCACCGCACGGCATCACCACACCGGTCCCCCACGTCGCGCGTCGCGGTTCCCCTCCATTTTATGGCATATCCACGCCGTGTGCCACGCGCCACCCTCTAAAATTGTGACTGTTGCCAATGGTCATAAATAGTCATTGGCTCCCCATCCATCCCCCCCCCCCCCCCCCCCCCCCCGAACGGCTATATCAACCATTTAAAAAAAAATCTCACACTATAAATACAACAAATAAGTCAAATTTTTTACATCTTTCTCAAACACTTCTCATTTACTCTTTTAAAAGTATACACTATAGATTCCAACAAAAAATCCACAAAATCCTGAGTTTAAACTATCAAAAAAACATAGACTGAAGGTGTGTTCGGGTCTAAATGAATTGGCATCTTCTACCCAACCGTTAAACCCACCACCACCATATACAACGGATTGGTTTCAAAACTCTTACGAATCTCCCCAACCATTAGTCTACCGCATGCCCACATATCAACCGCCATAATATTCTTACTACCATAACATCCCAAATCATTTTCAAAACCCACCTCAACACGTATAAGAAGAATAACCCAAAGAAAATGATAAGAACATAACAAATCCTTTGTTGATCTTCAAGTTTAAGAAAGTGAAGATTAAGATATTTGTGTGAAAAGAACACCCCCACCGAAGTCTAAGTTGAAAGGTAAATCAACAGTCGAGGCTACTAACAAGCCTTGGGATGAAAATAAGGAGGTATTGACAAACATTTGGATATATGTATTCGAAGAACTTAAAGTTAAAGATCACCAGAAAAACAATTTCATTTTGGAAGAAAGTGTTTTGATACTTTAACGTCACTGTTGATGGCATAAACATTATAACTGAATATAAAGATTCTTGATTACATTGTTCTAATTTATGATTCCAGATGATTTTTTTTTTAACGACAAATCTACCCTACTCCTACACTACACCAAATTACACCATTGCTTGGGTTTAAACCCAAGACCTTCCCTTTAAAAGGCAAAGCCTCTAATATATGGGCTAACCCTTACAAAATTGATTCGTGATGTTATTGTGGTGGTGATTAGATGTATTTTTGTCTCTTCAAATGCCAACCACATGCTTTTGAAACTCTTATAAAGCTTTTGGAGATAACACTTGTTATCTTATCATAATCAACTAATCATTTTATTACATTATTTAATCTCATATACATATAATGTTTGTAAATACTAAATTTGTATACGTCTACAATATAAGTTATGAATAACTATTTGAAATTCATAGATACTTATAATATAGTTGTTTTCTGTAAGTACATTCTATACCCTTTAGTGAAATTCTTTAATAGAAAAATTAATGTTGTAATTCGTATTATACTAATGTAAATCAATTAATATGCTATCAAAAAAATTTTATCAGGGTATTTTGTTTGAATTAATGTATTTAAATATAATCCTTTGATAAGTTAGTTGTTATTATATCCTATTTGATATTGTCTCATATGTACAACTCCTCTACCGTCTCAATGTTGTCCATCGCGTTGCTACTAAGTTGTCGTTATAAGAAAATCTAAAAATACGAAAGACTGTTGTGAATTACGAGACGTCATTATATTTGATAGAAAAAAAAAGTATTTTTAGTGACATAGATATAACTCAAACTTAACTAATAGTATGAGTTGTCAGAAGCATTAATCTATCATATATATTGCGAAATGCGTAAGAGTTATTTTTTGTTCCTCGGGTAGATTTTAGACCATACACACTCATGTTTTACATCATATAAAAGTGTTTTACATCATATAAATATATGAAGCAGGGATGATATCAATATCATACTAGTTGAAAATACCGTTATCAAATTTATGAAAAAGCAGGCACCGAATACCACACTAATTCTATCGGTTTAGGACCAGTATTAATACTTTATTTTGATATTTTGCCGATTTGGTACCGTTTTGGTGTATTGAAGTAAGTTGTTATGTGATTATTTAATACTGATTTACAGACTATAATACCAAAAACAATAAATTGTATAAAAAACACTTGTAATCTTGAATTTGGAATGTATGGCATTCAAGATGCCCCAAAAATCATACCAAATTGGTTAAAAAAAACTATCTTTTTGGTATCTCATATCAAATCGATGTTAGATTTTTTAGTGTAATTGGATTGGCTAATGACCAATGTGATCTTAATATCCATCAAACAAGTTAGGAGATGCGGAGTGCACGCTTGCTTAACTTTATTATGATCTTTGATATTGAAAATCTTATTAGGGGCGAAACCCCTAAGTGATGGGGGTTCCAAGGGGGCAACATCCCCTTGGCGGGGGTCCGGGGGCAGCGCCCTTGGTAGCTGGGTCCAAGGGGCAGAGCCCTTGGTTGGGGTTGAGCTGAAAATTTTTTATTTTGGTAAAAATGGCTTCATTAAAAAATGCATTTCGAATCGATTTTCTAGAATTTCACATGTGAAATTCGAGTAGAAAAATACGTACTTTTTAATGGTTATTTAAATTAAATAATAAAAAAAATGATAAAACTGCCAAATGACAGTTTTTCCCGTCTCTCCCTGAAAATCGAATTAGATCATCAATTTTGGTCACTTTTTCTCTCGAATTCTTCTTCTTCTGGTTCACGAAAATCACACAACATACTAATTCTTGATCTCGTCTGAGTTATATCCGATTGATTTATTAGTGTGAACAACCGAATAATTTCGATCTGAAAGTGATCTTCACGTCTCTCAGATTATCCAAGTTTGATTTCAAGTGTTCTACAATTGATACTTTTCAGTATTTACTAATATCAGTACCTCCTACAATTAATACCGAGAGTTAAAATAAAATATCAGTAACGATATTATTTTTTTCAATTTGTCTGTACCGGTATCTGGTACAAACGCACATCCCTACATGAACAATATCCTTGGACAATGAAATTCTACCACATGACAAATTATAATTAGTTTTCTATACTTTCTCTAATTATTTTTTCAGTTAATTAAGTAGTTAATGTTTAATGAAATGGTACTAGCTCTCACGTACACTTTTCTTCTGTTGAATGTTAACAAATATATATAAAGAACACTATATCAATTCAAATTCAAATTATTACCTATTGATTGATAATAATCAGTACTACTAATATGAATAGTGACACTTTTAACTTCAATTTTAGTTACCGGTATTAACCTCAACGGCATAATATCATTAATTCACAATTGATTTGCATTTATTTTCCACTCAAATTCATTTGAGATCTACAATTCTAGCAACGTATCCCTTGCCTTTAATAAAGGTTGTATTTGCCTTAAGATCTGGTGAAGAATATCGAAAAATAGGATCATCTAATCACACTCAACCAACTTCTTTTGTAGCTAAGGCAATTGGAATTAAAAAAATCATTTCTAAAAGGTCTAATTTGAGGCGTTCAAACTGTAATAAAAATGGTCACACTATTGAAAGGTGTTGTGAGATAGTTGGGTATCCTACAAACTATAAAGGAAAAGGGGAAAAGATCTAAGATAAAAAGTAACAATACCATGGTTGAAAACGTAACCGGTCAAGAAGGGTCATATTATGCTAAACTCATGAACCTTCTAAATGAGCGTGTCACTAGAGATCAAGGTTCTTCTAACATGACAGGTAATTTCGAGTTTAAAATCAATCAAGAATGTTTTTTCATGTAATGTCACTAAGTCTAATATAAGTCATGGGAGGGTCATTGATTCGGTAGCTAACCAACGTATGGTTATTTCTGACAAAAACATGTATGATCTAATGGATGTTTCTAGTCTAAAAATGGCAGTTGAACATTCAATTGAAACAAAAGTTCTAATAAAATTGATAGGAAAACTTAATTTATTAAATAATATAACCCTAATTGATGTGCTGGTTGTTCTCGAGTAACCTAACGTTAATCTATAAGCTTGCAAAAGATAACAAATTAGGCTAATGGTTTAATGAGTCTAATTGTTGGATTTAGGACATAGACCGAATGAAGATTCTACTGATTGGTAATCAGGTAACGTTTGATATCACTTTGGTAGCTCCTTATTAGGTTACTTTATTTGCAAAAATAGTATGATACCTATAAGCTAATAAGCAAAATTATGACATTCAAGACTTGGCCATCCTTCCTTCCAAGTTTTAAATATATTAAAAGAATATTTTAAATTCAATGAGAAGTATTTAAACTTCCCTTGTGAAAACGAACCAAACAACAAGAAACTCATTTTCCACTAGTGAACACAAGTTACACGAAGTTGGAGAACTACTTCATTTTGATTTGTGGTGTCCATTTAGAGTTAGTAGTAGAGAAGGTTAAAAATACTTTTTAATTGTCGTTGATGATTACTCAAGAGCTACTTGGATCTACTTGTTAAAATCAAAAGACGAAGTTTTTTTAAATGTTCAATGCTTCACCAACTTTATTAAAACACCATTTAACTCTACAATAAAATTTTTCAGAATAGACATAGAAACATAGTTTATGAATAATTAAATAGAAGTATTTTTTAAAACAAATGGAATAATTAATCAAAACTCATGTGTATACACGCCCCAACAAAACGGGGTAGTTGAGAGGAAGCATAGGCACTTTTTGAATGTTGCAAGGTCTTTGTTGTTTCAAAGTGTGTGTCTCTAAGTATGTAAAGTGAATGTATCCTAACTGCGACATATCTAATTAACATAACACCATCCTTTGTGTTAAATGGAAAATTTCCTTCTAAAATGTTGTTTAACAAAAAACCTTCCCTTGTTCATCTCTTTTCCTTAGGATGTCTTGCATTCTCAACAAAGTTAAATTCAAAAAATAAATTTGACACTAGGTCATCAGAATGAATTTTTACTAGGTACTTGTTTGCAAAAAAAGGTTACAAACTATACTCTCTTGATAATAAAACAATTTTTTTATCAAAATGTCAAATTCTATGAAAATTATTTTCCTTTAAAAGAATTAAATAATAAAAAAGTTTAGATGGAAAACCAAAATAATTTAAATTTCTTTGACTTTTGTTTTGATAACCACAAACTTGAGATCACTGATATGCCCAATGATGAAAGTGAAGAATCTAATGCTAGAGCACGGAACTTAGTGATACCTTACATGTTGACCCTAGCACGGATGCTACATGACCACATACTACATCGATTACCCATTCTACAACCAGTTTTATGGACACATCAGGCGAGTATGTCTCCGAGGATGTAACGATAACTGGCAATCAACTATAATGGTATCACATGATGCCATTAATACTGCAGCCCCAAATAAGGATAATACAGAGAAAACTTATATCCCTGAGGGCCCAAACAACAGATAAAATAGGAGGTTCTAGAAAATCAATCAGAGTGAGTAACCTATAACCTATCTAAGAAATTCAATGAATTTATAGTTAAAGAGAAAGTAAAATATGAAATTGAAAATATGTGAATTATGAAAACATTTCATGAGAAAACATGTCTTTTCTTTTCCTTCTTAATAAGAGTACTAAACCTAGATCTTATAATAAAGCATGCAAAATATCAATTGGGTAAAGTTTATGAATAATAAAACTAAAGCTTTAGATAGGTTTCAAGCTTGGGTTATAACTGTGACCCCTCGGCCTAATGGATAGGTTATGACGCGCGCGAACGGGTCAAACACAAAATGGAATTATTGAAAATGGGAAATTTTATGAAGTATTAAGAATATGAGACCATAGAGGACCGCTATAGGTCCTTTGGCTGACCATAACGGTCCGCTATGGAAGGGGGTTGATGATCAAAAGACAAGGCCTCATAGCAAACAACCAAAATTAGGGGTAATGTTCGCCATGACAGTGACAGGCCGCCATGGTTTGGCTTAAGCATAAAAGTAATGTACGCCTATATCTACTGCTGTGGCAATAGGAACGTAAAGACAGGTACGTGCTCGCAAAGAAGGGAAGTGGACCGGAAGCGCCCCTTCTTTCAAAGAGAAGAGAAACCATTCGCATGGGCTCAATGTGCACTTGTATGGTCCAATAACTTCGAAAGAATTGAACGAGGAGCCGTATGAGGTGAAAGCTCATGTACGATTGCCTTACTTCTTTGATCCGGGAAGACAAACCAAGCTAGAGAAGTAAGACTCTAAAGCGGCTTAGACGTCGCCACGGATAGGGGGGTGGATCACCTGAGCGAACTGACCGAAGGGACTTTAGACCAGTGAGCTATTACATTTTCTTCAAAGGATCGCGAGTA
Source organism: Flaveria robusta (assembly GCA_025506415.1). Lineage (NCBI taxonomy): Eukaryota > Viridiplantae > Streptophyta > Magnoliopsida > Asterales > Asteraceae > Flaveria > Flaveria robusta. Next base: position 6,831,312 of record CM046464.1, on the reverse strand, counting down.
AAACTCATTTGGAATATGCGAATATTCCATTTGAAAGATGTGAATATACCAAATTTATGTCGGTAATGGACTGCTAAACTCGCGGTAGTGATCCGCAAGGGAGCCCGGACGGGCAGATTCTATATATAAGCCTTAAATCCTGAATTCTAACATTTACACTCCCAAAAATCTCAGTGTTTTCTCACTTTCTCTACAATACCAACGTGTGGAATGCTTGGTGTGACGATTGGACCTTGTGGTTATGAAACGCTTGTGGAACTCACTGACCGATGTATGGACCCGAACGGATAACTCATCGTTGTGAGTCTAATTGTCCCCTTTTCTTAGTTGTTTTTGGGGCTATATTCTAGTTGGTTAAACATTTTGATAAAATGTTTTGATGTGTGCGTGTAGTTGTAAGTTTAAATTGACTCTTGTGGATTAGCATACCATGGCTATGTTTGTCCAATGTGGGTCACTCCTAATCACAGGCAAATCATTAAGATAGGTGGAAGGTATGCCTATGGAGCGACATCGGATGTGATAGGAGGTCGTCTCATAGAGTGACACTTGTTCTTAACTCGGGGCATATGTGCACTTAGTTGATCCATCTAGGTAGGCGGGCCACGATCTTAGCTTGGTGTGAAGTGACTCTTGATTGAGTAATCAATCACTAGGTTACAATCCTTCGGGATTGGTTGCAGTGAAGGGTCTCAATGGGGGATGCTTGATACTTGAGTGTTGTGACGCATCGGGATTCGGTCGGTCAGGGCACCTTTAACCTACACATCATCATGTTTATAAAGCCGAGAACGACATATATGTTGATGGACGCTGCCCTAATTGTTAGAGTGTAGGTGAGACTTGATTTAACAAACAATCTGCTAGCACACACATGTTTATATTATCTAATGTTTTAGAGTCTTGATTATAACTCACCAACAACGTTGTTGTTGACGTGTTTTACCTCCTTATGCAGGAGTAGGCGGTGCCAGGAGGCATTAACTAGGTCATAAAGACTTAGCAATTATGAATATATAAAGTCTTCATGTAAAAGATAATGATTGAGTTAAGACTGTCTGGGGCAGTAGTGTAACTTTATTGTGTACTATTAACGCGAGGGTTGCATAGATTATGTATGCACTGTAAACATTTAATTCAGTCTATCGTTTGTGGTCTTGAATATTAGTCTTCCGCAGTTTATATTGTGAATGTGATACAACAGGTCGTGCCCGTGGATTGAGGTGAGACAATAACAGACTTACCAAAGGTAGAAAAGCCATAAGATGTAACTGGCTCTGTAAAATCAAATAAAAATCATTCGCTGAGATTGAACGTTACAAAGCTAGGTTTGTTGCAAAAGGGTATAACCAACGAGAAGATCTAAACTTTCTTTCTCACGTGCGGTAAAAAAGCTATTGTTGGAATTCTTATTGGTATGGTTGTTCAATTTAATTGGAAATTATTCCAAGTAGACATCAACAACGTGTTTTTTTTGGAGACCTCAATGAAGAAATATACATGACAATTCCAGAAGTTATATCGTAAGACTATGTTTTAAGTATAAAACTAATATTATCATGCAGATGAATTAATTATGTACTTTCACTTTAGAATAAGCTCCCTTCAAAATATGATTTTAATAATTAACAAAAGAATGCCTATATCAATCATAGTTGTTCGTCTATGGACTCCAAGAATATGAATATCATGTTCGAATCTAAATTCCATATAAACATGTTCACATAAACTTAAAATTGTTGATGTTATGGCTTAGGTACAACGTTTGACGCATAAAGCACAATTATAGAAATATTAAAATAGGCAAAAATTCATTTTGTGATGTGATTATGACAAACTAGTTATTTTATTTATAAAATAGACTCAAAAATCAGATAGCGCTAAAGTATTTCCGTCACTCAGTACACTCGCCTCAATATGGTATGGGTCTATGAAACCCATAAAGAACAAATGCATATGAGTTGTTTGTCATATCTAACTTACGTCTAGTCTTAGCATAAATTCTTATGAGCTGGACCTTGAGCCAAACAAGATTAGGCTTCATATAACTCGATAATTATGATGTTGCATCATGTAATTATGTTATATTAACATGAAATTTTAAGTTATTTTATTATTATTGTATTCAACACTTTTTCTTGAAGATGTAGAGCTTCGATACGTTAAATTCGTGGCTTTAAAAATCTATCAATGTGATGATTGATGAACATATACTAAATGGGCCATGGGCTACTCGATATGAATTTGGGCCCTGCGTATTAAAAGACGCATCCAGAAGCTACAAAGCATAACAATATAACATAACACCAAACACATACTTAAAGGTTTATCTAAAACATATATTAAACACACATGCAATGGAACACCTTCATAAAATCCAAACAAAGCAATAATACAAAGCAGTTGCAAACTATCTGACTATCTGCGCTTAGTAGTAACACAATAAACCAAAACAAATTGGAAAATTAGCAGTGGTTTGGTTATATTACTAGTTTTGACGTATGTAAAATTAAGGGTGTTCAAAAATATCCGTATTCGAAACTGAATCCGAAATAGCCAAAATTTCTAATATCTGAAATTTTGGATTTCCAAGATTTCGTTTTTGGATTCGGGTAGTGTTTTTAGGATTTTCATATACTCAGATATCCAATTTATCCAAAATATTTTTGCCAAAATTATTAAATAATAAATATCAATTAGAAGTTTCGGACATTTTCGGGTATTTCGGATATTTTTATAAAAATTTCAAATATCCGAAAACTTTTTAAATAAAAAATATTAGTTTTTATAAATATTATTAAAAATACATATTTTTTTTTTGAATTCGGATATTCATTCGGATATCCGAATGTATGAAATCTGGAGACTGCAATCTCCTACACGAATAAATGATTCGTTTGAACAATTCCTTCATCTTTATTGAACAATTTACACCACCAGGAGGGAGAGACAATTTACTACCAGTAAGATTTACTTGTGCATTGCTTGCTACAAGTAAGATTCATGCCATGAGGGAGAGACATAGATATGTAATGCTGCAATGATCTAAACTATTTATTTATTAATTAGTATGTTATGAGTAAATATGTAATATATGTATTTAAGGAAACAAAAATATGTAATTATTTTTTTTAAGATGGAAAAATATATAATTAGTGTTTTAGTAAGAGTTAATATGTAAATATCCCTATTAAATAAGCCAATAGCATTAAAATGTAATTTCATGGACATTTATGATAAAATAAATAATGCATAACCATACTTACATTGTAACTTTTGTATTTATTTTTTAGAGAAGTTCAAAAAGTAAAGTAGTATAATTTTTACATAAGAATAATTACATTTGCGTAAATTTATCACGCATGAATAGAATTAACACCATATCTAAAATCGACTGTAAAGAATATCATCATTTTCAATAATCAAAATTGTTTATAACCGAAACCGATCGTTATAAAAATCTAAAATTCGAAACGTAGGTTATATGTTTGATTTTAGCCTGCAACTAAACCGAACCGAACCAAACCAAACCAAACCTACACATTCCACAATTAGCTTTCACTTGGTATCTACTTCTTTAGATTCATTTGCTTTATTAACTGTCTAAAAAATCTTGATGAACAAAAATAAATAAAAGTTACCATGCGGATGCATTCCATTTTAAAGCATACAAAGCATGAGTTGATTTGAATTCTTTATCTGACTCATGCCCTCTTTATTTCCATATATTCCCATATAATTTTTGAAGGCTGAGGTTTCGTTTGCCGTTGTTGGTTTCACTTAACTCTCGGGAATACACAAGTGGGTGCAAAATGGTAAATAAAGGGAAGTTGAGGGGTAAAGCTCATAAGGCGCCGAAATTTCAGCCTTCAGTCTTCACGTACATACGCAGTTACAGTAGCTGACTGCTGACCCACTGCTTTGCTCAAAACCCCATGACCCTTGTTTTAATTTCTTTTACATAAGGTGCAAAATCAAATTTTAATTATTCTAATTTTTAAGGGTTGTCTACGTGTTACGTGTTCTGCTGGTTTGGGTAAAATTTATATCGAGATATAAATGAAAACAAGCACGTGTAACGGTTTGCTCGTAATATAGAAATAGTTGTGATGTCTTGAAATGAACTAAAATATATTATATTTGGACCACAGGTAATCATCACGTGTTGTGGGTCTTGGTTTTAAATAAAATTTATATTGAAAAGTACATATAGATAATCATGTTGTAACTAAACTTCACAATTTCTAAACAGTTAAATTGTTGTAAAAGAATTAATAGTATATTATATTTGAGCCGAATTTGTTTTAAACGAAACCTGCGCCTTAACATAGATTAAAATAAACACGTTCTAATTGTGTATTTGAAATTATAAAAAGTATTCTATTTTTTAAGTTATATAGGAAAAAATTAAAACACTGTAAAAGTTAATTAATATAATAGAAAAGTAATTAACTGTTAAACCAAAGGTAGCCAATAATTTACTTTCAAATCAAAAGTAGCCAAATGCCAAAAGTTAGTCATGCATTTTGAGTGGTACACCATGTAGTGAGAGTGTACAATTTGATAAATGTGTATATATAGAATACGTTTAATTTCAAATAAAATTTACACAAAAGTCTTATTGAATAAAAGATAGTTTTTGAATTATTCTGTTTCTGAAACTTATCTATAATGGGCTCTATAAACCATTAAAATAATCCATAAACTATTAAAAGGTGAATTTTAAGTAATTAAACATATTTTACTTCTGATCGATTCAAAGTTAGTCTTTTAATAAAATCATTAATGGTTACTAAACAACCCCTAAGTTGTTAAACCAACTAAGTTTGTTGTCTATAGTTTGTTTAACTCTCTTTGTATATAAAAGTACTTTGTTAACAGCAAAACAAATTCACTTTTATTAATCATCATTGTAAATTGCCATCATAGTAAATTATTTAAATCCATATTTTACAGATTGAAATAATTAATCATTCAATTAATTATTTCTTTGATCAAGTTATTAAATAAATAATTAAATTAATTATATTATTTTATTTCACATTTCAATATTCAAACTCTTTTATTATTAAATAGTTCTAATTCACTAATTATTCATTATTATTTTGAAATTCAAATATAAATCATTTAATTAATAAAACTTTATAAACTTTATATAGTTTGTAAAACTTTGTAACTTATTTATTTATTTTACTTAACTAATTAAAATCTCATAAATATTTGTAAACCTTATAAAATTTATAAAAATTTATTTTATAAATTAAATTGAATAAATGCTGTAAATAATGTATTTGAGACACTAAAATAAATTAAATGACTAATTAATGAATTTGATTTCAAAAATTGACTTAAACGGGTTCCGGTTTAGGCTTATATTTTTAAAACAGGACAAATGTCGCACGTAAGAAGGTTGGGGACGAGAGTATCATGCTATTTTGAATCGACTGATAGGTAGATTCTATTTCTCTGACTGAATGATTCCCTTAACTATATGCTTTGAATCAACAAGTGCTATCCTATTCATAGTTATCAATACCTTCGTTAAGTCAAATGACTAGACCATGATGTCGATGGTCCTATAATTTGACACTTTTAAAACCGCTAGTTAATTGAGTTGAGAATTCTATTTAAAACATGACCAATCTGATTAAACAAATATATAATATAATAGAACAAATTCTAAAATTATAAATACTATATACTATAACATAGTTGCAAAGGTCGTTGGGATATTTTTTTTTATTCTTTCGGATCGTGGTTTAATATTTTTCTTTGGTTCAGTTGGTAACTTTTGCATCTTTTAATCGAACACAAAAGTTGACAACAAAAGAGGTTCTGGAGTTTGTAACAATTGCAAAAATTCATTAAAAAAGCTTGACATACAATGGAATCGAACACAAAAATTGACATACATTAGCGTTGAACAAAAAAGTTGTCATATCAACCTGGAATCGAACCTTCGTCGAAGGGTTTAAAAGAGGCAAAAGTTACCAACTGAACTAAAGAACAATTTGAGACTTTAATCCGTGTAACATCCAAATTTCTAGATTAGCTACAGAAGTATTAATATGCAATCAACCAAGATAATAGTATTCAACCAATAAAATATTTGAAATTTAAAGATACAATCCTCAAAAATCAATAATCTTCCTAAATAATCAACACTTAACCTTTTAATTACATTAATTTTGTTTAATTATTATCATAATAAAGGTCAAATTTAAATAGTAACCGACTAACCAATGATGAATTAGCTTAATTCAAATATATATTATCAAAAACAATAATCTAATCATTTATTTATTAATTTCACAATTTTTAAAAATACTCATCGCTCACATATCACGAAGACACATTTCTCAACAATTTGTTTATAAAACCAACAATAAAAAGTATAAAAACAAACCCCATTCAAACAAACATATAAGAAGGGCACATTCGTCCTTTTAATAAACTTAACGTTATCTTACTTTTGAAACCCGAGATCATTCAAATTCTAAAATCTCGTTTAATCCCCATTTTGTCCCTTGCAACAGTCTCAAAGCCTATAGATACACAAATCTGTACGTATAACTATACACCTACAATCACACACATCTGTACGTATTGCTTCGTAATCGGCGACAAAATCCTCAAAATACTGAGATTTTGTGTGAATTTGAAGCAGAATCAGAGGTTTTGTAGGGAGAAGTTTTGATGATGGAGGTGGATATGGAGGATGATAGTAGTGGCGGCGATACGGCGGTGGAGTTTACGTTCACGGCGGTGGAAATCGATATCGATTACGAGTTTGAAGCTGCGAGGTTCTTTGATTTTACGAGGAAGGAGTCGATTGATGAAGCTCGTGAAGCGGAAATGTGGTTTGATTCGATTGAAAGCTATCCGCCTTCGCGTAAGCTGTTGAAATCTGTTTATATTGCTGATTGATGCTAGTTTGTAGGTTTTTAGATCGTTTTTTGATGAGAAAAGCTTAGTGTTTGGTGTAGATTGTTATTGATATGCGATCGATCGTGAAATTGGGGGAAGAAGAGATGAACTTAAGTCGAGCTAAATTTTATTGGAATTTTTGTTGTTTTGTGTGTTATGTGTTTTAATGTTGAAATTTGAGGTTGATCAATAGATTTTTAGGTTTGCATATGATAGATTTGAAGAAAAATAGTGGTTGCTAGATCTAATTTGTGGAAATTTTACTCACAGAAAATAGTTCAGGTTACATGTGGTAAATCATGGAGGTCAATTTTGAATTTGAAATTCTAGGGTTGACCTAAAAAGTCTAAACGTAAGCATTGTTCTTCATTGAAGTGGTGTTGGTACTTGGTACAATTGGTACTTGGTATTGTAATGTTAATAGGAATGTGTGTGTAGTGTTTGCTCATTTGGTGTGGGGTAAACCCTGGCTTTGGTTCAGCTCATGAAGATCAATGTTGATATTGTGTTATATTTGTGGTCCGTATTATGACTGCAGAAAACAAACACAGTATTCCACATATTAAGTGGTGGTCCAGCTAACCCATCATGACTACTGAGTCAGGCAGTCCATTTACATGAGATGTTAGTCTGTTACTGTCCCAATGCGATTTCGAGGTCCCCGGAGGCCCGGAATTGTGGTTATTTGGTGGCTTGGTGCTTTTATTTGCCTGATTTTTGCATGTGCCTTTTTTACATTGTGTTTATTCCGATAGTAATTTGAGTCGTTTGTCGTTCCATTCTGATGGTTTGGTTGGGGGCTGAAGACTTGAAGTATATTTGCTATGTTTCTTACACCGTTGCGGTCTCCAATTACTGCCATCTCTTGTTCTTATTTCTACATATATCATGAAATGCTACTTGAAGATTCATAGTACACAGGCAGCAGGCTGAACTGAAACATTTATACAGAAGTGTCATGTTCAAATCACCTAATTCCATTGGGATACCTAAAAAATAGGAATAAACGATATTTGAATATCAATAATAACAAATCCTGCAATCCTAACATAAACTGAATGATAGTAACTCCTGGAAAAGGTTTGTTTACTTAACAATTTAACAATGTGTCATGACATATTGGAGAGGGCATGATACACCGTATCAGAATACAGTCTTGTAATGTACTAATGTCAATCTATTTCAGTCTCCCCTTTGCTTAGCATGATGAATTTATTACTGATATGCACAATGTATGCAATCTTATAAGTCATGATAATGTTTGCACCATGTTTGATTCTGATTTTTCTTTGAGTTTAAGTGTTGAAATTCCCAGCATAATGTTATCCAGAACTTTGTTTGATAACTTACAATACAACTAGTATGTGTCATGAAAGAATATCGTTCTATTTAAATTTTCTTATACATGTCATCAGTTTTTTGCTAATTTGTGCATGCAATTTTGATTTCAGCATTTGCAGTCAGGTTACTTTCAAGAGAAAAAAGTGAAAATGCCAACGGTTCTACGGTATCAAAAGGTTTTGACAATGCAAATCTGTTGGATAGTGCCTCTGATGTAGTAAGAGTACCTGAAGATTCTACAATGGATTTGAGCAACACAGGTATTAACTAGGCAGCTGACTACTTCTGCATATCCCTTCTACTTGAGAACACAATATAATTAACTAGGAAATATGTTAAGTGCATTAAATGGTGGTGTTTTATGTAAGGAGTAAGGACTCAGGACCATCAAGTTTCAGCAAATTTTTTAACATGTTAATATAATATATAAGATGTCATTTACTATACTGTCTGCTGATACATGTCACTCACAGATGGTGATGTTGCGCATGCGGGCATTCCTTTGGTCTTGAAAAGTAACTATCTGCAAGCATTCAACAAGCAACAGACTAACAGTTCTATAACTAAAGATAGCACAAGAAATGCCAATCACAAATCTAAAACAAAATCAAGTTGGAAGCCATCTCTACCGAGGACCTCAACTTTAATGAAACCTACAGCAAGTCAATTGGCTAAACAAAATCAGGATCGTTTAATTGATCATTTCAGGTAATTACTTCTAAATTATGTGGTCTTATTGATAAATGATATGTTATCCTTGCACACCTATTTCAAGTATTACCTGTTAGATATTGAATCACAAAGTGAAGATACTCCTCTGGTAGTTACTAGCCTTCATCATCTCTTATCCTTCTTTTAAAAAATTGTTCGTCATGGTGCGTTAGATTTCAAAAATTGGGGAGTAATTCTTCTGGTGTTGAAAGTCAAGCTGCCAAAAGACAAAAGGTTGAGGGAGGCCACTTTTGTAAGGTTAGAAATACTTTATATTCCTCTAGCCTTTTGTTATCTTTTATGATTGTGCATAACATATCTAAGACATTTTTTAATTATTGTAATCAAGCATTTCCTCAATATGTATAATGCTATAATACTGAAATTGCCCACAGCATATGTTCCATCTTCATCTTAAAGAATTTCTTTTATTGTTTCGACACCACTATCTCACTATTGGTTTAACAGCTCACGGAAACAGCTCCACAAACTAATTTTGTCCACAAGGCACCAAAAAGGGTAAGTTGCCTACATTGAGTGATTCACTTACTTATTTTTAACGATCTCTTAAAAAACATCTTTTTGATGGTTTACAGGAAGGCAATGTAGATGATCATTTAGGTCATGGTAGGTTACGAATCACCGTTCCTAGACCACCTGATCTTGCAACAGCTCAAAGGGCACAAAGAATAAGGTTTCATCCACATTTGCTATGCTAGTCCTATGATTTGGAACTGGACTTCTTTCTTTTCTCAAACATTCTTTTTAAAGTACTTGGTTGTTTTGGTATCAGGCAAAAGGGTGATAATGGAAACGAGCACATGGCATCAAGAGCTCCTGGTTTTCGAGCTCGTCCACTCAACAGAAAAGTTTGTACTTATATAACAGTTCTTTTCTTCTTTTGGTTTTTAACTTACGAATATTCTTCAGGTTTTTTTTATCTGTTTGTCTTGTTTGTCACCTGTAGATTTTCGAGACACCTTCTTTGTTACACCAAAAAAGCACTCCTCGGTTACCGGAGTTTCAAGTAAGTTGATCCTTCATAAATTTCTTCTCAATCTTTTTTTTTCAATAATCATTTCCAAAACCTAAAGTTTTTACATTATGAATCATACTGATATTTGTTATCAGGAATTTCACTTGAAGACAAAAGAAAGGGCTGTACATAATACTAATACTGCAACAGTACCATCAACATCAGCATGTTGTAACAATTTAAAGGTTAGAAATTAAAGCAATCCAAATTTGAAAATTTCTATCGATATTAAGATAAAATGTGATCTAAAACTTTTAATATTTACAGGCACCACAAAAGCCTAGTCTTGCCTTTGGCGCAGAAAGTAGCTGTAGGGAATTGAAAGGGTATTGTTGTAAATTTATGATCAAATTTTTTAGTAATGACATATATAGTATATGCCTAATAAATCAACATAAAATCTATGCCTAACATGTTTTATGATTTTGTCCTAATAAATCAACTTCAATATATGCCTAACATGTTTTATGTTTTTTCATGTGTTTCGATTAGGGGTCATCATAAACCGTTGAAACCAACGGAACCGTCCAAAACGAAACAAGAGGACTGTGAAACAATTCACAGATTTAAAGCCCTACCCCTGAACAAGAAGGTACAGTTTTAACAGTTAGTAATAAACTTAATTTCTCCATTGTGCAAAATGATTCTAATTAAGCTTCATGGTTTTCTGAATGCAGATATTTTCAAGTAAAGGAGATCTAGGGGTTTTTAAAAGTAGCAAGAGGGAGACTACAGTAGCCATGGCAATTCTCATCCAATTTTCTTACTTTTTAATATTTGCTGACGTCACAAATTATTAAATCTCTATATTTTTTTATCTTTCACCACAGGCTTTTAATTTTCAAACCGAAAAACGAGCTCAACATGCTCCACCAGTTGATCTCTTCAACAAGGTATATGATTTATCACGGTTATCTTACACATCTGCTATAAGTTTACAACTAAAACATTGAAAAATCGTTCACTCTCCTTGCATCATTTGTAGCTCTCGTTGGCATCAGAATCGGGTTCTCGGTTGTCAAGGCCTTCCTTATTCACAAAGGTTTATTCGTAGTTCCTCTCGTGACCTTAAATGTTTTATTTTATAAAGCTTTTACTGACTTGCGTATTATGTTGGCACAAGGGTTCAAAAGAAAATAGAGTATGCTCACTTCAACAACAAAGTGCGGTAAGCACACTAAAACCCGGATCAAAGCAGGTTCACTTCACCAAAATGATCAGTGAAGGCACTCCCTTATCAACAATTAGCAGGTAAAAACAATGCACATGATTTTAAATATTTTTTTTTTGTAAGTTTATACATTTTGGATTCTCATAATTGATCTGGAACAGAAATTAAGGAACCCCAAAAAGTCTGAAATCCAGTTAATGGAAGATTAAACCAAGAAATCAAATACATTGGCACTGATGTCTAGCACTTCTCGATCTGCCAGATATTGTTACTGACTACGCCATACGACCTTTAACTCGTTGATAATACGCCGCTAAAAGCCAAGTTATATACAGCCCCCAATGTTTTTGTTGGTAACTATTAGGTCCTGTCAGGAAAACTCATGGGACCCATCAATCGCCAAGATATACAGCCCTCAATGTTTTTGTTGGCCATGCGATCTTAAAAGGGTTTAGAACAAGCGACCTCTAGGGGAAGGTTTTTGATCTTTTTGTCCGTGATTAAGCGTATATCACAAAGTAAGTTGATGCTAGGTTACAGGCGTTGATTACCGAAGCCTTGTTCTAAACCCGAATCTATGTAATTTGTGTATGGTTGTATTGCTTACTTGTATACATTACTATATTCGCTTTTTTTTTTTTTTTTTCTTTTTTTCCTTAGAAAAGAATTAAGATTGAATTGAAATACCATCAAAGATCTTCTGACTGAAAGGGCTGTATGCCTGTATGAGTGAATGTATGGTGCCCACATAACTGCAACATAGAAACAAAAAAACATGTGCTTAAGTCGGTTTTGAAGATTTTTCTTTGATTATACTTTTGTCCTAATATTATCATATAAAAACACAATTCACATTTTTATTTTTATTATTATTAATACCGTATTAAATTTGTTTATATTAAGAAACCAGTTGATTAGGAAAAATTTGTAACGTCTTGGTGATAACTTTTTTTTTTTACGGAAAATTTACCTAACTTCTACTTTTAAATTACCTAACCAATTTACACCTCGTTTGAAGTTAAATTCAAGCACTTTTATTTAAGAGGTAAAGTATTTATCAAGTGAAATGTGTTGCATCAGCTCAAATGATAATAATTAAGGTTGAATTAAGAATATTATAATTATATATTTTAGAAAGTAAACATGTGTTTCAAGGTATAAAGAAATAGCATGTGAATGAAGTCAAGCTGGAGCTTTACTTAAACTTAGAGGATTTGGTTTGCTTGGGAGAACTACCAGATCTTGATCTTTTCAGGACGTTTAACTTGTTCATGAAACGCCGTGAAAAGTGAATGCGCATAACTCCCCAATGCTTTAGTTCCTGGGGTATGTACGTATTGCAATAATAATTTTCAAATAAAACCCAACTTTAGAATAAATTACAGATGCGGGCCTATACTTTGCATGGCATGCACATCGACAGTCCCCGAAGCTAACTGAAGTTAAGTTTTTCTGTTAAGTCAATGTAAAATTACCAATATACCCCTAAATTTAAAAAATAATAATTTTCAAATAAAACCCAACTTACCCCTAAAATAATAATTTTAAATTTAGGGGTATATTGTTAATTTCACATTGACTTAACAGAAAAACTTAACTTAAGTTAGCGTCGGGGACTGCCGATGTGCATACCATGCAAAGTACAGGCCCGCATCTGTAATTTATTGAAAGTAGGGACTAAAGTTGCAATACGTGCATACCACAGGGACTGTCCGTGTATTTTACTCCAAATTTTCAAAAGTGTTCCAATTAGATAACTCAAGTTTTAAAAGTGTTCCAATTAGTTCGCTCAGTTTTTATATTTTATATAAATTAAAAGTATTAACATGTTTTTTAACATGTTATACTTTTGGTTTTAATTAGAAAATATTTTTTTCTATATTTTGATGCTGATATGGAACGTTAACGTAAATTTTAGATACTTTTTTTTTTCATAATTAACATGTTTTTTTAAATATAATTTTATATATTAAAAATTCTGATCCCCATATCTTCTCCACCGTTACTTTCTTGACATAAGAAAATTTAATGATGACTCGATTTGTCGTTTGGTGGTCCAATTTGAGAAAAATATACATGAGTGATTAAATTAGAATAATTTGAAAACTTGGTTAACATTCTGTAATATTTTTCCCAAGTTTTAAGCTGGGGTTAACTTGTTTACTATTTAATAGTTATATAATTATCGTATTTATGTACTTAGAATTGTTATATACATATTTATAATTACAATTATTAAATATAATATTAAGTTATTTTCAATATAGTCTTATATATTGAATGCACAATTAAAAGTTATATAAATAATAATATAAATAATATAATCATTTGAACTAACGAGCCTAATGGAGATTGATAAATAAAGCTCGGATTCAAGCTCACTAATTACATCACCTCTAATATAGGTTCAAAGTGAACTCTTAGGGTGGTTTCTTATTAATCATCTAAAACTATCTAAAGAAGCAACCAAATGAAAATATGTCATTTATTTTTTTCTCAAAAGTATTCAAGAGAAAAGTTCTCTTCTCTTTCCCAAAACTACCCTGAGAAGTTGAATGGCCAAAAAAATGGGTTGAATGTATAGTACACAAAGAATTGAGGCAGTGAATATAAGGTTAGGTTTTGAAGCGCTTTTTTGAACTTATTGAAAATGATGCATCAAAAATGGTTTATTTTTTTTAGGGTGGTTAATAACTGGTTATGGGAACTACCTCAAATGATAGGATAATCACCCCAAATGCTAATTTATATAAAAAAAAAAAAGTAAAACACACTATTTGATGCTATTATGGGACCACCGTAAATAAAAAGTTTATTAACCTCCTCGGCAGCATATACTTTAACAATACTACCCTCAGGTTGCTTAATTACGGTTTCTTACACAACCTTTTAAGAAACCTATATATCTTTTAAACAGGTACATATAATTAACATACAAAGGCATGACCACAAACTTTGATTTCTCCTATGATATGAGAGTCTGAACTAGACTCTTCCTTATCTTTTGCTCTTGGTTTTTTCAAGGTATCCATAACTACCTTTAGGCTCTTACCTGCTCCATGGACAACGGGTGTATCTCCTTCACTCATCTCCACACCTTCCACATCCGTGACCTGGATGAATGACTCGGTGTGCTCCTCAAGAATGGTGTTGTGGTCCACCATGGGAAATTTAAAATCGATTAACCTAAGGATCATTGTTACACCAAGGATCATTGTTACACCAACAAGTTAACCAGTTAACATAAGGATCATTGTTACACAAACAACTCGTAATAAGTAAAGTTTGGTTAAAAAAGAAAGCCAAAACAAAAGAAAACCTTCAAATAAGCAAATAAGAAGCACGCACTAAAGAGAATCTAGTTTACCTCCTAATTCTTCACATTTTTCTAAGAAGGCCTTAAAAAGACTAATCAAGGGCTATTTCTTAATACTTCTCATAACAAATCCAAAATGGTGAACTTTCACCAATTTCAATGGATGGGTTTCAGAGATGTGAAGTTTATGAGATTATAAACTACAAAAATAAAATCGAGCAATAGGAAGCCGTAAAATGAGAAAATCAAAAGAAATCAACATATAAAATGATCTGGCCGGATAATAGACCGGAAAAAATAAACTAAGAGAGTATTTGGTATGCAGTAATTCGAAGTAATTTAATAAAATTGAAATCTAAATTACATTGGTCATTGTGTTTAGTTGATATAAATTTGTTAAAATTGAAATTCGAATTACATTTTTAACGTGTTTGGTTGCAAAAATAATCGTAATGAATTATCTCAAAATTTTTCAAATGAAGGATTTCAAAATCCTTCTAAATTTTGAAGGATTTCAAATTCCACCGACCCTCGCTTCCGCCACCTACCACCCCCACCCACTACCAACCAATGCTACCAACGACCCTTGCCGACGCCCTCCCCCGATCGCCCTCCCCAAACCGCCGCCGCCGACTCTGACCGCCGCCGCCCTGACTGCTGTCACCTGACTGCAGCTACCTGACCACCGACATCCGCCAATAAACCAAAACCGTCAATAACTGATCGTGTTGTAATCGTTGTCGACAATCGACGGTCGCCCGTTAACCGCACTTAAGCCTATAAACAGCCGTCTCCACCGATCGCACCTACACATTAAATTCATTTCATTTGTTATAACTTAAAAGAGTCGAGCTTGAGCTCCCACAACTTAAACAATCCGAACTCGGGATCCTATAACTTAACGAGCCATGTAGGGGAGGAAAATACACGCAAATACAACAATCGGTGCAAAAGTTGTTTTAGTTTCTTTTTAGAATTTGATCGAATTTGAAAATTGAAATCACTTAAATGTGTAAATAGTTATTGAGGTGTTTTTATGTTAAAAACAGAAAGTATGTTGGTTTTTTATATGCAAAAAGTGTTGATAGACTTTTATGATACAAAACAGAAAGTATGTTGTTTTTTTATGTGTAAAAAATTGTACAAGGACTTTCGTGAGAAAAAATTGAAAGTATGTTGATGTTTTATAATATTTACCCAATAAAAATAATATAAAAGGGGCATATACAACAACACAATTTATATTTTAGTTGAACAAAGCCTCCTAAACTACAGCTAAAATTAATAGATAATAAAAGTTCACATATCCAAGATCAATTGAAGCTTGGTTTAGGTGGTAAATCGTATGCTTTTAAATTCTTGTTGATGGTTGCAGGTTGGACATTTGTAGCTTACAAAATTATATTATATTATATATATATTAAATGGGGACAGATTCTACAGTAAAAATATTAATAAAATAACAATGATAATATTTAAATGATAATAAAAATTATAATTTGTTTATTAAAATGGTAAACTTTAGATTTTTAAAATTCCTGGTTTACGTACCGCTACGAGTCGGGCATAAAACGTTACCGTGCATATTTATATATACGTTTTACGTTTTGACGTTCGCTTATGTTTTAACGTAAATTCTGTTCTGAAATGAGTCGGGTAATATATAAATGCTTTTATTTCATAGTATAAATCTGAGTTACTCTACGTTTCAATGTAAATTTAGTTCGAAAACAATTCGGGACGATTGTATTTTATACTTTATCATGCCACATACAGCGCAGCTGGACGTGTTTTTTATTTAAGTTTTGAGTTAGACTACGTTTCGATATAATTTTGTTTGGAAAAGAGTCAGGTAAAGTATAACACGTTTTCGTTCAACGGTAAAAATTCAAGTTACTCTACGGTTTGACGTAAATTTAGTTAAAAGGCAAATCAGATCGATTGTTAATCTATACGTTATTACATCATGTAAAATGTCACCGCAACGCGTTTTGATATTTGTGATTATTGGGAATTCCTCGCGCAACGCGCGGTTTAAGAAAACCTATTTAGTCTTAATTCTTGTCTTTATAACCAAGTTTTCAATTCTCAAAACTCTTGTCCCACATCGCCCCCCAAGAAGCTGAAAAAGCAAGCCATGCACCCACTATAAAACTAAACTCACCTCCAACACAAACCTAAGTCGCTAACCTGGTTCGACACTTCGACCCGATTTGAATCATAATCGCTTGGTGTAATGAAATTCGGTTTTTAGTGCCAAGTTAGACAGGTGTAGTCTCCAGTTCACAGTATATATATAGGCCGGTCTGGTTTTAAAAGTATTGGTTCACCGGCCAGTTTGGTTTTAAAAACATTGGATTTAATACTTTATATTTTGTTAAGCTAAATGAATTGAAAATTTAGTGGAATAACGTTTACTTTATTTATGCACATAATAGACTATCTGAATTTGTCATACATATGAAGACACTTAAACTGTCGTCGCCAAATCGCGTCGGTTTTAGACGCACCCGACTGTCGGTTTTCGGCAGCATGCTTCACCGGTTGGTGGTGACGGTTGGGTACGGTCGGTTTTCAGCAATGGGAGTGGTCGTTGGGCACGGTTGGTGGTCGCGGTTAATTGTCAGTGGTGACAGCGGCGGCGATCGATGGTATGTAGTGGCGGAGATTAGTGATCATGGAGGTGATGGTGGTTTGCAACGAGTGATAAATTACAATTACTTTATAAGTGTTTCGTCACTAATAATACATTTGGAATTTAAATTCCCTTTATAAATTTTAATTTTTTTGAATTCCAAATCCTTTGAAAAATATTGAATTTCAATTTCAATTTTTTATAATTGCAATCCAAATTACAATTGCAAAAAATTGCACGAACCAAAAACACCCTAAATATTATGTATAATTGTAGTGATTTGAGATGAGAAAATTTTTGATAGGGGTCACCTCAATTAGAAACATTAACGGTAATATTATCCTATGTTATTTTATATGCAAATAACTTAATAGTTATTTTACATTTAAAGTTTATGTATTTAACCGTTAAAAAGCCAATAAATACAAAACTAAGGAGCTTAAAGAGGTATAACCCGCTTAGGCGGGTTACCTCCATTCCCTAAAATACACTTGTACCCGATCAAAGGAAAAGAAGACCACAAAAATTCTATTACAACATGTGGCCGCCTACAAGTCAATATGAGAATGTCCAATAAGGCGAAAGGAGTGTCATAAACTTGAGTAGTGATCACATCTATCGTGCAAGCTCCATCAAAATCCTCAATCCGAAAATCTATAAAAGGACAACGTAAGGTAAGAAGGTCATGCGATCACTCTCTAAAAACTTTCAGTTAATTTATGTTCTTCATTTATGAATACTTATTCTCAAACTGGATGACTATTTGAGGAACACGCTCTTCTGTTCCTCGTATTGCCTTAAAGCGTTCGTGAATTGTGCTGATTCTTTCTTGATTAATCAACCTATTGGGATAGATCGAAAGTTGTGATGAAGGGAGGAATGACATTGATTGATGTTCCATGTACGAATGAAGATATAACTGGAATTTATGTGAACACATATGATTTGTTCTATGATGAAAATTAAAATTAGTGGTGTGCATAAAAACCGGGTTCGGGGAGGTGTACCCGGGTTGACCCGTTTAAACCCGTAGGGTTGGAACCGGTTTTATATTTTGAGTTTTTTAGCGAGCCCGATCCGAACCGGACCCGGCCCGGTTGAACCCGATTTGAACTCGGTAATGTACCCGGTATTGGGGACACACAGAAGAAAAAAAAAAAACCTAAACCCGGTATTGGACCCGGTCTCGGACCCAACCCTACCTGGGTATAGCGGGTAGGGTTTTCAAGCAGGTGAACCAGACCCGGGTTCATACTCGGTTTCGCCTCAACCCGGATACAAAAAAACCCAGTTGGGCCGAACCCAGTCTGTACTTGATTTCGGGTACGGTCCAAAACCCGTTTTGCCCACCTCTAATTAAAATACAAGAGATGGATTGTCATCATGGCATCACAAATTGTTATCATGACTGGTAAATAGACTGGTCCCTAATGTACTGTCTCATGTGTTTTTCTATGCAACGCAATTTGATCCCTATATTGTTTATCGTGTCAAATATCAACATCACATACCTAACTTTAAATTATATGTTCTCTTGTCAGTTTAGTACTTCTGTTATCATATTCCAGATCTTAGAGCATTCACATCAGCTTTCATATCTTTATCCTTATAATTACATTAAAAACACTACTATTTCTCTCCTTCTCAATTAAATAATATTTTTTATACTTTTATCATTACTTTTTCTCTCTCTTCTACTTACAATCATTTTTAAAAATATTAAAAAATTTATAAGGGTTGAACAGTGATTCCTCAAATATATAAAATGAACAGTAACTTTTCTCTCTACTTCACTCACAACCATTTACAACCATTCCTTAAAATATAAGAAACACACTCACATAAATATACGAAACCTAGAGTGAATGCTCTTAACTCGTTTAGATTATTGTGTTTCTTTACATGTTTTTTAACATTTCACTATCCGTTACTTTGATTTCATTTTTCAAGTTCATAAATCGACATGTTTTCTTGGTGTTGTAAATGTGGGTCATAAGTTCAATGTACATTTTGGACACATCTTAAACTAACAAACGAAAATCTAAGTCTTTAAAACATTTTCTTTTAATCCCAACACGTCGCGTCTTCTTCCTTTCAAGATTCAACCTCAGAAGTGTGTGTTCTTGGTGCGATCAAATCGTCTAACTTTGCAAATATAGTAACAAATGGCTTCTCTGATCCTCCCCTCTAAACTAAACACTTCATCTGCGGTTCTTGATCGCCATCAAAGCTCGATGATGATCTTCAAAACACCAACAAAGCTCAAGAAGATTCAATCACCTGTAACCCTTGATCATTCATTTTCCATAAATTTTTACATTTTTTAAAAAAAGTTAAGGTTTATTTTTCATGTGTTTTTGGGTTCTTATGATTGAATTAGGTTGCAAGATTATTTGGGCCATCAATATTTGAAGCTTCAAAGCTGAAAGTGTTGTTCTTGGGAGTTGATGAGAAGAAACATCCTGCAAATCTACCAAGAACATACACACTTACACATTGTGATATTACTTCCAAATTATGCCTCACAATATCTCAGACCATCAATAATTCTCAGGTAATTTGTTCCAATAATATTATTATTATTGTCATCATGGTTATCATCATTATTTTAATATATCCATGGTTAAAACTCAAAAGTTAACACTTGCTGGAAAAATCTATTGTTTCATATTTTATGTTTTATGTGTACTAAATGAAGTCTTTTTCTGGCAACTAACAAATCAATATTCATAATCTATACAGAAAATCAAATGAAATTTATAAGAGATTTTTTTAAATGATAAGTTTGTGGTTAGAAGTTGGTAACATCAAGTTAATAATAATTCGTCAATCCTAATGTTTAAACCCTGAACCTCTAAAAGAAACAAAAACTCTCACCTCCTTCTTAAACTACTAGGTCAAATTATCATTGCCAAATAAACTTCATAAGATACCTAAGTCCATCTTATGGTTTGGCTAATTTATGAATACAATTTTATTTATGGTCACAGAATTTCATTATAGAAAACATTACATTAATGGTCCCTAAGGTTTGATCATATTGTAAGTTTAGTTCACAGTTTTCAAAAATTACTAATTTAGTCCATATATTTGTCAGATAGTTGCATATAAGTTCCCACCATTAGTTTTTGATGATGTGGGGACTAAATTTGTAATATGATCAAACAACATGGATCATTTGTGTAATTGTCAATCAAATAAACAAAAATTAACAAAAACTAAAAAAAAGATTAAAAATCAAATAAAAAATTTTAAATATTAAAGTTAAGTAGAAGTTACAAATAACACTGAATAGAAGTTCAAAAGATTCAAAATAAATATTATGAAAATCAAATTAAAGTTAAAAAGGTAAAAAGAAGTTACTAACTAAAAAAAAGAAATGAAATTAGCATTTTTTACGTTTGTATTGTTGTTTTCTTTATGTAAAAATGTTTCTTTATTTCTTTCTTTTTAAAGTTTCGTTAACTTTTTTTTTTTAATTTTAACTTTTATTCCCTGTTTAACTTTAAGTAGATATTTTTACTCTTTATTTCAATTTTTTTTAAACTTTCATTCAGTATTATATTTAACTTTTATTTAAATTTTAATTTTATAAAAGTTTTATTTGATTTTTAATATTTTTATTGATTTATTAAACTTTTATTGAATTTTTTTATTTGATTTTCTCTTTTTTTTTTAATTATAGGGAAAGTTGCACAAATGGTCATTGTAGTTTAATCATATTGCAAGTTTAGTCTTTACATTATTAAAACTAACGGACACTAGTGGTGGGGATTAAATTTACGATCATCTAACAAACGTTTGGACTAGATTTGTAATTTAGAAAATATGAGGACTAAACTTGCAATTTATGGTTAAACATTGAGGACCATTTATGTAATTTTCCCTAAGTGTTAAGGTAATTTTATTTCTTACGGCTTTTTAAGTAATTAACTTTTTTAAGAAAATAATTAACTTCCATAAAAAAATTAACGTATATTTACCCTACTAGTTTTAGTAAACCCGTGTATTACACCTGTTGAATAAATAAAATATTAAATAGAATAAAAATTTTATTAATTATAAAATGATATTCTAAAATAAGATACATTTTAAATTACGTATGAGTAATGATTATAAGTAATAAATAATAATAAAAACATTTTAAACTTTTTTTGTATTTTCAGAAAATAAATTAAATATTTTGTTCCAAAACAAACCGTTTAAAAAGATATCAGTTTTTAAAATTTTCCTTACTATAAATCCCAATTTTAATTATTTTTGGTTTATAAAATTTTTTCTTATTAAAAACATTAATTTTAAAATATTTCATATGTTTAAAGAGTTTGAGGTTTTAAAAAAGTTTGTTTTTATAAAAATTCATTTCTTTACAAATAACATTAATAAAAAGATTTCTTTCTTAATTTATTTAAAAACTATTTTTAATCTAAAAAGAAATTAAATAAAATTATTAGTAATTAATGTAATTATTTAATAGGAGAGAGAAGCAGGAAAATTTTAATGAAAAGAAAATATGATGGTGCCTTGTGTCATCCCTAGTTAATCTTTTATTAGAGTAGGAAGATACGCTCAATAAGAAATAAATGAAATCCAACATAATTTTACAAGTGTGTGGGAAGTTTAGAATCACCCATTGTTTTCAGAACCGGATCGGACGTCGAACTGGATGTCTACCGGTCGGACCGGATTTAAGAATCAGATGACGTCATAATTATATATATATATACTAGCTTAATAACCCGTGTATTACACGGGTTGAATATATAAAATATTAAATAAAATAAAATTTTGTTAATTATAAAATGATATTTTAAGATAAAATACGGTTGAAATTATGTATAACGATTATAGGTTACAAAATAATGATATCAAGTTTTTAAACTTTTTTTGTTTAAAAAAACTAAATATTTTGTTTCAAAACAAAAGGTTTTATAAAATTTATTTATAATTATTTTTTATTTATAAAAATTCTAATTTTAAAAATATTGATTTTTAAAATATTTTATATTTTTAAAAAAGTTTGATGTTTTTGAAAAGAAGATTATTTTATAAAATTTTATTTCTTTATAAATAATATTGATTAAAAGATTTCTTTCTTAATTTATCAAAAAATATTTTTAGTAACTATTAAGTAGGAGAGAGAGGCGGGAAAATTATGGTGAGAATGAATGTGGTGCTGCCACGTGTCCTCCTTAGTTACTCTTTTATTATAATATAAAGATAAAGATATTATATTATGTATATAGTTATACATATAATTCAATATAAGTAATTTATGCATGTATTTTATAGTTATATATAAAACTTAACAATAATCTTATGTCCAACATACTAATTTATTGTTAAACACCTCGTTTTTACCCATTAAAATCCAAAAAAAAAAAAAAAAAAAAGTCAAAATCCGGTCCGGCTCCCCGTCCGACCACCGGTTCGGGACGAACCGGCCAGTCCAACCACTCAAAAACAAACTGCACTGAACCAATTTGGCTCACCCTCCGATTCCCGGTCGGACCGGTTCGACCGGCCGGTCCGATCCGGTCTCGAAATCACTGGAATCACCATATATACTTTTATCTATGGTTGTCCTTTTCACATTCTTATTGATAATTTATTTCATGATATCTTTTCTAACAGTCGATTATGGTTTTCACAAAAGCAAAAATGTAATTATGATATTATTGTTTAAATTGAAGTTGCAAGGATGGTATAACAAGTTATACAGGGATGAAGTTGTGGCAGAATGGAGAAAAGTGAAAGAAAGGATGTCACTTCATGTACATTGTCACATAAGTGGTGGCCACTTTCTTCTTGATTTGTTTGCTCGTTTAAGGTTCTTCATTTTTCAAAAAGAACTACCTTTGGTACGACAACAAATTATGCATACAGTACAATCTTCCTCTTTTTTTTTATTAATTTTTTTTATAAATAATAATGCTTGATGTCAACAACAGGTGTTGAAGGCATTTGCTCATGGAGACGGTAATTTGTTGGACAATTATCCAGACCTACAACAAGCTTTGGTTTGGATTTATTTTCATTCCAACATTCCCGAGTTTAACAAGGTGGAATGTTGGGGTCCACTTAAAGATGCCGGTGGGTCCTTTTTTAGACGAGAACCCACCTTGTCAATTGATATGATCCCAAGTCCTTGTCAAGTGGGTTGTTCGTGTTGTTTCCCACCAAGGCTTTGACAACATAAAATTGATCAGTCATTGATCGTTCCTTTGAATGTAATAAGATCCAAACAGAACCATATTTAAATAAAGAGTCAATTGCCGTTTTTCTCCCTATGGTTTGGTTATATTTGCCGTTTCCATCCAAAAAGGTTTTTTTTGCATTTGACTCCCTAAGGTTTCAAAAATATTATCATTTTCATCCAAAAATGATAGTTTTATTATTTTAAAATGTTAAATATTCATCGTTAAATGGGTATTCATGTTAATTTTCATATAAAATTGAAATCCTAATCTATGTTTACGTGTTCTTGACCAAATTTTTTTAATGAAATTCATGTTTTTGGATGATAATGGTAACTTTTTTTAAACCTTGGGGAGCCAAATGCTAAAAAAAACCTTTTTGGATGAAAATGACAAATATGACCAAACCACGGGAATGAAAGCGGCAATTTACTCTTAAATAAATCTGTAATGGGTAACGAAGATAAAACTAGGTGGTCTTGTTATTTATATACATTTTTTATTGCAATGAGTAATGGATTTAAATAATAAAAGGAAATTTTATTAGTGAGATACGTGAAAATTATTGAATTTCATCTTTTAACATGTATACAACGCTCCTACCAATTTTTTATTATAAAAATGGTAGCATAAATTAGATTATTCACACAAAAATCTTATCATTTTAGTTGTATGCTATGATTAACTAGGTTTCTACCGATGGATGGTTCTGAGCACGAACAACATTCCCACCGATCGCTTGGTTCCACTGATCGCTCGGTTTTTGGGTCTCACCACGCTCTATGCGAGACACCATTACACGTGCTGCACTCTTTACCCTTGTTGTTCACGAAAGCCATAAAGCATATTAGTCTCAAATGATTGTCCACACCTTTAAGGGCAGAGCTTTGTTGTGGCTGGGTGTGGACTGGATTGTCCCCCTGTTTTTTTGTCTAGTAGTGAAAATTTATATGTATTTTAGCCGAGAATTTTATACGTATTGAGTCCGGCCCCCATGATTTGTTTCTCGTGACTTTCATCTTCTCTCCCCTATAGATTTTCTCAAGCTTCACCACCGCACACCTTCCAAGTCATATCAAAGATTATTCAGATTTTTATTTGGTCTCAAGAAAATCTTAATCATCTTAATAAATAGATGTCATTAAAATCATTAACGTTTTATTTATAGTGTAATACTTGATTTTAGTAGTAATCAAAGCATAAAGACAAACTTACACAAAACATCCTAGAAGTTTATCTTTGCATATACAAATTATCATAAACTTCTTTCATTCCTCAACAATCTAAACTTATTAAAGACTTGAATGCGAACTAAAATTTAAATTAAAACTTATTTTCATATCTGGACCTAAGTCGAGTCTATAGAAAACAAACAAAAAAGTACGATTGGAAGTCAAATATCTGCTATGGCCAAATGACCCAAGATGATCGAAAGAATGACGCAACTAAAGTATGCCCAAATGAGCTAAGGATGAGCATTAGGGAACAAAAAATACCTACAAGATTAAGGGATTATCTTAGCCCAGTCGCTTGAATCTCGGATCCAGTTGGAGAAGGGTTTGGGCCGGATCTCATTGGGCTCTTCTAAACCCATTCTCAATACCCCAAAACACTTTGTTTCCTTTTCCCCATCTCCACCTTAGAGGTGGGCAAATCGGGTCCGGCCCAATACCCGAAACCGGGTTGAAACCGGGTTGGGCTCAACCGGGTTTTTCCGTACCCGGGTTTAGGTGAAACCGGGTTCGAACCCGGGTCGGGTTCACCTAATGCAAAACCCTACCCGGCATACCCGTGGTAGGGTCGGGTCGGGTCCGGGTCGGGTCCAAAACCGGGTTCAAATCGGGTTTAGTTTTTTTTTTCCTTCTTCTTCTTCTCTTTTGTTGCGTGTGTCCCCAAAACCGGGTTCAAATCGGGTCCAAAACCGGGTTCAAATCGGGTTCAACCGGGTCGGGTCCGAAACCGGGTTCGGGTCGGGTTCACTAAAAAACTCAAAATCTAAAACCGGTTCCAACCCTACGGTTTCAAACGGATCCAACCCGGGTACACCTCCCATCGGGTACTACCCGTACCCGGGTCCGGGTCGAGTCCACCGGGTCGGGTTCGGACCCGGTTTTTATGCCCATGTCTACTCCACCTCAGGATCCCTCACCAACAAGCCCTTGAACCCTAGTTATAACACACTAGATTTAGTAAACTCGTTTATTACACGGGTTGAATAAATAAAATATTAAATAAAATAAAAATTTATCAGTTATAAAATGATATAAGATAAGATATGTTGAAACTACGTATAAGTAAAAAAAATTATAAACAATAAAACAATGATACTATTTTTTAAACTTTTTTATTTTTTCTAAAAAATTAAACATTTTGTTTTAAAAGCAAACCGTTTAAAAAAATCACATTTTTAAAAATTTTCATATTATAACTTCCAATTTTAATTATTTTTAGTTACTTTTTAAAAAACTAATTCTAAAATATTTTGTATTTAAAAATTTTGAAATTTTAGAAAATTTTATTATTTTATGAAAATTTATTTCTTTAAAAAGTAAAAGTAATAAAAAGATCTCTTTCATAATTTATTAAAAAAGTATTATTAATCTAAACAAGATTTGAATAATAGTATTAGTAATTAATGTAGTTATTTAATATGAGAGAGAAGCGAGAAAATTTTGGTGAGAAGTAATGTGGTGTTGACACATGTCATCTTAGTTACCCTTTTATTAGAGTAGTTAGATTAGATTAGATTAGATTTGATTTGTAATATTTAGTAACATATTACAAATATGTAAGCATATACTATATTATCAACTTTTATCAAACAAAATTACAAGACTAGATAGAAAAAAGAGTAAAATGCTATTTGCGTCCCTGACGTTTTGTTAAATTTGTAATTTCAATCCAAAAACTTTTTTTTTGCCATTTCAGTCACTGTAGTTTACTAATTGTTGTCATTTTCATCCCCTTCACTAACACCGTTAAAACTCTGTTAAAACTCCGTTAAATGTGAGGGTATTTTAGTCTTTTTCAACACCCTAATTATCCAATTAAAACAAATTAATCAATTAATATTCAATTAAAACTAAAAAAAACACATGAAACGACTAGTGAGACCAGATGATTTGATTTAAAAATTTCAATTAACTCTAAACCATGTTGTTCGATTGAGGGTGCCGTGGGATTTCAATTAATCTTCACGTTTTGTTCGAACGTGTAATGTTATTTGATTGAGGTCTGTTGTGGGATTGATGTTTGTTGTTCACATACTTTATCTGATTAAGGTCTTTAATTGATGTCATTGAACGTGACAATTCAAACCTCAATAGAACAAAACGTGACAATAGTAGAGCTCAATCGAACAACAATACACATTCAAACAAAACGTGAAGATTAATGAAATCTCATAGAATACATTAATCGAACAACATGTGTTAGAATTAATCGAAGCGACCGGTCTTACGAGTCGCTTCATGTGATTTTTAGTTTTAACTGAATATTAATTGATTAGTTTGTTTTAATTGGATAATTAGGGTGTTGAAAAAGACTAAAGACCCTCACATTTAACGGAGTTTTAATGGAGTTTTAACAGAGTTTTAACGGTGTTAGTGAAGTGGATGAAAATGACAACATTTAGTAAACTACAGTGACTGAAATGGCAAAAAAAAAGTTTTTGGATTGAAATGACAAATTCAATTAAACGTTGAGGACGAAAATGACATTTTACTCTAGAAAAAAAATTAAGATCATTGTATCTTACCGCTTATTTGCTTTGATTAAACCATTTTTTGTTTGCGCCGTCTTTTATTTTTCAATTCATGACAATTCTATAATAAATCGTCTTTTAATTTGACCATATCATCTTTTGTTTGCCCTCTTTTTCGACTAGTGAATCTTCCATAGTAAATTCTCCTCATTAGCTTATCATCATCATCATCATTATCATCATCTTTAAACATAAGACTGAGCAATTAAAATCCAAAAAATAGGAAAACTTCATAAAATTTAACAAAAGAACAAAGTTGATACAAAGAATATAAAATAATATATCACTAATTTAAAACAATGAATCGAATATATGTAATATTATATCACATATACGTATTTGTATCCTGTTATTATAATACATAACATCAAAGGCATAAATTTTCAAGTAGACAAAGGTCGTTAGAAAAGTGGAGGCATAAATTTACTAAAAAATAGAACCAATAAATTTTTGACAAATTAGATCATAATCTAATAGGGATAAAATGTGAGGAAGTTTTAAATAAAATAAACCTTTTCTAAGATGATAAAATTTATAACAATGTGTAACTGTTCATTACATATATGTAATTAAAGACATTTAAAAAAAGTATAACAAAATTAAAGATAAAAATTCAATCTATTTATTGTTGTAATTTTATTAAAAAATAATATTTTATGAAATGTTATGAATGTTGTAAAAAGTTAGGGGGATTTTTTTTAATGGGAGAAATGAGTGGATGAAATATTTAATTTAATTATATTGATAGATGGGTAAAATGACATGGTTACCCTTTTTTTAAAGTCATTGTAAATGACACTTGACATCATCCTACAATTTATAATTTTTATTAATGGTTATGGTGGAGTTGAGAGAGAGAGAGAGAGAGAGAGAGAGAGAGAGAGAGCCTAAAAAACCAAATAGATATGAAAAAACAAAGAAAACCATAATTTATCGATCACATAATTTATAACTAATTTTATTTATATTTTATAAATGGACTTTTTTTGTAAAATTCTAACACCAAAATTTTTGAAAGTTATTTAATTTTAATCCAATCCTTATTAGTTTCTAATTTAAAATCAACATTACGTTTCTTTTTTTCTTTGGCACATAAAAAATACTAAATTCATCATCTCTAGTGATCTTTATGCTTCAAACCTTTGTCATGTTATCTTATTATATTATAATTATATTATAATAAATATTATAAACTTTGGCCGGTAAACTTGATGGAATTGCAAAGAGATCTCCGGATCATCTCTTCTCTTTTATACCCTTTGTTCTTCTCCGCCATCATTTCCCCCAATCTGACATGCTCCTCAGCTTCGATCACTGAACCCGCCCTCAAATCTCACTTGCCCGATTGGAAGCCCTTTTTTGAAGAAGAAGAATAAACTTATGTCAGTCGGTGGATCGGATCATTGGTGATCCCTCGAATTGACGTCAGCCCAATGAATTGGTTTAAAAGCTCCATTGAGCATTGCATGTATCATCTTTGGGGAAGCTGTGGGTGGGAAGATATCACGAGTGGGGTTGGTGTCATTTGTAATTTTTATGCGATTATCACCTTTTCAAGTCCATGGATTTTGTGATTTCTTGGTAGTTTTGTTACTAATTATCATTTTTTCAATCCATAGTTTTGTGATTTCTTGGTTGTTTAGGTTTTTGGATGTGAAGCAGAATAGTTCGAAGGTTGTCTGGCCGTAATTTCAATTTGAAGTTTTTTACGTAGGTGATATATGTATATAACACATATGGATTTATCTTAATATTCAAAAGCCATTCTTTCAGTAGCCTTCCTACTAAATAGCCATATGAAGCTTTGGCCAATTATGAAGAAATTCTTCGAAGACAGTGATACAGAGGTATATGTTCACTTGTTTTTCACCCTCATAAGGTTTGACGAGATATGTGATGTTGCGTTATTTTGTTTTCGTGCAATATATAGCAATTTTCTCATGTTGTGGTTATCTTGACAATTTCATAAGTTGGTTTTGACCATATTAGTTGGTTCAATTTATCAATCAGCTTCATTAGTTGGCTTTAATTAGTTTAATCATATCAGTTGGTTTCAGCTTCTCGAATTTGTGATCAAGAAAAAATTTTCAACTTTCAGACCATTTAATTTTTTAGTCCTGCCAAACCAAATCTTGCAGAAATGTGTAAAACAAAAGTACATTATGCAATTTTCTTTTGCAATTTTCAACTTTCAGACCATTTACTTTGTTTCTTTTGCAAATTTGCAATTCCAAAACAAAAACTTGAGTCTGGAATTTTCTCAATTCAATGTCATTCTACATTGCCTGCGCCACCTCTTTTATTTCCAAAATACAGAAAGTTGACATAATATATTATAATGGAATGTGATACTACAAATGATCAGTTTATTTATGAAAAACAAATAGAATGATAGAAACCCATACGAGGACCATTGAAATAGCAGTTAGATGCATACTTAAGAAACTACCCACTCTTACAATGAAAATGTCCTTATAATTTGGGTTAGGCTATACATACCCCCCTTTATTATTTGTCATACCCCCCTCCCTCAAAAAATAATTTCAAAACTTGTCATATTTTACCCCGTAAAAGAATCTAGTTTTAGAAAAAAAAAAGTTTTGTTTTTTCTTTAAATAAGTTTCAAAAATAATTTTTATATAACAATATAAAAACATATTTAAAAATAAAAAAGTATCATAAAATTTTAATATAATAATTTCTAAAGTTAAAAAAAACACTTTTAAAAGTATCTTTTAGAATTCAAAATAGACCTAAATGAACTTAATTCAACCTATTAAACTGATTTATATGATTCGGTTATCCGATTAAACCAACTAAACCGTTTATTATTCGATACATACGGATAGCTGAACCGAATAAGCAAGATCTTGTGTAACCGTTAACCAAAGTGAAAACCGAATGTACGATTTGATTCGATTTTTAATGTTACGTATATGATTCGGTTTTCAGTTATTTTAAGTTTTTGGCTTTTTTTGAACAATTGTAACCACTACAAATAAAAATAATAAAAAACACAAACTATAAAGACTAAAAGTAATAATAAATAGACAAACTTAAAATATTTAGTTTAATATATTAAAGGGTGATATGGTAAATAAAAAAATATAAAAACAATAATTAACTATTTTTATAAATTAAGAGAAAAGGTATAACAAGTAAAAATACTTTAGAGTGGAGTATATATAGCATCACCCTATAATTTACCCTTCAACGTACCGGTCAAAGTGCATCTAAAACTTTGGTCTTCATCTAACTGTAGTGTAGGTTGTAAAAGTTAAAACAATGTATTGCATTTAGTAATTGGTTTGACTGTAGATTGTTTTTTTGTTGTTAATGGGAATATATGTAACTAACGTAAAGACACAATGAACTTCATTAAATACACAATTACGAGATATGTGATTAAAATAAAATACCACGTAGAATTAGTCATTATATTAGTCTATGTTGGTTTTGGTTTATTTAATATAAAACTACTTTTAGATTTTTATTGGACTTATTATTTAACAATCGAGATTCGAGATACATGTTTTAATTGAAAATTAGATGTTCTAAAATACTGTATATTCCTTCATCGTTAATTTTGATATCATAATAAAATTTGATTCTTATTCAGGCTTTGATCCAGTTGAAGCTTTGCTATTGTTTTGGAAATTCTACGGGAAAAGAAATAGATGAGTAAAAAATATATATCGTTTTATTATAAGAAAATAGCAACTAAGAATTACACATGTCAACACCACATTATTTCTAATCATAATTTTCTCATTTCTCTCTCTTATTAATTATAATTATATTAATTACTAATAATTTTATTTAAATTTTTTAGATTAAAAATAATTTTTAATAAATTAAACAAGAAATCTCTTTATTAATGTTATTTCAAAGAAACAATTTTTTTATAAAATAAATTTTTCTACAACATTAAACTTTTTAAATACGATATATTTTAAAACTGGGGTGTTTTTAAAAAAGCAAAATTTTCATAAATAAAAATAATTAAAATTAGGAGTTACAGTAAGAAAATTTTTTAAAATGATATTTTTTTAAATCGGTTTGTTATGAAAAAAATATATTTAATTTATTTTTTGGAAAAACAAAGTTAATATCATTGTTTATCACTTATAGTTCTTACTTATATATAATTTTAATTTTATCTTATCTTAAAGTATTATTTTATAATTAAAATTTTTTTATTTTATTTAGTATTTTATTTATTCAACCAGTGTAATACATGGTTTAGTAAAGCTAGTTATTTATATAAATAGTTTTGAAGTTGTACATGTGTAAACATTTATTCAAGTATGTGTTAATGTAAATTTTAATTATGTATTTGAGTAAATATGAACTTCTTATATGTATTTTTTGTTGCATACGCATGTATAAGCATAATAGTGGAAATGTCCTGTCCACGCGTTGCGACGGTACGGCTGTTGCGTGATTTTTTGGGAATTTGATTTTAGTCAGTATCGGCTCGGTGCATTATGATGCAAATTAAAAAATTAAAATATAATTATTAAAAAAATTGAATGAAAGAAAACAATTACGTATATTACAAAAGTCTTTAAAAAAACTATATTATCCCAACAAGATTAGTGAAAACATGGGTGGTATTTGTGGTATGAAATCACTTATTACCTAGATTTTAGGGGAGTTTCGTTTTATGAATGTAGGTTAGAGTTTTATGATCATAGAAGGCAGCTTTCGGTGGTGATTTACATAGAGCGGAGAAAGTTAATGGAGAAATTATCATAACAAATTATCATCTTAATTGTTATTGAGCTTTTAACAACCGGCAAGAAAAAGGGGAAAATGGATTAGTGCTCAATCGAAGTGAATGAACGAAATTAAAAGTAAATGACAGTTTTGTTTGACCACGTGTATATGCTGTAGCATTTGTATTCTAAGCATCATATATTATATTTTATTGTAAGGGTATAAATAAAATAAAATTATTAATTTTTTGAAATTGAAGCATGACTTTTCATATGTGTGTCTTAATCCATATGTAAAATTATCATTCAATCCTTGTTTCACTTTTATTATAAAAGATATAAATAAATATTAAAATTATAAACTCACAATATGTCCATAGAAAAATATTAGTATTATAGTTATTATAAACATGAAGATATATATATATATATATATTATACTTAGATATTTAAATAAAATAATACTTAATTTATATAATATTTAGTTATAAAAATATAATTAGTAAATATAAATTTAAATGTTAATTAATAGTATCATATATAAAATAAAATTTTATGAAGTGAATTAAGTAATATCATATTATTAAATAATTTATTAATAATTTTTATTAAATGCATGAAAGAGACAAGGACAAAAATATCAAGGTATATAAAATTTAATTGATAAATTTATCACATTGCCCATAAAATGTCTTAAAATCTTAATCAATTCTTTATTCTACCCGTATTAAATGTTTTGCATTTCTTTGTACATGTTGATTTAAAACTTGTATGTTTGGCAAAATTGCATCTTTATCCAGAGAGATTTATTATAAAGTAGTATAGATATAAGTATTTAAATAAAATAATACTTAAATTAAATAGTATTTAGTTAAAAAAGTATGATTAGTAATTATAAATTTAAATATCAATTTATATTATTATAAATTAATTAAAACTTTAGTTTTAAAAGTATGATTAGTAATTATTTAATATGAGTTTATATTATGATAAATAAAATAAAACTTAATGAACTGAATTAAATAATATCATATTATTAAATAATATATTAATAATGTATATTAAATAATACAATAGTTAGAAGAAGTTAATTAAATGGGGGGCAAAAGTGGAAATATAACATAAAGCACTTGTACTCTATGCTTAAAATGTTGTATAAATGTCTTACGTTTTAATATAGGTGTCTTACACTTTATATGAAATTACAATCTTATCTTTCTAATATGAATTATATAGTAGTATATATATAGATATGTTTCAATACATATAATCATTTAGTTGTATAATTTGGATCTTACTAAGCATTTTTATTTATTTTAAATTGATATATTGTATGAGTATTTACATACATAAGTAGACATTCAATTTTGTAAAACTATTTTACATATGTGAAAAGTTATTGTAAGTATTTACATATAAAAAAATTCATACTCATATTCAAAAAAAATTTATAATCTGCTTTTGATAACATAATTAACATTGTCTGAGACTATAAAATAATCTATATAACATAACCTATTTTCTTTTATATTTTTATACTAACAACCAGCACCTATTCTTCATTTTATGTTTTTCTATTTCGACCTTTTTTTACCCAAACATAAATCTTTTCAGCAATGCATTCCCACACAAACCATTCATTCAATCAAGTCTCGTTTAACCCGGACAACGCGAATCAAGTCACACTTAACATTATCGACCCAACTTGTGTTACGGGTCCCAAATGAAACCGAACCCGAGACAACTTATGCTAGCCTTTGCCAATTCAAACAAACCTCGGGCCATCGACAACTAATATTGGAAAGGATGCATTCCTTCATGATTTAACAAGGATAAAAATTAAAGGCGTGATTTTTAATTAATTAACTATTTAGCTGAAATTGACTAATTGCTTTATTAAACTCAAAATAATAGTCGTGGGAGCATGATGTTAGACATGTTATATTCTTATTCCTAATACTACAAATCAATCATTAATGTCGCCTAAATCGTTTTCGAAGGAATATTCTTTTAACTTGGAAATAACTGATTTTTATTATGGAAAATACCAAGAGAATAAATTGATTTTGTTCAATATTTCTACACTAGGTTCACTTTATATTGAACTAGCTTTAGTAAACCCGTGTATTACACGGGTTTAATAAATAAAATACTATTAATAAATAAAATACTAAATATAATAAAATTTTAATAGTTATAAAATGATATTTTAAGATAAAATATGATTAACATTATGTATAAATAAGGACTACAAATAATAAAATAATGATATAAACTTTTTAATGTTTTGTTTTTAAACTTTTTATTATTTTTAAAAAAATTAAAAACTTTGTTTTAAAACAAACATTTAAAAAAAATATAATTTTTAATTTTTTTTTATTATAACTCCTAATTTTAATTAATTTTGGCTTATAAGAATTTTACCTAAAACATCAATGTTAGAATATTTAAAATTTTTAAAAAAGTTTAATGTTTTAAAAGTTTCCTAATTTATAAATATTTATTTCTTTAGAAACAATATTAATAAAAAGATATATTTCTTAATTTATTGTTTGTAATTAATGAGATGTTAATAAGAGAGAGTGTCTCCAAATTGTACACATACATCTTGCATATCCAAACTTTACATTGTTGTTATGAACCAAATGGTCGTCAAGCTATCTCACGAATATACACTTCAATTCTATATGATCTTATGTTTGTGCATATAATTCATAGAGTTAATTACTCGCACTACTAGAAAAATGAGAGGATGCATTCTCTTAGAAGTTAGAAGTAACCTTTTAAAAAGGATTGCATTTGTTAACAAAAAAATTTCTCATGGCCAAAAGAACATTTGTTGGTTGGCATAAATCCTATGATTAGTGACATACTGAGAACATTTCATCCGAACAACCATACACAAATCCCTGAGCTCATGAGCCAAAAGGACAAATTTTGTTGATATGAGAGACTGGATGATGATTATGATGATGATGATTATGTTGATGATGATTATGATGATGATGATTATGTTGATGATGATTATGATGATGATGATGATGGTGATGATGATAATTGTAACACTCTAGGTAAATTTTATATCAGTCGTGGACAGCTGTGATGTCGGTTTCATAAGTGATGTCTTGTCTTTAATAATTACATTGGATGTGGATGAGAGGAGAATCACATAATTAAGCGTGGTTGGTTTGTAGCAATCTTAGGATAGTTGATCTTTTAAAAAGTTTTAGTTGATCTTTTGAAAAGTTTTCCTCCAGGAAACAAAAATAAATTTGTGAGCTTCTCAAAACCAAATGAACAACTTTTGTTGAATGAATGAAATGAGTGGAGATCTTCCTTCCCCCTTGCTAATTACCAGCAAGAACTTCGTTGCCACTAGTGGCGAAGAAGAATTAAAAAAATAAATAAATAAAAAAGAAAAACTCTGAGGCTAAAGAGAAGTAAGTCTACAAAAAGCTGGTAGAGCTTTAGGCATTGGACCACATCGATCTATCCTACCTAAACAGTAAGCCTTTTCTTGTGCGTTCTTCGAATGAGGCTAGTGGAGACTAATTCCTTCCGGCTAATGAAGAGACTACTCTAGTCTTCCCATTCATTCCCATCCTTCTTCTCCCTAAGAATTGAACGAACCAAGTTCACCTATTTGAGAGTGAGGAAGAAAAACCAACAAGAAACTTCCTACTTTTGATGTCCTGCGATTCTGCTAGTTTAGAAACTAAGGAGAAGGACAGGGGCGCTAGGTCAGAAAAACGAGAACTCTAAATTCTCCCCAAGTAGGATTTGAACCTACGACCAGTCAGTTAACAGCCGACCGCTCTACCACCGAGCTACTGAGGAACAACGGACTTAAGGAAGCCGACTCTCGTTTTTTGGACCAACCTATGACAAAACCAAATGAACAATTGTGTTGGTACGAATATGATTGTTGTTGTTGCTGTTATAGCAAGCATGGCAAATAATATTGTTATGTTAATATATTAAAACATAACAAGAAGTTGCGAGAAACAACATATGTACATTGAGTAAGGTAAAATTATCTACATCAAACTGTGAAGTGAGTAACCCTTTACAAAGCACGAGAAAAGCCAAATATCATGTACGTCCTCTTATTAAACCACAACAACATCAACAAAAGTTAATGGTTAAATTATATATAAAAAATAAGGGATTAGGGCGATGGGGACAAAGTGAAAGTATACAGGGAGTTAAAAGTGGAGGGTGGTGGTGATTGGTGGTGGAGGTGATGAGGTCTAGCTAATCAACCAAACCCAATAAATATTCATCTGGTCAGGAGAAAACACAGTAGAAAAGACAGGGTGAGCTAGGTATTCGACCCGAGGAAAACCATAACACCACCCCCGACTTCAAGAAAAATAGAAAATCTCAAAGAAATTGATTAAATCTATCAGAAATAGTTCGTATGCCCTTGAAAATACTTGAAAATAAGCTATCGTGCTGGCAGTAGGTCAAAGGAAACGACAAATAAAAACCATTCCGAAAGGTATTTGAAGAATTAAACATCAAGTCAATGAGCGTTGAAGGATTAAAAGATATTATCGCCAACTAATAATGAATATAGAATGAACTCATTAGCAATGCTCGATAAGGTATTTCTAATTGGATATTTTTCAATACAATAATAATGTATCTGTCTTATATAAACAAAAAACAACCTAGTTTGTCCCAAAACATTGACCAATTCTTAGGTTGACTTTCTTTCATTTATTTAAGTATTTAACATAATTCTCCAGCTAATTTGATGCCACCATCCATCTATATATACTTGCACTTATAGTTGCAACTTTCTTCACCCACAGGCTTCTTAACATACACTACATAGGCTCAAACACACCTCACAAATGGAGAGCAAAGCAGTCGGTTTCTGCGCGATTGTCGCGGTGCTTGGGATCATATCCGCGGCCACCGGTTTTGCCGGGGAGTTCACAAGGGTTAAGGTAACTATCAAAATCAATAATATTATTCTATATATGCTTATTGTATGACAAGCGACATTAGGGATAGATTCTCTATCGGTGATACTCAGTTGTTTTGTTGTCATGATTGTTATATAATAAGATATGTGTTTTATGGGGATATATGCATGTAGGCTTCTGATGTTACTGCTAAAGGTGGTTCCTGTGTTTATCCAAGTAGTCCAGCTCTCGCTCTCGGGATCATATCAGCGGTATTCGCGATTATCACACAAGTTTACATTAGCGTTACGTTTGGTGGTTGTAGATGTTGTCAAAGTGACCCTAATTCGACCGCGATTTCAAATCTTTTTTCCGCATTGTCACGGTACTAGACTTAAAACTTGTTACTGTTTATTACATACTAGAAAGGGGTACGTTGACTTCCTATGAAAATTTCATAGAAACGTGTAGGAACTTCCGACAACAATATTTTGACCAAACATTTTCCAATAAAGATTTTCTTACACTCATTTACATATTAACTCATTTCCACTAAAAAAAAAGAGCCTGTAGCGACGACATAATGTTACCCTATACCGACGAAACGTGGTCACGATAGGCACTATGTGTCATAGGCACAACGTCGTCGTGATTAGTGTAAAAATCATGGGGATAAGCACCATAGGTAAAGATTCTCCTATAGGAATGACATATCGTCGCTATAAGTGTTGAGGTATCTGACTTTTTCAATTCAAAAAATTAAAAAAATATATTTTACTATAGAGTTATTATCAAAAATATATTTTTACCGGAAAAAACTCCATCCCACCAAGACGGTATCGACGATAGCTTTTGACCGGTCAAAAGTTGTAGAATACATGTACCGACGACATATATGTCGTCACTAGTGTAATGAATATCTTATGCTAACTAATATAATGTTGAATGTTTAGGGTCGCTACCGTTATTGCTGTGATTCTACTATTTGCAGCTGCTGCACTAAATAATAAAGAAGGTGGACAAGTTGACTCCTATGGTTATTACACATGTTATGTCGTGAAGCCTGGGATCTTTGCAGCAGGAGCTATTTTAGCTCTTTTCAGTGCAGTTTTCGCGATTGCTGCTTACGTTACCGTAGCTCCACCGACACCACAAACCACCGCAAACCCCGCAGTCGCATACCCGGTGGGCGCTAACGTTGATCCTGAAAAGAACCCAATGCATTTCCCTCATCAGCAATATCCTCCTCAGCAGTATCCACCTCAGTGAAAATATTGAAAAGGATACTATCGATAGAATCGGGCGAGATGAAGATCAAAGTATGTAAGACGAGCGTGTTTATGGATTGATTCCGGTCGGTAGTTAAATTGATTGCTTGAAATTGTTAAAGTGTGTGTCAAGCCCTTGGTATGGAGAAAAATGATATGAACAAGATGTTATTTTTGATAGTTTTTGAACTTTTTTTTTTGGTGTGTTTTGCATTTCTAGCTTTAAAAGTAAATAAAGCTTTGATTTTTTTTCATCCCTTGAATCTGTTATGCAAATACCCGTGTATGATCAATTATGTAATGCAATGCATGTTCCATCAAATACTCTCTTCATATACATAACAGTGAGTGTGTTTGCAGTGTGAATTGTGTTAGTCAAGATCTGTGATAGATCTTCAATCCTTGGTGTCGGGTGCTTTTTATATTGTGCCGTTAGTGAATCAGTGTAAGTTAATTTTATAAGTAGGCTTAGATGTTATGGTATAAACTTATGAATGTATTGTATTTTTTATAGTGTCATATAGACTAAGTAAAAATAACAAACTCATGTTAAAGGTTTTCTAGACTACTAGTGATTTACTAGGTGGTTGTTGATTTGTATTTGGATTCTTCTTTTGAAGATGGTTTGCTCGAATGCTCAATACCTCAAGGAGCAAATCGGGGTGAGATATGATAACTTGGAAGCATGCTACGATATCACATACACTTGGTTCGTCCATTGCATTCTTCGACAGGTGCCACTAGACAAATAGTTAGTGATTGGTGATATAATACTATGAAAGTTATAAATAAATCAGTTTTATAGAACAACAGGCTTGTGAAAACTACAAACTTAGTCATTGTCTATGGAAAGGATCCAAATAGCGTTATATTTTCATGATCCACATGGTATCGATTTCCATGTCCTCAGACAATCTCCATCTCTCATCTTTCTTTGGTGTGAAACGATCATGCATATCACATGTAG
This sequence comes from Flaveria robusta, assembly GCA_025506415.1. NCBI lineage: Eukaryota > Viridiplantae > Streptophyta > Magnoliopsida > Asterales > Asteraceae > Flaveria > Flaveria robusta. The sequence goes on along the minus strand of CM046464.1, from coordinate 6,792,349 downwards.
TAATAATCCCCTAAGTTTTCCTTTATCTAACATCACCTCAATATTTTCTTTTAATACTCACCCTCATTAGGCCTCATTTGGTCATAAGGAAGATTAGATCAATTAAATTAGTGTTGTATATATTTTCTTTAACATGATATAAGTGGTCCTTAACAAATACTTAGGTGAAAATAATTATGAATATTGATTGGTTAAAGTGCCAATTTTGATTAACCTTAGATATTTTAATAAAGAGAATACAAAGGATTATAACTGATCATCATGTTATTGATTATCATTATTAGCAAATTATAATCATCCATTGATCATTATTCTTAAAGCACCATAAGAACATCAAGAAAAAACTTTCTTAATTCTTCATCAATCAAGATAATAACAGATCATCAATCAAGATATCATAACAGAAATCATGACGTCATCTTCTACTAAAGTAATGATTCCCACAAATAACACTAATTTGATCTTCATGTTTATATGTTAAATTGAATCATAATGATTCGAGTTCATGATTCCAACCCATACATAATCTAGAGTAAATTACACGGACAGTGCTTGAGGTTTACACGTACTGCAAGTTCAGTAATTATGTGTTTTAGTTTTTTATTGTTTAGGTATAAATGATGTCAAAAACAAAGTTGTATTTAAAATAAAATATTTTTTTGATATCATAGATTACATGTACTAAAGATAGCGTGCTAGTACCGTGAAAAATTTAGTTCAATACTAACTAGAGAACATCTATAACTTTATACAACTGTTTACTATCTATGTTTAGATCTTTACAACCAAGTAATCGAAACTTTATAAGATTCTTTTTTATATTTAACCACGTTAATATCACTGTAACCACAACACACAACGAAATTAGAAAACAAATCACATCACGCAAGCTTAAATTCTAGTCGTTAACAATTTATAACACATGAATACTGTTCACTAATAATATGTTTTCAAATGTGAGTACAATTTATATTAGGCCGTTTCAAAAACTTACATCTCATGCTTAGTTCAAAAATAATAAAATAAAAATCACTCACAATTGACTCCTTGTAAATAAACCGACTCTACTCGACTTAGTTTGTAAACAAACCAAACCCGAATCCGACCTTTCGCTAACTCAACTCATTTACAACATTATTCTTATTACAACAATATTATTAGTTTTTGAAAGCATAGCATAGGTCATGTTTTTTTTAACCACAAAAATATGATCAATGAGATGATGTCACGAATGGCAAGAATCAGTCGGGATGCATCTAGAACTAACACCAAAATTTTAATAATATCGCCTCTGATTTCAATTAAATTCGTCAATTTGTAATGGGTTTCCTTAGAACAAATGCAGCAACTTCAACAACGTCCGCCATTACAGCAGCTCTAGCTCTCAATTCCATCTCACCATCTTCATCCTCATCATATAATCACAAATCCACCAAACCCTTTTCGAATCAACCATCTTTATCTCGTTTTCGCTTGATCAAGAGTCTCACCAACCCCCCTTCTGCTCTTCAGATGGACGCTAAACCTGCTCCAATGGTTAGCAATTGTAGTTTGATTCAAACAGTTGATTGGGTGTTTTTTGATTTGGAGTTTATGATCGATTTGGGTTTTGGTTTTGATTTGTGGGTTGTTTGTTTTCTTGCAGCAAGATGCAGACTTGCCTGAAGTCATGGTGCGTTCTTAATCGTGCGTTTTATGTTGAGTTTTCGATTGATTTGAATGGTTAATTGCTCTAATTGCTTTAGATGTAGTTGATGACGATTCCACTGAAAAATCCAGTATTATATTGAATCGAATTCATCTTTGTTATTTTGGGATTATTGATCTATTGCTGGATTGATTATTGGACCTTCTTCTTCATGTGATATATGCTCTATTATTATATTAATTGCATAGATTGAAAGTTCAATTTTGATATGATAAGCTGATATCAATTGACTAACAGAAACCCTAAAAATTTTAAATTTGGGATTCAATTTTTGATACTATGAGATTTTGTATTTATGCAATTACAGACAGAGTACATGGTGGATATGAGTTGTGAAAGTTGTGTTAAAGCGGTGAAGAACAAGTTACAAACGGTCAACGGTGGGTGTATTGAGCTGGATGACATTATAGTTATGTGATTTTGTGGTGTTTTATGTGTTCAATATCTTGTTTGATTAAGCTGGTTGTGTTTGTTTTATGATCCTTTAGGTGTTAAGAGTATTGATGTGGATTTGAGCAATCAAGTAGTTAGGATATTCGGGTCTTCGCCTGTAAAGACTATGACTGAAGCCTTGGAACAGACGGGTAGGAAAGCCCGGCTAATCGGTCAAGGGTTGCCAGGAGGTTGGTTCTTGTTTTCGTTTGTTTTCTTTCGTATGCCTTTATGATTGCAACGTTTTTCACTCTCTTGTCTAAGTTATGAAAAAATTTGCTTAACTAATATGATTTTGTCTGATTTTAAAACTATTTGTTAAGATAAAATGTATAAATTACAGATAACACATAACATACGACGTAGATGAATAAAACAAGACAAAAACAAGGAGTTTGATAGTAGTAGTAGACTACAGGAGCGCTTACCGCATAGAAAAGAGTTGACTTTTATCGACCCATCTTTTTGTTATATTAGTTATGACCCATATCATTGCTTATGTTTATGCATATAGTGAGGCGTTGATTTGGGACTAGGGGGAGCCATTATTCTGATTATGTTATCTGGTTATGATTATCTAATCTTAGTCGGTCAAATAATGTTTCAAAACACATCCAAAACCGTGCTAAACTCTCTTGCTACCATTTCGCCATTCAGATGTCTTGATTTCTGCTGCTGTTGCTGAGTTCAAAGGCCCACAAATATTTGGGGTCGTTCGTCTGGCGCAAGTGAGCATGGAGTTTGCTAGAATCGAAGCCAACTTCAGCGGGTTGTCACCTGGAAAACACGCTTGGTCCATAAACGAATTTGGCGACCTTACTCAAGGTGCCGCGAGTACTGGGAAAGTATATAGCCCTGTTAATCATCCATCAGAAGAAAAGGTCAGTTTTTTATAAACATATCAGTAACTTTCATGAAGTCTATTGTAAGCTGTTTATCATATGAAAAAAATATTATCTTTAGGCGCTCGGTGACCTGGGAACACTGGAAGCTGATGAGAAAGGCGAGGCCTTTTACTCGGGTGTCAAAAAGAACCTTAAAATTGCTGATCTTATCGGTAGATCAATAGCAGTGTATGAAAACGAAGACAGAAGTGATGCTGGGCTTGCAGCGGCGGTTATAGCAAGAAGTGCAGGAGTTGGTGAGAACTACAAGAAGCTCTGCACCTGTGATGGCACCACCATTTGGGAAGCAACCAATGCTGATTTTGTATCCAGTAAAGTTTAACGCGATATAGTTTACTCGTTATCCATTATGATTTGGGAAACTTTGTATTCGGGTACCTGTCTGGTTATTATTATGGCTTAAAATATTTTCTCTGTTTTTCAACTTCTTGACTCGTTCGTGCAATGATATGGTAGTTTCTTGGATCCTTAACACTTTATCGCACGAAATTAGTGCAAGTGTTCTATATGTTGAAAGTTGAAACTGCATCAAAACTATGGTCCGAATTAAACGATCGTTATCGTCAAGCTAGTAGTTTACAAAATAACCTTTGTGAAATCTCACAAGGTAGCAATGACATAGCTTCATATGTCACAAAAGTTGAATCTAATTGGGATGAACTAGATGTATATAGATATACGATATATTTGTCTTCTATATATAAAACATATATACAAATGCATATGCATATATATAGTTCTGGTTAGAAATAATAAGTGCCTGAAATTTAAATACAAGTTTTACAAGTATGAACCGTTCTATCGTAGTTGGATCTGTCATATTTAGGTTGTTTATGTATCTCCTATAAGTGTGTGTTGGCTACATCCATCAGTTTCGTCGTCTTTATACCTTTTGAGATTGTGATACCAGTTAAATATCTAAAAGTTATCGTATCCACTGCAAGGAAATGGATTTCCTCACAATCAGATTATGGTACTTAGTTATCGTATCCACTGCAAGGAAATGGATTTCCTCACAATCAGATTATGGTACTTTTGGGAAAAGCCTGTGTTACAAGTCGTGCTTTATATAGCAAATTTTATTTTTATTTTCGTTTCTTTTTATTTGAAAGACACTCGTTTATAATCTACTAGTTTGAAGTTTATTAGTGTTCGGACTACAACTCCAAAAACCTTTTGTTTGTCAAGCAAATTTTGATTCAGCCTTTAAGGCATTTTGTCATTTTAGTCGGTTATTTGTATGCATGCACCATTGTAGAGTTTTAGACGCATAACCTTTTAAGCATTTCATTTTTAATATCTTCCCATTCTAATAAAATAAAAAGTACACATGCCATCAACACATTTATTCTCACCAAGTTTTTTCCGCCTATCTCTTTTATTAAATAATAATATTAATTATTAATATTATTTAATTCTTTTTTATATTATAATAATTTGTAATAAATTAAAAAAAAACTTTTTATTAATGTTATTTCTAAAAAAACAAATTTTTATAAAATAAAAAAATTAAAAAGTCAATCTTTTTTTAAATTACAAAATATTTAAAATTAAAGTTTTTAAAAAGTAAAATTTTTAAAAATAAAATAATTAAAATTAGGAGTTACAATAATAAACTTTTTATAAATGATATTTTTTAAAATGTTCTTTCTAAAACTAAATATTTTATTCTACTTATAATAAAAAAGATTTCAATCATGTCTTATATTAATATATCATTTTATTATAACAAAATTTATTTTATTTAATATATTTATTTATTCAACTCGTGTTTACTAAAGCTAGTACTCTATATATACACTAGCTTAAAAACCCATGTATTACATGGGTTGAATAAATAAATAAAATATTAAATATGATGAAAATTTATTAAGTATAAAATGATATTTCAATATAAGATATGATTAAAATTACGTATTACCAATAACCATAAGTAATAAAACAATAATATCAACTTTTTAAACTTTTATTTTTAAATTTTATATAAAAAAATTAAACATTTTATTTCAAAACAAATCGTATTAAAATACGTCATTGTTAAAAATTCCTTATTAGAACTCTCAATTTATTTAATTTTAGTTCATAAAAAACTTACTTTTTAAAACACCAATTTTAAAGTATTATATATTTAATAAATTTTGATGTGTTACTTTTTAAAACACCAATTTTAAAGTATTATACATTTATTAAACTTTGATGTTTTAGAAAAGAGTTAATTTTAATTTTACTCCCTAAGGTTTGACAAAAATAACTATTTTCATCCAAAAGATTAAAAACATCAATTTACCTCCAAAAGTTTCATAAGTTGTTTTAGTTTTAGTCCAAAAGTTTTATTAGTTTGGATTTAAGTTGAAACAATGATAAAACTTTTGGACTAAAATTGAAACAAATTATGAAACATTTGGAGGTAAATTGATGTTTTCAATCTTTTGAAGGAAAATGGTTATTTTTGTCAAATCTTAGGGAGTAAAATTGAATTTAACTCTTTAGAAAAAAATATTATTGTATAAAAATTGATTTTTTTTAGAAATAACATTAATAAAAGGATCTTTTTTATAATTTATTAAAGAACTGTTTTTAATCTAAAAAAAGTTAAATAATATTAGTAATTAATGTAATTATTTAAAAGTAGAGAGAATCGAAAATTTTTTGCAAAGAATAAATGTGATACTATCACGTGTCACTTATAATTAATCTATTATTAGAGTAAAAATATACGCAAATACTTCATTTACACGTGTTCGCCATATTTGAGTTAGCATACTATGTTGTAAATATGCCTCGCATCAATTGTTCAAAATATTTAATAACGACTGAGAGTTAAAACCAATGTAAATGCTTAGTTTTTCTTTTTTGCTCCCTCATTTTTTGTACGTTATGATGATGGTATTGGTACAAAAACCGCCGTTAAATGTCAATTCTTATATGTTCAATTCTTATACGCTCATACTTTAACAAATCAGATTATCGCTAACAAAACCGTTTTTACCTGTTCACAAAAAAACCTAATTCTACCGGTATTTACAACGAAGATATTTAACAATGGTACTCGAGCTTTTACTTCGCCTTAGACTCCAATTTGATTGAGTCTTCTCTCGATATAAAATACAAACTAGTGATTAGAATTTATCAAAAGTATTTTCTAATTCCTTTGTATTATATGAGTTATATAACTGTATCAGTTATAAATTTTTTATCGATTTAAATTAAAGATAAATAGTATTAAAAATATTTTCTCCGTATTGATCTAAGATCATGTAGTTGGATTGTTATAGGTTGGCACTGTGATGGGTGTGGGCAATTGGGCATAGATGGGTCATATCCTGTGAACGAAACTACTTCGTTAAATAGTTATGGTAGCATATACTAGCATGGTGAACCGGTGAACCGGTGAACTGGTGAACTAAAGTGTGGATCCCATGGCCACCTAACAAATTCATAAATGCAGAAAAACTGAATTTTATTAATCGAAACTCTTAGCTAGTAATAATTTCAACTAATAATTTGACTATCATCAATCTCAACTTTTGATTTTGATAACGATCCTCGTCTAATTATTCATTAATCCGTTAGCTTTTTATGACGTACAATATGACGTGGGTCGTGACGTGACTTATATTATAGTTACAATGAAAAATATAAATATATTACTCAATTCATTTTATAAAAGATTTTTTTAAAGTTATTCTTTATAATTATTGTCGCAAGTTAAGTAGCTTAAAGACAAATAGACACAAAAATTACATGATACACTCATATTTTTTACTTTAATTATGTTACATGTCATGTTGCATGACACGCCATGAGTAACATCACGTGACATATAATAATTGCGTATTATTGTTGTTAAACAACCTATTAGAAAATTTCGTAATACCTTTACATACAACTTTGTCGTTTCATAGAAATTTCGTAATACTCCTATTCTCTTTCTCCCTTGATAGTTCTCACCCACTCACCAGTCACAATCCCCGTTTTACCCCGCTCGTCCAGATGGTCTTCTCACCATCTCTTATAAGGTTTTCCTGCCGATAAATCTTATCTATATTGGTTGTGGGCTCTTTTAATATATTAACGTTAGAGATGGTCTTATAAAGAAACGGTCTTATAAGCTTATATAAACAAATGATCAATTTTTTTTTTACGAAGTCCAAAAAAAGTTTAGCTGCATTTAAACTTTTGGTTGTATTTTTATGCTTGTTATGTAAGTTCTTATAAACATTTAATGATTGTAATTTTTTATAAATTCTATCATTATAGGTATATAACATAATTACAACGGTTACAAAGAATATATCACCGTTTTAGTAAAATCATAATAAACCTTTATTATTTTTTACAAGTTTTAATATTATAATCTTTATGAATGTCATAAGTTAAAGGTGATTGTAGAAATATTTTAAAGCTCACGTTTGAAACATGACATATGGTGACAGCCATAAGACGAGTGGGCAAAGAGAGAGGGACGTGTGGCCCACTGCACCCGCAGGTTTCACGAGGAAATGCCAGAGCCAACTAGTCCAATTAAACCAAAAACATCAACCTACTCGCTAGTCACTATGTCGTAAACAAACCGAGCATTTAACAGATGGTTTATAAATCGCTTGACAGAAAGCTCGTTTAATAAATGAATGAATAGAACTGATAATTTCTAACACAACACAATAAGAAGTTAACAGGTTTCGTATTATTAGCATGTTGACAAGTTTAATACACACCTGTTAACATGTTAACGTACATGTTTATATTCTTAATTTATGTTAAATAACTACACACACTCCTATATGAATTATATTCAAAGGACAAAATATTAATTTCAATAAAACTCCCAAAATTAAGAGTTTACAACATTAAAAGCTTAACTTACAACTCTGAATTGACTCCCTGAAGCACCGATGGCCTTATTTCCTAATTGTTGTTCATGAGGGTTGGATACAATGAAAGGACACTCATCAGAACCTTAATTAAAGTAATCACTGAATTGATTCTCTAAAGCATCGAATAGCATTGTGCCCATTTACTCATTCAAGCATATCTAGACCCTTGATTCAAATTACTTACACAATCAATTCCTATTTCAAATTTTCAATATTTAACGTCAAGAAGCATGAAAACTGCCTTCTTCTTGTCGAATTAGGTGAAGATTGCGACAACTAGGGTTCTCAATTTTTAATCTCACATAGCTACGACTTGAATCTCCATGTAAACGTTGGTGATTATGCCTTCTTGTACTGTATTCACTCAATTGTATGTGATATCGATTGTTCTTGTTATCTTTCGACTAGCATCAAGGGGTTTATAGATACCCATAAAAAATTAATGTTTAGGGGTTGATTGGTTCAATTACACCTCGTTATCCTCTTTCTAAATCCATATTTAGTTAATTGGATCTTATGTTTTAGGGTAAGTTTTGCTAATATTTAGTTGCTACTAACAATAAATTTGAAAATTAATAAGATTTTAATTAGTGGGACGGATGTTGTGTTAAATTTTGGTTTTAACCCAATGAGCCACATTGTTGATTATCCCAGGTTTGGCTCCATCATTCCCTACAAAAAAACACAATGATACTTTTCTTGAAGAAGCTTGTCTTTATGGTGCATAGAGAGTTATTTTCTATGGATTTTGGACGCCATAGAAAGGCAATATCCTTTTTTAGAGTATCTTGGAATGCTTGAGGTAAATTTTCTCTCAACTTATTGTACAAGTGGACATCGACAATATGTCAGCTGGTTTACGAGACAGTTCTAGACGAGAGTGTCAAGTACCTATATATGTTTGAAAACATTTCACGTGAACCTTTCGACCTTGTTTGTGTTTGTATTATTCAAATGTACGAATGTAAATATATGGGTGACACATGAATCAAGTTATGGGTGTTTGGGAATGCTTAGCACCACCGATTATACACACCAGGCTTCGAGAAATGGTCCAACGAGATGGTGAGGGCAATTCATGAGAGGTGATAACCCACATCCTAATAATATTATGCTTGAGACGATAGCTTCTAAGGTATATGGTTCTCGCCTGCATTTTTCAATGTTGCATGTTTCAACAATGACATCAACATGTATAATCAATATTTACTAAACAACAATGTGCTCAATGGAACCATGCCTAAAAGTTCATTTCAATTAAATAGATAAAAATACATACATGGATGTATCTTGCTGACGGGGTATACCCGAACAAGGCTTGTGTTGTGAATATTTATACGTTTCCAGGCACTAAACAAAAAAGATTCAAACATGAAGCAACTCGAAAAGGACGTGAAACATACTTTTCATGTGCTTAAAAGTTACTGTCATACTTTGATACTTGACACGACCAATGCATCACGAAAAAATTAAAAAAGTCATGTACACTTGCATCATATTACATAATATGATCATGAATGACAATGGTTATGTTTACGTTTATTTCATGAAGACGAGCTTCCCCTTGTTCAAGATGTCTACAAAAAAAAGTGTTGAGATTGCCTGAGAACTACGTTCTCAAGAACCTTTCCACAACATATGAGTGGGTCTCGTTGAACATATTTCAAGAGTATACATACCGGCACTCGACATTGCAATGCTTTAAGAAAGAGTAAGAGAAATATTAGGGAAGATGATTTAGATTTGGGGGGGGGGGGGGGGGGGGGGGGGGGGGGGTAGTGTTTGGAAAGTTGAGAAAGATAATTAAACACATCCGTAAGAGTGATTCTAACCATCACACTCATTAAGATATGCGATGTTGTGTCAATATATGAGCCAAATTTAAATTATCATTTTAATTTATCCTGTTAATATTTTTAATGTAATTATTTTTAAACGCTTAAAAAAGTACTAATATTAATACAATACTTATAAACACGTTCAACATCGTGTGAACGTTGTGTGCAAATAAGTTTAACCAATGTTATGCATTTCTTCATTATGAAGCGATTCATGATTTTTTTGTTTCTCTTCGTGTCAACGACCTCGATCTATAAAAGTAAGGTGGACAACATCATCCTAGTTTTGGTAAGTGCACCAAAGAAAATCCCATTGTCCTCGAATGAATGCATTGAGGACGGTGAGGATGATGACAAATCCGTTAAACCACATTAACGAGTGATTAGAGGAAATTTGAGAGTACAATATGAGAGATGTGAAGAAGATACAAGTTGTTTAATATTTTATAGGACTAAATTACAATTTTGCATTGTATTTCAAAAAACCAATCATTTCAATTGCTCTTTTCTTATTCCCCAAAGGTACAACGCTCATAGTTTCAACCACAGTTAAGGAAACCACGCTTCGCTCATGGACCATGAGGGTGCTCAGTGGGTAGTGGACTGATGTGGCATCCTCATCACTCACACTCACTCACATTCATAGATAAAAACAAACATTATTTTCTTTTATCTTATGAGATAGAGAATGATCATGTCAGAGGGTAAAAGACTAGATAATATTATTGATAGATTTGATTATATTATATAGAGTTTACAATTAAACCCTATAAACATAAATGAGTCCGTGGGCTCAACCCTAATAATAATCATTACTAAACCCTAATAATATGTTCTAATACTCTCTCGCAGTCAGAACGGTAGAGAATCGGACTCTCAGACTATAAACAATAAAAGATAAACATAAAAAATAATAAAGAATAGTCTTGATTTCGGTCATAATTTCGGCTAAAATTCCATAATCTTGCAATCTTCAATCCAAATCATTAAATTCAATCCACAATATTAAATAATCATGTAATCGTGCGAGGGGCATCCAATGTACCAATGCGACAGCAGCATCGGGAGGCGTAGCGGCGGACTGTAGTCCTGCATGCGGCGCTGCAGAGGGTTGCGCAGCGGCGGAACATAGCCGAGCAGGCGGCGTAGTGGCGGAACGTAATCCAGGAGGTGTAGCAGCGGACTGTAGCCCTGCATGCGGCGCTGCAGAGGGCTGCGTAGCGGCGGAACGTAGTCCATCAGGCGGCACGGCGGCGGAAGGTAATCTAGGAGGCGGCGTAGCGACGGACTGTTGTCGAGCAGGCAACACGGCAGTGGCAGCATGATCATGTGGTTGATATTCCAAATCGAAAAGGTAAAAAAAAGAAGATGACACCCGGCGACCGTGCTCATGCGGTGGTGTCTCATACCGAAGGCCGATGACCGTGGCTAGGCGGCGTTCTTCGGTGGCAACGAACCGTGGTCTGGAAGAACAAATGAAAGAAAAGAAACAAGAAAGATGGGATATGGCGACGGGTTTTGTGTGGAACAAAGATTCGGGTTAAATGAGTTGAATCTAAAATCAAGATGTATATTTATTGAAACGAAAAAGATAAGAAAACTAAAAGCAAAGAGAATGGACAGGGTGGCGGCGGCACACCGTCCTGTCTAGGGTTTGAATGTGGTGGCGACGGCTAGGGTTATTATTATTATTATTATTAGAGTAAAATGTTATTTTCGTCCCTGAAGTTTTGTTAAATTTGTCATTTCAATGCAAAAACTTTTTTTTTTGCCATTTCAGTCACTGTAGTTTACTAAATATTGTCATTTTCATCCACTCCACTAACACCATTAAAACTCTGTTAAAACTCTGTTAAATATGAGGGTATTTTAGTCTTTTTGAACACCATAATTATCCAATTAAAACAAATTAATTAGTTAATATTCAATTAAAACTAAAAAACACATGAGACAACTAGCGAGACCAGACGCTTCGATTTAAAAGATTTGATTAACTCTAACCCATGTTGTTCGATTAGCTTTGTCGTGGGATTTCAATTAATATTCACGTTTTGTTCGAATGTGTATTGTTTTTTGATTGAGGTCTATTATGGTATTGAGGTTTGTTTTTGGCATGCTTTATTTGATTAAGATCTTTGAACTTGACAATAGCAAACCTCAACAAAACAAAACGTGACAACAGTAGACCTCAATCGAACAACAGTACACGTTCAAACAAAACATGAAGATTAATTGAAATATCATAGCAGATCTTAATCGAACAATATGTGTTAGAATTAATCGAAGTGACCAGTCTCATGAGTCCTTTCGTGTGTTTTTTAGTTTGAATTGAATATTAATTGATTAATTTGTTTTAATTGGATAATTAGGGTGTTGAAAAATACTAAAATACCCTCATATTTAAGGAGTTTTAACAGAGTTTTAACGGTGTTAGTGTAGTGGATGAAAATGACAACATTTAGTAAACTACAGTGACTGAAATGACAAAAAAAAAAGTTTTTGGATTGAAATAACAAATTTAACAAAACGTAAGGGACGAAAATGACATTTTACTCTTATTATTATTATTTTGTGGTAGTGCCACGAATATGAAGAAGGTAACTATACCCTAAGGCTCTGATAACACGTCAAATGATAAAATACCGAACGAATATTATTGATAGATTTGATTAAATTATATAGAGTTTACAAAGACATCTTAAAAACCTAAATGGGTTTGCAAGCTCAACCATAATTATAAATATTATTAAACTCTAATAATATGTTCAATTAATAGATCACACTCATACACCCGACTCAAAAAAAAAAAAAAAAAAAAAAAGAAAAAAAAAACACCCTTTTATACACAAATTAATACCAATAGCAATCTAGCATGGAGCGTATATAATCACAATTTACCCATGAATACATTTCAACCTCATAGAATACTATTTTACAACACTTCCACCATTAAAACAACAGTATTTACTCCACTATATATCTCACATGCTCCACCATGAAACAAAATACTTGTGGCTTCACTAATGAACATCATTTCAATGGCGACTTCATCATTTTCTCCACCACACCCATCATCCCAACTCGATCAACCTGCAACTTACACCACAACAATCACCAACAATGGCGGATTAGGGTTCACCTTTATGCAAATGGAAGAACTCAAACTACAAGCTCTAATCTACAAATACATGGAGGCCGGATTACCAGTTCCTTCACACCTCATCCTCCCAATTTGGAACTCAGTTCTTGCATCAATCACAGGTACTTCAATTCTCACACAATAATTCTCCATAAACCGTCGATAAATCTTTAATCGAGTGAATAATTCTTTAGGGTCAGGGTGCGATCGGAGTTTGTATGATAGTTATAAGAACACCATGGAAGCTGAGCCTGGAAGATGCAAGAGAACTGATGGGAAGAAATGGAGGTGTAGCAAGCAGGTGGTTAATGGTTATAAGTATTGTGAGAGACATTTGCACCGTGGTCGGAGCCGTTCAAGAAAGGATGTGGAAGGTGACTCCGGCACCGGCACCGGCAACGGCACCGGCACCGGCACCGGCACCGGCAACGGCACCGGCACCGGCACCGGCAACGGCACCGGCACCGGCGACGATTATAATGATGTATGAGTGTTATTGGGCGTTTGGTTGGAAGGAATGGAATGGAATTGAGAAACTAATATAATTTTCAAGTAAAATTGTGTTTGAGTGAGCAATTAAAAGTAAACCCAAGAGAATGTTTCATCTTAAATTTCCTTGGTTGTGGGATTTCAAAATCCTTCCACCTAGAGAGGGAATTTGAAATCCCACAACCAAGGGAATTTGAGATGAAACATTCCCTTGGGTTTACATTTCATTACCCACTTAAACATAATTTTGTTTGAAAATTATACTAGTTTCTCAATTCCATTCTATTCCATTCCATTCCTTCCAACCAAACGCCCCCTTAGAGGTAACAGTGTATATTGGGATTACGAGCAAACTTATGAAGAAGGTTGGAGATTGATATGGTTCTTGGGGACTCAAGTTGTTCTGGTTTTGTTTCTGGGTTCTGGATTCATATGCTACTCGTTAGGTTTATGTTTACGGTCGGTAAAGTGCGGTATATAGTTGGTGAAATGAGTTTATTTTGTTGTATACGGTAGTTTACTTGTCAAATGGTGTATGGAATGCAGGACTTTCTATAGGAAAATTGCGAGAATAACCGTTTGACGTACAAACGGTTTTACAAAAATGGTTAATGATTTTTTTATTATATTATTTTTTCCCACCAATCAAAAGATGCCATGTAGCCTCACATCCCTGAGCTAGTGATACCTATTCGTGTTGTATTTTTGTATGGCTAACTAAACGATACGCAACCAAGTTGTATCGTCGAAAAAAAAAAAAAAAATCGCTTGCGAGGGATACCAAATAAATATGTATCGATAGTGTATCGCTGGTAGTAATATACAACCCCTCTCATGTCGCCAAAATGATTTATTGTAATATTTTTAAGATTATTATAGTATTCTCCTAAAATACATCTTAATATTGAATTTATATCTTTAATTTTTTAAAAATTAAAGTTTTATAGATTTTTTTAGAGATTCTTGATAAGATGTTACTAGTGAATAGTGATGGTGATTTAAGATTACAAAAATGATACGCAAGTAGTGGTAGATAAGATTTTTTGGTGAGCTAAGGGTGGAGTTGTCTGGTTTTGAGGGAGAGATGAGATGGAACATTAATAACCGTGGGGTTGGAACTTGCAAGCATGGTCCCAAGTAGTGAGGCTTTCTCTTTTTGTTTTTTGTTTTCTGTTTTTTTTTTGTTTTTATATATTTATTTTTGTTTTTATATTTTTAATTTTGTTTCACCACAGGAAACCTTTTGTTTTTGCAAAGGTTGAAAAAGCCAATTTGTACTCTCTTTTCTCCTGTCTATCTCTTGGATTCTTACTAAGGTGTTTGAGAAACCTACGGTTTATGCATCGCTTGAAACTAGTTTGAAATACTTTTACTTGTTTAAATTAAAACTTAAAATTTTAAAATATATAAAATTAAAGCCTAAAATATAACGTATTTTCTAACACTTAAATTTCACTATGAGCACAATATTTAAATTGATGATAATCATATGGCCATTTGCACAATTTCTAATATAAGAACAACTATTATAATGTAAAAGTATTCACAAATTAGAGAAAATCTGTCTAGCCCTAATTTAATTCGATAGTTTATAAATTCTATATGATTCTTTGTAGGTTAGAAATATTTTTGTTTTTGTTTATATATATGTGTATGTTCAAGAATTAGAGGATGTGAAACATCATTATCAAGATAGGGAGCATAGGTTGTTGGACTCTTTGGCATCTGCCAATGCAGAGTTAGAGCATTGGGAAAGCTTTATTGGGGCCGCGGAAGAGGGGGGGAAGGCGCCCCCTCTGTTTTTTTCACCAGTAGTGTTAAATTTTAGTCCGATAGTGTAAATTTTTGGCCGGGTAATGTAAATTTTTATATAAATATCGAGTTCGCCCCCCATAAAAAAATTAATTTCGCCCCCGCCCCTCTTACGAAATAGTTCAAGCTCCGCCACTGAGTTGGAGAAAGGCAAAGCCGCCCTTGACCAAGGCTGCCTAAGAAGAAACAATTTTAGGAGGATGAATCCCGTATGAAGACCGCTATGGGTCAATTATTACTGGCAAACCAAGTTCTCAAGAAGGAACTTGACTGTGTTACCGAAGATAGGAGATGATTGATTGGTGAGGGATTTTATTATATTGCTCAGCTATTACATCATAGCATCGAGTTCTTGTCTTTACTAGCTATCGTTCAGAAGGCTGCTCATAAGCTCAGCTTGTTTGTCGGACTCAAGGCTAGATATCAAGGGTGCTATAAGAATGAACCTTTGGATAAAGTTGCTTACTATTGCCTGAATGCTAGAAGAGCTTTGAAAAAAACCAAGTACCCCTACCTCAATGCGGTAGCTGGTTGTTTTGACAAACCTTTGTCTATTATTATGGATTACGACCAGTTGTTATGTCAAAGAGTTCTACTCCTTTAATAGTCCCTCATGGCCAGGTTAACCTAGTTTTTGTTCACTTTTGTTTGGTTTTACCTCATGGCCTTTACCTTTGTCCTATACTCCTAACTCCTATTCTTCTAAGACTCTTCGATTTGCTAGCTTTGGATCTATATATAAATTCTCCATTTTAAAAACTTTATTTCTTGCAATAAGTTGAATTCTCATTTTGTTTTTTATTCTGTTAGTTATCTAAACATAAGCGATTACCATTTACAGATTCTATAACTCGTACCTAGGTACCTTTTCAAATTTTGCATTGTGATTTGTGAACGTCTCTAATACTAAGTCATACAAGTTACAGATATTTTATGGTATTAATAGATGACTTTACATAGTATATTTAGGTATATCCTTTAAAATTCAAATCTGAAACTTTAACCAAGTTTGCTCATTTTCACATATACATTCAAATTCAATTTCATATGAAAATCCAAGCCTTTCAATGTGATATGGGCTGAAATTCGATAATCACAATTTTAGAAATTTTTTCACCAAACATGGCATTCACCTTTGGTTTTGGTGTTCCCATACATCTCAACAAAACGGAAAATCAGAACGCATTATTCGTCACTTAAATGAAATCATGTTAACTTTTCTAACCCATTCATCACCCCATCTTCGTTTAGGTTGAAAGCACTTCACACCACATCTTACCTCCATTACATCCTACTGACCAAACTTCTTCAATATCTCACTTCCACGACTATTCTTTATCAATGCACTCCCAGTGCGATCACCTACATGTTTTTGGTTGTTTATGCTATCTGAGTGTCCACTCATGCCCGTAGACTTCACACTCGTTCAACTCCATGTATCTTCCTTGGATACCCGACTAATTACCGATGGTATTGTTGTCTTGAAATCTAAATGGGCAAAACAATTTTTTCTAGGCACGTCACTTTTGACAAGACTCGATTTTCATTTGTCGATCTTTCCCAACTAGCACCAGATGACACTTTGTTAGATCCATCTCCATTTATATTTACTTAGCCCACTACCCCACCCGAACTGCATAGTCCAAAAGCCCACACAACTAGTTCTACCATTTGCTCACAAACCACTTCTATCCATGACCCATCATCACCTTTCGCCCCATCACCTTCACACGACATCCCGATGCTTAACAATTACCAACCCTCCTGTCCCAACTCCCATCTTGGCACTTCCCTGCTAAACACCAAAAACCAACACTCAACCTATTCATCCACCGTTCCATAGTTTTTTATCCTTTAATACCCTACCACCTTCACATCGATACCCACTACTTTACCATCCTTTAATCCATTACCCCTCCTTATTTGACTCATCTCTATGCGAACACGATTAAAAGCCAGTATAACCAAACCTCGAATACCGTTTAATCTAAATGCCAAAACCACCCTTAATCTCACCTTTACCTAAATCATATTTCTCTGCCCCTTACTGACCCAAACTGGAATCGTGCCATGACTAGCGAATATGAAGTGTTATTTGAAAACAATACTTGGAAATTAGTACCGAGACCTAGCGATGTTCCATCACCAAATGCATATGGCTTTTTAAAGATAAATTTCACTCTTATGGCACGTTGGAATGATACAAACTCAACTTATTGTTAATGGCAAAATTCAAACCGTCAGCATTAACTGTGATGAGAGGTTTAGTCTAGTGGTCAAACCCACAACTATACTTATGGTTCTTAGCCTAGTTGTCTCAAGATCTTGGTCCACTCACCAATTAGATGTAAAAAATGCTTACCTGAATGGCAACTTGAAAGAGATCATTTATATGTTTCAAGAACCTGTCTTTCTTAGCTCCACACTAGCAAAGTATGTTTAGAAGTTAAATAAAGATCTTTATGGCTTAAAACATGCCCCTCGGGCTACGTACCAATGCTTTGCAAGATACATCATGAAATGTGGTTTTAAAAGTAGCATATGTGATACATTATTGTTTATTTACTACAAAAGAAATCAGATGTCTTACTTGCTACTCTATGTGGATGATATCATCCTCATGGCAGGCAATACTCCGTAGTGTCATTCATTCCCTATCAACCGAATTTAAGATGACCGACCTTGGCTTGCTACATCATTTCCCTGGCATCATGGTTCAAAAGAAAAATGGAGGATTTTTCATTTCTTAATCAATTTATGTCACTTATATCTTATCAAGAGCTAATTATCCTCATGCATGCCAGTTAGTACACCGGTAGAAATGGGCTCAGAGTTTAGCACTATAATCGGTTCAAATTTCAGGATGGGTCTTTTTATCAAAGCATAGCTAATTATCCTCATGCAAGCCAGTTAGTACACGGTGGAGAGGAAGCCTCAGATCCACCTTGCAACGGAATCCATCGACAGTAAAAGCTAATGGGGCTCCGAGAAGATTGCCAAAGATGTTGGCCAAACAAGTCTAGAAGAGGGTATACTGTTCATTTTCCGCGTCTCATAAGCCTTGTTATAAGTTAAGCTAGTAAGTTTGGTTATCTGATCTTTTATCATGTTGTTCTCAAATTTATCTCCGAACTAAATGTATATGCAACTACTTGTATTGCGCAGCTTAATGGAAAGAGTTAAAGGGTATTTGAAAACTACACAGGTTCAAAATTACTTAGAAGAGTTTAGGGGCTCAAAAAAAAAATTAAAAATAAAAAAATAAATGTATCTTAAAACTATTTTCTAAAATGAAGTGTTGTAATGCTTACTAGGATATACTCTACGAACTAATTACTTAGTAAATTCTCTAGCTTGTGAGATGTATTCACCGAGTATAACATAATTTTCTATATAATGATGTAATAATAAATGAATACAGTGTTCATGCATCCTTAAGAACATAGAAATAATAAAAATTAACAACCAACATATTTGGACAAAACAACTTATTTTGCTACAAAGAGTTTTATACTTATAAAACTATTAGTTATTGTTAAGAAGAGCTCTGAGAATATTATCCCCCATTCCATCCGCGAAAGCAAATGTGTGGCCTGCGCCAACGACCTCATGATACTTGATCCATCCAAGTTGTCGCGCTATATAGCGTTGCAGTGTCACCGGCACAATCCTATCCTCATCACCCATCCATAAATGAACAGACCCATTGCTGTTGTTAAATGGATTTTCAAGATCCAACGGATCAAAGTCCCATTTACCGAACCCAATGTTCAAGTCACGATGGACGGACTCAAATTCTCCTTGTTGTCTTGATTGTGTTTTCATGAACTCTGCCTTTAAGACACAAAAAAAGAGTACCATAAGCATATAAATATATATATATATTTAGTACTGCTCCTCCTCAAAGAAATACTAGCTTAATTAACTTCATAAAAGAATCTATATTTTTCTATCTGTTATTATTAGAGCATAGTGAGTTGATGAAGAGATTTACCTGATTTGGATCTGTGATAGCGGAGTTAAGTTTTGCGACAACTTGAATGTCTGCAGGAGAAAAAACAGCAGGGTTTTGAGCAATAACAGAAAAGCCAGGAAACCATGATTGAGTGTTCCACCAGTAGGTGAGCCATGGTAGGTAGTGAGCCACTCGCAAAGACCATCGATCCTGTTGAAGTTGTTGTGAATATGCTTCGTTGGTTAAGTTTGAAGGCAGGTTATGCCACCAGTAATTAACTGCAGGAGAAATAAGAACCGCCCCTGCAAGCCTGTTTCATTATAACATAGAGATATAAAAATCATACAAAACTATTATACTACAATGTAGCTATAAAACATACAAGACTATCAAGTTTTTAAAACATACCTATGAGGGATGTATTTTAGACATGACCAAATGACTTCCCCACCCATAGAGAATCCAGCTACATAAAACTTTTGTCCTAGGTTCAATTCATCAGCAAGCTCCTCGATATCTAGTGCTAAGCTTTTCACCGTTCGCATGGGGTCAGGTTCACTTTCTCCATAACCAGGCCTATCTAATGCAACAATATGCACTCCAAGTTCTTCAATAACAGCCTGGAGAATATTCGTTATCATTAATTCATTACTCACAACATAAAAATGAAATGAAATAGATTGAGGAATTAAGAAGCGATGCATACCGGCGAGGCTGAAAATGCAAAAGGATCATGGTACTTGCTGCAATCGAAGCAGTGGACATATATTATTTTAGATTTAGCTACATCTTTTGAAACACCGTATTCTCTATATGATAAATGTCTTCCGTCACGAAGCTTTATCCTTGGGGAGGTAAGAGGAAGACCATCCGGAGATCCCAACTTCCTCGGAGGTGGTGGAAGAAAAGCCCATGCACAATACTCCACAAACAAGACGAGTAGCAATATCTTCAGAACTCCTGAAGGCAGTTTCATAATTTAATTAATAATGCGTTCAGGACATTGTTAAATATATATTTCACCTTTCAAAAGAGTGATATTTACAAATGAAACCCACCTGAGTAGGAATACAATTTGTATTTCTTGGTTGTAGAAAGAATTTTGTTCGACCCATCAGACATTGTTGCTACTACGATCAACTGAGATTTTGTAACCGGATATTAGCTGTGAGCCTGTGAAGCTTGAAGTGTCAAGATCGATGTGAAGTTGTAAAACACTACAAGTATTAAGAAAGAAAGCAAAGAGATAACTGTGGTGTTTAAGCTTTGGGCTTTGGGATATAAATACTTCCATGATGAAGAAAAAAACAAATCTAGTGGATCCCATAACATGAAGCTTACAGGAAGGGTCCTTTTCTTTGATTGACCACATATTCTAAGTATATGGGTTTCTTTTTTGTCGTTCAAAATTACTAACTATCACTTTGTTAATTTTAAAGTATATCATAGGCTTATCATTTTAATACCACACCATGCCATACTTGACCGCCCTATATTCTTTATGGACTGATATCCTCTCATATAACAACTTCTTTGGTTAGCTTCAACCTTTATTAATTTTCTAAATTGTTTAACCTTTTACTAAAATTATGGTGGGACGATCCATGTTAATTCAAGAAAGTTTGCACATTTATTTTTTACTTTCAATCAACTGTAAATAATATTGATATTTTTTTCATCCTAAACTTCAATCTAATAAAGGTTTTGGCTATGAGATAATTTTGCATCTGCTTAATTTGCGTCTGATGCTAAATGATCACTTCCGTTGGTATGATTGACCCCATATATATTTTAAGTCGTTGGTTGTTCAAAATTATCAACCACCACTTGATTGCCCTCCATTCTTTAACTCTACATATTCTCCCATATATATTGCAATTTCTCCATCATGTTGGTGGAGGTAAATTAAAGAATAATATTTGGAATGTCCTTTTATTTTAACAACATCATTTTTTCTAGATGGTTCAAAACATCATTTTTTCTAGTTTGTTTCTAACAAACTTTATTTTTGTTGGAAAAGTTTTCAATAATTTTCTCGCAATTAAATTTCCAACAAAAATTAGGGTTCAAATTTCTAATATTTTTCTAACAAAGTTTAATTATTAGGGTGATGTTATATATACCGTATCTATATTATTTTTACTTATTACACTCCACCCTTCAACTTTTTAAAATAATTACTTTTTTTTAACTTTTCTATTTAACACATCACCCCCTTAATGTGTTAAGATAATAACTTTTATGTTCTCAAATTTATTTTGTTCTTTATTTTTTATTTATCTAGCATATGTTAATCTATTAAATATATTTATATAAGTGATTATATATAAATTTTTGATAAAACCAATCTGAGCACGAGATCTATTAAGTCAAATCTACCCGAGTTTGGGCCTTGTTTTGCTCCTTTACACATTTATATAGTGCAAATAATACGAAACACATACAAATGTTTTCTAAAACATTTTTTAATCGTTTTAATAAAACTTTTAGACTTGAAATAATTGGTGAACTTTTGGATTAAAATTAAAACAAATAATAAAACTTTTGAAGGTAAATTGATATTTTAACTTTTTGGAGGAAAATGATTATTTTTGTCAAAACTGACTAAGCAAACCCGAATTAAACTTTTTATTTTATTTATTAACAACTTTATGACAAAAGAATTATTCTTAATTTGTAAAAGTTTAAACAACTTCTGATAAAAACCATATTTATTTAAATATGCACAAAAAAAAAAAAACTAATGAAAATCATATTTACAAACTCCAATATGATTATAGAATCTAATGCAATTATGAAGTTCTGTTTACATGTTTAACCACAAAGATAAAAATACAAGAGCATTCAGAGTAGATTTTTTAAAATTATGTGAGTAGAATTCTTATTTTTTATGGAATGGTTGTTATTGGTTGTAAGTGAAGAAGATAGAAAATGCTACTGTTTATCTGTAAATTTAAAGAATCACTGTTCAACATTATAAATTTTTTAATAATTTTAAAAAGTGATTGTGAGTGTAGGAGAGAAAAAAAATAATGATAAAAATATAAAAAGTATTATACAGTTGAATAGAAAAGAGAAAAATAATGAGTTTTAATGTAATTATAAAAATAAAAATAAGTAAGCTGGTGTGAATGCTCTAAACAAAACTATGAAAAAAGATTGTTTGGATACCAAACTTAGAATAAAAAAACTTGCCAATCTGTCGTTGCATCTCTTCCTTCATTTTTTGTTGTGTTTGTTCTTGCATTTGTCATTTTCGGTTTTCCTACATTTATAGTTATTGTTCATGCATTTATCATTGTTATTGTTGTTCATGCATTTGTCATTGTTATTGTTGTTCCTGCATGCATTTCTATTGTAATTTCATCAAAGGTTCAATTACAATATAACATCCACCCTCAAACGTACATGATGTTTGGATTGTTATCATTTATTTAGTTAAAAATTGTAGTCTTTTTTAACATGATAGTTAACGTAAAAACTGCAGCGTCAACTCCTTGATTGTAGATGTGTTCTTGACTAAGAGCATGGTTCGTTTGGCTTTAAATAAGTTGTTTTATTTTATATATCTTTGTCACGAATATAGATACATTGTTTGTATTATTGGCTGAATTGGATGTGTAAAACCGAATGGTGTTTAGGCTAAGTATGGCTATGGAAATCCTGCTTCAATGTAAAACAATGTGGCTTTCCAATGCCTCATATTGGCTACATGCCCCAAGGGGTTGAGAATCACAAGGCAAGTTATAGCAACGTACACATGACGAAGCCTTAAGTAAATAGTCTAGCTTTTCTTAGTTTTTGGTTAGAAACTAAAGGTGGGCTAACTAGTGTCTATAGTGGTTGTTGTATTTTGAATGCATTGCAAATAGTTTATGGTTACAAAGTGGGATTCGTATTGACACAACCTTAATATTTTTTTCAAAATCGAAATATGTAAACACATCACATCCCTAGGGAGGGGCGAGAGAGGCGACCGTATAGAGCCAAGTCTCCCAAGGGGCCCGCCCAAAATTTGAAAAAAAACATATATATGATAATTTATATGAACAAAATCCTCAATAGATCATTAAACTATTTCATACTTTAAATTGTTGTTTTCCTTCGTGTGGTTTTGCCACATTTGATAATTTCATCCAAAAAATATTTTTTTTTTTGCATTTGGTTATCCTAAGATTTTAAAATTTTGCTATGTTTATTCACAAATGTGAACTTCGTTAATTTAAAATGCTAAACCATATATCATTAAAATGGGTAATTATGTAATTTTGCTTATAAGCAAAATTCTAATTACCTTTTTGCATTTGGTTATAAGCAAAATTACATAATTATCCCAAACCTCTTTAACTTTTAGTGGGAACACATATTCTAACTTTGGTTAACAAAAAGGATACATGATCAAATAAGCAATTACTGCAAAGTTACTATGACATAAGTATTAATTAAATAAAATGGTTGATGAAATGATGGTAGTCATTGTTTAGTTAAAGAATGAGGGGCAGCAAGTATGGCATGGGTAACCCTATGAATATCAGATAATTCTATACAAAATTAAGGCCTTGAAGACTGAATAACAATCCATAATTCTTTTCTATACAAAATTAAGGCCTTCAAGACTGAATAACAATCCATAATTCTATATATTTTATCAATATGAAGGACTAGTTTAAAGTTTTTAATATGTACTCTCAATATTAAAGTCTCAATATAGTCTCTCATAGGGCTGTAAACTAATCGAACGTTCAGTGAACAGTTTGTAAACCGTTCGGTGGGAAGTTCACTCACGTTCGTTCGCTCGATAAATAAACGAACATGAACAAAAAGTTTTGTTTGTTAACTTAAAAGGACGAACATGAACAAATGTTGTGTTCGTTTATTTGTGTACGTTAACGTTCGGTAAGGTATTCGTTTATGTTCGTTTACATTTGTTCATGTTCGTTTGTTTATATTTATTCATGTTCGTTCATTAAATATTAACTTACATATTTTATAACTTTTATTTTTAATTAATCTACCTAACTTATTTTTTTTTTAATCAGCCTAACCTCTATATTTTATAATTGTTACATGCATGAGTGTTCAGCAATATGTTTGTACGTATTCATGTATATGATCATTATATCAAGCGTTTAACTTTAAATAACATATGGACATTTGTGTTGATGAATTGTTCGGTTTGTGTTTATGAATGGTTCAGTTTTGTGTTCGTCAACCATTCCGTGAACAAGCTCAATTCCTTAACGAACAAACACGAACAAGAATTTCCGTTCAGTAATTGTTCGTGAACCGTTCGTAAACACTTTCAATTCTTAAACAACGAATATGAACAAGGCGCTCATCGGTTCGGTTTGGTTCGGTTCCGTTTGGTTCGTTTACAACCCTTGTCTCTCATATATTTAAGTACTTTCTCATGATACTAGGAAAGTATTTAATTTTGAAATTCAGTAGCCAATAAATTTTTCTTTAAAATCTTATATAACTTAAACATATTTGTGACTATAACATTATCTCAAATAAGATGCTAAATATTAACGACTAATTATCAACCTAAGCTAATAGATTTGATATGACCATCTAAAATTTCATTCTTTTAGAAGTCCTTGTTGAGTTAAAGTATGGAGGGCAGTCAAGCATGGCATAACACAACAATATTAAACTTAACAGATTGTCACGTGGAGGTTAATAATTTTGAACGACAAAATAACCCATCGACGTGGAATATATGTGGCCAATGATATCAAAGAAAGTGACCCCAAGCAACCTATTTATATCCCAAAGCCCAAAGGTTAAAGGCCACAACTATCTCTTTGCTTTCTTTCTTAATTAATACTTGTAGAGTTCTTACAACATCATATTGATCTCAATCACTTGATCTTTACTGCTAATTACCACTTACATCATCTCAGTTGATCGCAGCAGCAACAATGTCTGATGGGCCCAACAAAAATCTTTCGGCAACCACGAAATACCAATCGTATTCCTCAGGTGATTCTCTTAATTTCATTGGTTTTAAATATACATGATGAATGTTGTTCTGAACCATAACTTTGTGACTGGCTACAGGAATTTTGAAGATATTTCTACTCGTCTTGTTTGCGGAGTTTTGTGCATGGACAACTTTCCCACCACCTCCGAGGAAGTTGGGATCTCCCGATGGTCTTCCTCTTACCTCCCCAAGGATAAAACTTCGCGATGGAAGACATTTATCATATAAAGAATATGGTGTTTCAAAAGATGTAGCAAAATCTAAAATAATATATGTCCATTGCTTTGATTGTAGCAAGTATCATGATCCTTTTGCATTTTCAGCCTCACCGGTTGATGTAAGGGTGTTGGAACGACAATATAAATGTTTAAATGTCAAATATTACGTATTATTAGTCGTTTATATGCATGAGATTAAGTTGAAAAAATCAGTAGAATGAGGCCCAGCGTAGGCTACGCTGGGGAGTTTTTTGAAACCCTATAAAAATGTATTTTACTTATCTTTTAGCAACCACTTGCCCCCTATTCGACCAAATACGCTTGGAGACGATTTTTGGGCGTTCTTAGACCACCAAATCACCATTCCAACCTTCACAAACATAATTCGATCATCCGGAATGCAAATCAACAACGATTTTGAAGATCATTCAAGAACGATGAGCGGCTAATCTTCTCGTGATCGATTTCGGGTATTAGGTTTTGAGTGATTAGGTTTTTGTTTATGTTTAACTTTGTTGGGATTAAACTTTAGAACCTATTAAGTTCTTTTATAAGACTAACTTGTGTTTTGATTATTTAAACAATGATTTTGGTTAACCTTTATTGAATGTCATTTAATTTTTCGGGAATTACATGATTGCAAGTTTTGGTTTCTAATTGAATTGGTATTGTGTATTAAGACCTATTAAGTCTTGATTATTGATATCACTTAATCATTACACGTTTAGAATCCCTATTAAGGATTTTCTATCAAGTTAAATTAAACGATTACCGAAAACTAAACCTAGATCCGAAGTTGATTGCTTTTTCTTATAATTGTTTTCTTAATCAAGTTTGAATCTTTTCAATTTGTTTTAGTAGTTAATTTGATAATCATTCTAAAAATCCAATCTTTACAGCCAAGAGGCACTAGTTTTAAGTAATTTCGTAATTCGGTTATTCGTTTTCATATAAATCGATTCGCAATACGCCGACCACTAATTCCACAAGGATCGACAACCCTACTTACCCTAACTAGTTTAAGGTGAATAGGAATACATAATTAACATCTTATTTGGTTGATACTTTGACATCGATCAAATTTTGGCGCCGTTGTCGGGGAATCGGTGCGCTTGGTGTTTTGTTAGTTAATTTGTTTTAAATTTTAGTTTAATTATTTTTGATTTATTTGCTTTTATGTTTGTGTTACGCTTGGTGTTTTTCAGTGTGTAGGTGACAGGTTGCATGCATACTCGATATTCGGGTAGGGTTGCATGCAGTATACATCGATCAGTTCGAGGTAGGAATTCACCACTAGTATTTGATCCAGAGATAGAGAAATCAGCATGGTATAATCGGTTCTTCATCGATCAGGGTTACCGACTACATCAATCTCACAAGCTATTGATCAAGCAGCTGATAGTTCGTCTGATTCGACGCTATGGATAATCCAAATAACCAACCACCTCAAAATCCAAACTTTCCTCCTAATAACCAAGATCAAAACCCAAATCCACCGCCACCACCAAATAACAACCGCAACAATAACCGGAACCAACCACCACCCAACAATAACATGAATCACAATAACTCAACCAAGGAGACGAATTGATCATGTGAGCATGCATAGTGTTCATACGGTGTGATGAAGATTATGAGGATGAGTGGAACAACAATGAAGAGCCTTATAATGATGCCAATTATGATGCTGGGACGGAAATGTCGGTGGAGGTGATGGACACATGGAAATAACAATTGGGGGAATCATCATCACGGGTGGAATGCACCACCTATCAACCAACAACGAGGTAGGGCTAATAATAATGTCAACCAACCAAGAAGACATCAAAGAGCTCAAGCACAAGGTGTGGATAGCCATTTCAAACCGGCTATCTCTGAAAACCCAAAACCTATTGCACCTCCAAATCGTAGAGGAAGAGCTTTTGATGTACGCCCTCATTATCTCACTATTCTTCCTGCATTTAGAGGCACTGCAACAGAAGAACCATATGTGCATCTTGCTGAATTTGATGCCATATGTAGCACTATTGGTGGAAACCATTTCACACAAGATGAAGTGAGGCTGCGATTGTTTCAATTCACTTTGAAAGATAGAGCTAAACAATGGTTCCTCACCTTAGCTGATAATAGTATTCACACATGGCAATAAATGCAACAAACATTTTTGGATGAATACTATTCGATGGGTAAAACTAGTGATGCAAGAGATGCTATCCGATCCTTCCAACAACAAGCGGGTGAGCAGTTTCATGAAGCATTTACAAGGTTCAAGGAACTTATCCGCATGTGTCCACATCATGGAATTGCACGTTGGGAATTGATAAAGGCTTTCTTAGATGGATTGACAAACGAGGAAAGGAAGTATTTGTATTCCACAAGCAATGGCACATTCCTTTCTAATCACGAAGATGCCGACTGGGAATTTTTAGAAAGAATGTGTAGAAACTCCAAGGCACAAGCCTCCGCCAGTAGATGATCTAAACCTAATTCAGCAAAATCAACAATGGTTGATTATGAGACTAATGAGCGAATTGCAGCATTAGAGAAACAATTGGCAAGGTTAGGGCGAACAGGTGCAAAGGAGGTTGCAAATGTGGGATATAAAGTATGTGAAGAATGTGATGAGTTGGGTCATATTGGTGAGTCATGTCAATTGGTAATAGGAAGAAGTGAGAAAGTTAATCAAGTTTATGGAGATAGAAAACAATTCGATATGAATTCCAATACCTATCATCCCGGGTTGAGAAATCATTCTAATTTCAAGTATGGGAATGCTTCAAATCAGATAAACCCTAATTTTCAAGGTAATAATCAAGGTGGTCAAGCATATCAAAACAGATCACAAGGGAATTATAATAAAAGTGGTTATCAAAGAGCCCCATATTCTCAAGCAAACAATCAAGCAAACTACAATCATGGGAGTCAACAAGGTAGTTCATCACGAAACTATCAAGGCAATTCGCAATCTGGAATAGTTGGTGGTGGAGAGTCTACAAATGCAAAGTTGGATGCTTTGATGAATATGATGAAAGAGAATATGCAAGAGATTAAGCGGGAAAATGAAATAAGAGACAAAGCTATTGAAGCATTAAACAAACAAGTGGGTCAATTGGCAGAGGACGTGGCTCAAATCAAAAGAAATCTCGGGAAATTACCAAGTGACACTACAATCAATCCACAACATCAAGGGCCAACCACAAAGGACATGAGAAATGTTCATATTAATTCGGTTAGTATCCTTCCTAACTCTAAAACTTTTAATGATAACTTTACTTCTGTTTCATAAGTTGTAGGTAAGGAAGATGAAGGTGATGTAGTGGAAGAGAGTGACCCTGGAGCACCTATTATTTCAATCAAAGTGGGGAAACTAAAGATAAAAAGAGCACTCTTGGATTACGGAGCAGGTGCTAGTATTTTGCCAGGTACATTATATGATCAGTATGACTTTGGTCCTTTAGAGGAAGTAGACACCACTGTGGTGTTAGCTGACTTGACTCAGAAATGTCCTCGGGGGATGGTAAAAAATGTCATAATCAAGTTGGGAGAATTTTACTATCCCGTGGACTTTATGGTGCTTGATTATGCACCACTAAGGACAAATGAGCAACCAAAGGTCATATTGGGTCGACCATTTTTAGCAACTGCTAATGCTCAAATCAACTGTCGGGACGGAACAATTGACATGACCTACGAAACCCGTAAGTTAAGATTTGATGTATTTTCCAAGTCAATCAATTATTTTGTTAATGATAATGTTTTTGTGGCAGATATGACTAACGTGTGTGTTCCTACTTGCATTTCACATGTATGTGGGGACATCAATTTTGAGAATTGTTTTAAGTATGACAGGGATAAGCATGTAAACTTGAAGGAAATGGTAGATTTAAAAGATGATAAAGAACCAATTATGAAGGTAGAAGCAAAAGATGAGAAGCCTAAAATTATGAAAAAAGTTGGCGATCCACTTGATCCTATAAATGGCGGTGTTGAGGCATTGATGTTTGGGCAAAAATACGATTTAGTGAAAGACCCACTGGATCATTTGAAGAAAATATATTTGCAGAATACCGGAGACAAGCATCCTACTCGACCACCATGAGTGGTCGCAGGTACGGTCTGGCTGAAGACCTAAAACTTAGCGCTAATCGGGAGGCAACCCGACATTGATTTTTATGCTTTATGTTTAGTGTTTTTTTAAGTAGTTTGTGCTTCTATTTTGGTGGTGTTATTATTATTATTTTTAATATGTGTTGGGAATGGTTATGTTTTTATGTGGGTCGGTTCAGGTTGGAAAGTAGTTTGTCTTGATTAATTGGATAAATTGACTTGCAAAGAAAAATTCACACACTTAACTTAAATACCATACATTGAGGACAATGTATCTCAAGTGTGGGGATGAGAGAAATTTGAAAATTTTTATTGTTTGAAGCAATCTAATCTAACACGAAAACGACAAGCATACCAATTGATTCTTGACATGTTGATTTAATGGTTCGTAGTCATGGTCTAATTCTAAGATAGCAAAAATAATCAGGTTTAACAGGCTATTGGTGTAATAAAAACATGCACACATCGGCAACCTTATTTGCCATTTGGTGAGAGTTGAAGCCTATTAGATTGTTAGTTCACATACAAATTTATTCAATTGTCGAGTGTAGGTCATATGATTCGTTGTTTCAGAACTTGTGTGATTTGATGCATGCTGAGATGATAGACTTGATAAATACACATAAATGATAGAGGCAATTTAGGATTTCCTTTTTCTTTTAATACCATTTCTTGTTTTACCACCTTACCTGAAATTCACCATAGTAACCACTTTCGAGCCTTATACCGTTTATTTTGACAAACCCATATCTTTACAGCCAAATCAATTTTTGTTTCCAAGTTGACTTACCACTGTTGATAATATTAGTATTAATTCAGTAATTGTTTTATTGTGTTAGTTAAAAAAAAAAGAAAAAAAAAGAAAAAAAGAAAAAAGAGAAAAAAAAAGAAGAAAAAATTGAAAATGCAAGTTATGGGTTGCGGGTTAAAGGTATACCCATGTTTTGTTTATGTGAGTAATAGTTATATCAATAAGAGTGTCAACAGTGGTATTGCGTTGATTTTTTTTTATATTTCAACCACATTCACAGCCGAGCATTCCTACCTTACCCTAAGCCCAAAACCCGTAAGTCCTTTTGATTTGTGCATTGTCTATGTGTTACCGTGAAAGTTTGATCGTCACCCAAGCATATGATAGCAAAGTTTCACATATCGACCTTTTGAGTGATATATTGGTGCAATTTTCACCAATCCAGAAATAAACCGAGAGTAGTGAACAATGGTGAGGGGTGTGTTGCATGACAATAAAAGCCGGAATCTTGTTAGGTTTAATTAGGTAGATTCCATTTTGAGTGAAGTGTCGCATCTTTTACTTGCTAACGAAACATTATTGTTGTAATTCTAGAATGGGGTATGACTTGGTACCATAGCTAAGACATAGTTAAGGATTTTGTTTTGTAATGTCCTTAAGTGTTTGAATTAGATTTGCTTGAGGGCAAGCCAAGGTTAAGCGTGGGGATGTGATGTAAGGGTGTTGGAACGACAATATAAATGTTTAAATGCCAAATATTACGTATTATTAGTCGTTTATATGCATGAGATTAAGTTGAATAGGTTAACTATGCATTGGAAGTGATTTTGTAGGTAAAACATGCAAGGTGGAAGCTTATATGGAGAAACTATGTCTTGGAAGGGTCAGAAAATAAAGATTCAAAGTGCAGCAGAAAGGCTTCCACCGAAGCCTACTGTAGCCACCGTAGGCTACGCCAGCAGCTAAAAAAAATCAGCAGAATGAGGCCCAGCGTAGGCTATGCTGGCTGGCTTATGCTACGCTGGGGAGTTTTTTGAAACCCTATAAAAATGTATTTTACTTATCTTTTAGCAACCACTTGCCCCCTATTCGACCTAATACGTTTGGAGACGATTTTTGGGCGTTCTTAGACCACCAAATCACCATTCCAACCTTCACAAACATAATCTGATCATCCGGAATGCAAATCAACAACGATTTTGAAGATCATTCAAGAACGATGAGCGGCTAATCTTCTCGTGATCGACTTCGGGTATTAGGTTTTGAGTGATTAGGTTTTTGTTTATGTTTAACTTTGTTGGGATTAAACTTTAGAACCTATTAAGTTCTTTTATAAGTTTAACTTGTGTTTTGATTATTTAAACAATGATTTTGGTTAACCTTTATTGAATGTCATTTAATTTTTCGAGAATTACATGATTGCAAGTTTTGGTTTTTAATTGAATTGGTATTGTGTATTAAGACCTATTAAGTCTTTATTATTGATATCACTTAATCATTACACGTTTAGAATCCCTATTAAGGATTTTCCATCAAGTTAAATTAAACGATTACCGAAAACCAAACCTAGATCCGAAGTTGATTGCTTTTTCTTATAATTGTTTTCTTAATCAAGTTTGAATCTTTTCAATTTGTTTTAGTAGTTAATTTGATAATCATTCTAAAAATCCAATCTTTACAGCCAAGAGGCACTAGTTTTAAGTAATTTCGTAATTCGGTTATTCGTTTTCATATAAATCTATTCGCAATACACCGACCACTAATTCCACGAGGATCGACAACCCTACTTACCCTAACTAGTTTAAGGTGAATAGGAACACATAATTAACATCTTATTTGGTTGATACTTCGACATCGATCACCGGTATGTATGGCTTTTTAATTCCTCGATCTATATCATTTATTTCTTATGTTGTGAATAATTAATCAATGGTAATGGTGATGGTAAATTCTACAGGCTGTTATTGAAGAACTTGGAGTGCACATCGTTGCATTGGATCGGCCTGGCTATGGAGAAAGTGACCCCGACCCCAAGCGAACAGTGAAAAGCTTAGCATTGGATATCGAGGAATTCGCTAATGAGTTGAACTTGGGAGAAAAGTTTTATGTAGCTGGATTCTCTATGGGTGGGGGAGTTATTTGGTCTTGTCTAAAATACATCCCACACAGGTTTATTCAAAATTTTGATAGTCTTGCATGTTTAGAAGCATCATTATATTATAAAGGTTTTGAAAATTTATATTTCTATGTTATATACAGGCTTGCAGGGGCGGTTCTTATATCTCCTGCTGTCAATTACTGGTGGCATAATCTACCTTCAAACTTAACCAACGAAGCATATTCTCGACTACTTCAACAGGATCAATGGTCTTTGAGAGTAGCTTACTATCTACCATGGCTGACCTATTGGTGGAACACGCAATCATGGTTTCCTGGCTTTTCTGTCATTACCGAAAACCCTGCTGTTTTTTCTCCCGTAGACATTCAAGTTGTAGCAAAGCTATATGCTTCTATCACAGATCCAAATCAGGTACCGACTCGTATCAACTCGCTATGCTCTAAAAAAATAGCATATAAAAAGATATAGATTCTTTTATGAACTTAATACTTGTCTAGTATATATTTATATGCTTATGGCGCTCTTTGTTTGTGTCTTGAAGGCGGAGTTGATGAAAACACAACCAAGACTACAAGGAGAATTCGAGTCCATCCATCGTGACATGAATATTGGGTTTGGTAAATGGGATTTTGATCCAATAGATCTAGAAAACCCATTTCACAACGGTAATGGATCCGTTCATTTATGGATGGGTGACGAGGATAGGATTGTGCCTGCTACACTACAACGTTATATAGCGCAACAACTTGGATGGATCAAGTATCATGAGCTCATTGGTGAAGGTCACACATTTGCTTTCGCGGATGGAATGGGCGATGATATTCTTAAGTCGCTTCTTAAAAATAGTTAATAGTTTAATAAGTATAAAAATGTCTATAACAAAATAAGTTGTTTTGTCTCGTTATATTGGTTGTTAAATTTATTATTCTTTGTTCTTAAGGATGTATGAACACTGTATTCATTAATTATTATATCATTATATAAATTTGTGTTATACTCAATGAATACTCACAAGCTAGAGAAGTTACAAATTAGTTCGGAGAGAATTACAACACTTCATATTAGAAAATAATTTTGTGATACATCGAGTCCAGAGAGAATTTTGAGAACAACATGGTAAAAGAGGGATAAACAAAGTTACAAATTTTGCGACACTCCGATTATGATGAAAGTTTATATTTGTTATAAATTTTTCGAAAATGCCCAATTTAGAAAGTTAATGCTTTATGATCTATATAACTTTGAAAATCATGTTTTCAATCCTTCTTTAATTCTTTTTTTTTTTTTTTTTTTCAAAATCAAGACTTCGATAGCAATAGCATGACTCTCAAATAAGTACTCTATTCATATCTTCAGTGCTTCGCTAACTCCTAAACTTGGTGAAAGATATGTACAGGATAAATTCGCTCATAACCCTTAATATTGCAAACGGATTTTTAACAGCTTCACATTTTCATCGTCTCTTATGAATATGTAGTATACTCTTTGGATTTCTGATGGTTTCTTTTGTTGACCGAAATTTTATAAAAACTTGTCCCTTAATTCCAAATAACTATCAATACTCCCAGCTGGTGTCAAACTATCAAACTAACCTGTCAACATTTGAAGGCACGTAGGTGATTCTTTAGGTCTTACGTCTCATCAAACTTGTCAACATTTGAAGAGATACTCAACTTTAGTGGTAGGGAGTTCTGCTATTTGCCTCGTGAACTTTGAGACATCTGCTAAGTCAAAGGTTAAGGGATCATGAGCAGGTCTTGCTCAAGTTCGAATGTTACAGGCAAGGAAGGTTCGGGCCTTAAGGGATGCTGACGGGGATCTCTTGTGTTTGTCGTCATTTGGTTACTATAGGGACTACCATAACCAATAGGGTTGAAGTTTCATCTAGGGGTATTATATGTTAGGCGAGATGATATCTCACTTAAAGGCTATTTGAAAGTTTTTTAATAATTCTATTAATATGCTCTATCTGAATTGGTTAAAGGAAGGATTGTTTGATTCACAAAAAAGATGCATCTTAATCATTTAGCTTACCTCTTAATTGTTCAGCTAAAAAAGGTGTTAAATGAAAAAAAGTGGACAAAAATACCTCCTAATCAATTAAATGTAGGGAAAGTTTATTAGAAAGATAATTAAGTCATTACCATTTTTGTTGATCTTTTTTTCAAGCCCATCAACACTTTTCGTTAACTCTCATTACTTTTGTTTATGACATTACTTTTGTTAAAAAAACTATGACGTAAAAATTAGAGATTTTGTGCTTATATGTACGTTATATAAAAGAGTAAAATATTACATTCTCTTATTGCGCCTCCCTGCTCAAGTTGCATATTTCCTGCTCATTATTATGTTTATCTAAACATAATTGTGTTTTCTTTTAGTGATAATTTTAAAAAACATAATGATGAAATTGTGTACTAATATATAAAACACAATGATAAATTAATAATAAATTTATGTAATATGCAAAAAAAATACACAACATGTAATGATCTAAAATGAAAAATACAATGATTATTATATATATAATACAATGATAAAAAAAATATTCATTGTTATCTTGAATTGAAGAAAAAACCCTACACTTTATTCAATGATTATCAAAAACTTCAATAATAGCCTAATAACCATTGTGGTATTTAGTTTTTCATATCGATGCTAAAAACAAAACTTACAAATGCAATGACAAATTGAAAACGATTAATACATATAAAAGCACTGATAAAATATTTGACAAATGACTTTAAATCATAAAAAATTTATTAAATAATTAAATCACTAGGATTTATCCATGATGATTAGGTAACACAATAACTATTATGGTATTTGATTTTCCATGTCAATGCTATTATGGAAACCACACAACGATCAATAAACACAACATAATGATGAAAATGTTTTACCATTAGTTATAGTAAACTCGTGTATTACACGTATTTAATAAATAAAATATTAAATATAATAAAATTATATTAATTATAAAATAATATTATAAGATAAGATATAAATAAAATTACATATAAGTAAAGAATATAAAAAATTAACATTTGTTTTTTTAGTTTTTTTGCTTTTCCAAAAAAAAAAATTAAACATTTTGTTTCAAAACAATCCGTTATAAATAAAATTACATATAAGTAAAGAATATAAAAAATTAACATTTGTTTTTTTAGTTTTTTTGCTTTTTCCAAAAAAAAAAAATTAAACATTTTGTTTCAAAACAATCCGTTTTAAAGAAATATTATTTTAAAAAATTTTCTTATTATAACTCCCAATTATAATTATTTTTTATTTATAAAAAAATTACGTTTGAAAAACATCAATTTAAAAGTATTTTGTATTTGAAACAATTTGATGTTTTGGAAAAAATTCTTATTTTATAAAAATTTGTTTCTTTAGAAATAATATTAATAAAAGACCTTTCTTAAATTATAAAAAAGCTATTTTTAATAAAAAAAATAAGTTAAATAATATTATTAGTAATTAATGTAATTATTTAATAGAAAAGAGAAGCGGGAAAAATTTGATTAGGAGAAATGTGAGGATGCCATGTGTCCTCCCTAGTTAGTAGTTACACTTTTATTAGAATAGGTAGATAGGTAGATTGTGTTGGTTCATTGTTTTTTCTTATTCCTAAAATACACTTTCCTTCAAACCCAATAAAATTACATGTGTTAAGCTAGATTACTTCTTAGACTCTTTTAGCTAAAAAGTTTTGTATTTGAACATAATTCTGTGGCAAGTTTAACATCCTATCAATGCATCATTAGGATATGCCCAAGTTTAGAATGCAACATTTTTAGAACAACCAACTCAACCATCTCTAAACCTAATCATATATCAAAGGTCCAGTATATAAGTAGAACCCTAAACTAAGGGTGACTTTATTCGACAACAAATGATAGACGACATGAACTAGATAAAAAAAAGAGTCAAGTTTTGAGTTGAAATATCTAACCGATATAAAATAAGGGTCGTGATCGAGTTGACTGCTTTAACTTGTTTAGTTAAATAAGTCAGCCAACCAATTTGTATAATAAAATAAGTTGACTCAGTAACACCATTATAGCCTGTTTCATGCATATTTTTACAACCAGTAACTCGATTACCATATTTACAAATTGTTTATTACCCGCTAACCCATCAATACATTTTACATGTTAATATAGCTTGACAAACTATTCAAGTTCTCGTTACACAATTTTTTAAGTTAGTTGGATGATAAAGTTAATGTATTTGGCACAAATAAAGATACGAGTCGTGTTTTTAAGGATTAAAACTGTTGCAAGCTATGAGACTTGTCCCACACCGGTTGTAAAGGCAACTAACGTGTGATTTATAGCTCACATAGACTCTCTCACCTATCAGACTAGTCTTTAGGGTAAGAGAGCAGATTTAACCTATAAATCATACATCAGTAGCCCATACAATCTATGTGAGACAAATTTCATACTTTGACGCTTCAGTCCGTAACATTTGACCCTCATTAAGGGCCATCGTACTCGTTGGTCACGACCAACTCCCTCCGGGCCA
The DNA here is from genome assembly GCA_025506415.1 of Flaveria robusta. Lineage (NCBI taxonomy): Eukaryota > Viridiplantae > Streptophyta > Magnoliopsida > Asterales > Asteraceae > Flaveria > Flaveria robusta. The sequence continues at coordinate 6,755,483 of CM046464.1, read as the reverse complement.
CCACTCCTATCTAATACCACTTGATTACCATGTTTACAACTTATTTATTGCCCACTTAACCCATATTTTTACAACCCACCACCTCGATTACCATGTTTACAATTCATTTATTAATCAATCCGATTGACACGTTGATAACATGTTAAACCAATCATGTTCAAGTTACATGATTAAATGTGTATGGGTTATATTGACGCATTTGACTTGTGTCTGATTAAACAATTCAACCCATCAACTCAGACATGATCAACACCCTCACACTCAACTACATGTAAATTAAGCATTTTTATCAACCGTCTTAAGTATCACTAGATTACAAAAACATCATGTTTTTAATACACTGTTTTTTAGGTTGACTCATAAAATATACATAACTTACTTTTATTAACCACTTAGAGCATTCACATCTCATTCTTCATCTTAATCTCTATAATTACATTAAAATCACTATTTTTTCTTTCTATTTTTTAATTAAATAATACTTTTTAATATCTTTATCATTAATTTTTCTTCTTTCTCTACTCACAATTATTTTAAAAATATATTAAAAAATTAATAGAAATTAACAGTGTTTTATCAAATATAGAGATGAACAGTAACATATTTTTTATATTCCACTCACAATAACTTAAAACTATTCTGTGTAATATAAAAACATATTTACAAATATATAGAGGGTGAGATATGAATGCTCTTAGTTATACTCATAAGTCATAACTTATAAATTTTAAAACCTACACCTTCACCTCTAAGACATGATGAATGCCCTTTTACCACAAAGATTAATCCTTATTCATAACCAACAAAATGGTACAACCAAAAAAAAAAAAAAAAAAAAAAAAAAAAAAAAGGTCAAACATGTGGTCAACATTAACCCACACCCAAAATCCCCAAATCCAGACATCAATTTCATCATCTTTTTCACCGGCGCCTGTTCCTCCCACCATCTTCGCACCCCAAACAAAATCCTCATAAAATCACACTCCATCATCCATCATTTCCAATCCCCCTCAATCCCCCATGGGTTCCCAATCCTCGCCCAAGCCCTACAAGTTCTTGATCTACGGCAAAACCGGCTGGATCGGAGGCTTATTGGGCAAAATCTGCCAATCTCAAGCCATTGATTTCGCCTACGGCTCCGGTCGTCTTGAGTCACGCGACACTTTAATCGCTGATTTCGACGCCGTTAATCCGACCCATGTGTTCAACGCCGCCGGAGTCACCGGAAGACCCAACGTTGACTGGTGTGAATCGCACAAGGTGGAGACCATTCGGGCGAATGTTGTTGGAACCCTAACGCTTGCGGATGTTTGCCGTGAAAAAGGGGTGATTTTGGTTAATTATGCTACTGGGTGTATATTTGAGTATGATTCGGGTCATCCGATCGGGTCTGGGGTCGGGTTTAAGGAAGAGGATACTCCGAATTTCGTCGGGTCGTTTTACTCCAAGACGAAAGCTATGGTAATGCTGTGAATTTTGTGATTAAGATTGAATTTCGTCTTGTTTTTTTTTTTTTTTTTTTTTTTTTTTTTTTTTTTTTTTTTGATGATTTTTCTTGATTTCTTGCAATTAATGTGTGATTATGTGATGATTTTGTGGTGTTAGATGTTTATGTGTTGATTTCTTGAGTAAAGTTTGATGGTTTTTGAGAAATGATTAGTGAGATCTGATTATTTTTAATTTTTAGAGTCAATTTGAAGATTATTATTTTGAAATTTGAAGTTAATAGTATGATTTGCAATTTGTTTTAGCAAGTTCAGTTTGTTAATTGATTCATCTTCATGTTTTGACCATAAAACTCAGGGTTGGTTTGACTTTAAGAGTCAAACTTAAAGACTTTGAATTTGAAATTGGTATGATGATTCTTTTGAATTTAGTATGAACTCTACTTTATGACCTGTTATACGTTGGATGTAGTTCAATATGGTTAATTCTCCCATTCTCGTGGTTCAAATTGTGTCTCAATTACGAAGGTCAAATGTGATCTCTTTGACCATTAGGAATAATTCAACTATTTAATGGGAAGGTTTTCTTGTCATGTTTAGGTGGAAGAACTGCTCAAGTGCTACGAAAATGTATGCACATTGCGTGTTAGAATGCCTATTTCTTCTGATCTAACAAACCCGCGAAACTTTATTACCAAAATCACTCGTTATGAGAAAGTGGTAGACATCCCAAACTCCATGACGGTTCTTGATGAGCTCCTCCCGATCTCTATAGAAATGGCAAAGAGAAATCTGACCGGGATTTACAACTTCACAAACCCCGGGTGCATTAGCCACAATCAGATCTTGGAAATGTATCGTGATTATATTGACCCGAAGTTTACTTGGAAGAACTTCAACCTTGAGGAGCAGGCTAAAGTGATCGTCGCCCCAAGAAGTAACAATGAGCTTGACACCACAAAGTTGAAATCCAAGTTTCCTGAGCTTTTGCCCATTAAAGAATCACTCATAAAGTATGTGTTTGAACCCAACCGTAAGACCCCGAAGGCTGCTTGATCATACCTAGAGGTTTGATATCTTTTTTGCATCCTCTTACATTCGCCATTATTGTTGCTATGATGAGCTTAGTTCCTTTGTCATTCTACATGATATGCAAGATTGATCTAGTTTTTGTATTTAGTGTTGTACTGTTGTATCATTTGGATTAGGTTGATTAATAATGAAAATTGTGCGAATGGTTTGCAATAACTATTTGTTGGAGCGGGTTGCTGATCAGGGGTGGGAAGTAAAGTTAAAAGCAAACTGGGTCATCGCGAATGGTTTGCAATAACTATTTGTTGGAGCGGGTTGCTGATCAGGGGTGGGAAGTAAAGTTAAAAGCAAACTGGGTCATCGCGAACCATACAGCTACTGGTCTGGTGGTGTCATCTGGGTCCCTATTTCGGTTGAGTCAATAACTAAACTGGTCTATACTTATAAGCCTTGGTCCCAAGATAGTCAGTTTGGTGTTGTCAAACGTTTATTAGTAAAGACATTATGAGACCATTAGCCAGCTCGGAGGTAAAAACGAAAGATACGATATACGAAAGTGAACAAAACTAATTATTGGTCTCCTATCTTTTTTATTTCTTTACAGTACCACTCAAAACCAAATCAAACCAAACTGCACACTTAATATGAGACCTAAGCCGGATGGGGGCTAGTTGCTACATTCTTCGCCCTTAGCGACCGTTAGCCAACTCGGAGGTTTTCTTTGCATAGTATCGTCTGTACTTGGAGTCGACTTCAGTAAGATGGTAGGTCCCCGGCGCTAGAAGGCTAGTGTCTCTGCTAGTCACAAAATCCTTGGCCCCGTACCTGTGTTCCATCACCTTCATGAGTTGGACAAACTTTTCTGGAGAAAGCTGCACCCAGGGAACAAATGTAACTTCATTATAGTTGGAAAATTTCTTGATTTATTTTAGTAATTTAATAAAATGTAAACGACAGGCATACCTCGGTCCTTGACTTCAATTTCTCGTCAACATTCATCACCTTCGCAATGTTTGACAAGCTAAAAGGCGGTTTATCCTCAGAAAGATGAAATGAAAACATCGTGGCAGATAATCCACTTCCATATGAGAACATCACCACCCGACCGCCGTCCTGAAGGTAACAGACATGAACCAGCTCAGATTATTTTTTTAGCTGTGAGAACCTATCAAGGAAACTTGAAGGATCCCGCTACTCTGTGAAAATGCGAAATAAAACGGTTACCAGAGAGCTATGTTTGTTATGAATGAGTGAAGCAAAGGCTGCATATATGGAAGCAGTGTACATATTGCCAACTTGCTTGTTGATTAAAGTTCCAGGTTGAACCTTTTTATCGTAATATGGTTTTGCTACTTGTTGGGATGCCTGAGAACAGATACATAAATGATTTTAACTGGGAATTTCAAGAAACAAAGAATACAGGAATTCACAATAACCAATATATTACAATCTGCCAACACAGCAAGCAACCCGTTTGACTCTTTTAGATGGATGATGGGTTAAACAGATTGTGTTTGGATTACATGATTTTAATTTTTTAAGTGTGCCCAGACTAGGGTTGATGTTTTTGACACCAATAGATATATGGGTCGTGTTGGTTTGACGATTCAACCAGCAACTCGACCCGATTGACACCCTGTGTGTAAAAGTACCTTTTCAAGATCACGGTTTTGATAGCTCTCGTCACCAGTTAAAGACGTGAACTGTCCTAGCTTCTCTTTGGCAGACTCGTCAACAGAGCTGAAACCAGCAACAGATTATTTTCGTGTTTAAAAACAATGATAATATATATACAACATGAATTAGCGAATTCGATAGACCTGGCGTTTCTAACAACATCACTAAATACTAATCGAGCAAAGCTCTTCTGTACAAGCTGCATGAATTCAAAGGAAAGTAAGAACAATAGAACTACTACTGTAAGTTCCATACTAGGCTTGTTTAACCAATTGGGAATTACCTTGTTGTAAGGAGAATGAAATACAAAATAGTCGGCATCAGCAATCGAAAATTGTTTTCCTTCTAGTTTCTCGTACCTATAGTGAACACGATAATATTAAGACAACTCGTAACACAATTTATAGTCACATTTGACATTATTATTATACTTAAAAAAGCAAGTTACTTGTGACAATATCCAATGTAGCAAGAATCAAGTGCCATGAGATAACAAGTTTGAGAAAGCTTTCCATCAACAACCTTAAAGAAACAATATAAATTCATAAATAAGTATCAAACATGTAAAAGATTTGTGAAATTATCTTTATCATAATAGTTTACAAGATGTTAATTTTTGGGATTGAGAGATACCGGATATTCACTTGCAAGGTCAGGCTTGTAAAAGTCATAAACATGAGACATATGACTTGCCCTGAATTTGCTTTCAAATGTGATAGGGGCGTCTGGCCCAATCAGCATCGCGATAGCAGCTGCACCTCCAGTAGGTCGAGCAGGCCCTTCTGCATAGACCTAGTAAAAGAGAAATGCAGTAAATGTTTAAACAAGTGTCCTCATAAAAGAGATTCCAAATTGTCTACAACCTATCACTCGGCTTTTATTGTAGTTATCATAGTCTATATTTTAGTGGCACAAGTTATTTGACTCACCGCACTGTCTGTGCAGACAACCAATCCATAGCGCCCGTCCCATGAGTTACTTTCCACCCAATTTACACAGTTGAATAATGCTGCAGTTCCACCATAGCAAGCATTGGTTGAATCAACACCTTCAATGTCAGTATTCCCATAATCCTGCAACAGGACAAGTAAGTTAGGGAAGTTATTTAAAAGCAAACATGGATTACTAAAAGAAGTTACATAAGCATCATAGCATGAGGGATAGAAGACTGAATCATTAAGTTTCAAGAAGAAATTTAGTGAAACTAAGAAGCAACATAAGGGAACTTGTTACTACCTCAAAAACATTCATAAGGAAAGTCTTGATGGATTTACTCTTGTCTATAACTGTTTCACTGCCTACTTCCAACCGACCAATTTGTCTAGGATCAACCCCGTATTTCTCAAGTAGTGAAGTGACAACTGTCAATCTGAAATCGAGGAAGTTAATATATGGATCATAACATAGGCCAGATGATTGGAATGCCCTTCGTTAGCATGTTAGAAACACTAGAATTACCAAAGGGCATCCAGCCCAATGGCCAATGGTACCAACATTTTGTGGTGTCCATCTCAAGTGTGAGGATTCAAGTCCCGTCATAAACAAATGGTGTAGATTTAGGAGGAGACTTATTGGGTGTGAGAGTTCGCCAATAAAAACATAATAATAAAGAAACACTAGAATTTTGGATTTGGGGGTTATCAATCATCTAGGACAGTTCTTTAGACAATGTCAATTTGAGTGAAGTTTGTTATGAAAATCAATGTCAATTTGAGTGAAGTTTGTTATGAAAATCACAAATACATTGGTAACTACATAGTGAAAGCATCCATAGTACATTTAATGGTTTACATTGCAAGTACTGCAACTCATTTGGTGATAATTTGATGCAAGAAAATGTGAGTTTTAGAACTATCATCCAACCAATCAAATTACTCAACATCATATTGAAGTACCAACCCCATAGAGATGACATCTTCAACCTCTGAACAAAATGCCATGCAATCTTGTCCAAGTCCAATGGTGTATTTGCCTTTACTAACTCCATCAAAATCCTCTAGAATGTCCTGTAAAATACATTCCCCAAAAATAAATGTTTCTCATAAGTTTACACAACTCCAACATCAAAGATATTGCTTACAAGTAAATCTCAGAAAAAGACCACACAAATAAATTGAAATATCTTCTACTTTACTTGCAGAGCATACTAATCTAACAAAATAAGCAATCAATTTTACTCAAGGTTAATTGACAAGACTAGACTTAATCAGATCCATTAGTAAATACTGATCACTTTGACTTTAATTTACAAACTCCTCCTATCTTGTTGAGATTAAAAATCGATTAATTTGTGTACTAAATGAACACAACTTCCATAAGTTACTCATACTATCTAGATGACATCTATATTTAAGCTTATACGAAGCAAAACACAGCCTAAAATTGTCTTCAGTCTAAGCTTTTCAGCAAATTTCAGAAGAAAGCATCATAACATACTTCAAAACATAAAGCAACCTGAACATTTCTTAACGAAAATCACATCACATTTGAGCAAATTTAAGGGCAAACATTACATATACCTCATCATCCGCATCAAACAGTAGTATGAATAACTTAACTAAAAGCAAAAAAACAAAAAATGAGATCAACCACATCAGATCCATTTTCCATGTGCAACTAACAATCAATAACCACAACAACTTAACACAAAAACCAAATTCCGATCATACAAAACAACTTCACGAGAAAATAAAAAACAATCCAGTTGAAAACAACCTGTTTGCAGTGACACCATACGAGCATCAACATTCTCTTCTTCAATGGACTTATAAGTGAATAAGAGAAAGAAGGAAGAGTTACCTGCTGGATACATGTAGGAGGAAAGTAGATATCCATGGCGAGAATTCCTACGTTTTGAGGAGCCATTGTTGCTTCAAACTGCTCTTCGATCGTTCGCCTGAGAGAGATGAAACTAAAATGGTGATAATCAAAAGATCAAATGAAGAAATCAACAATCTGGATTTGAAATTTGAGTTTGATTTTTTGTTTGTATTTGGAAGAAGGAATATATTCAGTTACAGTTAGGAGAGGATGAAGAGGATATTACATGTATACAGATATTTATAGGAGGGGGTAGATTCAGATATAGGAGAGGATGAAGAGGATATTACATGTATACAGATATTTATAGGAGGGGGTAGCGGGGGAATTCGGTAGGTATAACTTTCCTTTAAAAGATTGTCTTGCGTCTTGTCCAAACAAACTAACAAACGTATCCAGTAAAATTTTCTGATAGCAAGGCTACGCGGTCTAGGGAGAATGGGCGGAAGCAAACCTTACACTCAATGTTTTCATAACCGGATCGGACGTCGAACCGGACGCCTTACTGGTTTGGTGGTCGGACCGGATTTAAGAACCGGATAACGTCATAATTATATATATACTATATTATATATATAGCTATATATATAATTAAATATAAGTAATTTATATATGTATTTTATAGTTATATATAAAACTTAACTACATTTTTATATCCAACACACTAATTTATGGTTCAACACCCCGTTTTTACCCATTAAAATCAAAAAAATAAAAAAAAAATAAAAAAAATACAAAAACCGGTCCGAACCGGTCCGGTTTCCCGGTCCGACCAGTCCAAAACGAATCGCACCGAAGTGGACCGGCTAGGTGGTCGATCCCCGGTCGAACAGGTCGGACCGGCCGGTCCAATCTGGTCGTGATAGCATTGCTTACACTCAATATAAGTAATTTATACTGTCTAATTTGCCCTCTTAAGTTAAGCAAGGTTATAAGCTTAGCTCTGCTCGTTTAATCGCACCACTATTCAACAAGAAGATACAAGTATGATAAAATAAATAAATAAATAAATAAATAAATACCCTAGCTTTTGATGAAGTCTTGAATCTTGATACATTAATATAGATTTAATATATACTATGTTCATTAATATATACTATTCAAGTCAACTCTCAACAAGTATAGATTTAAGCTTGTGGTGGAAAGTTTCTGGATCTTGGATACATTACAAATGGAATGTTTATCTTAAATTTGAAAGATGTTGTATATAGTAGTGTGAATGATGTACTTGTGAATGAATAATGTTATCAATAAAAGGTTTGCTTACTTTGATTATTCTTAAGAGCACCCACATCCCATTTCTTATTTTTTTTTTTATAATTACACTAAAAATCACCACTTCTTCTTTCTTCTTTCAATTAAATAATATATTTTTATCATTTTTTCATTAACTTTTCTATCTACTTTACTCACAACCACTTTTAAAAATATTAAAAAATTTATAAGGGTTGAACAATAAATCCTTAAATTTACAGATGAACAGTAACATTTTCTCTTTCCTCCACTCACAACCACTCAAAACCATATTATATAATATAAGGACTCACACTCACATAATTTTAAGGCATGGGCTGTGAATGCTCTAACTTTGACATAGTAGAATAGATCATATACACTTTAAAAGGTTTGTAATATGTGGTTAAATCGAACCTAATTCCAACCTGAGAAGATTAAAAAAAAAAATGTCAAACATGTATGCTTACTAAGATTACATAAACAATTTTTCCAAAAATTCAAAGAAGTTTTAAGTTTCTTGATTTATGTAGTGACGTATGTATTTCATCTCTTGAAGAGAAAAAAAACATTTTGTAACCTTTACCGAAGACTACTTTTAAAATTGTTAATTTTTTAAGTCTCTTATTAATAAATAAATAAATAAACATAATATTAAAGTCATTTAAAATAACTAATCTGTTTTACACCATACTCAAATAAGCCATTACCCATTAATTATATGGATTTTTACATATATTATTTTCTTAAAATCATAAATTATGTATTTTCTCAAAATATAAAATTAATTACATATTTCCTCTTTCTAATACATATATATTACATATTTACCCATTTAATTAAAATTAACCTATTAAATGACTATTTTATTTTATTTTTACTAAGGGATTTGCACATATTTATGTGTTTTTATTATAATTGTTTAAAACTTTGACAATCATGTTTTGTATTTGGATATATAACTTTAATTATTGGTGATTATTGTTTTGAAATGAAGTTTTAAACTTTTGTATTTGAATTTGTAATTGACTTGAACTTGACAACATATGTGATTGATGTTCTTGGAAAGTAAAATGTGTAAAAAAACTTGAAAAAAATATGAATACAAGAATCATTCAATAATTATTTTTAATAAAATAGGTAAATTGTAATATATATGTTTTAGAAAGAGAAAATTATGTAATTTATTTTTTAGCTTTGGTAAATATATAATTAACTATTTTAGGACGAAGAAATATATAAATAACCCTTAATTACAATCCATATAACCATATTTAAGCCCAATACCACACCTAATTATCCCTACCCTCATTCCCTCAATTCACGAGACGAAGGAACTTTTTTGAAACTTCTTATGTCTATAGCGTTTGTACTCGGAGGACGTCAGATGAATGAGAATTACATCAACAGGAAAAAGGTCAAAGACAAATAAAGAAAATCACATATCATCAAAACAAGTTTCATTGCTAGATATGTAAATCTAAGGGTTTGAGATCCGATTTAATGAAATAAAATCTGAATTACTTATTTATTTGAATAATTTGAGTTCGTTTAATAATTTTGTGAGTTTGATATACCTAATATACTAAGGTTAGCCAAGATGTTGCCATGGTTATGATAAAAGAAACATAACTTTGAATTTTCCAACTAGATTGATAACTTGAAAGCAAATAAAAGATTTGGTGACTAAGATGGTCTCTATGCTCTTCTAAAATTGATGGTTGGAATAAAGAAATAATTTTCATTTGCGTTGGTGCATTTTTTTATTATTAGTTTACCCGTCACGACATTAAGTGTTTAGAGATATTTTTTTTGCAATGAAGTACGTGAAATCCAATTAGATAATCGAAATTGATTATAAATATTTGAAAGATAGTTGTAATTGTTACATTAAAAAATTGTTTAGTAATGATTGTTGAGAACATGCAATGGATCATTTTCAAATAATGACATTTTGTATAGAACAATTTTTAAAATATAATACTTTAATTATGCATTTTTTGATTACGTGTTTTTATTATCATTTAATTATGTGAACCAATTAGACTCAAACCAAACCCAAAAATCTATAATCAAGCGATAGATATCTGAATACTGAAAATTAATGAAACCCATAAGAGAGTTCTTAGGTTGACCACTAATTAGAGGTGATATAGCGGGTGGTTGCGGCATGGTAGAGACGAGAGAGTCGGTTTTGTCCTAACGTGAGACGAAAGGATGGTAGGGAGAGTGGTGTTTTAATAATTGTTTCATTGGATCTTAAAACTCACTTATAGGGTTAGTTAGTCGTTAAAAAGACTATGAGTAAAGGTACCCGCGCTTTGCGGGACATACGATGACAATCACGTGATTAAGGGCACGTTTGCGAAATTCATAACAGATTAAAAGAGTATGACGTCTCGTACGTTGTGGCATGTAAGTTTAAACAAAATGATTTAAACAAAAGACATACTCGTCCCCGTCAATTCATATAATTACATTAACGTGATTAATAGCACGTTGCAACGCGAATGCAAACTGCGTCATGTTGCGACCTACTAATTTAACTATATTAACCTAAGAGAAAAAAGTAAAAGAAAACTAAACAAATAGAAAAATTACTAAATAAAATTAAAAAGGTAAAAAAAGCAAAAAAAACATAAAAGGTAAAAAGCTGGAGGTAGCGGGAATCAAACCGACGATCTTCACCACAAACACATAACGGTTAAACCATCTCGTCTAACCAAACAGTTTGTTACATAGCCAAAGTAAATATATATACACCAACATAGTTTATAGAAACGAAAACAAAGAAGTTTACAATTTAATTGGCGAATTACATGCTGATACATGTTGTAGGCGGTGGAAGCCCGCCTACACTTGCAAATGATAGTATATACAATTATGTTTTCTTACGTACAAGAATTTAACTATGTGACCAACAACCAAACATTAACACTTCGAACTAAAATGGAGATAAAAACATCAAGGCTTTAAAGGTTTTTCATCCAAAACTTGGATGCATGTATTTTGAATAACAAGATCCCTCGCAATTTTATATTTCGAAAAAGTTTTTACAATTATGGATGTATACCAAGGACTGTTGTTCACTTGTTCTTTTGGTCTCTTAATTAGTCAAACAAGTTACCCTAACACCCCTCATGTTTTGTTTTCGTAAATAAACCTCTTGGTCTTTCAAAAATATATTTTAATTAATATAGACATAAAGTATTTTTAATGTTGTTTAAATTTATATCCAACAAGTTATTTGACAAATGTCATTATCATCATTTAAAAAATAGGCTTTAAGAAATCTAACATGTTATATCTAACAAGTTATAACTATCAAGTTGTATTAGTATAAAATAAAGTTTTAAAACATAATATAATGATACTATCACGTAATTATTTTTAACAATTAATAATGTATAGAAAATATTTATGCTTAAAAAATTATGTAATAAGGAAAAAGTCAACAATGGGTCATTGTTACCCTTTTGTCTCTCTTTTTCATAACTTGCATTAAAACGAAGCCAATGCGTCCATTGGATGGTTACCGTAAAAAATGGATTTTTGTTTTTCGTTCAAAGCCTATATATGAGGGTACTAGGAAGCAACATTATATATGCTATAATTAAGTAACATATATATTATACAAATGTCGCAGTTTTATTTGTATAATCACTGGTTATAGTTATATAATTGCAAAAACACACACACAACGTGACAGTTTCTTGTGTATAAGTTCACAATGTAATTACACAACTTATAATCATATATAATAGCACAAGCATATATTTATGATCAAGCATTAATTTTATAGCATTATATAATTATGGAGCGTATACATTTACACCCGTTATACTCTAGAAATTATAAAATTCTTAGTTTTGTATAAGTTTTCAAAAAATAACAAACAATATAAAACTTAATCAGCCCTTTAAAAGGTTGAAGTTGATTTAACCAAAAAATAAAACAAACAAAAGAGACTTTGATAGTTTCACCCTTTCGGCCTTCTTTTAATAATTTATTATTTACAATATTGTCGTCGCATTCATCTTTAACTATAGAAAACCTTGATCAATATATGGTCTTTGTCGAGTTTGGACGCTTCACACAAGGATTAACTTTGTATTTAATTTGCATCATGTATGTTTGTACATACGTATAGTGTGTGTATGCGTATGTATTTATGTAGGTATGTACGTACCCATGTATGTATGAGAAAGTAAATATGATGCTATTAGGCCTTTAAGTTTGGATGCATAACTTTTCAACAGTACATTGAGTCGATTAAGTTTGAAAAAATAATCTAATTCTTTTTTACTTCTCAATTAACTCCTCATCGATTTCGCCATGTTTGTTCAAGTAGCTTCAAATTACATCTCCCGTTATGCAATTCATTGTAAATCATATCTTCTGCTTCATGGTATTAAAAATATACCAATTTAGAAAAAAAGCATTTATAACACCTTATTCGTCAAATTAAACAAACTTGCGTAAAAACATGCTAGCTCTTGACTTTTAGCTTCTTTTTTGGAAAAAAAAAATGTTGATTCAATAATCAAAACCACAGAAAGTCCAAAAAGGACTGCTAGAGATGAAGTGAAGTAAAAATAAGGTTTTTTGTTTGAAAACGTACATTTAATCAAGCCTGTCGTTTATTAATTTATAGGGTTTTCATGTAGCTTATAACTCGCTAAGAGCATTATTCATAGTATCTTTACCATCCTGATCTCTCGTAATTCATAAAAAAAATATTTTTTTAGAAGTTTTCTTTATTTACTAAAAATCTTACATGTAAGTTTCCTCATGTTTATCCTTATTTCTATTAAATAATATTTAATTATTTTTTTTCTTTTTCTTCACTCACAACCAATAATAAAAGATTTATAAAATCTTCTTCTTAATAAAATGGTATATGTAGAGGATACATGCCATCACCACATTTATCCTCACCAAATTTTTTCCGCCTTTCTCTCCTATTAAATAATCATATTAATTAATAATATTAATTAATTCTTTTTTATATTAAAATAATTTCTAATAAATTAAGAAAATATTTTTTTATTAATGTTATTTTTAAAGAAACAAAATTTTATAAAATAAGAAATTTTTTTGGTGTTTTATAATAAAAATAAAAGTTTTAAAAAGTCAAACTTTTTTAAAAATATAAAATATTTAAAGTTGGAGTTTTATAAAAAGTAAAATTTTTATAAAATAATTAAAAACAAGAGTTATAATAAAAATGTTTTTATAAATAATATTTTTTAAAATGTTCTTTTTAAATAAAATATTTTATTCTATTTATAATAAGTAAGATTTTAATCATATCTTATATTAAAATATCATTTAATTAATAACAAATTTTATTTTATTTAATATTTTATTTATCAACCTGTGTAATACACGGTTTACTAAAACTAGTATCTACCTACTCTAATAAAAGAGTAACTATGATAGACACATGGCACCATCATATTTCATCTTGCCAAAATTTTTCCGCTTCTCTCTCCTATTAATATCACATTAATTACAAACAATAAATTAAGAAATATATTTTTTATTAATATTGTTTCTAAATAAATAAATATTTATAAATTAAGAAACTTTTAAAACATCAAATTTTTTTAAAATTTTTAAATATTCTAACATTGATGTTTTAGGTAAAAATTTTTAAATAAAAATTAATTAAAATTTGGAGTTATAATAAAAAAGTTTTAAAAAATTATATTTTTTAAGATGTTTGTTTTGAAACAAAGTTTATAATTTTTTATAAAATAAAAAAAAAGTTTAAAAACAAAAGATTAAAAAGTATATATTATTATTTTATTATTTATAGTCCTTACTTATATATAATTTTAATCATATCTTATCTTAATATATCATTTTATAACTATTAAAATTTTATTATATTTAGTATTTTATTTATTCAACCCGTGTAATACACGGGTTTACTATAGCTAGTATATATATATATATATATATATATATATAATAAAATACTAACATATAAGACAATTGACAAAATATCATAACACCATTATGTCACGTGTCATTATTTGGTACTTTCTTTATCTATATTTCTCCACCAAGTCATTTTTAAAAATTATATATATAGACAATTTCACAATTTAAATTAGTAAATTAAATTTTGACTTTTTTTACTAATTTAACCATTGACCAAAAATAATATCCCCTTAATCTCGCCACCTATTTATAAAATTTTCACCCTATTTTACTTTTTAATTGAAAAAATGTTTTTGAAAAACAAATTCGAGAAAAACAAATAAATTATTTTAAAATCAAATATATATATATATATATATATATAATAAAAATCATATTTTTAACTTTGTTGGGTTTTTTAAAACTTTTTAAATTATAGAGGGTTTTAGTTTATTATTTTTTTGTTACTTATTATAATATTTGACCTTAAAGGTTGTTTAAATTTATTGTCGCATTATATTAAATTGTTTAAAAATGTTGTTTATAATTTATGATTGTTTATTAGTTATTTCGTAATATTTTTATGTAAAATAGTTTATTATATTTTAAACTATGGCTTTTTAAGTTAACTTGAACAAAAGGCGTAATTAAAAAATGTTTTGCATAGAACCTAGATGCGTGAACAATATTATATTCACTTTTCACATATATACTTTTTTAACATATTAAATACCCTCATAAAAGTTCGAATGTTCTAGAGACTATATGAGTAATTAATGTGAAACTAAAACTTAAGTCTACACATTTGCAAACTTTATTAGTTACGTTACAACAATGATATTAACATGATTAAGTAGATAAAAGAAACGTATAAAATTACTTAATCTTGGTTTCGGAGATCAAACTATAGATAGAAAAAAGTTATATAACTGTGTGATGTACTCCTTTGGTCGGTTTCATAATTCATGGTATCAACACATTATAGGTGTTGATATAGCCTACGACACTTAAAAAATACCATATTTTGTATACAAGTTGATTTTTAATAAAGTTTTTATCGGGACGTAATGATAAAATACCAACACATCCACAAATTAGTTTCTTAAACAAAAAATAATGAATGAAATTTATTAAAGAAATATAAAATATTAATTACTTAAAAGCATGTATTATATATACTACAGATTATAAAATTTATTAGTTAAAAACTTATATTATACATATTAAATTAGTTAAAAACGTATATTATACATATTACAGGAGAAAAACTTGAAACTTTAAAATGTTGAAGGGCAAAGTTGAAAAGAAAGTTGAGGGGTAGTTTATCGTGAAAAATATCTTGAAAAATATATAGCAAGATCGATCTCAATTAACAAGAATAAAATGTTGATTTTCACGTTATTACTTCTTTTACTTCCTTTATTTGAAAGATGTAATAGACTGTAAAAAATAAATGGTGTAGAATATGCATAGAGAGAAATAAAGAAAATATTATTTTCAATAGAACGAAAATATGAACATAAATATAAAAATATAATTTTTTGATGTGTACTTTTTCGTCCCAATTCTTATCAATCTTAGCTTAAATAATTTGCGGTTTTGCATTACTTAGTTTTGTATAAGATTGCAATTATCTTTTTCCAACGGATATTTGATGTTAAAAATCATCTGTTTTGATAAGAGAAATGAGACCAACATGAGACCAAATCATCAACATAAACCTATAACGATGTTAATCATGCATAGTCCTTCACCTTGCTGGCTTATAAAGTAGTTTGAATTCATTGCGTGATCATTAAAATGCATATTAATTTACACGATGCTAACACATTTTTCCTTTTTACATGCTTTTTTTATATATTTCTTAGTTCAAAAAATGTATTCTGATATAAACCAAATTAATCCACAAATGCGTAATCTCATAAGTTTGATATCCGTATTAATAGAAAATAATTAATTGATAGTCAAATGGACCTCCAACCCCTCTACAATGTCCCACAGTAACAGAAGCGTATGAGTCACACCATATTGAAAAGAAGTTGCAACCAAAAAAGCCACAATTTTTATAAAAGATCTTTGATCGTACCTTTGATTCTACTTGATATATAACTAAAAAGCTTGAAACGAGCGAATGCCCTAGATGGTAAACAAAGTAGTCAAAGGGCAACTCTCCTTTGGCGGTTATTTTTGTTGGACCAAAAATATTAAAATCTTGATTCAAGATCAAGATGGGTCTTTCTTAATCACCAAGTATAAAACTGCCACAAGGAGAGAAACCCTATAACTAATTTGCTTATGAGATTATAAAACCAAACATTTGTGTTTGTGAACTTGTGTTTGTGCATGATCAAAAGTTCCCATACTTGTAGAGCTTATATATGGGTTAATTTTGACGTATAAACCATTGAAGAAATAGGATATACCAAAGGTTTATGCTATGGATATTATACTCGGTGACAGGGAGATCTGATTCCATAAAGCTAAAGTTTCTTCATTTCGAGAAAAGTGATAGATTCTGGTTGAACATGATATTAGCACATGAATGTGTGGAGATGGATAAGAGATGCCTATGCTTACATTAAAATATATACATGCATACATCCATCCATCTCATCTACAATCTTTAATTGAGATACTTAAAAGAAATTAAATGTCAACGATGAAAAGTAGTCATCTAAGTATTAAGCATCATAAGGCATCTCACATCATATTAAGGAGGCCTAGTTGTAATCCTGGGTTTTCCAAAAGAGACCTGGGTTCAATCTTCACTAGGTAAACATGTTAAGGTGACCAGCCTATGATGAAGAGCTAGAGCCCAGACTAGTGTCTAGTGTAACATGTTGTGGGCTAGATATATTTTTTTTATTTGATGTTGTTTTTGAATTGTTGATGGTTTTTAGTGTGTTTCTATGAGTTTGGTGTGTGGAGGTTTCGTGAACCCCATTCAAAAAAAAAAAAAAAACTAGCCTATGTGGCATACAGGCTACAAAACAGATCATTGTGTGTCAGTTAGTAGTGAATTCTGTGAACCTCATTCATGGAAGCACGTTACCAAAATTAGCAAATTTACCATCGTCTATTTCCTTTAACCTTGTCGTTAATGAAAGTTAGATGTGTGAAACTCATGAAAGTTAGATGTCTATTTCCTTTAACCTTGTCTATTTCCTTTAACCTTATCAGCCCTCATCTTCATCTTGTCATTTATTACACAAAACGACTATGATAAAACCATCCCTCACACCCATCCTAAATTTAAACAAATTTTATTTTGCAAATTACTTTCATTGATATTTACATCCCTATATATTACTACTTACCTTTCATACTTTTACCTACACAAAGATTTTCATCTTTCTAAACCTAGTGTTTTTTAGAATTTTGCTAACAAGTTAGCTGGTAATGTTCTTTCTTCCAAACGAATGCTACCAAGTTTGACTGGGTAAACATATATGCTCGGTTTCGATACGCGGTGTTTTCAATTCAAGGATCAGAGTTAATTGGTGATATTCTTTCGAACAATCTTGTATGCATTTAACCTATTTCTACAAACAAGAAAAACACCTAGAGTAACACTATTGCAAGAAAATAAATGAAAACAAAAATTAATCTAAACTATAGCTTAACACTTTGCACACAAATTCCGCACAACAACATCATTTTGATAGAGTTGTCATGAGTCAACAAAAAATAAGTTAATTTTGAGGTCTTAACTGCCTATAGGAATACGGGTAAGCTAGGTTGTTTCCGCATAAAATATTTGAAAAGTGTAAATTTACGAAAGTAATACGAAAGCAAATATTTTTGGATTTTTGTGTAAAGTGCGAATTGAGTTGGAATAAAAAGATTATGAAATCAAACAACTTGATTAAGATTTAGATAATAATAATGAAAATGGTGATCACTTTCGGGTTTCAAGCTAATACCACGACAACCAACCTTATTGTAGTCAGCCATATCCTAGTCGTTCCCTCATACCTATTCTTGGCTATTATTGTCTAGATATGTAGCTTGTTTAGTCATTGTCTATTTGTTATTTCTATTCTAAAATCACACATTTTCATGTTCTTGATTTATGCACTGGTTAGCTATATTAATGTTCAAATGTGATCATCATTTTTCACTATTCATGCACCCCCGCTTCTATCAAGATATGAACTTCCATTGCAATAATAAACCCTAGGTGTCTACAAATACTAGTCGTTGATGCTCAAGATTTCTTTAGTTTTAGTTTTCCATTGTTGTGTTGTTTGAGTTTTTCCTATATTAATTTTTACCATGTTCCAGATTCCCAATGCTATATTGGATTCTTGTCCCATTTATAGATTTTCAATAGTGTAGTTCTTTTTGAACTATTTATGGTGATGTGCATGCCCAAGTTCTGGTTTGAGATCCTGTTTTTGTTAAGATTTAAGATTCTACTACTAGGTTGATGTTCGAGATTGCAGTCCTTTTCCAGCTTATTGTTGTCTTCTTTAGGTCCAAGTTCTAGTCCTATATTCATGTTCAAGTTTAGATTCTAGGTTCTAGAACACAACAACAAATTATGATGTAATGTTCTTGTTTAAGGGGAGTAATAAATTTAAGGCCCTACCTTGTATGGATTATACTATAAAGTAAAAAGCAAAATTCAAGAAAACAAAAACATTTAAAAGAACGTAAGTTTTCAAAAGCATGCGAAAACTTTAAGGTCATATGCTAGAACTTTTAGTTCACATAAAAACTTTAGTTTATGCTAGAACTTTTAGTTGATGCGAAAACTTTAGTTCATGCAAGAACTTCACTTCGCGCTAAAACTTTTGAAAGTTTGCTCATGGAGTACATATTGTATAAATAGTTGTTTTTACTTTGCATTTTATTATGTGTGTTTATTTGTAAAAGTGCTCTAAAGGTGAAATAAAAGAGAGTAGTGTGATAGGCAGCCCGAGGGGAGCTCATCTCAGTTGGATCAAACTTAAACGATGTAAACTCCTTTGTTATTATAATCTTTTGGTTAATAATATTTGATTGAGTTTGTTTACGATTCGTTTATATCCCACATGCACACATTCGTCTTAATTTGATTATCAAGTGCAACATTTTATGGATTCGATCGTTTTTAGGACTTTACATTTGCTATCAGAGCAAGGTGTTGCTCTTGATAGATGGATTTTCTTTCCGCGATCATCCGTTTTAAAACGTTAAACATGGAGATTGAAGACTATCAAGTGCAATATTTTATGGATTCGATCGTTTTGAGGACTTTACATTTGCTATTAGAGCAAGGTGTTGCTCTTGATAGATGGATTTTCTTTCTGCGATCATCCATTTTAAGATGTTAAACAAGGAGATTGAAGACATGAAGTTTTCGGTCGAGTTTGGACTAGTTTTGAAGAAGAAAAAGGCGCAACCATGAGTGAACACACACGGGATTGGCTTTGTTACATGTTATTCTAATGATCTTCATAGTACGCTAAGTATACTCGAGTTTAGATGGTAGAAAACAAAGATTTGAGATCATAGTAGTGATTCAAACTCAAGAAGTCGATTTGGTTAATGTTTTTGCGTGCATAATTTCATTGTACGAAAGATTCAGAAAAATAACCGTATTTTGCGAAAACTTTGCAAAAGTAATCGTATTTAGCTAAAACTTTGCAAAAGTAACCGTGTTTGGTGAATAAATTTTCATGCTAAAATTTTTCCATGCTAAACTTTGTAGAAGTATCTGTATTTTATGAAAACTTTTCCATGTGAAAAATTCGCACTAGTAACCGTCATTTACGAAAACTTTCTCATGTGAAAACTTCACCATGCGAAAGCTTCATCATCCATGTGAAAACTTTGCAAAATGTAAAAACATAATCCATATGCGAAAACTTGTTAGTATTTGAAGGTTTTGGAACTAGTTTTTCTGCCTATATCCGGAAGATGCTAGGTAATTTGATGTTTGGTACTTAAATAGGGGTTTTTGTGATATTTGAACAAGTTCAAGATTATATATTTACAACATTTGATTTGGATCATTCGTAAATTAAAACTTGACAATGTGGGCTTATTCTATTTTACTTATGGAGAAAATGATCGAATGGTTGAATTAAGTGAAAAATCAAGGTTGTTTGATACTTTTACTCTGACAATATGGGCATATTATATCTTATATAGGGGGAGGAATGCTTCAAATGATCTGGTTAGTTGTCACAAAATATTGTAATCAGATTGAAAAATCGGGTTGTACGAGAATCTGTAATGGAAGTGGGATCTTTCTCTCATATGTCTGATACAACTTAAATTTAAGTAATCAAGATAGAATGGTTAATCTTGATTCAAATGTAATATCCACTGTGAAACTATATATTAGGAGGAGGTTATAGCTGAAAGGGAAGACTAAAGTGAAAGATACTCGAGAATAAGATAATTTTTGAAGATGTGTTATTGAAGTTAAACATTGCTTGATATCATAAGCCAATAGAAAATTGTAAGGTCCTAGCTTCTATAGATTACAATATCAACCAAAAAGCAACATCTAAGAAAGCAAAATCATTCAAAAGGACGTAAGTTTTCAAAAGTATACGAAAACTTTAAGTTCATGCGAGAAGTTTTAGTTCATGCGAAAATTATAGTTCAGTCAAAAACTTTTTAGTTAATGCGAAAACTTTAGTTCATGCGAGAACTTTAATGCACGCAAAAACTTTTGAAAGTTTTCTCATAGAGTCCGTCTTGTATAAATAGGTTTTTTTTCTTTGTATTTCATTATGTAGGTTTCATTTCTAAAAGTGCTCTAACGGTGAGAGAATAGAAAGTAGTGTGATAGGTCGTTTGAGGGGAGCTCACCTCAGGTGGATCAAACTTAAATGACATATAATCCTTTGGTATTGTAATTGTTTGCTTAATATTATCCGATTTAGTTTATTTAAGGTTTGTTGATATGACTCATGCACACATCCGTTTTAATTTGATTATCAAGTGTCATATTTTGTGAATTCGATCATTATGAGAACTTTACAATAAAATTTAAATTTTTTCCATAACAACTAGGACAAAATGTGCATTTGTGCTCCAACTTGGGGAGTGTAAATTTGAGTTATTAGTGTGTTATTTTTAGAGTATATTGTAACTAGGTTTTAAGTTACCGTAAAACCAATTTCAAAGTAACAGTTTTTAGGTGGGACGTAGTAGACATGAGGAAAACTCCTCACTGACCTAAGAAATTGTTTTCCCCTCCCGAGAACACCACATTCGGGTCCTTGGTAAACTTTTCTCAAAAGTGGATAATACTCCTCATCTCTTACTAGACACACAAAAGCTTTAATTGTGTTTTGTAAAACACACACATGTACACAAAAAGGATTGCAGGAAATTAGGAAAATTGAGACGGATCCTAGGAAAAACTTGAGAAGACAAAAAAACCACTGTGCCTATGATGTACAATGCGGAAAACAATGGGGAATTATTGATGACACCTCTCCCCGTAAGGATTGATATGTTACTAAAACTTAATTTATTTATAGTTATCTTAATATATCATAATAATATGGGATTGTACAATGGTGTAATTTTCTGTCAAACAGGCGTCACTTGTGTGACAATAGTAGTTGAACTTTTGCATGCACAAGTCCCACTCATTTAAATCAAACCCAGGTGATGTGTTTCACGTTAGTTAAACATATCAGGATTTCTAGATGCTTGGTCCCAATCACACCTTTACCCATGTTTCATCCTGCCATAAATTATCAATTTCATATCAAAACAAACAAAATAATTTTCGGTCAAATACAAAAGTTGTCATCTAGATTCATAAATATCTTAACTTTTTCATAAAAAATGTTTAAGAACAAGTCATGTCAAGAATAAGTCGTGTTAAAAACAAAGTTGAATACGTTTATATTATTTAACAATCTCTTTTGGTATCTCACTTCATCTATATAACAATTGCTAGTAATACGATTATTCTACTTTAACTAATATAATAACTTGGAAGTAATAATTCAGTGTGAAATTAGTATTTGATGAAGTGTTTTTATTGTTATAAATATATGAGAAGTTAGTAAGTTATTCATATGACATATAAAAATAGTTTGAACGTTTTGACATAAACGTTTTTTGGTGTAAATTTCTTGTCAAGATAAAGTTACACATGGGGAAATATATAATTTAAACGAGTTGGATAACAAGCATTCTTTCGGTTAAAAGTAATCAGGTATTTCTACGTACTAGAAGTAAAAATTAGGTGAAATCGGGTTGAGCTTTGTGTATATTTTTAGTTTCATAAGTATTTATCATGTTAAAGATAATTGTAACACAAAATGTTATTACAATTATCATTTAATTTTTATTTGTAATCAAATTTTACATTTGAATAATTTTCAAAATGGGTACATGTTTACCCTTTATTTTAATTAAAAATTTGCTTATCAATTTAATTCATTTAAGAAAAATACAATACAAATCTTATAACTATTCATAACTGGTTTCTTTTTGTCCCTTATCGTTCGTCCCATATTCATTGAAACAATACCACATGTAGATATTCATGATAGGTCATAAAACATTCATGATTCATTGAGTTGATTACATGCATCTTATAAGATTGAGTCTAATTTTTAAGAATTTATGTACTGGATCTCAAATTTGTTAAATCGTAACACCTTGTGGTTTTTGGAGTGAATGACCGTTAGTTTTATTTTTTTTTTAAATGATCATTTTACCATTTTTGTTGTTGTTGTTGAATTTATTATTATTAGTATTATTATTGTCATTAGATAATAGAGTTCACTTCCCTAGACACCATCCTTCCCCATATTTGCATATCTATCGCCTCACCATCTTCGCCATAAAACCAATGAATAAGTAACCTCATCATCTCCACTAGACCATCCTTCCCTAACAAGTAACACCATCCTTGAAGAAGTAATCTACCATCATTTCCAGCAAAACATCGCATCACCATTTCCTACATAAAACCGATGAGTTCCCTGCCGTCGCTATGATAATCAACTATATGCTCCACAAATTGTTATGTTCTTTATTGCTGTTGAGGTGGTGGTGACGTTTATGTTTAGTTAGTTCTGAACCGCAGGTAAAGGAATACCATTTGATGATGGTGCGATGATAATGATTGTACGTTAATGATAGTGTCTATTGACAGTAGTGTTCAAGTGTGACGGATTGAACATTTTGTAATAAAATGTGTAAGTCACTTTTACACATCTATAAAGTTATCATTAACTATTGTGTAAAACTTAACATTTACACATATGAAAAAAATTATAACGTACCTTTTTTGGTTACTTAACGCATGTGTAAGTCACTTTTACGCAAGTATGAGTTACTTTTACACATGCGTAAAGTCACTTTTACATTTCAAACAATCATGGAATCATGACCAAACAAAACTTGACAATTTTACCTTAGATTTGCCCGATTAGAAAGTTAAAACTTCTATCAAAGTGATTGAATCTTAATGTACATGGTTTTTGAATGTATATTAAATTTGAAAGAAGCTGGGAAAGAAAGTTTAAAAAAGAGCTGGTTTACACATGCGTAAAAAACAACCGTAAAAATATTTTTAATTAAAGAAAAAAAAACCTTGTTATTATGCTATATTATTTTATTAAAAAACGAGTTTGTATAAACAAAGTGTGAATGTTTAAAGGAGAGGGATGTTGTTTAGGTGTGAAAAAATTATTTTACCTTTTTAGCACTCTTTAAATCTTAACTATTCATTACTAACAATATATTATTTTAATATAAAAAAAGAATGTGCATGCTCCTATGTTGATTTTGTCTTGTTCACTATAACACCCAAGGTTTGGGTCAGCTCAGGCCGTGTCAACCGATTAGGATCGTTTGATTATTTTATTTGGAAAATCATTTTTATAGGTTTATTAGTAGCATAAATTTCTTTTGTAACAGTAAGAGGGATGTTGGCTTATAAACTAACTCAATATTGAAAACTAAATCATACTTTGATTCATAATGTTATTTTACGAAGATCATGTTCATATTTACAAGTCACATGATTTCAAAACTAGACATGCATCCATATATGCTTTCGACTCATATAACTCAATCATTGACGTTAGATATACTGATGATTTTATACTGTGGCATGATCTAATGTCAAATTCGATCCAATCATTCTTTACATGTTAAAGATTTTAAATTCAGTATCAACGGTATGCTGGTGAATTGCATTTATCAGATTCAAATTATTTTCGTAATAAAGTATGAGCATATTGATTTAAGATTAACAATGGTATGTCCATAGGATAAAATACACATAAATATTTTTTATTGTATAATGGTATTAGTTTGTTATCGGGTTACCTATGGGACCGTCAATGCCTAGGGGTTCATAATCCTTTAGGCACTAAACCATTTCCAGCCATGCTTAGGCATAGTATCCCTTTTAACATCCTACCATCATATGTGCATCATTTCTTATCAGACCACCTGTACAATCTAAGTCACATGCTTGTCTAGTATTTCACCAACATGCGTTAATAAATAAATTATAACTTATATTGGTTTTCTAGATAATGGTGAATCTTAATGATTCACAAGTTTTGTTTTAAAAAGAAAACTTATTCATCTTAAAGTCAGGTTGAGCCTTATCTAAGATTTCAAGTTAGTTTCTAAAGGTTTAAGCGGTACTTCAGTTATTCACTGAGGTAGAATCGTCGTTTAGAAACTTCAGGTAGCTTCAAATCTTCGAGAATCAAGCGTTGTGTCATAAAACAAGTCAAGAAGGAGTCTGGAATGCAAACCAAGGCTAGTCGATATGCGTCCTCATATTGTTTCCAGCTAGGGGCTTTGCCCCTTGCAACCCACAAGTAAAAATGATAAGTTAGCATATGTATATATTCGATTTACATATGTTTATCTTAAAAAAGCTAGTAAAAAGATATAATATATATATATATATATATATATATATGATCAGGATCATTACAGAATTATTTTTTATTTTCAGAACCAAAAGAACCATTGATTTATATAAATGTAAGTTAAAGTTTGTGATATTTAGGTGTTTTACATAGTTTATTATTTATGTCTGATATACACATATGTAAAACAGCTCAAGTATTAACATACTTAATTTACATTTATGTAAATCAATAGTTCTGTGGTTTTAAAATTAAAAAGTAGTTCTATAATGATCCTAACCCTATATATATATATATATAATATTTTAAAGTAGATCTAATAAACATAAAAAATATTATCTAACCAACTATATTTTAAATAAAAACGTTTGAGTAGTTCTTAAGAAAACATCAGCAAAAAAAACCAAGATCTAATATTAAACACCAACAAAAATTTTTTATAGATCTGACAGTGAAAAACTACCAAGAAACTTATATATAACCTTAAACGCCAAAAAAAAGCAAACCGTCATCGCCACCTTCGCTGTCGTCACCACCTTCGCCATAGTTGCTACCGTAGATGGTGGTTAGCCACCAGCAAAAGCTTCCACCTCTAACTTTTCTCCCGGTCTCTCTCTTTGTCTTCCATCATTTACCCCTTTTGGTCATTTTATATATAGGGCCCCACCAAAAGTAACAGCATGCATTTTTTTATTTATAAATTAGGACCATTGATATTAATTTAATCAAGCATAAAGATTTGGTTTATTAATTATCATAATGTCTCTTGAATATTTTTGAACTCGACCACTTTAACTGTTGTACTATTTATTAAAAAAAATTATATCAAAATGCTTGTAATTATACTATTTTTAAAAAAAAATTTAAAAGTAAAATGAAATCTATAGTCTTTTGAAAATGTGCATATACGCACACACATTTTATTGCATATATGAACAGTTTATAGTTTTTCTAAAAAAATCGAGAAGAAGGATGATAAATTATTAAAACAATGAAATGATAGAATCAAATCGTTATCTTTAGTATTACTATTTTTATCAAGGTTCTATGGGCATTGCTTATTGGTTCTTAGTAGCTCTTTACATATTTGTGATTCTCAATAGAATGCATCCCTATATATACGTGTGTGCATATGTATATATATACGTATGTATGGATAGGGATGAAATGTTATTCTTTTTTATTGCAATAACTCATTAACCCAACTAATGGTCCACAACAAGCAATGTCACCACTATAAGTTAAAGTTATAATGGTAAACTATTGATCCACAATGAATGTTAAAAAAACTTTAAAAAATATAGTAAGACTACACTTAAATTAAAGTTATTAAAATAATCTATTTAATGATATAATTTTTATAAAAAATAACAACATACAAAAAGTTAAGAAGGTTTTAGAAAAAGGCTAAAGTTTTTTAATAATGGAAGGAAATTTTGAAAATGGGAGAAAAATCGTTACATTAGTAGAGTAACGCGATGTAAAGTTAGTTGCACTGCATAATTATGATGTAAGTGTTTGCTACGTTATGTTTAACGGGTTATCGTCATAAACAAGGGTTAACAAAAGAACTTTACCCATATATATATATATATAGGGTGTGGAACGAATGTTAACACTTCTTTATTACAATAACCGTTTTAACTTTATCAAGATCAATAAAATCGTTATTTTTTTGTTGAAATAATATCCTTACACATATATAACGTTATATTCTTTTATGTATATATGTGTAAATTTATAAGTGTAAAAAAAATATGACAAGTGTAAGTTATTTACACCTGACAAATATTTAGAGGTGTCTACATTTACACCTCTCATAACATTTTTACACTTTGAAATTTATATATATATATATATATATAGAAGATCATAACATTATATATGTCTAATGATGTTATTCCAACAAAAAATAATGATTTTGCTTGATATTGATGAAGTTAACACAGTTATCGCAATAAAGGATAGTTAACATTCGTTCGCTTCCCTATATATATATATATATATATATATATAGAGAGAGAGAGAGAGAGAGAGGGAGTGAGAGAGAGACAGAGAGAAAGGTTACTATATAAAGTGCAAAAAACATACGAAGCGTATGAAGTCAGCAGAATATGACACGTGTCTTTTGCGAGAAGGGTAATTTCGTTCACGCCAAAATTACGCATATAAGATAGATAATTACGTAAGTTATATTAATAATTACACAAGATAAAGTTACTCAAGTTATAAATAATAATTACGTAATTTATATTTATAATTGAGCAAGTTATATGATAATTACGAAAGTGATTTTCATAATTATGCATTTAATAATCACGCAAGTTAGACGCACACACATAGATATTTTTCTAAAAATTCTGATTTAAAAAAAGTATAACAATAGTATATTCAAATTAAAAAGATAAAATGCTTCATTTTATGATATAATATTTTTAAAAAATAATGGTGTATAAAAAGATTTATGCATTTAAAAATATGGAGAGAATTTGAAAAAAAAAGTCAAGAATTATAGTTTATTTTCAAATCTACCCCTTCAGACTCATTTTTTGCTTGATTATTCTCATTTCTAATCTAAGCCGTTAATTACCCAATTCAATAGTGAGATTACTTCATATATTTCGCACAAAAACAATAATTTATATTATAAAACTTTCATATATATATATATATATATATATATATATATACACACACACACACACACATACACATACATATATAGGGTGCGGAACGTGTGTTAACCCTCTCTTATTGCGATAAACGTGTTAACTTTATCAAGATCAATCCAAATCATTATTTTTCCTTGGAATAACATCAATACACATATATAGCGTTACGTTCTTTTATGTATATGTGTAAATTTATAAATATTAAAAAGATATGACAAGTATAAGTTACTTACACCTAACAAATTTTTAGAGGTGTTACTGTAACTTATACATCTAATAACTGTTTTACACTTAGGGATTTACACGTATAAATAAAAGACATAACTATTATATATGTCTAATGATGTTATTCCCGCAAAAAAATAATGATTTGATTTTGATTGATCTTGATGAAGTTAACATGGTTATCGTAATAAAGAATGGTTAACATTCGTTCCATATATATATAGAATGATTATGTTGAAAATTTTATTTATTAGTGAAAACTCTTATATCTTTTAACAATTGTGCGAAATGAGTTCTTACAGTTCTCTTAAAATATAAATAAAAACTTTTAATTTCTTAAGAACATGAGAACTCTTTTTTTATATGTGTGTACAATAGTTCTTTATTTGTATGTATTTACACATATGTAAATCATGCATTGAAAAGTAGTTGGCAGTACAAAATAAATGTTTTATTTTGATTATTCCCCCTCCCCGTTCTCTCTCCTCTCTACATGTGTGTGTGTGTGTGTCTATATATATATAATAGCGTTAGTAAACTCGTGTATTACACGGGTCGAATAAATAAAATATTAAATATATTAAAAATTTATTAACTAAAAATAATATTTTAAGATAATATATGATTATAATTACGTATGAGTAATAATTATAAGTAATAAAATAAAAATATCAATTTTTAAACTTTTTTTGTATTTTTTAAAATAATAAATTAAATATTTTATTTAAAAAAACTATTTTAAAAAAGTATCATTTTTAAAAATATCCTTACTATAACTGCTAATTTTAATTATTTTTTTATAAAAATTTTACTTTTTAAAAAATTAAATTTAAAGTATTTCATATTTTTAAATAAAGTTTAATATTTTAGAAACTTTCTTTTGTAAAAGTTTGTTTCTATAGAAATAACATTAATAAAAATATTTATTTCTTAATTTATTAATAAATTATTATTGATCTAAAAAAATAAATAATATTATTAGTAATTAATATAGTTATTTGATAAGAATGAATGTGATGTTGACAGGTGGCACCTATAGTTAACATTTTTTTATAGTAGAAAAATTATTAGAGTTGAAAGATTTATAATGTTAAATGTTTTCTCATTTAAAAAGTACATACTCATTTTTAAAAATCTGACTTTTAATGTTTTTTTTTAATTAAATAGTTTCATTACAAGAACTTTTTTAATTATAACAAAATAGAAGTCAAACAAGGAGTATTTCTTTTAACCAATTTACTTTAGTAACAATGGATTTATTTATATAACATAATTTATCATCATCCATAAAACAAAGATCAAAAGCCTTTTCCAATTTCACAACATCCTTCAAAACAAAAATTAATAACTCCACAAATTGTCATACTCACAAGCCTCCCCCCACGAACGCTCATCCGTAGCCGTTTGTCGCGGCGGACTCACAAGCATTCCCTCAGCCATATCAACCAACAAATTAGGCATATCAAAAATCGCCTCCTCATCAATAAACTCATCACTCCGTCCACCGTCGCCCGCCGCCCGCCGCCCGCCGTCCCTCCCCACGAACGCCCTCGCCATCTCCGCCGCCTTCCCGGCTGCACTCCTTATCAAGGCGGGCTCCGGTGACTCGGGCACTCTATACGATCCCACGAACTCCGGGAAGTTCAACGACGCATCGCCACCCTTGAGGGCCAACGCCGCCACGTCGTAGGCGGCTGCAGCCATCTCGGCGGTCGGGTATGTCCCGAGCCATATACGGGTTGTTTTACGTGGCTCGCGAATCTCCGCCACCCATTTGTTGTTCCGGCTACGGATACCGTGAAGGGTGGGGTGTTTTCCGGTGGTGGTGAGGGTGGCTCCGGTGGAGGATGATGTGCTCATGGTGGTGGTTTGAGTTTGTGCATGTTGTGTGTTTATATACAAGTGGAAATGGAGGTGTTGGTGTGTGAATAAAAGGTGATGAAAATGTGGAGAAATCGTGTTTTTTTTGTTCAAACACACATGCACGTACCCAACAAGATAAGAGAGGGATTGATTATTATCTTTCATATGCTGTGATTTGATTTGGATATTATAATATCAGGAAATAATAATTTGTATGGTTTATACCAAATTCTCAATGGTTTCTTCTTAGAAAATAAAGCATATATAATCACACTAGGTTAGTGCCACGTGTATTACACGGGTTGAATAAATAAAATACTAAATAATTAATAATAAAATTTTATAAATTATAAAACTATGTTTGAAGATAAAATATGATTATAATTGTATATAAATAACTACTTTAAGTAAATAGACAATAATATATTTCTCTTAAACTTTTATTTTATAAAAAATATGGGTTTTTACTTATTTTATTTTAAAAAAAATAAATTTATTCCAAAAAAAGTTTGTTGTATTTTATATTTTATAAAACTTTTATTTTTAAAAGTGTGGTTTTTAATAAAAAAATAAGTTTTAATTTATTAAATATATAATTTTTAATATGAAAATAGTATGATTAATATTATTAGTATTAAATAGTATTAATTCTAATAAAGAAAAATGAGAAAGTTAGTATGATAAAACTTACAATTGTGTTAAGTTTTATTTTAGATTTTGTT
Organism: Flaveria robusta; assembly: GCA_025506415.1. NCBI lineage: Eukaryota > Viridiplantae > Streptophyta > Magnoliopsida > Asterales > Asteraceae > Flaveria > Flaveria robusta. The sequence goes on along the minus strand of CM046464.1, from coordinate 6,725,004 downwards.
TGTTATAGATAGATAAATATATACATAAATAGATAGGATCGAACCCCATTTATTAAACAGATTATAGTTAGTAATAAAAACGAACAGTTACAATAGATATTTTAATATAAGATATGATTAAAATTATATATATGTAATAGTTCATGAAATAAAACAATTATACTATTTTATTTAACTCTCTTATCTAAACAGTTTTATTTTTAAATATTAGTTTTAAGATTTTTTTTTAAAATGTATTGTTTATAATAATCTTGTTTATTAAAAACTCGGGTTTCTAATTATTCTGGTTGTTTTAATAAAACTGCTTTTAAAAAATTTTATATTTTTTATAATTTTTTTAAAAAAGGACCGATCTAAAATATTATGTTTCAAGAAGATTTAGTGTTTTGGAAATTTTTATATTATATAAAAAAAATTTATATTATTTTTATTTAATAAAAACATGTGCTTTTTAATTTCCTTAATAAAATTTATTTTTAAAGCATAGCTTGATTTTTAAAAAAGTAGATGAGAGAGAAAAATGTATCAATTAATAAAATTAATTTTTATTAAGACAGGGAAATTATTTGAGTATTAAATTGCTATAATATATTTTTGAAGAGAAAATGAAATGAAAATGTTTAGAATAATGACAAGTGTCAAAAACGTTGTTTAAGAGAATGACAAGTGACAAAAGAAATCTTGCTTTTGTTAGATTCTATAGATATATTGTATTAATGTTTCATTTATAAACCGATGGATAACATGGGTCAATATATACATATACAATATTATATATTTGTGTTACAGTTCTTTTATAAAGGGTCCTAATATAGAGACACCCACCCAGATAAATCGACACCCCCCTATACGCCGCGTATGGGTCCATACGCGGCGTATATGGTTGAATACACTGAAAACGAGGAAAATTCAGGGGGCTGTCACAGAGCTATACGCCCCATATAGCCCTATACGACCCCCCTATACGACACATATAGGGCTAGACGACGCAAATAGCGAATTTCGACACTGACTACGAGGAAAAGAGGGCTGTCAGGTGGCTATACGACACATATAGCCCCATACGACACATATAGTCCTATACGCCCCCCCCCCCTTACGACGAGTATGGAGCTATACTACACGCATAGAAATTTTGGGGTGTTGATTTAAAATATTGGGGTGTCTATTTAACCGAACCCTTTATAAAGTGATAATTTGGTAAAAACCGATGGATAACTGTTTCGTTTTTTTACGGTTTTACCTCTTATAACCATACACGTTTAATTAATTACAAAAGTATCATATGTTAATCTCAAACATTAATTACATTGATCAAAAGTTCAAATTACTACCTAATTTTTTACAAATATCCTATTTTGTACATGGTCCTAATACAACAATTTACATATTATATAGTTTTTTTATATAAACTATAGAAACTATATATAGTTATTTATTTAAAATGAATTATTAAAAATAAAAGAAATGCACAATTATAAATATTGTTTATGAAGAAACCTCAAAAGTTTTATATTTAAAAACTTTTCTAAAAAGTATTATTAGAAATCCTAATTATTTAAAAGGAGAGTAACAAAAAATATTGTACAATTAATAAAAAAGAGAGACGAAAAAAAAAGCGATGAAAAACACAGACTAAAACGTGGTCGCTAGAATTTTTATTTATTATACATCTATAGATTAAAAAAATAAAAAAAAAAGAAATCATATAGATAACTTCTGATATACTGAGTCATATTTTATGTTAAAAGAGTTATTTTACACCCAACATGAATATAAGTAATACATATAGCTATTTAATATGTCCTAATCTATGTGAAAATTACATAACTAACTCGTTAAGAATAGTTGTAATGCTTAACTAAAAGTTCTTCACTTATATATACTTAAAAAAATTACTATTACACATTCATAATAAGTAAAAAAAAGTACATAAAACATTCAAAATAACTTACAAGTTACATTCAAAATGTGAAAGAAGTAAGGAGTTAAATGTGTTTTACGTCCCTGAGGTTTCATATAAATTGTCATTTGAATCCAAAAGTTTAAAATGTTGCCATTTGCATCCAAAGATTTCACAAAAATTACCATTTGAATTCACTTAACTACTCCTAATTAATGCTGTTAAGTTTTTCCGTTAAGTTTCCTAAATTAGAGGTATTTTAGTCAAAACAATTACAAAATAATAAAAATCAGCTTTACGTGATAAGTTTTAGGCGTTCATTCTCTTTTGCTAATCATCATTGCGATTTTAATTTACAAGAAATGATAGGTCAGCAGTTCTTTTATTTTATCAATAAAGTCATCTCTTTACGTCCTATTAGATAAAATAAAATATAAGTTTAACTAACAAAAAGTGATTCATTTCTAATTTTATAAAACATACAAAATAAAAATATATATAAATAAACAAACAAGTCAAATAACATAAATTATTTGAATGATAACCATAAAAGACAGTATATCATAAAAGTATAAGAACAATTAATAATATGACATTAACTGCCATGAATAATAATCATAAATTATCAATTATCATAACCAATATCAAACTTTAAAATCAAAGAAATCTATGTTTAATAAAACGGGCAAAAGTAACACGATTACTAAACCAAAGTGCATTAATAAGACAAAACAATAAGAGACTATTATAAAGTCAAATCATAACTGTAATTATCAAAAGAAGCTAAATATATAAAAATTTTCACATGAGTTAGTTATTTATTTTGTAATTTTTTTAATTAAAATAACTTTCATGTTGGAAACTTACCGGAAAAAGATAACCGTGTTAGTTAGATGTAGCCAAATGGATTCAAACGGCAATTTTAGCGAAACCTTTGGATGCAAATGATAATATTTTAAACTTTTGGATTCAAATGACAATTTCTATGAAATCTCAGGGATGTAAAACGGATTTAACTCAAGAATTAAGTCTTATGATATTTGACAATCATCTCACAAACATGGGCAACAGTCTCTGACGCACCATCATATCGTTGTGACAATTATTTAAAGCAAAAAAAGTCCTGTGGGATCATGAAGAGTCTTAAAGTTTGTTATTGAAGATAAAATTGAATATTATCGATATAAATCACTCTACAGTTACCAATGTATATAGTTTATAGGATTAATGATGTGCGTTAATCATAAGTCAAATTCAATTAATGAGAAAGTTAAATCAAGGAATGAATTGTTGTATTGTATTGTAATGTAAGAAATAGGGTTACATGAGGTCTTTAATTATATGTATAAAGAATAAAATTACAACTGATTATCGCCTAGTTTATTTTAATTACAATTATTGTCTATAGAGTGATTTGGACTTTGATAGCAGATCAAGATAAGACATAATCTCAAATATATATATTTCTTAAATCACTTTGTCGTTTCAAATAAGTGAACAACCCAAGCAGAAAATGTGTTAATGTAGTAACGTCTAGTAGCACACATGCATGTTTAGATGTATAGTACTACAATTGACAAGCCGACAAATAAAGGGGGCTATCATATCATTTCATCTTATATGAAGGGTCGTCATCATCAAAGGGACTACCATCCGCTGATTAAAAGCTTTTAAATATACACATGTTCTTGAGTTTTTCTTATCAGTGGCGGAGCTTGAACCATGACTTAGGAGGGGCGGGGACGAAAGTAAAATATGTTAGGAGAAAATTGCAAAAATAGTCCCTGTGGTTTGATCATATTACAAGTTTGGTCCCCAGATTTTAAAAATTGCAAATTTAGTCCAAACATTTGGAAGTTTGTTGCAAATTTAGTCCCCACCGTTAGTGTCCGTTAGTTTTTAACGATCTGGGGACTAAATATGCAATATGATCAAACCATAAGGATTAATTGTGCAATTTGTTCTAAAAATTTAAAAGAAATTAAAATCAAACATAAGAATTTTTTAACCTTTATTCTATTTTTTAACGATTATTGGATTTCTTTATTAACGTTTATTTGAATCTTTTAATTTTAATTTTTAATTGATTTTTTAGTTTTTTTTTTATTTTTTGAGAAAATTACACAATTGGTCCCTGTGGTTTGATCATATTGCATAATTAGTCCACAGATCGTTAAAAAACTAACGGACACTATCAGTGGGGACTAATTTTGCAACAAACTTTTAAATGTTTGGATTAAATTTGCAATTTTTAAAATCTAGGGACCAAACTTGCAATTTGATCAAACCACAGGGACTATTTTTGTAATTTTCTCATATTTTAGGGGGGTGAACTTTATATTTATTAAAAAATTTCCACTACCGGACCGAAAATTTACACTGCCGAGCCGAAAATTAACACTACTGACGGAAAAAATAGGGGGGGAGGGGGGGCGGGCGCCTCCCCGGCCCCTTAAAAGCTTCGCCAGTGTTTCTTATAAAAACAAGTCGTAATAATATTAAAGTGTGTTCTTTGTTTGTTTAGCTTGTCATTTTCACTCCCTCTTAACCTGTTTTCCTTAGTGAATAACCAACTAGTTCTCTTGTAATGTTTTTTTTAAAACACAATATGTACCTAACGTGCTAGTCGATCCCCTTTATGTTCTATATATAATAAAAGAAAAAAATTTGATCACTTGTTATCATATTAAGCTATTATTTGTCATGTCAAAATTTTAAACCAATATAGTCACTAGTCAACATTTCCTTTATTTTTGATTTTTAAACCAATGTTTGAAGTTCTTATTTGTATAACAAATTAAATACTTGAACAACATTTTAAAGAATTATCTTTTACAAAACAAAAGTAATATTAGAAATTCATAAATACAAATCTCTATATTTTACGCTTTGGATTTGAAATATTACATTTAATGTAACGATAGTTATCGAAATTAGTTTGAAAGATATAAAAACTTCAAACAATAACTAAAATGAAGAAACTATATATTCTTTTGAAATTCATAATTATTATTTGTAAAACAAGTAAAGAAAATTAGAACGTCCTTTTAAGAAATGAATTTAATATGTTATTTTTAGACTAATAAGAATTTTAGAAACTTAGTAAAAACATAATATAATTTACGTAGAATGTAAAAATATATTTCATGAATACGACTAATTGTCCATATCATTTTAAAATGAAAAATATTTTCAAAACTAATTAAAAGAACATGATGTAATTTAAAATTTTTGTTTTAAAAATAATGGTACAAATTTTTATATCTTATATATGTATATTATTACTATCTTATCTTACTACTTTAATAAAAAAGTAACTATGGGGTACACATGGCAACATCACATTCTTACTCAAAAAATTTTTCCCACTTCTATCTCCTATTAAATAATTATCTTAATTACTAATAATATTATTTAATATTTTTTATATTAAAAATAGAATTTTAATAAATTGGTAAAGAGATTTTTTTTATTAATGTTATTTCTAAAGAAATAAACTTTTATAAAATAAGAATTTTTTCTAAAACATCAAACTTTTTTAAAATATTTTAAAATTGATGTTTTTAAAAAGTAAATTTTTTATAAACCAAAAATAATTAAAACTGTGAGCTATAAGTAGAGATTTTTATAAATGATATTTTTAAGCTGTTTGTTTTAAAACAAAATGTTTTATTTTTCTTTATGAAATTTTTTTAAAAAAGATGATAATATTGTTTTATTACTTGTAATCATATTCTTTTGTAATTTTTATCATATTTTAGAATATTATTTTAAATTAATAAAAATTTATTATATTAATATTTATTTATTCAACCCGTGTAATACACGGGTTTACTAAATCTAGTATTAATATATTAGTTGTTCCATTCATTTGATACACGGGTATAAAGCTAGTAATAATTAAAATGAAAATTGCAAACATCTAGTTTAAGTGAAAGAAAATCAAAGAAAATATTTGATTTTTTATTTTGGAAACCTTTTTTTATTTTACCTTTAAATAAAATTTGGATTTCTAGGTATTAATTGATTATTATAAAAGACACACAGTATTTTCTTGATTTGTCATATATTTACCTAAAATTAGGAATCATGCATTAGCTTGGATTATGGTTGTTGAAAAGATATACACCAATGTAAGACCAAGTGCTCGGAATCATGCAATGCAAATACTAGATATTATTCACACGTTTATTTAATAAAAACAATTATTTCACACACAGTATTTTCTTGATTTGTCATATATTTACCTAAAGTTAGGAATCATGCATTAGCTTGGATTATGGTTGTTAAAAAGATATACACAAATGTAAGACCAACTGCTCGGAATCATGCAATGCAAATACTAGATATTATTCGCACGTTTATCTAATAAAAACAATTTCACAGTTAATAATTAACAAGGTGAGACTTTTGTGATACAATGCAAGTACTCGTATATTATACGGGTTAAATAAATAAAATATTAAATAATAATAAAAAAAATTTATTAATTATAAAACGATGGTTGAAAATAAAATATAATTATAATTACCTACAAATACTTACTTTAAGTAAATAAAAAACAATGTATCTTTCTTAGATTTTTTTTATAAAAAAATTGTGGTTTTTAAATATTTTGTTTTAAGAAAAATGATGTTTTTAAAAAAAGTTCGTTGTATTTGTATTTTATAAAAATTTTATTTTTAAAAAAGTGTGTTTTAATTAAATAAAGATTTTTAATTTAATAAATAATACATTTTTAATTTAAATATGGTATGAGCAAACTTATTAGTATTCGATATTATTATTGATAATAGAGATTAATAAGAAAATTAGTATAACTTTATTTAAATAGGCTAGAAACTCATGCAATTAATAGATTATAGTTAGTTATAAACATTAATAGTTACAGTCCGATATTTTAATATAAAATATTATTAAAATTATATGTACGTATTAGTTCAATAAATAAAACAATTATACTATTTCTTTTAACTCCCTTAACTAAATAGCTTCATTTTTAAGCATTCGTTTTAAGATTTTTTTTATAAAAATTTATTTTTTATAAATATTTTGTTTATTAAAAACTCCGGTTTATAATTATTATTGTTGTTTTAATAAATTTGTTTTTAAAAAATTTCATATTTTTATAATTTTTTAAAAAAGAACTGATTTAAAATATTTTATTTAAGAAGGTTTAGTGTTTTAAAAAATTTCATATTATATAAAAAATTTTATTATTTTTATTTTAATAAAAAGATGTGATTTTTAATTTTTTTAAATAAATTTGTTTTTAAAAAGATAGCTTGATTTTAAAACTCTAGATAAAAAAGAGAAATGTAGCAATTAATAAAATTATTTTTTTATAAGAGTGAGAAATTAGTTTGAGCGTTTTAACTAGTATAATACTTTTTTGGATAAAAAAATGACGTGAGAATGTTTAAAATAATTACAAGTGACAATAAAGTGAGTCAAAAGAAATACAAATTGCAAAAAAATATATATATTTATTATTAGATAAAAAAGATTTATGATAGAAAACAAAAATATGACATGAAACTAACATTAAGTTGTTAGATTTGAGTTTGTAGTTTACTATAAATGGTTTTAGGTCGATTCCAAAGCAAAACATTCAAAAACATTTCGCAAGGAAATGAAAAATCCAGTTTTGTAATTTAGTAAAAGCGTTATTATTATATGGACGACTAGAAAATTCAACTTTCTATGAGATGACATTTAGGGGCTGTTTGATTATCACTGACTCAGTAAGATCTGACTGAATTAGAAGCTGACCTAGTTAAAAATTCTGACTGATTTTGCATCTAACTGAAACTTGACTGTTTGATTCAGGCATCTGACTGACTCTGCTGAATGATAAAAATAACCATATTGCCCTGAAGTTCTAACGAGTTCGCTGAACGTTTACTTTGAAAGTTGTCCTCAACATCAAACATGACGGTTCATAATTTTCTAAAATAGTTGGTTACAAATGTAATTAAAAGGAAAGAAAAAGGCTTTATAGCGCCAAAGCTATAAAACCTTCATTTCAGTCAACAATGGCGGAACCTCATTTCAGTCAACAATGACGCCACCTTATAGATCTCCCTCTGTGCGCGGAGAGAGTCGTGGCGGAGGGGCCGCGCGGAGGGTGAGAAGAGCCCAGGAGGGAGGGCGGTGCGTGAAGGGGGTCATGCGGAAGGGTGGGAAGAGGGGGCGCTGCGGCTGCTTTGTGGTCTGGTCAGAGATCCCTATTTTAAGGTCTGAGTCAGACCTTAAGACCCGGTCAGAGCTCTTTTCCGCGCAAATCAAACATTTCTTTCCATCGCATTTCAGACTAAGGCTGCGCGCAAATCAAACATGCTAGCGGAGCCTCAGTTCTGAAACTTTTTATTCCATCGCACTTCTAAGATAATCTATACTATTATTTATATTTTTAAGTGGCGATTTATTTTCATCACAAATTATTTTCTTGGTAAAGATTGACTACAGATAAATTTTTATCTTTCTGATGTGTTTGTAACACACTTCAATTTTTTTGGATTTATGTTTTTAAATCAAATAGACCATGGACCTCTCACACGTAATGGGAGGTGATCGACGAGTTTGAACCGATGACCACTCACACATAAGCACACAAGTTTAACTAATAGCCCAATTCCCCTACTAAATTATTATATATTAATTTTAGTAAACTCACCTATTACACGGATTAAATTAAATAAAATATTAAATATAATAAAATTTTATTAATTATAAATAATATTTTAAAATTAGATATGGTTAAAATCACGTATAAATCAGGACAATAAGTAATAAAACAATGATATTAACTTCTAAACATTTGTTTCTAAACTTTGTTGTTTTTCCAAAAAAAAAAAAAAAAAAAAAAAGTAAACATTTTGTTTCAAAATAATCTGTTTTAATAAAAAATATTATTTTTAAAAAATTTCTTATGATAAAAATTTATTAATTATTTTTGGTTTATAAAAAATTACATTTTATGAACATCAATTTTAAAATATTACATATTTTTAAAAATTTGATGTATTAAAAAAATCTTATTTTATAGAAATTTATCTCTTTCTTAATTTATTGAATTATTTTTAATCTAAAAAAAGAGTTAAAATAATATTGTTAGTAATTTATGTGATTATTAAATAGGAAATAAAAGCGAAAAAATTTGATAAGAAGTGATGTAATGATATCACGTGTCCCCTTAGTTATTTTTTTATTAGATTAGGTAAATTAAACTTTATTGGAATTTTTATGCATTGTCAACTAAACCGTTAATTTTACGCTTATGAGTTTGCATAAATATAAAAGAACATGTTTTTGTATATGTGTAATGATTTTATTCCAATAAAAAAATAATGATTTTAATTGATTTTGAAAAGTTAACATGGTTATCATCATAATAGAGGGTTAACATTTGAACTCTTCCATATATATATATATATATATAAAGATCAAGGATTGTAAAATAATATTTTAAAATAATATATGATTAAAATTTTATTTAAGCTTACCTACTTTAAGTAATAAAACAAAAATATTATTTTCTTTACTTTTTTTAAAGAAAGTATTTTTTTTTCCATTTGTTTTTTTTAACATTTTGTTTAAAAAAACTTTTTTAAATGTCATTTTTATAAAAAGTTCTCTGTATTAGAAAATTTTCGTATTTATACCAATCTGATATTTAAAAAGTGTGTTTTCTAATGAAAATGATCGGGGTTTTAATGTATTAAAAAGCCTGCTTTTTAATTTAGAAAGGGTTAATATATTATTAGTATTTGATATTATCATTAAATGATAAACTTACTATATTATAACATGTCACAAAATGGTTATGAGAATATGACATGTGACAAAAATTATTTTGCATTCTTAGAGAAATCTCGTCTTAAATTTGATTTTTAAAGATCAATTTTTGTTTCTTGTTTTTTGAAGTTAAATATCATTTGTTCTACCACCTTTAAAAGAATTTTATTATACATGAAATACTTTATATTTCGTGCTAAATTATTTAAATTGTATTTCTATATAAGTGCATGTATACTATGAGAACATATTACTAAACGTATCTTTATGATTCATGTAACGAAGACAAGTTTTTAGAAGTATAGGTTAAATAAGCAAATAAAGAACACTAAAGCGGGTGACGGTAATAAAAGGAGAATTTACCTTAAAACCCTATTAAAAAAAAAAGAAAAGTGCCTTCAACCCATCCTTTCTTTGTTGTTCCTTCGGTTGTAGGAAACAAAGAAGAAAGAGAGAAAGAGAGCACTCGCAGTTAAAGAGAGAAAGAGAAAGAAAAGTTACATAAGAGAAGAAAGATCTCAACGTAAAGAAGCATCGTTTCTAGGGTTTGTTTGAGTGCTCATCAAAGTCAAGTTTAAGATACTCTTCTATGCATGTTATTTTGATTGTTTTGGTCTGGTTTGCATGCTCCATAATTATTTTGATAAAGTTGGTTGGATTTAAATGTAAAACTTGTAACTTTTTTGAAATATTAATAGGGTTTATAATGTTTTACGTATGAATGTCTATACATGGATATTATATACTTTAAACCCTAAAGATAGATGATTTTAGTTGAGTATGTGGCTACAAGAAGTCGAAATAGTTTAAATGAACTAAATAGTGTGTTGCTTAACCTTTAACATCAGAACATTGCCTTCGTAACCAAATGATTAATGCGCAAAATGGAAGGTCTTAACTAGTGTTAAAGTATAAAGCGCCCATAAGTGATGGAACCTTCGCATATGAGCATTTTTTGCTCCGTAATAGGTATGCTACTTTCGCATCTCACGCCACTTAGTCAGATTTCTTAGTTTATTATCTGCGTAGTAAAACCCATGACTTCCATATGTGGGTATAGTCTTTGGCATCTAATTATGCCTCCACATCCTATGTTATTTGTACAGATTCTAGTATCTATATCTCCAAATCTGAAAAAAGTATTTGTATATGATCATCACCTTCGTAATAGAGAACACTTAAACAAATTTACTAGAATGTTCCTCTACAGCTAGCTTATGACCTCCGCAACTCATTACACCTTCGCATCTCAATATAACCTCTGCAAATCAGTTTGACTTTTGAGTCTCGGTAAAGCCTTCGTATCTTAATATAACCTCCACAACCCATTATGACCTCCTTATCTTAGTAAAGTTTTCATATCTCAATATGACTTTCATATCTCAGTGTACCTTTACATCCATCCCTTATTAAAAGATTACAATTGTGTAATCTAAAGACCTAGTAGGTGGTAGATGTACTGTATAATACAAAAGTATGATATACTAAAGAAATACTACTTTCAAAATCCTTATGAGAATAATAATGAGGGTAGTGGGATTTGAACTCGAGTGGGTTCTCCTATCACACTCCACTTTGACCATCTTCTCTAAAAACCACTTTTGAAATCCTTGAGAGAATTAAAATATAAAGTAAAAAATGGAGCTTTTAGGGTGGTTTTGGAGGATCTTTTGGAGGAAATTTTTTGAACGGGTTTTTAAAGATCTTTTGGGATGGTTTGACTTAAATTTTTTTTTTAATTTGTAACTATAGTTATTGATTAAAGGTATTGATATATTATAAAAAATTTTAATAATCTATAAACTCGAAAAAACAAGGTTTTTGGAGCCATATGGCATTTTTTTTAAACCACCAATTTGACATGTGGCACACTCTTACACCATCTTTATTTTTAGAGTTAAGTTTATTTTTGCTTCCTAAGGTTTGACAAAAATAACCATTTTCCTTCAAAAAATTGAAAACATCAATTTACCTCCAAATGTTTCATAATTTGTTTCAATTTTAGTCAAAAAGTTTCATCATTGTTTCAAGTTGAATCCAAAATAATAAAACTTTTGGACTAAAACTGAAACAACTTATGAAAGTTTTGGAGGTAAATTGATGTTTTTAATCTTTTGGATGAAAATAGTTATTTTTTTCAAACCTTAAGTAGTAAAATTGAGATTAACTCTTATTTTTAATTCTCGCTTAAAACTTGACCATACTATAATTTATTTTAGTTTTTTAATATATTAAATACTTACCATACTAATAGACATTTTACTTAAATATATTACCATACTCACATACTGATTTAAATTATAATTTATGATTTCATTTAACCTTTTATATTATACTAGCTTTAGGAAACCCGTGTATTACACGGGTTGAATAAATAAAATACTAAATATAATAATAATAATTTAATAGTTATAAAATGATATATTAAGATAAAATATGATTAAAATTATATATAAGGACTATAAATAATAAAATAATAATCTAAACTTTTTAATCTTTTGTTTTTAAACTTTTTTTATTTTAAAAAAAATTAAAAACTTTGTTTCAAAACAAACATTTTAAAAAATATAATTTTTTAAATTTTTTTTATAACTAACTCATAGTTTTAATTATTTTTTGTTTATAAAAATTTTACCTAAAACATCAATGTTAGAATATTTAAAAATTTTAAAAAAGTTTGATGTTTTAAAAGTTTATTAATTTATAAATATTTATTTCTTTAGAAACAATATTAATAAAAATATATATTTATTAATTTATTGTTTGTAATTAATGTGATATTAATAGGAGAGAGAAACAGAAAAATTTTGGTGAGGTGAAATGTGATGGTGCCATGTATCCATTAGTTACTCTTTTATTAGAGTAGGAAGACTTAAAAATTCAATTTAACCATATATTTATTCAACTACTACCGTATTGTTCATCTGTTTCAATATTGCTTTCTAAAATAAACTCCTTTAATTTTGGTGGATTTTTATTTTATGAAATTTTTGACTCACCAAAATTGATTTTCAACTGTACAACTAATTGATCCAATTATAATATATTTATCAAATTATCAAAGTATCAAATATTTAAGAACTATATAGTATGTAATATTACTCTGATACATGTATTAAAAGAACCTTTCTTATTTTTAGAAAATGAGCAAATTTTTTTGTTTAATCATAAGCTTTAGTAGTGTATTACACGGATTAAATAAATAAAATCTATAGAATCTAATAAAAAAAAGTTTTTTTGCCACTTGTTATTCTTTTAAACTATTTTTTTACACTTGTCATTTTTTTAAACATTATCATTTTATTTTTCCTTCAAAAGGATATTATAGTAATTTTATTAATTGATGCATTTCTCTCTTTTATCTTAAATTCTTAAAATCAAGATATTTTTATTAAATAAATTTTATTAAGAAAATTAAAAATCACCTCTTTTTATTAAAATATAAATAATAATAAAAAATTTTATATAATATAAAATTTTCTAAAACACTAAACCTTTTTAAAATAAAATATTTTAAATCGGTCATTATTAAAAAATTATAAAAAATATGAAATTTTCTAAAAGTAGTTTTATTAAAACATAGAAAATAGTTAGAAACTCGAGTTTTTAATAAACAAAATTTTTATAAATAATAATTTTTTTATAAAAAAAATCTTAAAAAGGATGTCTAAAAGTTAAACTATTTAGATAAGTAAGTTAAAAAATAGTATAATTGTTTTATTTCCTAAACTATTACGTACATATAATTTTAATCATATCTTATATTAACATATCGTATTTTAACAATTCGTATTTATTACTAACTATAATCCGTTTAATAAATGAGTTTCTAGGCTATCAATTTATCTATATATGTATCTATGTATAACAAAAAAAATCTAAAATAAGACTTGATAAAATTATAAGTTTTATCATACTAACTTTCTCATTTCTTATTATTATTATTAATAATATTGAATACTAATAATATTACCCATACCATTTTCAAATTAAAAATTATATAATTTAATAAATTAAAACCTTTTTTTATTAAAAACACACTTTTTAAAAAACAAAAGTTTTATAAAATATAGAATACAACATACTTTTTTTTAAATACATTCATTTTTCTTAAAACAAATATTTAAAACCAATATTTTTTTAAAATAAAATTTTAAGAAAAATATATTATTGTTTATTTACTTAAAATTAGCGGTGAGTATGGTCGGTTTTAGCCTAAAACCGAAACCAAAAACCGATATTTTGGTTTCTAGGTTTTTAAAACCGTTCGGTTTTGGTTTTTTTTGTTTTTGATTTCCGGTTTTCTTTTCAGTTTCGGTTTTGGTTTTTTTGGTTCTACCATTTGGACTTCAAGTTTTTAAAGAAAAAAATTGTTTTGAAGTAATGAATTTAAGATAAAAACTTTGGCCTTGTATTGTTTTGTGGATCTTTAAATATAATCTATATATTCTTATAAATTAGTTGACATTAAAAATTAAATACAATCCATAAAATATAAGAACAAAAAATTTAATAAAACATTTTAATCTATTAATTCAGATAAAATAAGTTTAAAGATTATTTAAAACCTAAATACTCAATTTTTTATTGATAACATAAGTTAAACAACTAACTAATAGGCTAATAATATTTATAAATATATGATTCACCTCTAAATTTAAAAGTTTGGTTGTATGGTTTCGGTTTGGTTTTTCGGTTTTTGTTACACGCAAAACCAAAGCAGAACCAAAAAGTTCAGTTTTTAAAAAATCATCAAAGCAAACTGTCAATTTATTAGCGGTTTTGGTTTTTTTGGTTCTGTTGCGTCGCTTGTTTTGGTTACGGTTCGGTTATTTTGGTTTTTTGCACATCCCTACTTAAAATAGTTATTCATATACAATTATAATCATATTTTATATTCAAACATGGTTTTATAATTCATAAATTTTTATTACTAATTATTTATTATTTTATTTATTTAAACCGTGTAATACACGGGGTACTAACCTAGTAATAATAATAACAAAAACAACAACAAAAGTTTATTACTTTTAATATAATCTGTAATGATCTTAATAGAAGCTTATGACGATGAAGACGACTACAAGAACGATAACAACAACAATAAATTTATTAAGAAAAGTAATAAAAATAATACCAACGGATGATTACCAACGAAAGAATGCCGCAGTAATTAATTACCAACGAAAGCCACCATAGTTACAAAAGATAAGATAAAAAATAACCATATTTTTAGTCGGTAATCTGCCGGTAATTACCAAAGAATTGACAATCAGTTGATAATATTCTGTAAATAACATTTTAATATAAGATTTTGGATTAGATTTCTCCCTAGACTTTATAGCCATTTGGCGGTGAATCCAGATTGCGATGGACATTCCATTGTTAATATGCCGTATTGTAAGAAAATATTTGTTTGACCTATGCTTATTAGGAAAGTTTTCCCCATCAATTATCCGTAACGTATTTCCGATGAATATGTCATCAATAATCCTTCTAGTTTCCAAATGCATTCTATCATATAAGCTCGTGATGCATATTTGTTGTTAAATACTGACACATACTCCACATTCCATGATTCTAGTTGGAATTAATGATTTCGAAGTTAAATCTTCCTAATCTAATAAAAGAGTATCTAAGAGTGACACTTGTCAACATCAAATTACTTCTCACCAATTTTTTCTTGTTTTTCTCTCATATTTAATAATCACATTAATTACTAACAATAGTATTTAATTTTTTTTAGATTAAAATAGTTTCTTAATAAATTAATAAAGAGATCTTTTTACTAATGTTATTTTTAAGGAAATAATTTTTCATAAAATTAGAAAATCAAACTTTTTCAAAAATACAAAATATTTTATAATTGGTGTTTTTAAAAAGTAAATTTTACATAAACAAAAAATAATTAAAATTAAGAGTTACAATAAGAAAGTTTCTAAGTATGACATTTTTTAAAACGTTTTGTGTTGAAATAAAACTTTTATTTTATTTATTATAAAAAGTTTTAAATCATATCTTATGTTATAATATTGATTTATAAATTATAAATTTTTATTTTTTTTAATATTTTTTATTAACCCGTGTAATACACGGGTTTACTAAAGCTAGTATGATGTATATGACGTTAAATTTGTCATGTGAGCAATAAATACAATTTATCGGGTTTGTTGAACTTGATGGTTTTGGAATGTAAGTATGGATCATGGTGCATTATTAAAAGTTTTGTAGCTATACTATCAGAAGAAAGATTACCAACAGTCATTTATCGATAGGTTTGGCTTGATAGCTATCTTTTTCTGATGGCTTTTACCATCAATGGTACATTTTTGTTTTATAATATATAACTACAAATTGTTTAATCTCTACGAGGAAAGTTGTAAAGTTCATATACTCTTAAATTAAAAAAAAAAAAAAAAAAGAGTTATGTACAAACAATAACGTAGCAACGTATGTAAACCGAGTCATCTCTTATCAAAAAAAACTTAAATAATATCTTTTTACAACCTCATAGAATGAAGTGCTAAATGAGAAACTTAAATTTATGTACGTTTTAATATTCCTGATACCATTTTTTCGTCATTTTCATATATATTGCCCCAACGTGCTATTTTATTAACGTTTTGATGTTCGATGTCAAGTCATTGCAACTTCATATACTTCTCTTTACATGCTCTACCATGTCAATTCCACTCCCACAATGCTATTTAAGTAACTAATTTAACAAATTCTAATTATTTTTCCTTTTTATTTTTAAATTTTATTTTTATGTCTTCTTTCCATTTAGTTGTTTTGATTTTTTTTTAATTAAATCTATCTATATTAATAAAAGAAGGTTTTTGTATACCACTTGTTATAATTTTAGAGTTTCTAAATTTTATTTTCTCATTTCTCTCTTCTAATAAATATCACATTAAATACAAATGATATTATTTAATTCTTTTCAACTTGAAAATATTTTTTATTAAATAAAAAAAATAGGTCTTTCTACAAATGGAATTTATAAAGAA
This sequence comes from Flaveria robusta, assembly GCA_025506415.1. Lineage (NCBI taxonomy): Eukaryota > Viridiplantae > Streptophyta > Magnoliopsida > Asterales > Asteraceae > Flaveria > Flaveria robusta. The sequence continues at coordinate 6,708,294 of CM046464.1, read as the reverse complement.
ATAATTTCTTTATAAAATAAAAAAAGTTTCAAAAAAAAATCAAACTTTTAAAAAACACAATATATTTTAAAACTTCTGGCTTTTAAAAAATAAAATTCTTATGAAACGAAAATAATTAAATTTCAAAGTTATAAAAAAGAAATTATTAAAAATGACATTTTTTAAAAACGGTTTGTTTTGAAACAATTTGTTTAAAAAACAACTTTTTTTGAAAAAAACACAAAAAAAAAAAACAAAAGTTTAAAAAATGATATCGTTCTTTTATCACTCGTACGTTATGTCAATCATATCTTATATTAAAAGATCGTTTTATAATTTTTTAATATTAATTAATAATTATTTAATATTTTATTTATTCAGCCCGTGTAATACACATGGTACTAACCTAGTGTTGGTATATAACAATTACTGATTTACAAGGTTTAAGCGTAGGTATTGTTGTAACAAAGAACACTTTTGATTACTTAATAAATATAGTTAAAACAACAAGGAAAACAAAAATGCTAGCTACCAGAATTGGTTTTGTCGTGCGTCTGTAAACCGGAGGTTGTGTGTTAGAGCCATAGGGGCACGTGTTTTTTTCTTCGTAGCTATAAAGAACTAGAGTGAGGTGGTTTTACGTTGGTTTCATGTTTGTCTTTCTCCTTTTTAAATAAGAAGAAACCAACAATGATATAAACAAACTGTAACTCTATTTCTATAAATCATGTTTTATAAATTGTAGTTATGTTGTTTATTTATTAATTTTAATGTAACAACATAATGTTTTTCCAAACACTATACATACCATTGTAGCATGCTTATTTCTATTAGTGTTCCCAAGATGTTTTTTTATCGCACGAATTTGTGACATGCTTATATATGTCTATGTTTATAGCTATTTGTATGTTTAAATTGAATGCACATGTACTATCATTCTTTAATCTTAGATAACATATTATTGCATTTGATTTCACTAAAAAATCATTTATGTTTTCTTATGTATTGAATATTCATAAAACGTTTAAAATGTTTTTTAAAATGGGTATTAATTACTAGTTTTCAACATCAGTTTTTTTCACGGTCCTCATCATGGCATTGCAGCGGGTATTAATTACTAGTTTTCATAAGAAACAGAAAAGCTACTAAGCTACCAAATAGTGAAAAAATTAGAATTGTTACGGATCAAACAAAAAACTCAACCCAAAAGATTATTCTAATGGGTTAGAGTGTTTATTTGATAAATAAAACTAACATCAATTGACCATACAACTTTTGTTAGATACGTCTTATACATTACAACAGCTTCAACCCATAACATTCGGCCCATAACATTCGGCCCCTCTTAGGGGCCAACATTCTTGTTGCTCATGTCTCGTTGGTAACAGCTGTTACTCCAGGCCATCACTCAATGGGCCATCACTCCAAATTTAACTATAATACCAATTATGAATTTCACACTTGAAATCAGGATAATCTTAGAATGAGGATTGGAGATGACCGGAAAAAAATATTAAAGAGAAACGAAACTCAAATCATATTAATTTTATTCATCTATCTAGAAAACTACTACACCTACTTTGAGCAATGAAAAATAATAATAATAAAAAGAAGGTAATAAATAGTCAAATCAATAATAATCTGCATGAAAACGTGAAATGTGAGGGCCAACGTACGTGTCAAAAAGATTGCGATTATTCGCTAGATCATAGTTCACATGAATACATGTTTAAAATTAATAGTCTTATAAAATGATTTTAACATACAGTTCATTGAATTTAATATTAACAATGACTTATAAAACGATCACTTTTCGATACGATTGATGTTATTTAAGGTTCTATGTATCTTTAATGTTAGGTATTATAATAATTGGACCATATTAAGATGATAATTAATTGAATTACTCTATTAAATTTAGTCAAAGACCACGTCATATGCTGTGATCGATCACATCAATCCTTTAAATGTGAGGCTTGTTTATTGTTGAATGACTATGGATTGGACTCCATCCAACTTTTAATTTGAAACGATAACTAAACACCAATCTAACATGCTTAATACGTCGCAACTAATTTAAATTAATTTGTTATTCATCGGGCTCGAATGTCCATTGACCTCAAACAGAGATTTATCTCTGTAACTCTATATATGACTTTAACAATAAACTCAACCTCCCTCCATTCACCTAGTCGATAAAATATCATACACCAAAAGGTTAATTTTTGTCAATCATATTTATAATTTCCCTCATAAATATTTAACTTAACTCTCTTTTTCACTTAACAATATACTTAAACACAGATTGATATTTTACAAATAGTATCATCCCCTTCATACTCTATAGTATTTCAACTTGAGAAATTTTATTATTGGGTTTATAATATCTCGATTGGTAAAGGGAAGACATAATTAATTTTCTTTTACGACGAAGATTGTTTCTCATGACTCGCTTCATTCTAGTAATTTAATTCTTAATTAAGCATATAGTTAGTTTTTTAATATTTTAATTTCTAAAGACAGTTTTAACGCTAAAGCTTTTTTGTCTGGTTAAGTCATTATAAACTTACTTCACTAAATTAGGTACATAATTATTTTAACGCTAACCCACTTTTTAAGGGTGTTGGGATTTTAATTATATTATAATGAACAAATTATGGTGTTAGTGCCTCTTATTTGATGATTATAACCTTTTATCCCAATAGTACTTTAAAAATGTCCAATTTAATCAATGTGATTTAAAATTTGTTACAATTTAATACAAACCGTTAACTATATCCAAATTCTCTATTATTTAATAAAAAATATATATAAACAAAAAAGAAAAAATTCACACTCACACACACAAACAATCTCTCTCTCTCTCTCTCTCTCTCTCTCTCTCTCTCTCTATATATATATATATATATATATATATATATATATATATATATATATATATATATATATATATATATATATATATATATATATATATATACACACCACAATCACCATGACACCACCATCTTCCTGTCTCCGGTGGTCCTAGTTCTTGTGCCACCTCCACCATTAAATCCCCATGTGACCCTTCCCTTAACTACATAACCTGCATGATTTTCTTCTAAAAAACCACCAGAATCCAATTCAACCATTACCTGTGCAGGTGTTACTTGATCCCAATAAACGTACCAAACTAAAAAACCAATCTTTGAAAACCCTAGTCAGTAGTGATGGTGGCAAAGATGGGAGAAAGGGTGTAGATGATGTTGATTTAGTGGTAAAGGCTTTGTCCAATGATGGTCATGTTGTGTGATGGTGCTGGTGGTTGTGGTGAATGAGATTAGAGCTGGCAATTTCTAACAAGTACCGTTAACACAACACAATACTACATAAAGTGAACATGTTTCATATTTGATCTTAACAAGTTTCGTGTCATTAATAGATCGACATGTTTAAGACACAATACACATGTTAAGCAATTCACGCACATATTTAAACCTGTTTATATTTATAACTTATTTAAATACATAAATATGTATATTTATGATACTTGTCACTATTGTTCACATCCAGTTTAAAAACCTAGCCTATCCATCCAATCGTTTCAATAGAATACGACTATCACAATACCACTGACCAAGTTTCTGGCCTCCGTCTGTGGCCTCTCCGGACTCCGCTTGTTACCTCTTTAAACTATCTTATCGGTTAAAATAGACTTTCTATGGACTTTTGTTTCAAATATATGAAGACTTATCATATTAAAGATTATGTATTATTCAAGGCTTTGATGGAATTTTATTAACTTTTGTTTGAGTAAATGTGTAATATTTATCGTGTCTATTAATTGGTCTTATCATGTAATTTGTTTCTAAACAAGTTCGTGTTAGTGTGTGAAAAAATAACACGATTAGTTATTGTGTCATGTTTGTGTTAGCTCTTATCGTGTTCACTTCTTATTGTGTTTATGTCTTATAATGTCGTGTCTAACCTGTTATGTCGTCCCTAAATGATATTACGGGAGGAAGGTTTTGTTGTGATGGGTTTGGAGGCGACTTGATGTTAATAACAGATGTGAGAGAGAGAAAGAGTGAGAAAGTAGGAGTAAATAACTAAGTTATTTTTTTATTTAAAATTATATAAGTTTTGTTTTTTGAAGAATTTATCTATCATAATTACATAAGCAGTCCTTTAATGAAATAAAGCTACATAAGCGAGTCTTAAAATTTTAGTCTTTTTAAAAAAAATTAATTGAAAATCTAAATGGCATTAGTGGAATGACGTAGTTGCATGAAAAAAAATTTAAACCATAGTGGTTAAATTGAGTATTTTTAAACTATTCGATGAAAAGAGTTATTGAGACCAAATCACAAGGACTAAAACAACAATTAACTCGATTAGAATTTAAAGGGGTTCTCGCTTAACACCCCACCTAAGTTAATATGTCACTAATACCAATGATCAAAACATAATACATAATTACATTAAATTAAACATTCTAATAATAACAATTACACAATTGATCTACAATAAAATACAACCGTTTAAGTGTAGAATAGATTTGTATTTTTATCTATAAATATTTTACTTGTTAAAAACACCAATTTAATATTTTGATATTTTAAAAAAATTTCTTATTTTACAAAAGTTTATTTCTTTATAAATGACATTAATATAAAGAACTTTTTTTATTTATTAAAAAGAACTTTTAGTATAAATAAATTAAATAATATTATCAGTAATTATAATAACTATTAAATATGATAAAGAAGCGAGAAAAATTTAGTAAGAAAAAATGTAATGTTTTCACGTGTACTTCTGATTTACCCTTTTATTAAAGTAAAAATATTTAAATTATATTAAGTATACTTTAAAACTCAAACCATAAACGTATAATGCAACATGTGGAACCTTCTAATGTATGCTTTTGTGTTTTCTTTTAATTACTCCTTACTCGTTACTCCTTAGGCCATATGTCCTCTACTGCCATAAAGTTACTGTTGGTATCTTGAATATTACTGAATGAGCATTACTCTATAATGAATAAGGAAGGGAATCATTAGTTGATTTAATTGTGTTTGCGATTTGACCCTACAAGCTTGATGAGTTATGTTTTTTGCATCCCATGTGAGTTTAAAGGGGAAAAATTGGGTGGAAGTCTCCCCATTTTGTCATCCGATTCTTTTGTAAAGAGATAATGACTCTTTGTGGGAAGAGCCGCTTGCATTGCACCGCGACCCCACGTCCGGCGCATTGCAACCCCGCATCTGTCACACCGCCATTGTTGCACCGCAACCATCACACCGCCGCCATCACCCATCACTGCGACCCCGCGACCGTCGCACCACCATCGTTGTACTACAACCTTCGCACCTCATTCTTTCCCGATCTGCATCATGCAACAAACATTTCCTGGTCATCGTTGGTCTTGATGGTGGTAGCTTTGATGGTGGTGGTCTAACCACATCTCTTGCTCCTTCTCAATCTCTCTACGATACCCTTTTATGGTTTTTGAGTGCTTATGTTTCTGGGCAGTGGTTTTGGTATAGTTGGACCTCATTTCCTCTATACTCAGAGTTGGACCCTGTTGGGCGTCTCGGATGATTGCTTTATGCGTCGTCGGTCGTCTGACAGCTTATTAGGTGGGTTGTTTGTGGTTATTTTTTCAATGTTTCAAATCTAGAACACAAATTTTATTTGGAGATGATGAGGATTCTCTTTCCTCGAAACCTGTTACATCTATTTTGCTAGGCTGTGGTTGACTGTTCGATGAAGGCTTCACCTGAGAACCGATTAGATCTGGTTAATTTGTTTTCCAAGGCTTTGTTTTGAAATTTTCAAATCTAAATCCTGCTTTGGTTTTGTGATGATGAGGATGCCTCATCTAAAAATCCATTTACACTGTCTATGTCGCCATTTCTATTATTTTGGGTTCTCTATTGAATGTTTGGAACATTGTTTCTATTCGATGACGATAAGACCGTCATCTGAGCACTTGTTGGCTTCTTTGTGATATCTATTTTGTAGTCGTTTGGTTTAAAACTGTTTAATGATGATGACAGTACCCTCATCTGAGAACCTACATATTTAAATGGCATTTTGCTTTGAATGTTTCAGCTCCGAACTTTGTTTCCGTTCAATGATGATGATGATGGCCTCGTCTAAGAGCCCATTGCCATCTTTATGATTTGATGGGCAGTCGTTTTAATTTGAATGTGTTAAGTGATGCTGAGCTTGGCTTCATCTGAGAACCCGCATGGGAATTAGTTACAGCTGAAGAAAATCAGCTAATTGTTTGTATGGGAAGATGTCTGATTTCATAGGTGTTAACTGTTAACATTGTTTTAACATTTTTTTCCGAGCCTTAAACGTTAGTAGATTATACAATTTAAATGGATACATTGCAATGGTTAATATGCAACAGTTGGCTTCCGATATAATCAAATTACTCAAACAAAAAAAAAATACCAAATGAAGAAAAAACGGAAAGTAAAAAAAGTAGTTTTACATCTACTAAAAAAGTAGTTTTCGAAATGACTACATATGTTTGTACGTAGACAATTGATGGAGTAGATAATTTCATGATTGAGAAATCCAAATATATTGAATCTGAAGTTGCGTGATACAAAATGTTTTTCTTTTTTTATAAATTTGTAGAATTCAACAATTATATTCAATTAAATTCTATTACTATTAGAGCTCAAATAACAAAACATCCATACATATTGTACAAGTGTTTGATGTATGGTATTTTTAAACTAATTTAACGTTTAAAATTTCACTCTAAATATGAAAAGTTGCATTTACCTCTTCAAGTATAGCTACAAGTACGCTTTATGTTTTGTATATCTTTGTTGTTCTTTTTTACACATTCGTCATTTTTTTATTTTTCTTTTAAAATTTTTAATATTAAATATTTTAAAAAATTAAATATATGGTTGCAATGTGCTTATTTTACTCTACAGTTCAATCGAAAATGGATTGAAAACAAAGTTGTGCGTCATAATATATAAGTTAACAAATTATAAACGTTGAAGTTGTCAAAGCTAATTCTAACTTTTTTATTTTTTTACAGTGTCCATTTCTTTTATTATTACAAATTTTAAAATATTATGCTTTAGAAAAGCAAATTTTGTACTCGCTTCTTTAACTCACAAAGTAATTCCGTTAATATATATGTGCTAATTTTTATCAATGATCCGATGTGAATTTTAATGCTTTCGGTTTTTTATATAAAGTTCCGAATATTATTAAGCACCTCGTTGCAACGCATGGGTTTATTACAACATTTCAGTGTTAGTTTATCATGTTTTTGTGTTTTCGGCGCAATACGCGGTCTAAATAATAGTATAATATAATTATTATTTATCATCTTCTATATATGTTAACAAAATTAATGTTTTAATTTAGATGTAATCCATGAAATCATAGTTTAAACTCACATAATTGATATAAGAACTTTATTATAAGAGTGCACTTTTAATTAATATAAGAACTTTATTATAAGAGTAAATTGTACTTTTCGTCATTTAGTTTATATCAAATTTTAGTTTTTTTATTACTATACTAAGAAAATTACAGTGAATATTTTTTATGTTTACAAAAGTTTACACGTTTCGTCATTTCCTCTAACGGACGTTAATTTTGTCCATAAAAAAGATGTCATGTGCCCGTCACATGAGGATAAATTAGTCTTTTTAACCTCCACACAATTTTTCTCTTAATTAATATTGTATTTTTGATTTACTTATTATACAATCAATTAAAAACTCTAAATAAACCCCAACCCCACCCCCACGATCATCACAGACCACCATCACCATCATCACCCGGTGATGATATCTCATGCCACGATCAACCACACGACACCTCTCGTACTTATCACCGAACAACAATATCACCCACCCTGCAACCGCTATCCTCCAATTCCACAAACAGGGGTCCAGTTTAGAGTTCTGACCACCCACCATCACAACACCACCAACATAGTTGATTAGATCATTGTCTTTCTTTTAGATCCGTGAATTCCTCCCCCTACCATAGTCACTTAGATTGATTTGCATATCTACGAAGAGGGGTTGTCTTTCTTTCTGATCCATGAGTTCCTGCCCCCCATCATAATTGGTTAGATCAATTTCAACAAGTGAAGAACCTTAAAAGTTATTGGCAGATGTTGTTTTGGTGGTGATAGATGATGACGAAAAGGTGGTGTTAGCGGTTAGTGGTGATATATCTGGCTGTTTAGAGAGAGAGAAAAAGAAAGAGAAAGAGAGATAGGGAGAGGAGAAGGTAAGCATACCAACGTATTTGTCAACTCCGATGGTGGCATCAACTTCAGCCAGCTGTGATGCCTCACTGTGACGGTGAAGCCCATCGAAAAGAGAGAGAGAGAGAGAGAGAGAGAGAGAGTAAAGAGAAAAAGAATAAAAAAGAGAGAGAGAAAGAGAGATTTTAGGGTGGGGTGGGGGGGTGGGTGGGTGGGTAGGGGTTTAATAATTTAATTAATATTATATTTTTTAAAATAATAATAAAAAAATCAATTTATTCTCGCATTCGATACACATGACTTGACTTAACAAACAAAATTAACATTCTTTACAATATGAGTAAAAGACGTGTACTGTAATTTTATTAGTTTAAAAACAAAATGTGAAATTTAATATTTATACTAATAGATAAAAATAAATCAGGACACTTGCCACCATTATAGATTATCTAATAATTGATTTTTTCCGCTTCTCTCTACTCTTAATTATAAATGCTATAATAGCTATTCATTATTTAATAACTATCAATAATTAAAATTTTGAATATGTTAACTTCAAATTTTCCAATGTGTAATGCATGGATTTATTCAATCCGTAAAATACATAATATTTAAAACATATTTTTTTATATTATAAACCATGTAATAATAAATTTATTTAGTATTTGTATTACACGGATTGTAACTATAAAATAAGGGAAGAAAAGTGTAATCTACTCTTATTATAATTTGAAGCCAATTAGTATAGCTAATTTCATTTTTATACATAATAATGTTTGATTCTTGAAAGTGTACTATATATTTCAACTCTAACAAAAAGTTATTTATAGGGGAGACTTGGTATCACCACATTCGTTATTATTAAAAAATTTTCTCTTCTCTTTTCTATTAAATATTTATATTAATTAGTAAAAATATTTTTTAATTGTTTTAGATCTAAAGTACTTTATAAGTAAATTAAGAAATAGATCTTTTTCTTAGTGTTATTACTAAGAAAATAAATTTTATAAAATAATAAACTTTTTCAAAAACACCAAACTTTTTTTAATATATTTTTTTGTGACCGTTTGTTTTGAAACAAAACGTTTAGTTATTTTTGGGATAAAAACAAATAAAGATTTTAAAATAAAAGTTAAAAAGTTAATATATTTTTTTATTACTTATAGTTCTTAACAATATCTTATAATTGAATATAATTTTATAATTAAAAAAAGAGTAAAATGATATTTTCGTCCCTGACATTTTGTTGAATTTGTCATTTCAGTCCAAAATTTTTTTTTTTGTTATTTCAGTCACTGTAGTTTACCAAATGCTGTCATTTTCATCAACTCCACTAACACCATTAAAACTTTGTTAAAACTCTGTTAAATATGAGGTTATTTTAGTCTTTTTGAGCACCCTAATTATCCAATTAAAACAAATTAATCAATTAATATTCAATTAAATTTAAAAAAAACACATGAAACGACTAGTGAGACCAGTCGCTTCGATTTAAAAGCTTCGATTAACTCTAATCCATGTTTTTCGATTGAGGTTTGCCGTGAGATTTCAATTAATCTTTACGTTTTGTTCGAATACGTACCGTTATTTGAATGAGGTCTGTTGTATGATTGAGGTTTGTTGCTGACATTTTTTATTTGATTGAGGTCTTTGATTGAGGTATCTGAACGTGACAGTAGCAGAACTCAATAAAACAAAAAGTGACAACATTAGACCTCAATCGAACAATAGTACACGTTCAAACAAAATGTGAATATTAATTGAAATCTCACAGCAGACCTTAATCGAACAAGATGTGTTAGAATTAATCAAAACGATTGGTCTCACGAGTCACTTCATGTGTTTTTTTAGTTTTAATTGAATATTAATTGATTAATTTATATTAATTGGATAATTAGAGTGTTGAAAAAGACTAAAATACCCCATATTTAACGGAGTTTTAACAGAGTTTTAACGGAGTTAGTGGAATAGATAAAAATGACAACATTTAGTAAACTACAGTGATTGAAATGGCAAAAAAAATGTTTTTGGATTGAAATGGCAATTTCAACAAAACGTCAGGGACGAAAATGGCACTCTTTACTCTTAAAAAAAATTTATTTTATAAAATATTTTATTTGATCAACCCGTGTAATACACGGGGTTTATTAAAACTAGTTTCTTATATTATAAAACTTTGACGAAGTTAATCGACGAAACATTCATAAAAGGAAATATAATGCAATCTCAAATGATACAGCAACAAACAAAAATATGTGTATACGTTCTTATGATATAATAATCTGCTCAAGTATATATAGTTACGCCTGACTTTTCAATTTTTAATTTGTTTAAGAGTAAAGGTAAAAATGTAGATTCATATGGGTTTAACAAGAAAGTTCATTCATGTTAACCTTTTTTAACCATGAATAAAAACAAATAATATATTTAGGAACTATATCTGCAAAATTTAATATTTAAGAATCGAAATTATGATTTTACGTAAACTAATGGGATCATGTGTTAAATTAACATTAACACTATCACCATATTTAAAAGATGAAGAGAATGAACAGTATTTTAATTGTTATTTTATTTAATTTATATTATATAATATATGTTTTTAACTTATTTAATTTTTGAGTAATTTTGTTTTTAAATTACTTTTGTAAACATAAAAAAAACAGTATGTACGGCTGTCTTTAGTTTTTTTTTATAATGTTTCAATATAAGTTTTTTTCTTTTGAAAACAAAGTTGTATTCAAAATCAAGTTTTTTTATTCGTATTTACGACAGAGTACGACTTTTATGTAGAATGTACTTTTGTGGTTTTATGACACGGAGAAGCTTGCTTTTATGTTGGAGTATGCATTATAGTTTTACGGTGGTGTTACAATTATTGGGACGATTTTACATTAGAATGAGTATTGTTGCCGCTGTGGCACACAACAAGCGTTGAGGCAAAACCTAGTTATAATAACAAAAAAAATAAAAGACTTAAATTCATAAAACCACTCCACATCAGCACAAAAGAAAAAGAAAAAAAGGTTTAAATTTGAAATAAAAAAGATAGACTTATAATTTAAAGGAAACATAAAAACTATGTAACTTAATTAATTTTTTTTAAACTTGACTAATTTGCTTAACAATGTTTTTAACCTCTTTACTTTATGCTTACCCTTAACTAAGAAATTAGAGTTGGATACCTTAAAAATAGGAAGTAACCATACGTTCAACATATTCTTTGCAATATTCCTCCATAAATTGTGCATGGCAACAATTATCTCAACTAACGTGGCATGCCACGTAAGCCTAACAAGCTAAGTAGACAATTATTATTTGAAAACCAATTAAATTCCTTATCTAATTTAAAAATTATAAGTTAAGAAAGAAAGAAAAGATTATTACCTAAAAACCTACTAACATTGTACATATTTCAAACTAAATGATGATAACGATACAAATTATTATTATTTTTAAACGATAAATATATAACATTGTTTCGGAGAGTAAAATGCTATTTTCGTTCATGACGTTTTGCTGAATTTGCCATTTCAATCTAAAAACTTTTTTTTTTTTGCCATTTCAGTCAATATAGTTTATCAAATGTTGTCATTTTCATCCACTTCATTAACACCGTTAAAACTTGGTTAAAAATCCATTAAAACTTCGTTAAATATGAGGGTATTTTAGTATTTTTGAACACCCTAGTTATCTAATTAAAACAAATTAATCAATTAATATTCAATTAATACTAAAAAAACACATGAAACGACTAGTGAGACCAGACGCTTCGATTTAAAAGTTTCGGTTAACTCTAACCCATGTTGTTCGATTGAGGACTGCCGTGGGATTTCAATTAATCTTCACGTTTTGTTCGAACATGTATAGTTATTTGATTGAGGTCTGTTGTGGCATTGATGTTTGTTGTTGACATGTTTTATTTGATTGAGTTCTTTGAACGTGATAATATCATACTTCAATAAAACAAAACGTGACAACAATAGACCTCAATAAAACAAAACATGATAACAGTATGCCTCAATCGAACAATAGTACACGTTCAAACAAAACGTGAAGATTAATTGAAATCTCACAGCAGACCTTAATCGAACAACATGTGTTAGAATTAATCGAAGCGGCCAGCCTCACAAGTCGTTTCATGTGTTTTTTAGTTTTAATTGAATAGAAATTGATTAATTTGTTTTAATTAGATAATTAGGGTGTTGAAAAGACTAAAATACCCTCATATTTAACGAAGTTTTAACAGAGTTTTAACGGTGTTAGTGGAGTGGATGAAAATGATAACATTTAGTAAACTACAGCTACTGAAATGACAAAAAAAATGTTTTTGGATTGAAATGACAAATTCAACAAAACGTGAGGGACGAAAATGACATTTTACTCTTGTTTCGGATGATAAATGTTATTTTAATCGTGTCCAATATTTATTCGTTTCTTAGTTGAGACCACACCCTCACCCTCTTAGAAAAAACCTATAACAAAAAAAAAAATATCTGACTCAATTTTAAACACATTTACTCATAGTTCATGAAAAATTATAAGATAAATCTCCATTCAATTGATTTGTAGTTGGATATTAATTAAATCAAATGAGTGATTAAAAAAAAAAAGCCGACCTAAGAAACAAATTTTAGATAAAAAACCCCTAAACTTATTATTTAAATATCTCGATCGTAATATATAAAATAATCCATGATTTTTGGAAATAGATTTAATCCAGAAGTTACAAATAAAGATCAACACAAAGTTTGTAATTCAAACTAATCCTAAACCCTAGAAAGATATACTCAAAAACAGAATTAATTATACGATAACAACTCAAAAACACGATACATTAATCCATCTATAAATACAACCTAGATCACTAGCAATTTCTTATTCAATATTCTTCTAAAATTGATCAACAATGGCTGGTGGTGGTGTGATCTCTTCCGGTAACTCAAAAGCCTACCCCGGAAATCTCACATGCAAGGTCCTGATAACATGTCTCGTGGCGGCCTGCGGCGGTCTGATCTTCGGCTACGACATCGGGATCTCAGGCGGCGTGACGTCGATGGCCCCGTTTCTCCAAGAGTTTTTCCCTGAGGTGTACAAGAAGGAGTCGGGGACAAAAGCTTCTAGCAACCAATATTGCAAGTTTAATAGTACCACGTTAACAATGTTCACATCGTCATTGTACTTGGCTGCACTTATCGCGTCGTGTGTCGCGTCGTTTGTGACGAAGGCGTGGGGCCGGAAGATCTCGATGCTCATCGGTGGTGTTACATTCTGCATAGGAGCAATCTTCAATGGCTTTGCTTTTGCAGTGTGGATGCTTATTGTTGGCCGTATTCTTCTTGGTGTTGGAATTGGATTTGCTAATCAGGTAACTTAATAATAATAATATATATATATATATATTCGTCATATATTGTTTTTACTAGTGGATATATTGTATATATCTGCCCGTCGAACCAGTGTTTAATCGCTCTGTTAAATTATTTAAACCTTTTTTTAGTTCAACCGGTGAAGATAAGTGTTAACTGAATATTTAGTGAGGAATTTTTTTAATGTTTACATCATTCAGTTGTGCGTGTTAACCAGTCAAGTCGAATCCTAATAAATTTAAAAAGATTTAATTTAATGTTTTATTTAATAATTCAACACTAATGTTTTGATATATTTATAATATTTGTTTGTCATTCTATAAACTATATATTAAGCGGTGAACCGGAGAAAGCCAAACTGAGTTTCAATTTTCTTTAATTAATTCTTTAATTTAATATATCTTACTTTTATGACGAAATTAAAATTTCAAGACTCTAGTGTTTAGGTACATATAGGTAACCCATATATAACAGGTTAATTTATTATAATCTTTCTCATCCGGTTCTTATGTTTAAAGTTCAAAATCAAATAATTAAGTAGGAGACAGCTATTTTTTTCGTTATTTATAATCTTATTTATTGATTTATTTAATTAATTATCAACATACATGTTTTTAGATACTAATACTTTAAACTTTTATGATCTTTATAATGTTATCCGGTTCAAACTCCAGTCTATTCAAGTAACACTAATGCATGATTCTACTTTTACTACATTTGTTACATAAAGGTTTGATCTAATCAATGTGTATTCTCTTGTGTTTATATGCATAAAAATAGTCAGTGCCTCTATATCTCTCAGAGGTGGCTCCATACAAGTACCGTGGTGCATGCAACGTACTGTTCCAACTCTCGATCACCGTCGGCATTCTAGTCGCAAACGCCGTAAACTACGGGTTCGCCCAAATCGAGGGCGGTTGGGGCTGGCGTTTGAGCTTGGGCGGCGCCATAGTCCCCGCTATCATCTTCATCGTGGGCTCGTTGTCCCTCGCCGACACTCCCAACTCCCTCATCCAACGCGGTAAGCTCCAAGAAGCCAAACAAAGATTGCTAAGCATCCGAGGCGTCGAAAATGTCGATGAAGAGTTCAATGATCTCGTAGAAGCAAGCGAACAATCTAAAATGATCAAGAGCCCATGGTTCAATCTTCTTAACCAAAAGTATAGACCACAAGTGTTCTTTGCGGTTGTGATCCCCTTCTTTCAACAGCTAACTGGGATGAATGTGTTCATGTTCTACGCTCCGGTTTTGTTTAAAACGATGGGGTTCGGGGACAACGCGTCGCTCCTTTCGGCTCTCATCACCGGGTCCATTAACATGATCGCGACGATCGTTTCGCTTCTCTTGGTAGATAAGTATGGAAGAAGGTTTTGGTTTCTTGAAGGTGGCTTGCAAATGTTAGTATGTCAGGTAATATAATTAACAAAATTAGGGTTTTGTGTTAATTATTATTATATATGAAAGTACTAGATTAAAAACTTATGATATTAATTATATATCTAATTGATGCATGTTGTTTTTGTAGGTTGTGATTACTACCGCGATTGCTTTTAAGTTTGGGATAAACGGGAACCCTGGCGAGCTCGAAAAGTGGTATTCGACTCTCGTGGTTATAGCCATTTGCATATACGTTGCTGGATTCGCGTGGTCTTGGGGCCCGCTAGGTTGGCTCGTGCCTAGTGAAATATTTCCCCTTGAGATCCGATCAGCAGCACAAAGTGTTAATGTTTCGGTTAACATGATCTTCACCTTCTTCATCGCGCAAATCTTCCTCCAAATGTTATGTGCTCTTAGGTAAAAGTTATATTTTATTTTTTAAGTTGATCGCGCATATTTAGAGTCTTGTGCATTTGATTTGTTCATGTGTACGCTTGTCTTATCTAATGTGTTAATTTGCTTTGGTTTTCAGGTTTGGATTGTTTATATTCTTTTTGTTCTGGGTGGTGGTGATGACGATTGTTATTCACTTATTCTTGCCGGAGAC
The DNA here is from genome assembly GCA_025506415.1 of Flaveria robusta. Classification (NCBI taxonomy): domain Eukaryota; kingdom Viridiplantae; phylum Streptophyta; class Magnoliopsida; order Asterales; family Asteraceae; genus Flaveria; species Flaveria robusta. The sequence goes on along the minus strand of CM046464.1, from coordinate 6,692,717 downwards.
GAAGGGAATTCCGATCGAAGAGATGGCCGGAATTTGGAAAGATCACTGGTATTGGAAGAGATTTGTTCCGATGGCTAATGAAGCAGAAGTCAAGGATACAAACAAGGATGTATTAAATAAACTATAAGTTCGGGTTTTATTAGGTTTTGGTTGGAATAGATTTTTAATATTAATTGAGTTTGAATTTACTTATGTTTAGGGGATTCTTGGTTTTAACGTTTAACTGTTGGTAGTTTTATATTATATATGTCAAGTACTTTATTTTAGTGTTTTATTATTTATTATAAATCTTTTATTTCTATATGGTTTTTGCATGAAAAGTTATGATTTAATTTTGTAAAATATGCATTTTGTTAATTTAATAGATTACGATATAAATATATAGATGAAGATATATGCCGTTCAAAAAAAATGAAGATATATACATACTTCAACTATAGAATAACCAAATAGTAATTATTTAAGGTTTCGGAGCGTTATTAAACTATGCGAAATCTAATTTGTAAATCTAAAACCAATTTGTTAAAATTTTAGATAAATAAAAAGAGGAGTTTGTTAATGTCTGTAATTCTTTTCAAATAATCTTTCTTAAACTTTAACTTTACAACTGTTTATGTTTACAACTAGTATTAAGATTCACGCATTGTGATGTGATCGTAATACCATAAACAGTTAATGTTCAAATGTTGTCGTAAACCCGCACGTACATTATTATTGACATAACTTTATATATGAAAAACAAAACCTTGACGCGTGTTTATAAGATTTGAAACGAAGTTGCCGCAATCTAGTGTGTTATAATCGACATAGCTTTATATAAGAAAAACAAAAAGTTGGAGTGTGCTTATGAAATTCGAAACTTTATATTAAAAACAAAAGTGTCACAAACTCGCACATGAATGCTTTGTGGACGTTGATAATATTCCGAATTAGAAGAACGAAATCATTAAAAAAATTTATATAGGACCGTTAGCTAAAATTAACACGTCGCAACTTTAAAAAAATCAAAACCATTCAAAAATTAACCTACATAAATATTAGAACGTGAAAAAATACGCTTTTTTAAGGTAAAAATAAAATAAAGCCATTTAATAATTTAAACGCATTTACTTTATTAAAATTCTAACAATAATTAAAATATACACCCATAAGAGTTTTTTACTTAAAAACTTAACCTCTTTATTTCTACATGAAAAACACGTTTGAAGCAAAGGCTCAAAAGATGACATTTTAACATGTGGACCATTAGTTCATAGTTATGGTAGAGAATATACTTGTAAAAATTATAATTTAAATTCTATTTCCAGCTTTTGCTTGATTTTTAAACGTAAATTAAATGTACTCCACAAATAATATTATCATTAACAATATCATACTAAGAAAACTGAGTTCAAGTAAAAGGTTTACACATGAAGAAATTTACAATAGTTATATTAAGGATAATAATAATAAAAATATAATCAAACATACAAAAGATTAAAAAAAGAGTCAATTAACTCTTATATTAGACGAGGTAGTATTTGATAAAAAAGAATTTAATAGTTGATAATATCTAAATGATCTACAACGGGAACCAGTATTTACCCTCACGCGTTGCGGCATAAGGATGAAACCATGACAAGTAGTACCAATGTCACATCAACATCGCTAACCACTATGCAAAACTTGTATTAAAAAAGATAAAGTAAGCTTTGTTTTTACTCATTGTGGTTTAACTAGAACAGCGGTTTTCATTCACAGGTTTCAAAATCATGTTTTCCTTTTTATGGTTTTAATTTGTTTTAATAAAATCCAACCCACTAACACCGTAAGTTTTTTTCATTAAATAAAAGAGTATTTTAAACTTTTTACATTAGAAACAAATTATGTAATACACTCAAATTAGTAAAGGGACTAGTATCATAATTTATTTAGATTACATAATTTACCCCCTAGGCCCCTACCACCACCTGCCACCTCCACCATCACACCACCAGTTACCTTAAACCACCATCACATCTCATGGTTATCTTTTATATCCATCATCCACCATCATTATCCATCATCATCTAATTAACCATATTCATCATCATCCATCATCAAGTGTCACTTTCTATATGTCATTCACCATCCACAGTCATCACTACTATCATCAAACCCACCTATGGTCTCCAAAGGGGATTTGGGTTCAGATCTGTGCGATTAGAGTTTGGTTCATGGTGGTGTAAGGCTTACGATGTTGAAGAGACTCAGATAGACAAAGTAGGGCTGTTCACGAGTCGAGCCGAACAGAGCAGACCTTTGCTTGTGCTTGGCTCGTTTCCAAACCGAACCGATCCGATCCGCTCGTTTATAACTGAGCGGAAAATCGAACGAGCATTTTTCGAGCGTCAATTTTTCGATCGATCGTCGAGCGAGCACAAACGATCGGCGAACATTTCGTACAACTCAACTATCTAGTTTGTCATCTGAATTATATTGTAATAAGAGACGATAACAATGTTGGGTCTTAAGTTTTAATAACTTAAGAAACAGCCACATTTTATAAAATAACATTTTCATGAATAATAATACGTTGTGGCCAGCGATAAGGCTAAGACTGTAGCCGTTGAGTCAGTGAACATATTGCTAGAGAACGGTACATGAGAGCGAAAGATAATCGGCTAAGAGAAAGAGCGGGATCAAAAATTTTCTTGTAATAACTTATGGATTCACTTTTATGCTTAGTGTTAAATTTTTTATTAGGTTAATTGATCTAATATGTATAAATATAATTGTATATTTGTATATGGTCAAATTTACTACAGTGCTATGTATAAATTATATATATATATATATATATATATATATATATATATATAATATAATATAAAATAATTCGAGCCGAGCGGACCTTTGCTCATTCTTGGCTTGTTTACAAACCGATCCAAGCAGATCGGCTCGTTTACAACCGAGCATAAATTCGAACGAGCATTTTTCGAGCAAATTCCGAACGATCGTCGAGCGACGATCGCTTTGAACAAACAAAGGGCCCTGAGGAATGGGGTAGGGTTTTGATTATTTTACAATAAATTATTTGATTTTACAAATTTACATAACCGGTCCCTCAAAATTCTAATAATACCCACCTTTGATAAATTACATATTTAGTAACGGTGTTTGTAGATTGGATTTTATTTAAACGTATTAGAAATATCATGGAGGAAAAAAATGATTTTTAAACCTTTTGATGAAAACCGTTACTTGCGTCGAACCACATGGAGTAAAAATGAAGTTTACTTAAAAAGATATAAAAACAATAAAAATAAAACCAAACAGAAAGTAGACGTAAAACTTTAAACCACGCACGTGAAACGTAAAACATTAAAAATAATAACTAATTCAATTTAGGACCGGCACGTTGTGACGGGACTGTTAAACGGGAAAACATGTGTAAGAACGTTGAATCACATCACACACGCACGTTACGGCGTGTTAACTTGTAACATTTAGACCGAAACGCAAAACGAAAAATTTGTAAAATATGAAAAATATAGGGGAGTAAATTTGAAAGTATAAAATTATATGGGGTTAAATTGTAAAAAAAATATAAAAGTATTAGGGTTAAAAGTAAAAAAATTAAGATAAAACAAACCCTTTAAAAGTGAGTACTATTACATTAATTTTATGACGTTATTGATCAACCATCCATCCAAGATGAGAACATAGAATAGGATCCATATAATTTTGTATATGATTGTATACCTAAAGACCATCGTGTCTTAAATTAAGCCATGCCTGAAATTACACAAGATTTCTATTTATTTAACAATGCTTTTTTAATTAAAGTTGACATCTTCTACAACTTCCATCACTTATTACAACGAATTCCTTAGGTGTTCAAATCCAACCATCTATCCGAAATGAGAACATAGAACAAAATCCATATAATTGGAAAAATGTAAGGAAAACCATACGTGCTTATAACATCAATTTTTCTTTCGTCTAATTGGATGATACAATGAACAATATGAGAGATGGTGTTTATACATTTCGTGAACATAAAGGAATATATCATAAAATCAACCAATTAGTTTCGAGGGATGAAAAACCTAGGTATTTACAATAGTATTTTTATGATCTTGATATTGAGTTAGATAATTGACTCCAATGCCCAAATCTTGATCAAAGCATTACTAAGATGTTGGCACATGTTCCTTTTACAAACCCATACATCAACACATTTTGAGGTTTTGAGGATCTAGGAACTCTAGACAACTATAGAGTCGCTTTGAATTTATGCTTCAGTGGAACTTGACCAAAGGGTGTGCAACCGACCAACAACATCTAAGGTTTAAATAATATTATTTTATTTCAACTATTTAAGAGTAGCGTATATATCCTTCTACTCTAATAAAAGAGTAACTTGTGATAACACATGTTATCACCACATTCATTCCCATCAACATTTTCTCACGTCTCTCTCCTATTAAATAATTACCTTAATTACCAATTATATTATTTAACTTTTTTATAATAAAAATAGTTTTTTAATAAATTTAGCAAAAGATTTTCTTATTTATGTTATTTCTAAAAAATAGTTTTTATAAAATCAGAAATTTTTAGAAAACATCAAACTTTTTTAAAATTAGTGTTAGTAGTTATTTTTATAAACAAAAAACAATTATAATTAAAACAAAAGATTTTATTTTTTTGGAAAAAAATATCATTTTATACTTAATAAATTTTTATTATATTTAATATTTTATTTGTCAACCCGTGTAATACACGGGTTCACTAAAACTAATAATACATATTGTTTTACTTAATTATAATGCACCAACATATAGGTTGCTTGTATTTGAGTTGAAAATAATGATAATATCACTTCGTATAATAGAGTATTGTTGTGTATGTAGGTTTGAATATAGTCAAACTGTTCAACCATACTTTGGTTGTTATGATCCATTGTCATATCCTCTATTATTGTAATGGTGAGTTAGGTTGGTGTCCTAACATACCACGTCAACGAGTACGAATCAATAAAGTTTACAACAATAATGAAAACATTGATGAAGAAATAGAAGTTGCCAACAATTTACGTATCTTTTGAAGCGTAGATCATAAATAATACGCTAACATGTATTATTTTAATTTATTATCTGTTTTTGAACATCACAATTTTTCAGAGGTAAACACATGACGAAGTAGAACAACAGTAGCTACGCTTGTTTCAAGAGCGGTTCCATACTAAATTAAAGAATATGCATGTCCATTATATCGAATGAGAACGGAATAAAAGTGGACATACTAGGAAAGACTCTTGATAAACACAAGAACATGTACAATTATAAAATGATCAATATTAAACATTTAAGTCACAAAAATAGTAAAAAGATATCATCAGACCCGGCAACAAATTATTGGTTCACTAGTGACTAAAAACAAATGAAATCATATATATTTAAAAAAGTTAATTATATTTATCTAAAACATGAGTGTTGAAATGCTAAAGTAATCAATAAATAAGGTTTTAATATGAAAGGAGTTGTCTTCCACTATTCAGGATTTAAAGGATCGCATGAGCTCATAAATATTCAAGAAATTTAAATCATATATGTATCTAAAACATAAGTGTTGACATATTGAATTTGAATTAAACTTTCTATTTCTTTTAAACATATTTTATCCCCACACGGATCGAACGAACATTTTCTTTGCCTTTCATTAAAAGTTAATACATATAGTACGAGAATTGAGGCTCCTTCTAACCTCTATCATCTGCATCTAACTGTTAATCAAAATGTAACAACTCTCAATATCTAAAGTTGCATGTCCATCAAAGAAGATGATGTAGAAATTTGTGGGTCTGAAACAAGAAATCAAACATAAAACAAACCAAAACGTATCAGATTCGGGTTCAATCTTCAAACAATCCAATTTACTCGGATTAATCTCTAAATCATTAACCACTATCAAATAAACCTATTTCGCGGGTTACAGCCAAATGATTTATCGAATTAGACAGAGATCTTGTAAGATGGAGAAGAATCTTTGATTTTCTATGATGAACATTGATCAAGATGCAATAACCGTATGTATCTTCTTGCACTCTGTTTTGATCGACACAAAAGAAAAGAGAAAGATCCTTCTGTCGTACACTTCTTTTCTTTTTATAACCAAAAGACCAAAAGCCCACAATTTAATAAAATTGGTCTACATGAGCTATTTTGTTAATAGTCATACAAAACTTTTATTGTTTTCTGCTTAAGCCCAATGTTAATTAAGCCCAAGTAAAGTTTCTATTTTAACCCAAATAGAATTTAGAATTAAATCGAGCTCGCACTTCTGCGACATCTAACTCGTTTAATTCGTAATGTTAATCCGTCGATCAACAAGTTAACCCAATACACTAAAATATGCATTGATAACACTAAAATTACCAAGATTACTCTATTATTTTAGTGATATCCATGATTAACTTAACCATCCTCACATAAACACAAGCATAGCGGATTGAATTTTCACTTTACTATATTACACAATATAAATATTAGAATAAATAGGTTTCACAATGGATTAAACCCAAATTATCCATTTAAAATATACAATAGTATTAAGAAAGCATAATAACTAACAAAAAAACACAATAAACTATACTAATTAAAGATACAATGATGATATATGAGCTTAAAAGCATTAAAAAAATTATTATCTATGCAATCTTGTTTTTATGATGTAATTTTTATAAAATAATAATGATATAAATAAAAGTTATGAACGTTTAAAAAATAGAGCAACATACAAAAATTCAACAAAACTGACTATTTTTAAAATACTCATCTAACAATTTTTTCTATTATTTAATCTTAACCATTAATTAAATAGATTAATGGTTGAGATTACTTTTTATACTTTTTAAATTATACGTAGTAATTGTTTAGTTAAAATGTTATATAAATGTTAAGTAGATAATAACCATTGTAATAAAGCTCTTTTAAATCAATTGCAGTAGTTAACAAATGTTTGAAGTCCGTAATAAAGCTCTTTTAAATCAATTCACAAAATATTGGGAATTATATTCAGAACTTTTGAACTTTAAATACATGTCTAAAATTTTTACATAACATAAGAACCATGCATGTAAATTACCTTATCTTAAATTTAACTTTTTCAACCCGTGTAACACACGGGTGTTTAGGCCAGTACAATAATATAGGAAGATCTGTGTTTGGTGCCCGTTAAGAATTTGGAGACCTATGAGTTTAAAGTCATTTTCAATTATCTTGTAGTGATGTTTAGAGGTCCACTTGAATACATGTTATTAAGTTTGAAACCTACAGATATACACAATGTCCGGCCTTAATTTTAGAGCCTTTTTTATTCGTATCTTTCCCTTTTTATAAAACACGGCATAGTAATTCTTGATTATCCCCATATCATATATACAAACAAGAAAAACTATTTGTAAACAAAGTAAAGGAATAGACACAAAAATCATATCTAAATACCAAAAGAGAACATAGGATAATGGCGTCATCTCATTAGAAAATCTGCAAGAGTTCATGTTCTTTAACTCATGATTTGGTGGATTTTTCTTTCAAAATTAACTTTCGTTAATCAAAGTTTCTCCCAGTGAGTCGTAACCATGACTCACCTCATTTTTTACTCGAATGAGATCTTGAAAGGCTTTGCAGTGGAGCTCATACATTACCCTCCTTATCATTGCTTGCTATTTTGGAATTGTGAATCTTCAACATATCAAGAAATTCTATATTTTTCTGCGCTCGTTTCACCTAAAATTATATTTAAAACAAAAGAATATAAATAATCTTGTATGAGTTTTTGTAGTATCACAGAACAAAACTTTTTTCGTACAGCTATCATATCATGTCATATCACGTTACCATTTTGAACCTTAGACAAAGCCTACAGTGTCACATTAATATTTTGTGTGATCTAATTATACCTGCATTCTCCTCTGCGACTTCACGTCACCATTTGCTACAATTCCATCTAGTTTTATTAGTTGCAACATCAACAACTCAATCAAATTCAACAATACTTTTTCGTCGACTTTCTTTCCATCATAAATCTCGATCTCCAAATTACGAACCTACAAGTTTGTTTATATACATGTTAAACCATTATCCTGATGGCAACCAAACAATAACAAGAAAGAAAATAACACATGATATTTGGACTTTTTGTATTTAATAAAACCGGGACAATTTATAAAAACTTCTTGACCCCCTATATATACTAAACAAATACTAATACTAACCAAACTCAAACACTATCTAAATAAAGATAAACAAACTAACTAAAATCCTAATCTAATACGAAATTATTTAGATAAACTAATAATTATCTACTCTTAAATGATAATTACTAATTAATTAACTAACATAATTATCTACTACCACTTTAACTATTGTGTAATTACAAGATTAGTCCAACATATCCATGAATCACAAAACTTGACTCGTTTAGCTTTAAAACACAATTAAAGATGTGTACCTGTTTAACAAGCGTATCGATTTCTGAACTAATTTCGACTAACTGCTTGTTAACTTTATCTATTTTCGCAGTTTTAAGATTCTCGACGAGCCTTTTTTCTTGAGTCGTTATATTAATGAACAGTACTATTCTTGATCCGTCTTTGACTCCCGCTACATCCAAATATACTTCTGAGTCTCTTTCGACGTCTCTATATACTAGCTTTTGATCCAAAGGGTTCAATCCCGTTAGCCCTGCTAACGTTTTCTTCAAATCTCCTGAGTGCCAAAGTATATATTTCAAATTAACAACCATCTATGGTTATATTTTTACATGTTAATATCAAATGAACTTTGGAAAAATAACCATATTAAGAAGGTTATTATCGTCTTTCCACTACTTCTACACACCAAGGGTGGATCCAAATAGAGACTAGACCCCACATGCCTCAAATTACGATAACTCAAGAGTAAAGACATCATTTTATACACTAAGGTACCGATAAACTAAAAGATCTTTGTCGCACCTTTCATTATATAGTAAGATGCATTACTTTTATTAAAGTTAGATTATGTAAATAAACATAATGTAATTATCAATTACCAAAAGTAGCTTGAGATTTAATGTGTACTTCAGAATAAGATGAACCATATTTGACTTTGACTTTGATGGTTGGAACTACTGCTTGACTTTGATTAACATCTGAATTCCTCTTCTGCACCATCATTCCACATGGCCTGAGGTCCCAAGCAGCCATACCAGCCTCCCTACCACCACCACCACCACCAGAACCGGTGGTGGCACCTCCGCATCTTGTCGCCGGAGCTCTTCCAAGATTTCTTGATTTCACACCTATCATCCTTCTTTAAATTCAGGTCAAAATGCAATACTAATACATATATGAAATCTCAATGCATCCACATTTGTAAAAAGTGTATGAAAGAAGAGTTTTAAAAAGTGTTCATGAAGTTTAATTTGGAAACTTGAGGTTGAGGAAAACCATGAATGAAGAAAGAACCAAGATTCTAACACACTTTAAAATAAACATGTTACTTTGTGTAGATTAAACCGATGGAAAAGAAAAACAGAAATGTATGTATATATAAGAAGAGGGAAAGAATAAAAGGAATGGTCATGGAGGAAAGGGTGTCCACACTAACATGCATTTTAATATTGGAGGTGTTTTACGATAATTATAAAATTTGATTTTTAAACATTATAATATAGTTCTCTTTTTGTATGATTATATTGAATCATCTCAAATTAATGTAAAGAAATTAAGGAATACATTATATCATCAAAAACGGTGTGTAGCTTTTTCTTATTATTTTGTGTTAGTTAATTAACCATATTTTACATGTTTAAATAGTGAGTTGATTCAAAACTTTATACAACTATAAAAGTGCAGTGAATTGATAAAGAAAAAGAAAAACTGTGAGAATAGTTCTAATCTTTTTGTTTTTGTTTAGTTTTTAGAATAATATATGTTCAGTCTTTTTTTCAACAAATGAAGAGAAAGTTTTTTTTATATATTTTTCAGTTATTTGTTCAATGAGATCAGTATAAGAAATCTTCAAAGGCCACGTCTTAGTCTCAATAGCAATGTCTCAAGTATAAACTAAAACTAGCTACTAAAATTAGCTTCTACTAGTTTTTTTTCTTTTAACCCTCTTGGAGCATAGTTTTCCAGCCTAATGTCACGGAGTTATCTCTCAATACCCTATATGGTGCCTAGTGTTACCCCTGAGCCAATCTAACCGTCTCGTTTATAATAATGTTCACTAATTTTGTCCTATTTTGAACTTATCAAGGGAGGGTAGTGTTATATCAGGAGTACGTGGAAGCACCCCGCATGTAAGACTTGCCTTTGATAACTATGGCTTTCCCCAATAAGGACAATAAGATCGAGTAGCCATCAAACCTAAGCGTTCAAGCACAAACTAGTTTTGTAATTCTCTCTCCTTCCGCCTCTCTTTTTGTGTATGTATAATCTAATAATAATAATTATTCTTAATAAAGTAGCTATATATTATAGTATGCGTGTATTTTTATATTAATACTAGTAATACATTCATTTATGATAACGAGCATAATTAACTTAGTAGAGGGTTTATGCTTTAACACAGTTCGAACTTGTTTATTCTCGACTAGATTCATTCTTTTAGTGAACTAATTGTAAGTACATCATTAATGACTTTGGCTCATATCTAGAGTTAGTGCCCTTTATCGGTGTTGATGAACACAAGTAATGTTTGTCTTATTTATATCAAGTATTTTTTTTATTAGTTTGTCTGAATAAAAGCCAAAAATGTTATGGATATGAAACGATATTCTTACATAATAATGTGCGGCTTTTATAACATTTCTTAATTACATATGACAGGTATCATTATAAGTATATTTTAAATAATTTACAAGAAATTGAAATGAAGGTGTATGATTGGTATCATCATGAAATGTTGAATATTGAAGAAGAAAGGGGTAGAGCAATAAATATAGTAACTAGGAACACCACATGTGATTTACACTTATTCTAGGCATTACTGCTATATGGGACCATATACCACTTTACAGTAGAACAAGAATGAGACCCTAAAACACAATAATTGCTTACATAAAAGCACTAGAACCGGTATTCATAACCGAACCGGATGGACTTGAACCCAAACCCAACCATGAATTATCGTGATAGTTAACTTTTTTTTAACTTTTCATATCGATTTGATAATCTTTTAATTTAAGGGGTAACCTTGATATTGATCATTTTGTTTTTTTATTAGTTTGAACTTTGAAGTTGCGTACAAGAGCGTTCATAAGGCTAAGTGAAGCCCTCGCTCAACTGTTACCTATTGAAGACATTGAATATGTTAAGTGTTACGTATTTTTGTCTTCACTCGCGTAAAACATGTACATCTGTGTAAGGATTTAAACAAGTCAAGTTGTATGTAAGCTATTCGAGATAAACTCACTAAAAATTCGAATTAAGCTAGCTCAAATGAGCTCAAGTCTAAGCTTAAACCTAAACTAAAACCAATTAAATAAGTGAGCGCAAACTCAAGCTCATAATATAACACTTTTGATTAGGCTCACGTGCTTATTATTTATATCAATAAAATATTTTTAATTAATTATATTTAATGCATAATAGATATATGATAAAAATATAATTTTATATATAAAACGATAATTATAAATGCGTAATAGGTAATTTTATGTTTGTAGATAAAAGTGTCAAAAAAATAAACAAGCTAGATTGGAGCTCTTTTAAAGGAGCCGAACTTCCAATACAAAACTTAAATAAGTCAAGCCAAACACTACAAAATTTTCGACCATTAGTGGCGACTATTGTCGCCGCTAAAAGTATTAAAGGCGACATGTCGCCGCTAATAGGTCGCCGCTATTAGTTTGTCGCTATTGACTAATTTTTCGCCGCTAATAAGTCGCCGCTAATGATGTGAGATTTTTAGCGGCGACAAGTCACCGCTAATGATCATATTTTTTTTAATATTTTTAAATTTCCAGTTTTTCAACCTATTAATACACATATAGAAAAACTAGATTTCCCAATAACACAAAATAAACTAGTGTTCATAAACGACATAAAATATTCACACCTACATAAACAATATTAAGTAATCTAGTGATAAAACTAAACATAAGACTTAAACATAAGTAGGTTAAATATTGTTTAACTTAAACATAAGTAGATTAACTCTAAATTACTCAAAAATAAACTTAACCTACTCATCAAATACGCTATTCATCCCCCTCATCCGAATCATCTTCTTCGCCTTGATTTGAAGCCTTTTACGAAGCAATAATCTGTGTAAGTTGTGATACAAAATTTGGATTTTGAAAGAAACTTAAAATTTGATCCTACAAAACAAAATACACATTATAAATTACTATATTTTGACAAAGTATATATTATAATATAACACATTCAATTTTAACTATATTAAGTGTCAAAATAAACATGTTAAACTAACAACTAGATGATTTAAGTTTACTTTAGTCATACGGATCAAAATGAACCAAACACACTTAATATACTTATAGAAACATTTTGACCCGTTTAAACACAAATCATGTTTTTTCACACATTTTGATCCGTTTTGACCCGTTTAATCCAAAACTTTGATAATTTAAGTCTATTTAAACGATAAAGGGTCAAAATAATCTAAACACACTATGATATACTTAACACTTAAGTTATTTTGACCCGTTTAAACTCAAATCATGTCATTTTCATCCATTTTGACCCGGTTTAAACTAAAACTTAGATAATTTAAGTTTATTTTAGCAATAAAGAGTCAAAATAACGTAACCCACTATAATACACTTAACATATCAAACATTAAGTTATTTTGAGCCGTTTAATCTCAAATCATATCACTTTCATCCATTTTGATCCGTTTTGACCCGTTTAAACGAAAACTTAGATAATTTAAGTATATTTTAGTTAAACAAAGAAAATGTTAGTTAAGTAAAAACAAATAACAAACATTTAACTTATAAAACGTACCGCCATATGCTCTTCCAAGGCATTCTTCTAAGCATCGGAAAGATTATAATAAGAACGTACATTAAAAGGATAATTAGCCTTCATGTATATCCCCACCTCGCGAACAAACATATCATTAAGTTCACCGACGGGGGTATACGTGGCAGCTCTATCAAAAGTGAGAGATAAAGGTCCCCCATTTTTCGTCATCTCTTGCTGTAGTTTTTTGTTTTTCGCCTTCCCTCTTGTTTTTCGAGGAAGAGTACCTGTAATTATAATAAAAATTCATTAGTTACAATAATTGAATAAACATAGTAAATAAATAAATTATAATTATAATTACCATCCAATGCGTGACTTTCGGGACCGCCAAATGGAGGAAATTGTGGATCACCCGCGCCATCACCTCCATGACTCATGACATCAGCCATGAGGTATACCAAAACAATCCACAGTGATATCATATCTTGAAATTCTTTGGCTCATATAAATAAGAGTAATAAAATACACTATTTTATAAGTCTAAATAATTTTCAATCAATTTTCAACCAACTAAATATCAACATCTAAATATCTTTCAACCATTTATACAAATAGTCTACATCAAATGCTCAAATGCTCAAATACATCTAAACAATTTTTAACTAACTAAATAGCATATACTATACACAAATACGTAAATCCATTTAAACAAATACATTTCATGTTTCATTTGATGATTCTAAATAGCATATACTATACACAAATACGTAAATCCATTTAAACAAATACATTTCATGTTTCATTTGATGATTTAGGTAATTTCTTATTTTTGTTCATTATAGCTAACTAAACATCAATATCTGAACATCTTTTAACCAATTAAATAAAAAGTCTAGATCAAATACCCAAATACACCTAAACTCAACTAAATTGTAAGCACCAAAATCTATTTATCAAATCCATAACAAGTTCTCTTCATCAAATGCGCAAAATACCTAAATCCATCTCACTAGTTCATCATCTTGAACAATTTTTTATTAAAACCTAAAAATTACACAAATCCTTAACTAAATTTTATTCAACCTACTAAATATAATAATCTAAACATGTTTCAACCGTAAATTAACATAAACAAACATAAATTTGTGTTTAAACAAAAAAAACTTACCTTCTAAGCTATGTTGAAGGAAACAAAAGGTAGACAAAAGAGGCGGTAACGTTGGTCGAGGTCCACGGTACCAACAACAACGGGAGCAACAGTAGGTTTACGGTGGTGGCCGGAGGTTGAGGATGAGGGAGAGGGTGAGTTCGAGGGTAAGGTCGAAAGATGGTGGTCGAAGGTTTGGGGATGGTGGTGGCCGAAGGTTGAGCAAGGTGGTGGGTGGAATGGTGGTCGTGGAGTGGTGGTCGCCGGAATGATGGCTAGCAAGAAGTATGGCGCGGGTATGGATGTGGTGTGGAGGGAAAGAGGGAAAGTGGATGCAGATAAGGTTTTAATGGATCTGTTATCAATAGCGGCGACATGTCGCCCCTAATAGTGTCGCCGCTATTGGACATTGTACGATATTACCTTGACCGTTAGATCTATAACATTATCAACGGCTAGATCTGAGTGAATAAACATCAAACGGATCGAGGATCAATAGCGGCGACATGTCGCCGCTAATATGTCGCCGCTAATAGTGTCGCCGCTAATGATGCTTGTCGCCGCTAATAGTGTCGCTGCTATTGATCAAATTTCTTGTAGTAAAAAGATTAGACGAGCTTAAACCCAACTCATTTTCATTCCTACCTCGTATGTTAACAACATTTAGAGGACTTAAAGGTAACTTTAAAAAAACATGAATCTTGGGGAACGAACTTTTATGTTTAATTAGCATCACAATCAATATTTGAAGTAATTTCTAGATGGTAGCTATGAAGGGTTGAGTAATAACTAATACTAATAAGAGCAGCTACAAGGATTTTTACCATTGTCATACAACATGCATAAAAAAGAGAGATGTACAATCTAAACGCGTGACGATGAGTACTGAGGAATCCCACGACGCATGGCCATGGTATTCCACGAGTGGCAAATGCAATTGTTGTGAGAGCGGGAGGAGAGAAGGGATCATGATTCATGGGGAGGAGAACGAACACGAAATTCATAAGGCATTTGTCAGGTAGCTAACATTGAGGTGTCCATAGGAATATAACTGCATAATGCAAATTCTTTAAGTCAAAGAATACCATTGATTGAAACAAGCTAGGTTAACCAATAACACTTTCAGCTTACAAGTATAGGTACTATCTCTTTGATGGTATGTATTCCAAGAATTTCGTTTCATCAAATTGTGTACGTGCGAGGAAGGGGAGAATATGAAAAACATTAAATCGACACAAGAATGTGCAAGAAAGGACGTGGAATGGACCTTCGATGTCCTTAGGCAATGATTAAATATTGTGAAATATGTGGCAAGGGCATGGACGCTAAAAAGAATAAGATCTATCACGTACGCATGCATAATTTTACATAACATGACTTTAGATGACGAATGCCGTGAAATTCGTAAGTACAATGAGAACGTTCTTCGATCGTCTACTATCACATAAGAAATTAGTGAGGCACAAAGGTAGTTAACTTAAGGCAAATATATAACTGGAAAAAACATAACGGTCTTAAAGTGGATTTTATGGAACAGATTAGCGCACTTTGTCCTGACAATCGATGAAAGTTATTTTTTATTTTCTCTTGTTGTTAGCTTTTTATAACTATTATTATGTATTGTTATTGATAATTTATAATTATTCATTATTTATTATTGATGTTTTATTCAACTTATAATATTAATTATTTTTGTTACATAATTGTTTAAAAATATTAATGTTATTTGTCTTTAATATTTAAAGTGAAGTGATGGATGTGAAAACCATTTTCATGTAAGAGTGAAGAATAATTTGACGCTAATACGATAGTAAATGAATTGTGAATTGCAGTACGTCCAATAACTTTATATTAGAGTGTGTGATGTAGCTCTAATATTAAAATAATGATGTAAATTGTAAGAGCTTCTTGTTTTATTGCCATAAAATTGCATGCTAGTACAAAGAAATAACAAATAGATAATTATATACATATATACATAGAATTATTATATAATAAACAAGTCAAACTGGAGCTCCACTGAAGGGCCGAGCTTCAAATACAAAGCTCAAACGAGACAAGCTTGCACTATGTTAAACTAGTTGAGCTCAAATGTTTAAATAGTATAACAATCAATATTTCAAGTAATTTCAAGATGGTATGTTTGAAGAGTTAAAATAATAACTAGTAAAAGCATCTATGATGAGGACATCTACGACAGCCAGTATAAAAGATAACGATGCACTGTGCTCATGGCATAGAGAGAGAAATCCCACCTTCCATGGCCACATAGTCCATGAGAGACAAAGACAGTTTCTATGAAAGCAGGAGGAGAGAAAGTGATAGTGCACGCTAACATGGAGGTGGTCCATGGGGAGCCAACTTTAAATGTAGATGTTATAACCAAAGCGTATAATTGATTGAATAGTTAATTACATAGTTGGTTCATGTGGTATGTTTATATTGCATGATTTATTTCATCTTTTAAAGAATTATATTATTAGTCCTAACTAATAGTGAAACCGTAAAAGCCATGGTCCCTAGAGTGGATATCCATTAGCTTTTAAGGTTATATTTTTACGATGATCATTTTACCCTTATTACTATATTATTAATATTATTATTATTATAATATTATTATTATTATCTCCCCTAAAAAAAACCTAATACCCCAACCACCATACCGCCCTTACCACCACCGCTAACCACCATCATTAGCATCGGTTTCCACCCACCACCATACGTCAACACCACTCTCTTATTAGTTGAAGACACACACACCTCTGCTAGTCTTTTCTTTTGGTAATCAAACGTTGGTTAGCTAGAGAACCATCATGCAACTGCTTGCCACCATGGGTTGCACGACCTTAAAGTTGGGCAACAAGGACTCTGTCATGCCACCATGGGTTGCACTAAGGACTATCCGACTTGGATACGCAGTAACCGGTGATGAATGCGGATGTCATGGAGTCTTCTCATACAATGGTTATCACACCACATAGAAATCACCCTCTTACATTATTGATTTAATCAACACCCACCACCAAAACCCTAGAATTACTTATCTCGTCATTTATCGTTGTTGCAATGGTGGTTCTAAAGGGAAGATGGTCTGGGTTGTCAACAGCGATTATACTGATGAGGTGAGCATGATGGATGGTTGGTGGTTTAGAATGGGGGATGTAGGTTTGGTGGGTTAAATAAGATGGGTGCTTTATTGTAATGCAACTGGTATGATGATGATGATGGTGATGCATACAGTTTTCGACGGTGATGTTGGTGGAGATGCGACTGCGATAGTGGAGTGACGACAACGGTGGTTTTGTTAGAGTTGAGGATAAGGGGGTCGTTTAGGGTGGGGTGGAAATGGTTTATGTTAATTATTATTTTACTTATATTATTTGTTTTTAATATAAGAACATTTTAGTCATTTCCGATTAACTTAAGTGAAAAAACTAACAAACATCCACTCTAGAGACCACTAGTGTTATAATTTCACTACCGGTTGTGACTAATAATGTAATTTATAAAAGTTAAAAATAATCTTGTAACATGAACATAACACAAGGACCAACCATGTAATTAACTTTTGATTGAAAGAGTTTGGGTTAACTCGATAACAATATCTTGTCCATCTTGTAAATCCTTTGAAAATAACATAACTTTCAAAAAAAATTTTAAAAAGCCTTAACTACTATTATATTACATACAACATCGCATAAACACATAACCTCCACTCTAAGAAGCGTATGTCTCTATCACGTGAGCTAGCCTCCACAACAACTTTCAACTTGTTTACTCTTCACAACAAAATAGAACCCAATAAACCATGCTTATAAGTAAAAGGGTCATGATTTTCAGCATGGTGAGGTGATAGTGGTCATGATGGTGGTGGTGTTCATGGTGGTGGTTGTTGCACCTTGTAGCCCATAATGAGTTGAAAAAAAAATATGGTATTTTGTCAATAATTTGGCCACAAGTCAGCAGTATTCCAGCTACCTTCTTCAAGACTAATAAGTGCAAACAAACCAAAAGACAGAACAAGAAAGGAATAAAGACCCTAAAAGTTTTCGGACCAATCGCATTTTATTTTCGGAACGTGTTTCTAACAAACCACGAGGTAAATACAATGCAGGTCGCCTGCAACCCCCCACCCCCAAAACCCGCCCTCGTAGAGATTGAGAACTAGAATGCTTGCTGAGAAAGAACTTAACATGACCAAGAAAAGAAAATGGAAAAGAAAATAGAGATGACAAACTTCATAATTATAATCTTGGATAATGATAATATAAAATGAAATAAACAAAACTTGTTTGACATTAATCCTAGCTAAGAAATGATTTAGCTTGGCAAATCTCAATACTTTTGCTTTTTCATTGGGAATTAAGGGAGAGAGGTGGTTATATGAACCTCACTGCTCTTTTCGGGCTTTGTATCCAGCCGGTTTTGGCTTGATTATGTTACCGAGGAGGATCAAAGCCACTGGAATGATGGTTCCAATGTAGTATACGCTCCCGTATGCAGCCACTGTTTCGTGCAGGCTTAATACCTGCGTCATATAAGCCAGGACAAATAAGTATTGGGTTCTAACCAGTTTTAAACTTCTAAATTACCATTGTTTAAGAAGGAAGACATTTTTAAAATCTTGAGTTTTGAGGTCAAATATATAAAACAAGTGATAATTAGAACCAGACATAGCTGGCTTCTCGACTTCTCGTTATAAACCTTGCAAAGTAACCATCTTTAATCAGAAAAGGCCAAAAAATTACTACATTGGTTACAATCCGCTGTGTCGAGTTATTTAGGACAAGTAAATGCAAGGCACAATCATAAAATTATTAAAATCTAAAGTGTTCCTTTTCTAAATTTGCACAAGAAAGATAGTTTGTATGTGAAAAACTATATTAAATTATAGTAACCAAGATTCATATAAGTTTCATTTGCATTGCTTCATTTTGAAAAATTTAAACTTTTATAAAAAAATTATATAGGATTGGAACACCTAGTGAAAATTGAGTGACTTTAGTGGAACACCGGAACATTTGGGGTGGATGATGGTAAGAAAACAAAGAGAAAATATAATATCACTTGATATACTTGTAAAAACTGCAAAAGAATATTAATAAAAGATCAGACTAACCATAAAACCGATACAGGAGTAGTTTAGAACTAGAAGCGTGTATGCAAAGTTCATGAGCATTAACGCCTTCTTAACCATAGCCAAATGTGGTGGAACCGCCTGTTGCCATCTGTAAATGGCTGCTCATAGACAGATAAGAACAATCGTTAAGGCAACCGAATAAATTTTTGACAGTAAATTAACCTTGGAAGCGAGTCATGTAAAAATTGTTGATTGATTTGTTACCTCTTGACCCGGCAATCATCAAAGCAGATTGGACAAAGAATATGATGTACCCAGGATACAATCCCTGCCGTTATTAGATATATTAACCACGGTCGAGAAATGATACAGATATAAATCATCAGTCGAATAGAGATTCGACGCCTAGACACTAGAAGAATAAATGTACTTTAAACTTACATGCCAGACAGCACTAACAGTCTGTGTTGCAAGCAACTGGAAAAACCCAGGCTTCTTTCCCTTTTGAACAAGTCTATCGTAAACATCTGATAACAAATAAAAATATTACATAACGCAGATTGCGTCTCACATTTCCATATATATATGAAAATATGCAATAACTTAACAGTTATGACTAGTTAAATATATAGTTATATAATACAAAAGGCGTTTGGAGAGTAACTCACAATGACGAAGCCATGTGCTGACTTGGATGTTCCACACTAGTGGTAACTCAACTGAACTCTTTGCAAACTCAACGCCTAAGACGTCAACATTTTTTGCACGGTCCCATCGCGCTTTTGGTGGAGAAGAATCAGTCCAACCACTGAAACCGAGGCCAGAGATAATGATAGAGGCTTCTGAGATGGACCAAATGAAATAATATTTCCAACGAGCAGTGAAGCCCGACATGTATTGGCACGTCAGACGTTTCACAAATCCCCATTCTTGATATATTGGCTCACTGAATCTTGAAAGTGGATAAGAAGGCGAAAGATATAAGTACAAACCCATACAGAAACCGGCTTGGAGAATAGCTTTAAGAGCGGGCCAAAATGGTGATGGTGAACCTTTTTCAGACTTTGTCCAAATCTGGGAAGTAATTGTCAAAAATACTCTTGTTAAAGTACATAAATATTAATCATACAACAACCAAAACACAAGAAGATAATTTGGTTTATTACCCCCTTCCTTTCGGTCCAATCCAAATAATCTTTGATTTCATAAACTGGACCAGCAAAGTGACTTCCGCAGCATAGGCAATATCCCACATATTCGATCAAAGATGGCAACTTAAGTAAACGGTTTTTCTTTTGGGACTCACGAAGATCTGCCTCTTTTAACAATCCATCGTTGTAATTTATAGCACACGAAATCACTTTTAATGTTATCACCATAAGAGATCCTACACAAAAGCATTAGAGATAAGAAAGTATAACATGAAAATTAAGACAAAAGGTCCAAGTGATTCTCAAAATATTAGAAACTATATCTGATCCTCAAAATAGCAATTTATTATTTATCTAAAAGAGGTCATTCTTAATTAGGATGAAATATTATGATTTTGAAGATAGAGAGGGAGTGCTTACCAGTAGCATCAATGCCTCCTTCCTTCCATGCATCTCCACTCATGTAGTAAACATGACTACATATTTCACAGTAATAAATCAAAATAAATACTTCAAGTTACAGACATTTATAATGCACCATATCTTAAAAAAGGAAGACTGAACATGTTCGGGATTCGGAGACAATAAAAACAGAAGGAAACAGAGACACATGAATCCTAGAATGTCTCAGGGCAAAATTTACCATTGCAGATTCGACGGAATCAGAGATGGCCAAATATGGCTCCTGAAGGTAATGTAAACAAGGATGCTAATAATATTTTTTGAAGATAGACAATGTTTTTCTTGAAGTTATTTAAGTTATAATCTGAATTTGTATTCTTATATCTCTCATCTGTGTTAAAAGTGTAAAATTTTATGTCGTTTTTCTCGTAAAACCAGGCACCAACAGTTTGTAGGAAAGTGTCAAAGAAAACACATTAGTTAATCAGCATGATTTTGTTTCTGTTGTTTTTCCCTTCTTTTCACCTTTGTGTACTCTTGAAATTCCTTAGTTAAGACAAGAAGAAAAAAAGGGTTCAATGCTAACCAACATTTTCCATACAGAATTTATGAAATTATAAATAACTACTTTAAATTTGACATGAGATATGAAATTAAGCTAGTAAATTTAGTAAAATATACAAGATATACCAAACAGAGAGTATATAAATGCATATAAACTTGCAGTAGTTCTTCTTTGGAATACTTCGTATACTCCACTCTGATCTAGTTTCAATAATTTAATTTCACCTACTCTTAAAATTTAATGATTTTATCAATGATTATATCAAGTAGAATCAGTTCAAGAATGCTTAAAAATGGTTGCTTGAATGCTTAAAAAAAAAGTTGATTGTTACAACAACTTGGAGCATTGGTCATGCCTGTTGTCACCACTCTGTCTAAATTTCTCTTATCAGCTAATTATATACCCAAAAAGTTCTCAAAGATGCATCTATTATTTTCCTAATATGTAACTGCAGATAGTGGGATTCAAGCAAAATAAGGCAGATAAAGACACCTTCAGCCTTTTCTCCTCTTTCAATTAATAAGGTAATACTCACTATTATCTTGTGAAAATAGCATGTTTAATTTCTGGCTTATTGTTCACCTGTTAACCATATCTTTCTATTCCTATCTTTCTTTTCTAAAAAACTGACATATAGTTCATCAATTGCATTCAAATAAGTCATATCTTTTGACCCGTTACTTGACCCATTTTAACTACCTCTACAAGGTACCAAACCCCTTACCCAACTAACTCTAGGACCTATGTTTTGGCCCGTTACTTGACCCATTTGAACCACCTCTACAACTCTACAAGATACCAAACCCGATACCCAACTATCTCTAGATTATAAAGTTCTCTTTTACGAAAAGGGCCATATGTTTCAACCCATTACTTGACCCGTTTGAACCATCTCTACAAGACACCAAACCCATTACCCAACTAACTCTTATGTTAAAAAGTTCTCTTTTACGAAAAGCGCCCCGACTTTTAAATTCGCTTCATGCCAAGAAAACGTTGAGCCAGCCCTGCCTTGGATTACTACAATTGTCCAAAAAATCAACATTAAGTTAGCAAAAAATCCTATCACTATAAACTCAAAAACTACTAATTATTACTGAAGAGGAAAAAAATTGACATATAATAATAACCTTATTTGGAACTAAAACCTCCACTCTTCAACTAGACTCATTCAAAAAACAGTACCATATTTAGCCACATCTACTAAACAAACTAACACTTAAATGCATGCAAAAGCATCAACAAAAGCACCAAATTCCCAAAACCAAACCCTAATTCCTACGCACAATTCAAATCCCACGCTCTAAAACGTAATTACTATACCGATCAATAAGTACTAGATCAATTGGTTTGAAATAAGACGCAGCCATCCACGGCTTTCCAAAGTGAGATCACTTATTCGAGTCTCATTTAATGCAATACGCTTCAAGTGGGTCAGATATTTTACCACAACTAGCCTTTTTAAGTGGTGGGTTTTCCTAGAATAATAAGCAGAGCAGGTCACCAGCATTGTCTGTATTTACAAATATGACCTCTTTCCGTTGGGTTTACTTTAATGACTGGGCTTATAAACATTCGTTGGTCGTCAGACAAAGAAAAACAAAAACACAAAAAGAAAGATACCATCCAATGAGATATCCCATAGCAGAGACGAATGAAATCACACCACAGCGTTTCCTATAAACAATCATTGACGCATAACTGATCAACATGGGCACGAGGAAGTGCAGATTTGACGAGAAGCCGAAGGAGACGTAGGAGAGGAGGGCGCCGGTGAGGGCGGCGTAGAGGTGTCGGGCGGTGGCGCCTCCGGGGACGAGGCGGTGGAGGAAGCTGATGGGGATGGTGGCGATGAAGCAGAGGAGGAAGCGGAGCACCGGAACCGAAATTCCGATGGCCGACGCCGTTGATTCCATGTCCATGCTGATTGCTGATTGCTGATTGCTGATTGCTGATTGCTGATTGCTGATGGGACTGTCGGAGTTTACGAGGAGTGGAGCGCTTGGTTATATCGACACTCGATCTCGACAACAAGTGTAGGATATTGTTTTTGTGTGGGGTAGTGAATAGTGATGTTTGGTTTGTTAGAATGGGAGTAAAGACAAAAAAATAATAATAATAATAATATTGTTTTGGTTTTAAGTTTTAATATACCTTATGTCATGATTAAATTGTGTTTGGTATTTATTACTAGACTACCAACATCATCTTTTTATTGATGATGATTAGTGTCTGCTTGATCAAAATTCTTATTAGTTATAGAACTTTTAATAATGCATGTTGTATCGTTTGTTAAGACAATTGAATGATGCATTGATTTTATAGTTAGTTTTATTGTTGTATTGATATAATGTAAATAGTAGAGACAAAGGAAGTCGATGAGTTTGTATTTTTTTATGATGTTATGAGTATAACTATCGCATTTAGAATCTCTTTTAAAGAACTCTTGATCTTGTTAAATTGTTTTCCCTCTCCTTTTTCGTTATACTAATGTTCACCTCATAGTTGATGTTTTTTTGTTATGTCCACCTCATAAACAACCATTACTTTCTTTGTTTACACTGAATCTAGTACTACAAGGTTTTTAGACATCATTGAACCACCACCAACCACCATAGAAAAAATCCAGTTGGGCACCTATCTTCAACCAATTTTTCTTGACTACAATTGTTGGTTACTCACTAGCTAACATTGGATACCTAAAATAACTCATGTCTAAATCAAAGAGTCTTGTTTCCCATCCTTTGATGAGATTATCTTTCGTAGCCCTACCTGATCAATACTCCAATGTCCACCTCATCATTTATTTCATTTTCGAGAGTCTTCTTATGTCATTCATATCATTGTCTAAAATGTTAGATAAAATAGTGTGATGCAGAAAGGAAAAGGAGTGAATTTTATGGTGCCTCGTGCGATTGCATTGGATTCATCGTTCCAAGATCACAATGGTTTGTCAATTCATATACGAGTGAGTTTTTAGAAGTTCAGTTGCAATGGCTCCAAACTTGGTTGTCGTCTATATGCGGACCAAGTATGAAACTGAGTCTAACCTGCATACATTAAAATCAAATAAATTACAAAGTTCAAATATAGTATTAGTTACAACCTAATCGAAATACTAATCGTTGATGAATCATATAAAAGTATAAAGTAACCTTTTAGTAGTATAAATAATAAATGGTTTATTCAAAACAGGACACTTGAAACCATGAAAAGCCTACATGTACAAATGTATGATGCATTTGGGTGTGAATTGGTTTGAATTAGTAGGAGTGTAGTGTGTGTGTTTTTAGTGGTGTTTTTTGTAGTTACTATTTCGACATCTATCTAAAAGGAGTCGCACTTAAGTTTTAATGTTAAGTAAGTTATGTTTTAGCTCTAAAACAATATGAATGTCCTTAAGTCTTTTAAAACGTTATGTGTTATAAGCACCTTGATATCCAATAATCATTTGAAGTTAAAGCTCTTTATTGAAGCTCTCGTATGTATTATCAGTTAGTTATGTTGTATATACACAGTGGCGGACATATATATAATTGAGGGTAGCCTCCGCTACCCCTCAACTTGTTACGGGTAGTGTAAAAAAATTTGACGGTTTTATGTAAAAAGAAAGTTACAGTTTTACGTTACCCCTGAGAAAAATTACGTTACCCCTAAAAAAATTTTAAACTCAACACTTCATATAAAAGTTTTAAATTTTATAAATAAAAGTCTAATAATTATAAAAAACAATACATTCTATAAAAACATAAATAACCATTACCCATTACCAAATGACATAAAAACCCAAAATACCTATTATCCAACCCAATACAATAATAAGCCCAAAAAGAAAAATTATATATATACTAATTATTTGTATGCATTGTAAGTTGTATTATGTGCTTTATGGGATGTATCTATTTTTTTTAATCTTTAACCTTTTTATTTTAACCCAATACTTTTACATCTTTTATATTTTAGCCTCAAAATTTTTTTACTTTCAACTTTGGTCCTCTATACTTTTTAAATTTTACAAATTTTCCGTTATACTTTTCAGTCTAAATTTTACGAGTTAAAACGTGCGTGTGTGGTTCAACGTTTTTTCACTTATTTTTCCCAGTTTAATGGTCACATCATAACGCGCTGGTCCTAGATCAATATACTTATTGTTTTATTTTTTGCTTGCGTAAGTGTATGGTTCAATGTTTTTACGTTTACTTTTCATTCGATTTATTTTTTTTCGTTTTATTGGTTTCTTTAGTTTTGGTGGTTACAGACGGTGGTGTGCCCTTAATATTACTTGGCATGGTTTTACGCCTCCCGTTGTAACGCAAGTGAGCTTAATACCAGTATATAACACGAATAAAACAATACCTTTTTTTTCAATGGTCATACACATTTTACTTATTCTTTTATGCAACAAAAGAAAAAAGAAGAATAAAATAATTGATGTTTTTGTTATTTTTATTTTTTTGTTTAAAAACCTTGACAATTTGTATCAAAACCTTAGGAATGTTGTTAGAATGATAAGAGTATGGCTCATATTCAAACTTCTATAAAAATTTATTAAAACTTAATTTTAAAAGTAAATGATAACAAAATAAAAATAGATGATATAAAGAGTGTATGAATCTATTATGAATGCTCTTATACGATTATTTGTTTATCACAGGCATTTTATGTTTAATTTAATGATTCTAGTTATTGTTTAAACTTGAAATTTAAAGAACATGAATCGTTTTGTTGTGAAAAGAAAGCATCAAAAGATGAAGACGCGTACGGAATAGTATAAAATGTAGGTTTTTTTTATTTATTTTGGTATTTTATTTTTGTTAATAATTCAATGCAATTTAATTACATCTATTCCGACCCGATCAGACTCGAGTCAATTGAACAACCCAAAAATTTTTATGTTGTTTCGTTAGAAGGTAATTATAAAAAATAGTGACCCCGCAGGAAATAATTACTGGTTCCGCCACTGCATGTATGGTAAAAAAATTTACGTTACCCCTGAACTTGTTTTCTAGATCCGTCACTGTATATACATATGTGTAAATTTTTTTACCCGTTTGAGTAAACTATAGTGAGATATTAGTTTAAGTATTATAAAATTCTATATGTTATATAGACAAGTTATTTAGTTTGGCCATCTTTTTGCAATAATCTATTATTAATATAGTATTGTATTAATAAGTTGTTGATCGGATTAATATTAGTTGAACAATTAACTACCGTATAATATAATTTGCTACTACTCTAGATATGTAATGTACGAATTGTTTATAATTATATTAAAGTGACTAAATAACTGTTGCGATATTAGATACTAACATTTATTATTATAATTAGATGCAGTTATTTGTAATGCATTATAAATAACATTGAACTTCTTGTAATCTATAATCCATTGAAATTGAGTTAGAAATAGTTAAAGAATTTTTAGAAATGAGTAATATCTTAAATAAATATTAATATATTATAATGGGCCATATCATCGTTTACATTAAAAAGGGCTTGGAAAATATATTTTAGGTAAAGTTGAAGAAGTCAAAAATAGTGTTCGGTGGTGGTCACATAACACATTGCAGACCAAGACAACTTCATGTTTGTTAATCGTTAGTGGTTTTTGACAATTTGACATCCATTTTTTATTTTCGCACATGTAAAACAAGATTTGTTATTCAATAATATAGAACCCACGTCTAGAAAACGGGAACAAACGGATCGATTCGACCGATCTAATCATAATTAAAAGGATAAACAACTCAAACTAGAGGTGTAGGATCGGTCAAAACAACCCAGGTAAGTTTTTGGGACCAGCTAAATTGGCTCTAGTTTTAAGGGGAGAGAGGTCTGTTTCATATCGTTGTTTTACGACGATATAAAACTATGATGATATTTTTAAAGTTTTAAATGAAGCAAGTGATGTAATGTAAGGAACACCGTAACAAGGAGTGACTTTAACTATTATTTTAGTATTTGTTATTAATGTTTAGGTAATTAATGTTTGAAGTTATTTCTTTTACTTTTAAATTGATCGTGACAAAAATCTCCTGTTGGTTTGAAGCCGTCTAGATGTTGCTAACACTATGATGTACATCAAAAATTACATGAAGAATTACAAGGCTAATTCCTATGTAATGTTCATTTTGTTCTTTCGATCAATATGTTTAAAATATTACATCATTTGTTCTTAGCATCATTTGTTCTTAGCGTTGAAATACAACATGGTCCTTGTCACTAGCAAGCATTAAAAAACTCTTAAAAGAATTGAATGTTTCCTAATCTTTACCAATTTCAATGCATTGTGACAACTCTACTGCTATTTCATAACTGTCAACCCGGAGTTTCATGAACGACCAAAACATTTTTAAATCGATCTTCATTTTCTTCGTGAAAAAGTTTTAGCTGGTGTTATTAAACCTATTCAAATGGGGTCAAAACTACAAAAAGTAGATATTCTCACTAAAGGGTTGCCCACTATTTAACATTCTCTCTTATGTGATCATCTTGGTATGTTTGACATGTTTACTACTTAAAATAGAGAGGGGTGTTAAAAATGAACATTTGTTTCTATCTCAACTTTATTAGTAAACATGATCTGTGTTATATTTTGTGCTTATTAATGTTTCTCTTGTTTTTATTGTGTTTACCTTTTTAAGAGTCTTGAGGGGCTAGATTGTCATTGAGCTTATCTTCAAGGGCTGTTTTGTCAGTTTCTCGAATATATATATATGGCTGTTGTGCTAAGGTTCTAGATCATTCGACGGATCTCTCTCTCTCTCTCTCTCTCTCTCAAAACCCCAGACTATTCTTGATCGTTCTCTTCATTAGCTGATACTATTGTTCTTGTTGAATCTGCACCAACTTTGTGAAGATTTCTCCTTGTCTAGAGTTGTTGTCTTTTATATTTGTTATTGTCTCAGTGTGTTGATGAATCTACTCTTTGTTTTGTCTTGTTTCTGTTTAGATCTGTTCGATTAGAGATTTGTTGACATTCTCGTTGTTTATATTCATAAATCCATACCGATTTACAATTTTGACCTGGTCCCAGGCAAAATACTATGCCATACTGTTTAATCAAAATTATAAGATATGATTAACAAGAAACCCATTTATAAAACAAAGATAAAAAAAATTATATTCTTAGAACGCCTTCGGTATCATAGCTAAAGGGATGAAAGCGGATGTCATGGCATATAGAGATGAAGATCTAGTACGAGAGGAAAAATCAACGACATCTTCATACCTAACAAGAAAAGCAACAAAAAGGAAATAGAAGGGGCGGGACACTAGGACGAGCTTGATCACCGCCCCCGGTTCACTACCACCACCATACATCAGTACCGTCGAGAGAAGCGATTCTACTTAATTTAAATCATTTGTCTTGTGCCAATCTACTAACAGGATGTGTATCATATCATCAAGAGCATCAAGTAGAAAACTCTAAAAATCACATATATTTTCTTGTCGGTTTTATGTGATGCATACAGTACTAGGGTAATTTTGTATTACTACATCTTGCGAGAACTAAAAAAAAACTTATATGGTTCTCTCGGTTCTTTACTTAGAATAGTTTTGTAATAAACGCGCCCACGCCCCTAAAAATCTATCAACTCCATAAGACACCTTCATATCTACACAAAGGTTATTTGCACATCAAAAAACTGCTTCTAACCTCCCAATCCAACACCAAAAAACTCCCTTCACTTGGGACAAATGAGCACAGAATCCACACACAGTCCACCTTTAGTATGTGTGCAATCGATCTGCATTATCGAGAACTTAACCCTCGTTGGCGATCTGGAGTCCTCGACCACAAAACTGCCAGCATGATAAAGATTCCACGCCCCTGGTGTAGTCAAGTAGCATTCAGAAATTGCTTGTTGACCATCTGAAGTTGACAGCTGAAATCTCACTGGCTTTTTGTCCCAACCATGAATGTGGTCGCGATTGCAGACAAGACGCCCAAACTGTTTCTTGGGTCGCCCTAGTTGTAGGCGGAAGTAGAGACTGTAGGTTCCCACGGGGAATGGGAACTCCAGTTCACCATCGACTTCAAACCACCAAGTTTGTTGAAGATAGGCCACTGAACCAAATCTATATCCAAAAAAACAAACAAGTGTAAATTTTACGCGATCCAAGGACCACTTATACAACTAGATGACGTTAGGCATCGTGTTTTGAAAGTGATTATACAATACGAATGTTGGCAATAATTTCTAAACCGTTTCACAAGCCGGTGAAGTTCAGGGACCTAAGTTGACAAGATGATCAATATGGTTTGAATATTAAATCTAGCTAAAGTCTATCAATTAGGAAAAGATAATTATGTTTAAATATTCTATTTGATAATATAGAGTTTATCCATGATATGTATCCATGATATGTATCTTAGATAGATAAAGATTAGTTAGACTATATATACCCATGTTGGGATAAGTTGTATTAATCAAGTTTTTGAGAATAGTTTTTCTTGGTTATAATAAAAGAGTTTGGGAGTTATCCAAATATTGTATTCTTATGTTGAATAGTTTTTCTTGGTTATAATAAAAGTTGGGATTGGGAAAGAACAAATTCTATAAATGAGGTATATTCGCCGGGTATGTTCATAATACAAGGAGACGGGCGTTATGACACTGGAACGGGTCAAGTTTTGACCAACAATGAGACCGGTTCAGTGGAAGAACACCCAACCAGCCATGATGAAATCGAGGGAAGCAGTCCCTCATCACAAACTGTTGCATTCAGCACCGAGGGGAGCAGCCCCGGGTTACAGCCAAGCCCGCCACACAACAGCCTAGTTGTGGACAGCTTTGTGCAACCAAATCCAGCCCACCTGAGCTCCGGGTTGAGTGAAAGAGAACCTGTAACAGCCCAAAATAAGCCCAATATAGAGACACATCTACGCAGGTCATCTCGAGTCCCTATTACTCCAATTAAATTTAATGATTTTGTGATGTGTGCAACAATAGGTGATGAAGAATTATTGCTTCTCGATGATGAACCAAACAATTTTTCTCAAGCAAAAGGAGATAAAAATTGGGAGAAGGCGATGAAAGATGAAATAGAGTCAATCGAGAAGAATAAAACATGGGTTCTAGTGAATAGACCCAATGGAGTAAAGACTATTGGACTCAAGTGGGTGTACAAACTCAAGAAGAACCCGGACGGCTCCGTTAACAAGCATAAAGCTCGCTTGGTAGCAAAAGGTTATGTGCAAAAACAAGGGATCGACTACGATGAAGTATTTTGCCCCGTGGCACGAATCGAAACGATTCGTCTCATTATTGCTTTAGCCGCAAGCGAATCATGGGAATTACACCATCTTGATGTAAAATCAGCGTTTCTACATGGTGAATTACTCGAGCAAGTATATGTAGAACAACCGGAAGGATACATTAAACAAGGGCATGAAGATAAAGTTTACAAATTAACCAAAGCATTATACGGCCTAAAACAAGCACCAAGAGCTTGGAATACCAAACTCAATGGTATTCTTAAGCACTTAAAATTCCAAAGATGCCAACAAGAGCAATCCGTGTATGTGAAAAGAACAAACGAATACATCCTTGTAGTCGCGGTTTATGTGGACGATTTGTTGGTGACCTGTTCAAGAAATGAAGTAATTCTCGAATTTAAGAAGCAAATGAAAGAGAAGTTTGAGATGAGCGATCTTGGAAGGCTTACCTATTACCTTGGAATCGAAGTCAAACAAACCAACAAAGAAGTTTGGATCATGCAACAAGCCTATGCCTTGAAAATATTAAAAGAACTTGGTATGGAAGAATGCAATCCATCTCAATGTCCTATGGAACCCGGACTCAAGCTTGATAAAGATGAAGAAGGAGTACCAATTGATGCAACGAAGTATAGAAGAATAGTAGGTTGCCTTCGTTATCTCACTCACACAAGACCGGATTTAATGTTTTCGGTAGGACTCGTGAGTCGATATATGCGAGAACCAAAAGAATCCCATTGGCAAGCTATAAAACAAATTATACGATACATACAAGGATCGGTCCGCATGGGAATTTGTTATCAAAAAGGCAGCACGAAAACTCTTTTGGGTTTTAGTGATAGTAGCCATAATGTGGATAAAGATGATGGACGTAGCACCACCGGGTACGTGTTTTATTATGGAGATGCCCCGGTTTCTTGGAGTTCACAAAAGCAAAACACCGTAGCTCTCTCAAGTTGTGAAGCGGAGTTCATGGCGGCAACCGCCGCCGCATGTCAAGCACTTTGGCTTCGAGGCTTACTAAGCGAGATTACCGGATTGAAGGAGCAAGTTGTGGAGTTATTGGTTGATAATAGTTCCGCGATAGCACTTATGAAAAACCCGGTGTTTCATGGAAGGAGCAAGCACATAAACACCCGGTATCACTTCATCCGGGAGTGTGTGGAAAGAAGTCAAGTCAAGGTTGAACATGTAAGTGGTGATTTGCAACGAGCGGATATTCTCACAAAAGCCTTAGCAAGAATCAAATTCAAGGAGTCAAGAAAGTTACTTGGGGTTGAAGGTCTGCCTAGTTTCAAGTCGGAAATTAGGGGGGAATTTGTTGGTTAATTTCCAATTTCCGAAGGGCCGAAGTCGGCAAAATCGTATTCTTCTTTGACAAGTCGGTTAGAGAAGATAAGTGGATAAAGATCCTTAGAATCATAGTTTGAATAATTAGATTATGATTAAGATAAGGATAATAGTTATCTTGTAAACCAAGTTGGGTTTCTCCTATAAATACATAGCCAATGATAGGAATTATGTATGAGATTATTGTATTGAGGTTTTGAGTTAGTTTCCTTGATATAATAAAGCGAGTTTACTTAATATTGTGTGTGTTTGTGTATCGATTCTGGAACTTGAACGAAACCATGATAAAGATTTTGGATGGATCATAATCAACTTTGTTGAGCTACTCTGAACAGATATATCGGATACAGGGTTAAAAATGTGATGTTCTACCTTGATTCCTCGGTTGAAATACGACTCCAGTATCTACGATCGTCAATGCCCATTATCGATAACCCGTTAAAAGATATCAACATACAAGGCTTTCCTGTGCCCTTATGCAACCAAACTTTCTGCACAAATGAAACTTTTATAAATAAACTCCATAGCAAATAACTCATATGAAAGCAGCACTGCATATATCAATCAGCTTCAAGATTTCACACAAATTACCCAAATTTGCATTCACTCTGTTCTACAAAAGATATATAATACTATCTCACAAACCCATGATAATTAAAAAAAAAAAAAAAAAAAAAAAAAAAAAAAAAAAAAAAAAAAAAGCCCATAAAACAAGTTACAATCTTCAATCAAATCATTAAAGATTCTAAATATTTATCAGTGATTCAAAACAAGCAGCACATTCAACAAAAATCTTGAAAAATTGCATTCTTTTTGTCATAGAATTCTTCCATTCCATAAATTGAATGAAGATTCATCATAAATATGATCTGGCTACCTTCTTTGCAAATCAAAACCTTTTCTTGATCAAAACCCAAATGCAAAATGAACAGTATTTTAAACTACAAAGGATCATATAATCAATTGAAAGCTTTTTGGATTAACAGTTGCTGATCACCCAAAACCCAAATCAATACAGAAGCAGACATTCTAATTACACATATAATTCTTACCTTTGTGCCTCCATCGATGGAATTAGGTCGAGATAATTTTGCATAAACATCTTTCTTGCACAAATTCGATGGGAATTTCTTATCATCACCATCAAAGATCCATGATATAACAGAAGCATAATTCTCCGGCAATTTCGATTCCCACACGAAATCAGCCGAAGAAGCACCGTGAAAAGCACGATTAACAGATGCGAGCCTGCAGATCTCTTGTGGGTTTAAGTGCACAAGAACAGAACCCACCACACTCTCCGGCAAATCACCGAGACCTGTTTCCGGCGACTTCGCCGGAGAAGACGGTGGGCTGCGGAGAAAAGATGAAAACCCAGATCCCATACCGATTAAGAACAGTAAAATTGGAGAATTTGAATGACTTTCAATGTGTTTTGTGTTCTTTTTAAAGGGTTTGATTGGAATCAAGTGAGAATTGGGGGAATTGAAATGGGATTTGGTGGGGAGAAACTGAGGAATAGAATATGGGATTTGGGGTCATTTATAGCTGTGAATGGTGATAGATTTTATCGACTAATTTATTATCAAATTGGATTAAGGTATCAAGATAAGAGCTTTTCAAGAGATTAGTTGGATGATATCCTTGAAATTAGGGATGACCATGTAAAAAACTGATCTTTTGTAATTTATGATGGTACTAGGTAAAAGAAATTTAAACTTTATTGATTTTAATTTAAATCGACTGGTGTAAAAGTAAGTGTTTGTGATCATAGGGTTTAGAGGATCAAATAAAATTCGAGATGATTGTTATCATGGAATTAAAAATTTCTAGAATGTTAGTGGAGTTTAGAGGATTAAATAAGATTAAAGATGATTGATATCGTGGATTTAAATCCCTAGAACGTTAGTGGTGATTAAAGTCATTGTTTTGAAACTCTGATCGGATCGGTCGATCCGACCGAGAATCGGTAGGTGGACAAAACGAGCTGCACTGATTCGTTTTGTAGACATCGAACCGGCCGGTTCGGACTGGCTCGGCAGTCAGACCAGGAACCAGATGTTGGGTTGGATCTGATTTTTAGTACTTTTTTTATTTTATTTTTATGTTTTGGATTTTAATGGGTTTGACGTGTGTGTTGGACGATGAATTAAAATGTTTAACACAATTATTGTTGAGTTTTATATATTATTATAAAATGCATATATAAAATACTTATATTAAATTATATATATATAATTATATATAATATAACATATATATATATATATATATATATAATTATGACGGCATTCCGTTCTTAATGTATGTAATTGTAACTAAGTTATGTTCCGATTATAGTGGCAATTAAATTTAATGTCTCAACTCTAACAGAAGGTGAATCAATGAAGCATTCCTAATTTTTCATAAATCTTTTAACCATCGTATGATTGAAGCTGAACAAAGAAGTAAGCATTATTAGCTCTTTTTACCATTAAAATCATCAAAAATTATACATCTTTTAAAATAATAGAAATTATAAAACCAGTATAACTAATAACAATATGAGACTATTAGTAGTGGTAGTGACGTGATAGTGATAAAGTATTGTCACATAAAGTGACGTAGACGCTAGCTATGTGATAGTGAAAAATGACGGTAGTGGGTGTGTGTTAATGATTGAGTTTGTAAATTATTAGAGTTGACGACATATAGATGGAGAGAAAATTTAAAAAGAAAAAAAAACTTGTAAAGCGTCCATGAACCCACTCACGATTTGCCCCCTAATCAAGGCATTTCATAACAGTTGGTATCATCACATAGTTGTTCACTGGTGCCAACTATTATAATTGTTCGTCCACTTATTTTTAAGATTGGCACACCTGGTGTTAAAGGGCGGAGATGTTTGTGGTGGTCACTACGGGTGCTAGAGTGTGATTGTGTAATGTGTATCAACTTGTATGTTTAGTTGGTGCAAGAATCACATGTGGTCGTAAGATCTGTTGTCGCAAAAGGTCACCTAAGTACATATGATGAAATAATGAAGATGAACCTCGAGATTGCTACTCACTCTTTATACGAAGACTAGTCGCGACTTCACAAGTAACAAATACTAGGTTATTTTTACCTTGAATTTTAAATATTATTAATAAAAACATATTATTAGACTGTTAAATAGAATATGACAATTTTCAACATATTAAAATACGATCGACATTCTAATTATGATGGACGTGGTAGGTATTGGCTTAATTTGTTTCTCCCATATGGCGTTAAGCCCTGAGATCATTATTCTGAGGTGTACAATGTACATCCCTCAATATTTTATTGCCCATTGGTTTTAGACATATAATAGTAACATTATTTTTAAGGATTATTCATTTTAGAGAAAATTGCATAAATAGTCCTTGTGATTTGATCAGATTGTATGATTGGTCCCCAGACTTTTAAAATTGCAAAGTTAATCCAAACTTTTATGTAGTCATTGCAAATTTGGTCCTCAAATTTTACAAAAGTACAAAGTTAGTCCAAACTTTTATGTTGACGTTACACTTTTGGTCTCTAAAATTAAATTTAAAAATTAATCCAAATTTTATAAAATACATAAAAATGAATGAATTTAATTCCAAGTACCAAACATGCAATAATTACATAAAAGTTTGGACTATCTTTGTAATTTTTAAAGTTTAGGGACTAAGAATGCAATTTTATTAAACCACAGGGACTATTTATGCAAATTTCTCTTCATTTTATATTCTACTGTTTCTTCTTTCTATTGACAATATATTTTGTAGTCCATCTACCAAATAACCTTTAATTTACTTTTATTAATAATCCTTGTATCATGAATAACCCTTATTAATTATCTTTGTATTATGAATACTCTTAATTTACTCTTATTAATTATCTACACATGTAATACATAGTTTATAACTCTCAATCTTGAACAACCGTACTAGCAAGATGTTATTTTAAGACTTCTAATTTATCCGCTATCTTTTTAGTTAAGTTCTCGCCAAGAGAAAACGATAAAAAGAACTCAATAAAAAAAATTAGTAAACGAAATATGTTGAAAAGTAATTATTTATTAATTCTGAAGATAAAAAGTTGTTTTACATGTGACATTTGAGACGACTAAAAAGAATAGTTGAAAGAAAATAAATAGAATTAATCTCTATGTAGTTGCTTCAGTTCATAAAACCAAGAGCATGTATTCTCTTGTTTATTACTAAACAAATACTTTATCATGTTCTCTTCCGTAATAAGCTGAACACATACAAACTTGGTTCTATCTCAAGGTTTATTTATTAATTTAATTAAATCAATCAACATTTTTATTAGACTAGCTTTGATACCCGCCACGCGTTGCGGTGGCATCTGACACAATGTGATAAATTACAGACTACAACAGAAAGAAAAGTAGACGTAAAAACCTTGAACCCCGCACGCAAAACATAAAAAACATATAAAATAATAAGTAAATCGATCTAGAACCAATGTGATGTGACGGGGCCGTTAAATGGGGAAAAAAATAAGCATAAAAGCGTTGAACCACACACACACGGTGCGACATGTTAAATTGTAAAATTTAAACCGAAACGTAAAACGAAATAAATTATAAAATATGAAAAGTATAGAGGACCAAAGTTTAAAGTAAATATATGTTGGGGCTAAATGGTAAAAAATATAAAAATATTGAGTTAAAATAAAAAAATTAAAGATTAGAAAATAAAGACAAAAGGTGAGTACAACACATTAAACACATGGTACAACCCACAATGCATATCAAAGTTAGTAATTAGTATATTTACTAGTATTAAGTTGCGACAGGGGTGTAAATCGTGCCAACTCCAATGTCAGACCACCGCCAGCGACTATCAATACCGAAACAACTCGTATTAAAAAAGAAATAAAAATGACAAATATAGAACTGAATGGAAGAAGATGTAAAAATGTTAAACTACACACGTAAACGGTAAAACATTAAAAACAATAACTAAGTCAATCTATGACCCGCACGTTGCGACAGAGGCGTTATACAGGAAAAATAGACGTAACAAAGTTGAACCACACACATTACTGCATGTTAACTCTCATATTTTAGACCTGAACCTAAAACAAAAGAATTATAAAAGATAAAAAATATAAAGTACAAAAGTTGAAAATGAAAACTATAAGGGTTTAATTGTAAAAAATATAAAAATATTAATTATAAAATAAAAAAATTAAATAGTTGTAGTACATGCATAGAATATATACAAGTAACTTGATAGTTTGAATTTAAAATATATAAAATATATAATAATAAGTATTTTAACACCTTTAAATTAATATTAAAAAAACACTAATTGATGCGCATTGAAAGATAAAAAAGAATGGTGGCGCCACATGTTCCGACAAAACTGAACAATGGTACTAGAATCTTCGTCGCGTGGCGCTGAGTCATGCACACGTTTTCGTTTCTAAGACTACTATCATTGTTCCCACACCATTAAATTATTTTACTTATTATATTTAGTAGCCTGTTATTTTCGCCACCAAATAGCTCTTAATATTAATCATCTATACTTGTATTTTTTAATTTGAAGTTCTTAATTCATTAAATAGAACGAATGCTATCTTATCATTACGATCTTAAAAACACAAATTGTTTGTTAAGTGTAACAATACTTTATTATGTAAATCAACTAGAGAGCTAACAGTTTTTGATTTGGAAGTACGTATGCATATGCACTATATGTACTAATTCAACCAAATGTGTTTTCATTATTTCTATTGCACAAATTGTTTATAGGTAATCATTTGAAAAACTACAGGGTTAATCAGTGCGTACTATACTCGGAGAAGTATGAGGTCATTTCATTCAGGTATAAGTGTTCTTTATATAGGATAACGAAGTATTCGGATTTCAAAGTTTTATAATCCTATCTGAAATCCGATTTGATCCGAATAAGAATATTTCTATCTGATTTGAATCTACACGAATTTAATTCAGATCGGATTCGAATAAATCCGCATAATCTGAATTTATCAGAATAAAACAAATAACAAATATTTTCTACTTTTTCATTTCTCTTTTTTTATAGTTTTTTATTCTTAGCATTATACAAGTTTAAAAGCACAATAAAAGATATAAACTAGAAAATACAAATTTATCTTAAACATAAATTCAAAATTGATACATAATAGGTAATCGTATAAACCCGAAGATTAGAATCTTTAATTTAAAACAATAATCTATTGTTATATAATTATTTAGATTAGGGGACTAGAATATGTTGATATTCTTAAGTATTGAGTTAAAAACATAATAGGTAGTTGGGTAATAAGTATTAAGCTAGAAACATAGTTGAATTCTTATTCGGATAAATCAAATATCCGAATAATATGAATAAAAGAAAATATGATATTCGAAATCCGATACGAAATCCGAATAATTTGAACACCTCTACACTCTGGTACCCAAAGAGTCAGTAAGCCTATTGCTGATAGCATGTTCGCTATGACACATCTAATACCTCAATAATCTTGACGACCGACCACGAAAGGTGGTGCGAGTTAGCAACTTGTCATATGATATTACCTGAAAGTGCATCAAGCGATTTCCTTATAGTTGATCATAATTCAAACTTTTGAGTCTCTGTCTTGAAGTGATTCGGTTTTTGCAATTAAAAGCAACAAAATCATGATCGGTATAACCAAAAGATGGCGAGCGAGTAAGTTTATGTTTTTTTTTTTTTTTTTTTTTGATAATTTGTACGATAGTTGTTACCGCTCATGTGTTCTAGCCTAAATATAAAGAAATTCACGCTCCAATATGTTATCGTATGTTAATTAGCTTGGGTGTCTTTCACTAAGTCAAAGAATCGGCTATTAGACTAAGTACAATTAGCAAAGTTTGTAAGCATTAGCCATACGTTCATCAACGAAGGAAACTTACACTTGGTGGATCTACATATTACACATGATTGCGACCTTTCAAATGATCGTGTTATTCACTTCTTAGCTAGTTTGCCTTATTAATTGTTTGGGTATTTCAACTATCAAAATTATAGTTTCTTATTGTTAGTACTTAGTATTAGTCGATATCTTTGTATATATGTTTTATATTTAGATTATGATTGTATTTAGGTTTGGTACATATCTCTTTCCTTATTGATAAGTCTTGTACTCCCTATATAATGGGATTGATATTTCTTTAATGGACAAGAGATTTTTACCCTTGACATCATACGCGTTTATGGTATCAGAGCCGTAACGTGTAATCCCTTACACCTTGTTTTTTTTTTTCTTGCCAATTAGCTATGGCTGACGGCGACAAAACCCACACCGAGCAGGCTACGGCCAAACCTCTCCATCCGGTGTACACGGTTACAAATATCTAGCATAAAGTTCGAGTTCTTGATGGCACGAAGGTCACATACACATCTTGGGTCAAATTATTCATGCTTCACGCAAAAGGCTACGACGTTCTTCATCACATAGATGGCACCGAACCACCTGCAGACACCGATCCCGATTATGCCTCATGGGTCAAAATCGATTCCATTGTGTTGCAATGGATATATGGAACTCTCTCCGATGATCTCCTGGTTCGCATACTTGAATCTGACTCTACCGCCAGAACCGCGTGGGTTCGTCTCCAAGGTGTTTTTCTCAACAACAAAGGGTCTCGAGCAGCTACTCTTGAACACGCCTTCACAAACCATAGATTATCAGCCTGCTCCTCCCTTGAAGAATATTGCACCAGATTGAAAGAAATTAGTGAACAATTGAAAGACGTAGACCAACCGGTAACGGAATCTCGTCTTGTTCTTCAGTTGGCTCGTGGTCTTCCACCGGAATATGCCGTTACGGCAGCATTAATCAACCAGCAATCTCCTACGTGGGATCTCGCACGGGATATGATTGAACGCGAAGCACAGAGATTAGTGGCTTTGGAAACCAACTCGGTACTTCTTGCCTCTAATCAACCTTCACAGCCGCCTCCCTCTACCGACAATCCGCCTCAGCATTCTTCTACACGCGGTCAGGACTCGACTTCCCAGAACCGTCGCGGCCGTGGTCGTGGCCGCTGGAGAGGTAATCGGAACAACGGTGGTGGTGGCGGCTTCGGTAACACCGGCTATGGCCGGCAAACTGGGTCCTCTCATAACCCTGCTTCAAATCAATTTTTTTCTCCTTGGGTCCCATGGCACACACCTCCCTGCCCATATCCCACGTTACCATATGGATGGCCCAACTCTTCAATTCCTTGGCCCAATACACAGCAGGCTTCATCCTCTGGGCCAACTTCCCAACAAGCCAATATGGTCTTTAATGGGTCTGCTCCTAATAATTTGCATCCAACTGATCTTGGCACAGCATTCCAAAACATGTAACTTTCAGGACAACCATGGAACTTTGATACAGGTGCGTCATCCCATGTAACTAATGAAAAACAGAAAATTCAATATCCTTTACCTTTTACATCTTTAAACACTATTTTTGTCGGTAACGGTCAAGGGCTTTCAATTAAAGGATCCGGTAATACCTTACATGTTTTACCCAACAAAGCTTACTCTCTAACCGATATCCAATATTCACCTCATATCATCAAAAACCTTTTATCCGTTCGTAAATTCACCCGTGACAATAATGTTTCAATTGAGTTTGATCCCTTTGGTTTTACTTTGAAGGATCTCAAGACTGGGCAGGCACTTTCCCGCCACAATAGCACGGGGGACCTCTATCCGTTCACTCAACCGGCTCAAGTTTTTCTCACCACTTCCGCTACATCTCAATGGCACAATCGCCTTGGTCACCCCGGGGCGCCAGTCTTAGATTTTTTGTCTAGTAATTTGATTATTTCTTGTAACAAACATCAAACTATGTCACTTTGCCATTCGTGTCAACTTGCCAATAGTAAAAGACTTCCTTTTTTTTATTCTAATACCCGTACTTTTGCACCATTTGACATTATTCATTGTGACTTGTGGACTTCGCCGGTCACCAGCAATCCTGGTTATAAATATTATATGGTTTTGGTTGATAATTTTACAAATATTGTTTGGATGTATCCTCTTAAATTTAAATCTGACACTTTCCCTACATTCGTTAAATTCCATAAACTTATCAACACCTAATTTTATAGAAAAATAAAATCATTCCAATGTGATTTGAGTGGGGAATTTGATAACCATCACTTTAAATCTTTTGCCAATAACAATGGCCTTGTCTTTCGCTTTTCCTGCCCCCACACCTCCTCGCAAAATGGAAAGTCTGAGCGCATGATACGCCGGCTCAATGACATTATTCGTGC
The DNA here is from genome assembly GCA_025506415.1 of Flaveria robusta. Lineage (NCBI taxonomy): Eukaryota > Viridiplantae > Streptophyta > Magnoliopsida > Asterales > Asteraceae > Flaveria > Flaveria robusta. The sequence goes on along the minus strand of CM046464.1, from coordinate 6,651,576 downwards.
TTTATTGTTTCATGCACACATTCCCCCAACTTTTTGGGTTGAAGCACTTCATACGAGTACATATCTTCATAACATTCTCCCAACCAAAAAACTTTCTTTTTTTACTCCCACCTTTGCTCTTTTCCGTCGTCATCCTTCATACGACCATCTAAGGGTTTTTGGTTGTGCATGCTATCCGAATCAATCGGCCACCCTACCACACAAGTTGCATCCTAGATCCACTCGCTGCATTTTTCTCGGTTATCCTAATGAGTACCGAGGTTACCGGTGTCTTGATCCTCTTACCGGTAAAGTTCATTTATCTAGGCACGTTATTTTTGATGAAGTTGTGTTTCCCTTTAATGAGCCGATCTCACCATCCTCTTACTCCTTTCTAGATGATGAGACAGAACCCATGTTATTTCATCCCACAACCCCATCGAGGCCCACTTCTGTATCGGTCCCACATATCCCAAACCAAACACCAACCAACCCTCTGGCCCAAACAACGCCTACCCAACCCACTTCACCACCCACGACCCAAACCCATTCTTTACCATCTAACCCGCCACCCCCAACCGACACCTCAGAACCACAAACACCGGCCCAACTTCCGATAAACCCACCACCAGTACCTATTCCCGTAAACCAACATTCTATGACAACCCGATCCAAAGTGGGTATCTCTAAACCTCAAACCCGTTTAAACCTTTTCACTACCAACGCCCTACCTATCTCACCCGTACCTAGTTCTTATGCTAAGGCTTTATCGGATCCTAATTGGCTTGCGGCTATGAAAACAGAATATAGTGCTTTAGAGAGTAATGGTACATGGGAACTTGTGCCACGACCCACTACCAGTCCAGTTATCCGCTGTATGTGGCTATTTCACCACAAGTTCAAATCTGATGGCTCACTGGAACGTTATAAAGCCCGATTGGTAGTAAATGGGAAATCTCAGACAGTGGGCATAGATTGTGATGATACGTTTAGCCCGGTTGTTAAACCGAGCACTATCCGGACTGTTTTATCTCTTGCAGTCTCTCGTTCTTGGCTGATTCATCAGCTTGATGTCAAGAAAGCATTTTTACATGGTGATCTTAAAGAGACTGTCTACATGCATCAACCCCCATGTTTTGTGAACAAAGATTTTCCGGATTATGTTTGTCGCCTTAAAAAGTCCTTGTATGGACTAAAACAGGCCCCTCGCGCATGGTACCACAGATTTGCAGATTTCGTTACTTCACAAGGGTTTCGAAGTAGTACTTGCGATTCATCACTTTTTATTTTTAAACAAGGGACTCACATGGCTTATCTTTTATTGTATGTGGATGACATTATTTTGACCGCTTCAGATGCAGGTCTATTGACTCGGATCATTGCTTCATTATCTTCCACTTTCGCCATGACAGATCTTGGTAACTTGCATCATTTTTTGGGCATTACAGCAACCCGTGACAACACCGGTTTATTTTTGTCTCAATCTCAGTATGCTCGAGATATCTTACAGCGGGCTTCTATGTCAAATTGTAAGCCCAACTGCACACCCGTGGACACGTCCACCAAGCTCAGCGGTTCTACCGGTGCATTATTAGCCGATGGTACATTATACCGACAACTTGCCGGAGCTCTACAGTATCTTACATTCACGCGACCAGATATCACGTATGCTGTTCAGCAGGTATGCCTCTTTATGCATGCTCCACTGGAGCCTCATTTTGCTATTATGAAACGCATCTTTCGATATATAAAAGGCACTTTGGATTTTGGTTTACGGATCACGGCTTCCAAGTCATTGTCATTAACAGCCTACTCTGATGCCGATTGGGGAGGGTGCCCCGACACTCGGCGTTCCACGTCCGGATATTGTGTTTTTTTGGGGGATAACCTTGTCTCATGGTCGTCTAAACGACAACCTACTATATCTCGCTCTAGTGCTGAAGCCGAGTATCGTGGTGTTGCTAATGCTGTTGCTGAAGCAAGCTGGCTGCGGAATCTTTTGCTTGAGTTACATGTTCCACTACGGTGTGCCACTATTGTCTATTGTGATAATATTTCAGCAATGTACTTGTCGGAAAACCCTGTGCAACACCAACGCACCAAACATGTTGAGATGGACATTCATTTTGTACGTGAGAAGGTTCAGATAGGTCACGTACGGGTTCTTCATGTACCAGCCTCTTCACAGTACGCAGATATATTTACTAAAGGTCTTCCACGACAACTTTTTCAGACGTTCAGGTCCAGTTTGAGCGTCCTTTCCAATCCCGCTCGAACTGCGGGGGACTATTAGTCGATATCTTTGTATATATGTTTTATATTTAGATTATGATTGTATTTAGATTTGGTACATATCCCTTTCCTTATTGATAAGTCTTGTACTCCCTATATAATGGGATTGATATTTCTTCAATGGACAAGAGATTTTTACCCTTGATATCATACGTGTTTACTTAGGTGGTTATAATTATAAATGCATCATTTCTTATGATAATAATAGGGTTAGGCTATTCATACCCCTCTCTATTACTTGTCATACTCCTCCCCTCAAAAATAAATTTTAAAACTTGTCATATTTTACCCTGAAATTTTCTTTTAATTTAGAAATAAATTTTTTTCTCCTAAAAAGAGTTCCCAAAACACTTTTTATGTAATGATATAAAAACATATTTAAAAATAATAAGATATAATTATAAAAATAAATATAAACATTTCTGAAGTTAGAAAAAAACTTTCAATAAAAAAGTTAAAAGTATATTTTAGAATTAGAAATAGTCATAAACGAACCGAATTCAACCGACTAAACTGTTTAAACTGATTTATTGGGTTTGGTTATCCAATTTAACCTATTAAACCCGTTTATTATTTGATTTATACGGATAACTGAATCGAATAAGCAAAAGATTTTGTGTAATCGTTAACCGAAATGAAAACCGACTTCATATTTTCAGTTATTGTCAATGTTTGTCTTTTTTAAACATTCATAATTACTACAATTAAAAATAATAAAAAAACAAAAAATAATAAAGACTAAAATAAATAAATAAAACTTAAAATTTTTTAGTTTAACATATTTAAGGGGTGATTTCGTAAATAAAAAAACCTATAATTATAAATTAACTATTTTAAAAAGTTAAAGGGAGGGGTATAACAAGTAAAAATAGTTTAGATGGGGGTATGTACAAAATACATAAGAGTTTCAGTGTTTTTTTTAATCAACATATATATAGAATAAAATCGCTGCTTCAAACATTTCCAACTATCAAGTCAATGATTTTGTAAACATTAACAATATTTGTGTTCAACATTGTAGAAGGAATATTCATTACCAAAATTAAGTTTCAAATCAAAATCGGTCAATGAGAGAAAGTAGATAAAGGGTGAGCAAATATTTTGTCAATTTAAGTGTTATACTAAAAGAAGAATTGTATTCGCTGTTAAATGTCTTATGATAATCTTACGATACCATGACGGTCTAACTTGAAGAGAATTTAAAAAATTAAACTTATATAGCCTCCCAATCTGACAAAGATGTCGTGTATATAGCATTCTTATTGGGTTTACCACTAGTACATAGCCGGCCTGAGGAGGGGCAAAGCGGATCTTCGTTCAGCGCCCACTCGCTCATGGGGCATAAAAATTTTTAGAAAAATTGTATATTATATAAAAAAAAATTTTAATAGTAATAAGTTATAATCCAATAAAAAAACTTAACCTAATTATGTTTTTAATCAAATATATGTCTTTGGATTCATTTCATTATTCCTATTATTTAATTAAAAGTCCATTTTTCTTAAAAAACAAAATACCAATTCTCATAGGCTATTATCCGTTATTATTTGTTATTTTGTTTAATTGTTTTATACAATGAATTAACTCAAATTGAACAGCTCACTTAAAAAAATAAAAATCGAGGCATTCACAAGTGAAACAGTAGAAGGCTACGACACGTAGGATAGGAGGGTCTTTATGCGACTGCCAACTTTGTTAATTGTTTGTGAAAATATTGCTTCACGTGTTATCGGTTAGATATTACGATATGTCATTGTTGTACTATGATTTTGCTATGTTTATTGGCAAACATTTGTTTTCGTTTAACAAACTACTTTATATAATTTAATTCGTTAGGATCTAAGGGTCTTTTTTTCTGACTCGTACAGGATACTAAAATCCTTAGGACCGGCCCTGAGTCTACTACATTCTTTTATTACAACCAAAAGTCATAATTTTATTATGACATCTTACATATCACTCATCTTATCTATTTTCTTTAATTAAGTAATGTTTCATCGTTCTTCTTTAATCAGTTTGTTATAAAAGATGAACAAAATGTGAAAAGAATAAATAGTAGTAGAAATACGCTAAATAAGAAGTGAGCCTTTTATACTAAGGAACAAGATGCAATGTCAGTCTAAGATGAAAACCCTAAACTTGTCATCAAGTTACAAGAATGAGGTTGATAGCCTTGGGGAATGCTTTTTAATATCCTAAGGCTATTTTGTTATATTTCTTGTGAGAGTGAGGTGTAAGGGATGTGGTAATAGCATTTCAGGTCGTTTCTTATATATATGTGAGTGGGTATACTATATCATGGGATATGATTGTAAGTGATTATAAGTGAAAGAGTTAGAATATTTATGAAGATTGTATCGTGTTTTCTCATATTTGGAGAAACATATTACAATCCTCATAAATTTTTTAATATTTTTGAAAGTAATTACGAGTGGATGAGAGAGAAAATGTAATAATAAATGTATAAAAAATATTATTTAATTGAAAATAATAGAGAAAAAATAGTGATATTTAGTGTAATTATAAAGACAGAGATGGGGGATGGATAGTGAATGATTTGATATGACTAAGTGTGGTAACTTGCATAAAGCTTAACAAAACGCAAAACGTGTCACATGGGCTTTATAAAACAACATAATATTTTTTACAAAACACAAAACTTATCACTTTGAACTTTATAAATGATATTATATCTTGCACATAACTTAGAGCTGTTCACGAGCCAAGCTAATGCAAACTCAAACTCGGCTTGAATTTAAACCTAGCCAGCTCGGCTCGGTTTGGTTTTAAAACCGAGCTGAAAATCTGGGCACGAGCTCCGCTCGACACGTTTTGGCTTGGTTTTGTTTCATAAACACAATTATAAAAATCAAATGCAAAATAAATATAATATACTACATAACTTATAACCGGTTTATATCAAGTTTCAAAAAATATAAATTAATCTAAAAAAACTAATTTCAACTTTAACAAATTACAAATAACTTCATCATTATATAATTCAAACAAACAAAACCCCTAACACTACATAATATCCTGTAATCTGTTTTTTAGTAAATAAATTAAAAGTACTTGAATAATTCATTCTAGTATATAAAAATACAGAAGCATCACATGAAACTATCTAGTACAAGCTTTATAGTGTAATATTTTGATATAAAAATAGCTAAAAATATATATAAGTTAACAGACAAATCATATAATTTCGTTATAAAATTCATTTTGTTGATATTTATCCTCCATTGTTCCACTAGCACGCCACAAGTATTTCTTAGAGTGAAAAAGATAAATAAAAACAATATATCCTTAGCATTTTGATAGTAAGTATGGATTATTATATAAGAGAAAAATATATTTAATAAAATGATAATAGTTTGCCTTAGTATGTATAGACACAAGTTCTCATCCATACGAGAACAACTTATGATAATTATTGGGATTTGAAGTTCATAAACAAAATATTTTGTAATGATTTAATCTAAAACTAGTAGTGATCAACGAGAAATAGATAAGTTTAAGCAACAAATGTTGTCTAAGTTTGAAATGATTAACTTGGGTTTGTTGTGTTATTATCATGGTTATAAAACTCGCTAGACGCTGTTAGGTCGGTCGACAGGAAAGTTGAGAGTACTCGGCCTAGGCGTGGGGTACTTGAAGAGTGCTCGGACGTGATAAATTATAAAGAATTAGTTTTCGGAAAATTATAAATATGTCAAATATCATAAGCATACTAATATTTATAAAAAAAGTATATGAATATCAATATAAATCAAAAGAATGTATGTTCACATACAAAAATATTTCAAAACATAATATAAATTATTTAATATTACAGACATAGTAATCATTTGATTATCATCTTTCAAGTTATCTTCATGAAAAATAATAAAAATCTAAAAAAAAATCGATGAAAAACAGCAAAATTTGGTGAAAATGGTGAAAATCCGAGTTGGGTTGAGTTGCTCGATTTGAATCGAGAAGGGCCTAGTTGGACTGGGTTGGACTAAGTTGGATCGATTTTGACGTATTACGAGTAATGTTGACCGAGTTTATTAAAGTTTTATTGGGGTTTTTCGCTTTGATAGCAGAAGCAAAGAAATCAAATCAATGTAGCTTTCGTGCCCAAGATCCTATCCTCTTTGCAGGTGGAGCTCTTGATGGCACGTTCAAGCGAGTTTATGAATGAATGAAATCAGTTGAAGGAGCGGCCAAGGACGAAAGCTTTGATTGCTTCATGCTATGGTTGGCTTTTTTACTCGCCTAAAACAACTATCTTCTCTTCGCGAACAGTTATGAATCTACGCGTTATCTTTTGTTTATTCTTCTAGTTTTTGCTTCTTATGCTAAGGGGTGAGACTCCGTTTCTTCTTAGGTTGTCTGTAAGTGTAGTTCGTGGTTCACGGGTGAGGTTACTTGCATATGTGGGTAGTTCCTATCGGTGGAGCTAAGACACCTTCGAGAGATGATGAAAAGCGTCTCGGCACCTTGTCGAGTATCGAGCACCAACTGAGTACTCAGCCGCCTAAGCCAAGTCTTGCAACACGGGTTATTATATTGGAATAGAGGTTACTCAAAATAAGGATAGGATAGTGATTAAGTAATTTGCATAAGCAACAAAAGTTGTAAATGTGGCGGGTTAGAAGACTACAACGAGACAAAAATATCGATGGAGCCTAGATCGAAGCTGTTTGAAAATAAAGGAGAAGAGGATGTTAATCAAACAATGTATAGAAGATTGTTAGGCTAATTAAGGTATCCGTCACAAACTAGGCCAGATATTAGTTCTATTATGGGCTATTTTAGCATGTTCATGTATAATCCAAAAAAGACTCATTTAAAAGCAGTGACACACTTGATCGGATATGTGAAAGGAACATCTCATTGTAGGATCAAATATAAAAGAATTGAAGGAGGTAATTTGATGGGTTGTAGTGATAGTAATCACTTACCAGATAGTGATAATTTAGAAAATGCTTTTATTACAATGGGTTTATAGTTTCGTGACATTCACAAAAATAACAAAGAGTTGCTTCATATGGTTGTGAGACAGAGTTTATGGCTGCAAACTCTACATCCTGTTAAGCAGTTTGGTTGGATGGTTTTGGTGGATGATAAGTCTGCAATCACGTTAATGAAAAGGTTCTTTGTTATGGAAGATGAAGGTTTATTATTATTATTATTTTTGAACGAAAATCTATCCTACTCCTACTCCTAAATTACTCCATATTACACCATGTCTGGGTTTGAACCCAGAAACTCCCCTTTAAAAGACAAAGCCTCTACCAAATGGACTAGCCCCACATTGACAGATGAAGGTTTATTTATACTGGATACCATTGTATAAGAAAGTGCATTAAGCGAGATTAAAATATTTTGTATGTGAAAACTTCTCATACTAAAAAAATATCAACTATGAATGACAAATAATCAACGAATCACTTTATATGAAAAATCAAACTATTTCATTACAATCACTTTATAAATAATCAACAAATCAAACCAAAAAATAATACTGAGAAAAAAAATGACTCCAAATAACCCTTTTGTAAACAAATTTCTATATGCAAAGAATAATCTATAATAAAAACATTATCTTTAACCCCTACAAACAATTGCCATCTTCATACCACCAAACGATCACACTTGCTGCTGCTGATACGACGACGAACTTCCGGCGACATCCGCCGGAGCCCACGCCGACACGGTGTACAACGGCTGCTCCGACCACCGTAGAGTGATTCCGGCGGTGGCGCCACCGTCAGATCCCTTCTTCTCCACCTTCATACAACTCAAATCACCCGATTGATTGTACATTCTGAGTATCATTTGACTCTGAAGAAACTCACGATCGTTGATCTCGATGTTCTTGAACCCACCGATCTCCGTCATCAATTTCCACCATTGATCGAACCCCACATGACGTTCGAATCGTTCGACCCCTTCACACGCGATTATGTTTCTGATTTCTCGCCCAAATGACTCTTCAATCTTGATTCGATTGCTGTTGGTTGGTGATGGTATAACAGTGTGGATGCAATCAAAGATTGCGGAGTAATACTTCAGTGAATTCGATACTCTGTTTTCCAACTCGCCGGAGTTATGCTCCGATTCTTGCTCCGCCACCACCACGACGGTGGGGCGAGTGGTTCGAATGAGTTCAAGAAAGTCTTTAAGTGCGCCATTGGTGTGATCATACAGCAGTTTGTGAAGCTGGAAGATGCAGTTTACACCTACAGTTTCGCCTTCTTTGACATGAAGCATCCAGAGTCTTACATCTTCTAATCTGTCAACAACAGGGTGGAATTCGAATTCGAGATGTAAGGCTTCGGCGATTTGCGAAAGGCGGTTGCCTGTTTCGATGAGGTCTTGTTTGGATTCGCCGATGCCTGTGATTCGAACATGGGTTGGTGGGTTGGTTCTTGATGCTAGACTTTGGAAGAAGCTTGGCCATTGGAGTCCTTGTTTGATGTCGAAATCGATTATGTGGACTTTGTCTTTCCCTTGGAATGATCTTAGGAGAATTTCGTTGGATGTGAAGTGGATGAATTTGGGGATTGGGGTTGATTGATTCAAGAGGTGTAATGCTGTTGCGGTTTCTTCTTCGATTTTATTGAGGTTTTGAGGAGTTGAAAGGTGGAAGATGTTGGGCCAGAGTCTTGAGACCCTTAGAGCTAATGCTTCAGTGTAGTATGATGCTAGTCGGGCTATCGATGAATCGCTTGTTGGAGATGCTGATTCGCCTAATTTGGAGATGAAATGGTTGATTGCTGGTATGTTGTTCATGGAAATGGCTTCCAAACAGGCTAAAAGCAGACTGATGAGCTCAAATCCCACTTCTTCATCATGGGTTTGGTTTCCAACTGCTAAAAGATCCGAGCTTTGATTCGGGTTTGGCGTGCTTACTCTGTTTGATTCGCCTTCTTGTGGATCAAGATTCAAACTTTGATGACTTTCTGGTGAACTGCTGCTTCTTGAACCCGACCCGGATGATGTTTCCTTCACGGCGTGTTGTCTGTCGCTTGACTCGAGGCCAGTTTCACCTAAATCAGCTAACTCATTCACAAAACTCCATGGGCTGGTGGTTAGATTGGGTGAGATCACATTGCTGGGAGTTGCTGCAAATGGAAGTGAAGTAACTGGACCCCAAAAGTTCCCACTACCCAATTGACCCAAACTCAAACTCTCTTCATTTTCGCTATAATCTTCGACTTTACTGCAACCCCTTTTCCTTTTGACCCGAAAAGATTCGTCTTGTTCATCTTCATAAAGTCTTTTCAGTCCCTTGCTGCTGGTTCGGGCCACATTGTGCTTAAGTGAACAGCTGCTGGTTCGGGCTTCTATCGGGTTGTTGTCGATGGAAAGGCTGCTCACGGGCCTAACGGGCTGGGCTCTATTCGCGTCTTTTCGTGGGAAGTTAGTTGTACATGGTAAATCCAATCTTTGCGTGCTCATTGAGGGGAAATGACAAGGTTGAAACTGTGCAGATGGTTTAGTATGCCTTGGAGACAGTAATGTAGATGAACACCCAGCCAACATTCTTTAAACCCTTCCAAAATTCTTTATTTTCCGTTCGAATGTTACAAATAACTCGATTCGGTTAATTGAAAAAAATGTTTTTGATCAAGATTGTAAATAGAAATTAGTAATGTATGAATCTTTTTTAACAAATAAGATACCAATGAATGAAATTCAATGCTAAAACAATTAATAAAATTGTGTATGTATGTGCAAAAAAGAATCAAAGAATTTGATGTAAGAAAAAATTTAAAAGTTTACATCAAACTGATCATGAACAAGTGATGATGATTCAAGAAAACGCTTACCATGAATACGATTCAATCTCCATAAACTGATCAAACCCTAAGCTTAAAACAGATTCAGAATTTGAAAAACACATTGCAGTCGATGAAACCTTCAAGAAAACCATAGTAATTAATGATTTAATTCAAACAATTAAAAGACTTTAAACCCTAATGGAGAGATCAAGCACCTTAATCACTTGAAAACCAAGAATCAAACAAACCCTAAAGCAAAAATCCAAGAATTCAAGGAATCTTCAAGAAAACCAACCAATCAGAACAGTAAAAACCAGAAAAAGTTTTTTTTTTTTTTTTTTTTGAAGTAGTAATCTTCAAGATAACCTCACCATCTGAACTGAAAACCCCCGTAAAAATAAAGAAACTTACTGAATCTTCAAGAAAACCTCACCATTTTCAAAGAAAAAACCTGCAAAAATCAAGAAATTAAAGAATCTTGAAGAAAACCCATCATTTAAATCCCAAAAAAAAAAACCCAAAATCGAATCAGATAAAATGTTGATCAAATAGACAAAAAGACTCTGTTTTTCCTCTCTTCCTCACCCCTCTCGCTCTCTCCCACACGCAACAGTAACACTACCCAAAAAATTTCACACAAAGATATAAGTTTCTTCTTATATAAATCAGAAAATAATGTGTTTTTTTACTTTGATTTTGTCAGAAGAATTCAGTGGTTTTGGGCCGCAGGATGGAGATCTGACGGTGGGAAGTAGTGATGATGTTATGTGACCGTTGGGGTGGGGTTTGTCGGTGAAATATGACCGTTGGGGAGGGGGTGGTGTACGGAAAATGACGTGTGGGGGAGAAGTTCGAGTTATTCTGTTTTTCTTTTGTTGAAATCCACGTGTGGGTGTCATGTGAGTGTCCGTTTGAATTGACCGTTTGTAAAAGAAAAACACCCAAAACACAACATCATGTCATTTGTTGTCATCATTTTGGCATGGTGTAAATCTATAACATTGGTCTTTTTTTCTTTAACATTAAAAGATTTTGTTTATTTTGTTTTTTTTTTTTTTGAACGGCTGGTTAGTGGTTAGTGGTTAGTTGTTAGTATCACAAAAAAGTTATTAATATTCATCAATGCCAAAGTTTGAACCTTGTACCTACAATAAAGGCAAAGTCTTCCACCCCCCCTTAACCACTAGGGCAAGGGATCATTGGCTTAAAAGATTATGTTAATCACTCAAATTGGACGTTATCAAGCAGGATGCTAGAGAAAAGGGATACACTATAACATTAGTCTATCAACTAGTAAATCTAAACATTTCAAATGTAGATTAAATCACTTATAGAGACTCATGTCTTTTATGTAAAAGGTGTCGTGTTTACAAACTCATAATAAAATAAAATATTTATTTTTTTAATTGTTTATTTATATATATGATTTATTGTTATTTTATTTTTTTAATTGCTTATATAATTTAAAAAAATTTATATGTATTTTTTGTTTTTTATTTGTTTTAGATATTTATTTCACTATCCAAACCCGTATTTAAAAGTTTCAAGTACATGAAATTTCATATACGGATTCAGATAGTGAAATCAACTATTCAAAAAATTCAAATACATGAAATTCTAGACATCTTTTAAATAGGAAGTGAACTTGTCTTGCCAACTAAGCAATATTAGTATATGTTTATGTTAGAGAAAAGAGACATGCATAATAAGTGTAAAATACGTGAATATAAAAGATCAAAAGTTGAGAAAATCTTGGTCAATCTAAATATAAATTATGTAAGTAATCTAAAAGGTGTCGTAAGTAATTTTAATGTCATCAAGTTTACTTAAGTATAACTTAATTTGCTTAAGGTCAAATGAGAAATTAAAATATACATTAGTACAAGTAAAGGGAGGTGTTATGTATTTTTAATCAAGACTATTATGATTTCTAGTAAAAGAACCTTAACCTCGGTCTTTTAAGGGGACGAAGCCCCCTAGACAACAAGGATCAGTTGGATCCATGAGGTGACAGCGTTGGTGAGGTTTGAGGGGGAAAGCCCATGATAGCGATCGAGCTGGAGATTTAATTATGAATTGGAAGTTTTTTCAAAATAACTTGATTGATTAAAAGTTGCATTTTAACTTAGGTAGCAACTAAATATTGATAACAAAATGATCTTCATTAGTAACTGAAGGGTCGAAAACAACTTTACTTTTGGTATGATCTAATTATCGATGTCAACTTATGACTGGTAGCAATTTGATAAGTCGATATAGAAAAACTAATCAGTAGCAAAAGTGGTCGGATAAGTCTCCATAGTAATAAAGTTACTATTGATGTTGTTTATACGTACTAACGTGACTCTAAACAGTTGATAATATGGCTATTATAACTCTTATCGGTTAACAGTTATGACATTTATAGTTGACATAACCTTTGATGTAACTGTGAGAGGTCGATGGTTATGACGGTTATAACTAACAATTGTCATGCATTTTTATGAAAAGTTGCAATGGTTCGTTATAACATTTGAACCCACATATTAAGGAGTTATTTGGTCCTATTTTGGGTTATGATTTTCATAGAAATTTTACACAGAAAATTCATACTTGTTCTTGTGAAATCTACTTTTTATCTTATCAGTTAAGTATTTTGTATATTGATGAATACTCTAATATAAAAAGATCTTTACACGATTCATAATAGAATCAAGAAAATATATATAAGAAAATTAAAGTGTTCTATTAATCATGGTGAGTGATAAATCTACGAGGAGGATGACAAACAAGTTTAACAAACTGAAATAGTTCAAAGGGCATGGCTTAGAAGACGGCAGAAGAAATGCAATTTCTTTTAATACCCTGTGAACTTAAAAGATGGCAAAAGAGATGCATTTTCTCTTAATAACCCTCAAAACGGAGTATGTACTTGGCAAAACAATGCAAGAATTTGTTGAAAATGAAACATTGGAGCAAACTAGAAAGATATCAAAGTAGGAGAACAATGATTACATATGTGGTGGTCATATTCAAAAAGATATGTTTGGGGCCATCTTTGATATATATCAAAATGTTAAAACCGCATAAACACTCTAATAAAAACTTCATTGTTACTAATTTTAATAATTATAATATGATTGATGCAAGGCCTGTCATGAAGTAGTGCAATGAATTACTATATATATTGGGGCAATTTGCTCAACACAATATGAAAATGGAAAATTCGTTTCAAGTGTGATTGACGGACTAGACCCTTCTTGGAATGATTTCAAACATATGTTGAAACATAAGAAGGAAAAACCCGACTACGGCACAACTTGAAAGCCACATTCAAATTGTAGAGTTTTTTTAAGAGATCAAGGAAGTGATAGATCTAAGGATAAAATATGGTTAGTCCATCATTGGTCAATATGACAGAGGGTGTTGGATGCGCCAAAGGTAAATACAATTCCAATGAAAAGAAATTTAAACAAACCAACAAACCTAACAACAAGAAACTAAAACTGGTTTTCGAAATGTGAAACAATTGTTGACACTTCAAGATAAATTTTGGGTGGGTAATGTAAATAGACTATATGAGTTTGCTCCAATTTGGTCTATAATGGACGGCCATTTACATATGTCCCTCTACTAAAGTAATTAATTACATATTTACTCAAATAAAAAATTTAATTACATATTTTCTCTTCCTAAAACATACATATTACATATTTACCCATTTTATTGAAATTATTTATTAAATGATTATATTTCTCATACTTTCATTAAATTATTTTTATACATTTCACTTTTTACGACTATCAATTACATAGTTTCTTAAGTTTGAGTATTTTATATAAATAGAAACAATAAAATCCCATCTCATTTAAAACCTTATTTCAAAACAATAACAACCGATAATCAAAGTTATATATTCAAATACAAAACATAATTGTCAAAAGTTTTAAACAATTATAATAATAAAACATTAATAAGTAAAAATCTCTTAGTAAACACAAGGTAAAATAGTTATATAATAGATTAAGTTTAATGAAATGAATAAATATGTAATAAATATGTTTTAAAAAAAATATATATATAATTAATTTTTTAGCTTGATGAAATATGTAATTAATGGTTTTAGGAAAAAAAAAATGTAAAAATCTCATAATGGACCAAAAACATGCAACAAGGTCATTATTAGTGCAAACTAATAATTCAACTCAAAAGTATGTGTCATTGATTCCAAAACCAAAACATGCAACAACGTCATTATTAGTGCAAATTAATAATTCAGTTTAAAATTGTGTGTTATTAATTTTTCAGACATCTTATTGTATAATATATGATGATGTTTTGGGTGTTTAAAGTTGGTATCAGAATTTTTTAAAATTCAAATATTCGAGTTTCATATATCCAAAAATTTCAATTTTTTTTTTAAAATAAGGTAGGTTTGAACTGGTACATCACAAGTGGGTCTGCATAGGGTTTTGTTTTATTTAAGGGGTTATCGCACTTGGTAAGTGCGATTTCGCGTTACCTGACAAGATTACACCGAATCTGACACTATCCTGACAAAACCTAAGAATTCACATTTTTTACGTGCGATCTCTCAGAAGCATCACATCCATCTTCTTACCTACTGAGACATCACACTTAGCAAGTGTAATTTCTCACAAAATTCCAAATAAAGTACACAGTCAACCAACAGCACGGTACATCACTCATCGTCTTGGCTTGAGACATCGTACACTTGGTAAGTGTGATTTCTCAATAACTTCCAAAATGACTTATCAAATCAATTGAATTCAACTTCTGCATATTTACAAAATGAAAGCATGTATTTGTCACTAACTTTCACAATTAATTTCAACCAAATATTTTAACTAGCTACCACATCTAACTTCACTTATATATAAGGTTGGAGGGTTTAATATTTCAACTCTCATTCGTTTAATAATAATTGATAAACGAATTAGAGTTGAAATATTAAACCCTCTAATCTTATATACAAGTGAAGTTAGATGTGGTAGGTAGTTAAAATATTTGGTTGAAATTAATCGTGGAAGTTGGTGACAAATGCATGCTTTCATTTTGTAAATATGGAGAAGTTGAATGCAATTGATTTGATAAGTCATTTTGGAAGTTATTGAGAAATCACACTTATCAAGTGTGATGTCTCAAGCCAAGACGATCAGTGTTGTATCATGTTGTTGGTTGATTGTGTACTTTACTGTTCGTTGACTGTGTTCTTTATTTGGAATTTTGTGAGAAATCACACTTGCTAAGTGTGATGTCTCAGTAGATAAGAAGATGGATGTGATGCTTCTGAGAGATCGCACATAACAAATGTGATTTCTTAAGTTTTGTCAGGATAGTGTCAGATTCGGTGAAATCTTGTAAGGTAACGCGAGAAATCGCACTTACCAAGTGCGATAACCCCTTAAATGAAACAAAACCTCATGCAGACCCACTTGTGATGTACTTGTTCAAACCTACTCTATTTTTAAAAAAAATTCAAAAATTTCGAATCGCAGATTTCAATATCTGAATTTCGGATGAATCTAAATCCGAAATTTTGGATTCGGAAATTCTAGAAAATATTTTTTATTTAATATTTTTGAATAACAATGTAGTACTTTTATTGAAAAAGTTTTTAGACATCCAAAGTTCTTAAAAATATCCAAAATATTTGAAAATTTTAATTAATATTTATTATTAATATTCTTTATGAAAATCTTTCGGATAATTTGGATATCCGAATATCCAAAAGTCCTCAAAGATACTATCTGAATCCGAATCCGAATTCGAAAATTTTGGATCTCTAAATTTTCGAATATTTCGGGTTCAGATTTCTGGATATTTTAGTTTGGGATTCGAATATTTTTTAATACCCTAATGTTGATATTGTATGGTGGGTTAAATTTGGCGTTATGAGTTATGTGTGGAAAAATCAAATATGGTTTAATCTATGCAACCTATCAATGATCGATGAACGCATATTAAAGATGAACAATATTTCAACCGCAACATAGGAAATGTGAAGATTCAGTTTATTTCAAGAATATGTATAAATAGTATCATGTTATATGGGAGTATGGAATGTCTTGTTTGGGGTTGTATTGAATAAATATGATTACAAACAAGTACTAAAATCAAACCACTATATCTTATCCAAACTTGGTTCAGGCGAGGGTGATGCTTACGACAATGATATAGGGTGATGTTGAATCGCCACATGTGGCCCTTTATCTTTTTTAATTTAATTTTAAGTAATGTAAATTTAGTCCCCAAGTATAAGCAATTACATTAAAACATTCATATTTTATTACTTATAACTATTCTCATATTTAAATTTTGAAATATTTATATTATTTGTGTAATTTGATTTTACATCAGATACCCATCCCCATTCTCAACCCTTATTATAAGTATGGGAAATAAAATATAAGAGGTTTTTAGAAAATATGAAATAAATTTAAAGGATTGTGGTTTTTAGATATATTATAAGTATAAAGATAGAAAACTTGAAAGTGAAATTGTGAATGCTAAGTCTTTTTTAAAAAGTCAAAGGATATTTTAATCATTATGTACAAATGCAAATGAAAATTTTTAACAATTTTAGCATTGTCAATCTTGTTACAAAAATGAAGTCTTAAACCCCAAACACCAAAGCCTGTTACTTTGCCTATAAAGAATATTTTAAAAAGATTAGAAATTAGAAATTATTCAAATAATATAATTGTTAAAAATATACTTCAGTATTTGACATCTCAAGTCAACTTTCTATGAGAATTTAATCCTAATAGGTAATCTTTAACCACATACAGTCATAAACAAGCATATCCGAAACCCGCAAGGAAACCTAAAAACCGATGGGTAGTGAGTAATGGATACCTAACGGATAACGAGACATGGGTTCATAATTTAAGTATGATTCATTAAAAGCTAAAACTAGCTAAATATACGATGAACTTCTGTCTGAAGCAACATTTTTTTTTTCATATAATCATTATTCTTACAAAAATCTAAAAACAAGCAGTGCAGAGTATAAAACAAGATGTATTATTTGCATTTCATATCCTCATAAATTTCTACCACAGAAAGCCGAATACCGATGACAATTTGACCTTAGAACTACTAAGATACATATAAGAAGCATGATTTACACAAGAAACAGAAGGCAATGAAAGATCTGTATGTATATCAACAACAATAAATTCATAAAACATAAGAACAAAAGAATAAAACCGCTAGAATGATTATAAAGGATGCATGACCACAATCTTGATCATGGGGTGTTGCAGCTCCATCTTGAAGTAGGCACACAACTTAAGTAATGGCACCAGCTGCAATGATCATTGCCGTTTTCTCCTTTGAAAAGCATTACCAGCCCCACAGCAAATCTGTAACGAAAAGAAACCGAGTGTTGGCTTATCTATGTTTTTCAAAAGAGCAATCTTGTCTTTTCACACGTTCATCGGCAGTACTGTTTTTTTTTTTTTTTTTTTTTTTTTTTTTTTTTTTTTTTGGCATCATCAAGGACAATTCGGTCTTTTAGCAATTGTAACGATACTAGTGTTTTCATGGTCATGGTTTATAATCATAATGCAAGGCGAGACTTAATTTCTATGACAGAAGAACTAGAGTTTGACTTTTAGAGGTCAAAAGAATGACCGCGCTAAAGATCAAACACTACTATTTATAATCAAACACAAGATTTACTCTCAAGTAACATTAAACTCTATAACAATCTTTATAGGCAAAGTATAGTATAAAACTAATATGTGGTTAACAAAAGCATACCCGGCGATTAACAAGATCATGGAAAGAATCCAGAAAACGTATTGAAATATTGTGTACTTGGATCTTCCACGAGCCTCAATGGGAAGATGGCGGCGTTCTTGCCAAGCAAATTGAGGACGTACAAGCAGTATGAATCCAAGTAGAAAACCAGTTAAGAAACCGCCAATGTGGGCAAAATTGTCAACATGAGGAAGAATCCCAACAGCTAAATTGATCAAGATAATGATCACAAGTGTGATCAGGGCTGCAGCCTTCAAAATAAAGATATAATTAGATCAAAATATACTTACATAAGAGGGGTAACAGTTTCTAGTGAAATTATGTATTTGCCCATGGTCATTTGTACAAATAAAAAGAACATACCTTGTTGGCATAAATAGTCCAGTTAGTAAGAAGTTCAGATAACATTGCTCCTAGAAGTCCAAACAGAGCTCCGGAAGCACCAACTGAAATGTTGCTCTTTATGAAAAGGGTAGAGAGTATGCTCCCACCGATTCCAGACAACATGTAGATTACCCCGACCCGTGCTGTCATATGTTTAGTGAAAATCTTAAAAATGTAAGAAAGAAGGCAGAGGTTCAAAATAATTTTTGAGGGTGACAAAAGGGTAAGGGTGTGAATTTTTTTGATGACATGAAAACACAAACGAATCTAAACACCCACAAACACATTTAGCTAAAAGGCGGTTTCACAAGTGACCCATTTATTCCATTAATTTTTTAAAATGTTATATGTTATAACTTAAACTGATTGGATATTTTATGCCAAAATTTCAATATTAAATAGAAAACAGGATCATGTTTTTAGTTTTAATGTAATTATTTTATGTACATTTTTGTTTTTGGTTGTAAATTTGTAATGTTGGAGCATTAATATGCAAAAAAACAAAAAACAAAAACAAAACATAACAAATTTTGAGTTAAATGGGTCGTGTTCATGGCTCGTGTCAGGTTCAAGTGTTAGACACAATTTTCGGGTTTTATGTCAAATTTTCAAGTTCGAATATGCTGCAAACTTGATCTGCGTTTAAAAAAAAAAACCGATGATTTAATGTTTTCTAGGGTCAATATTCAAAATTTTGAATGTCCCTTCCTTGACACTGATTATAAAATTCAAAAAATTGATACCATTTTAAAATTCAAAAGAAAATGTTTTGACTATGAATGTAATCTCTTTATGCACTTTCAAGTTTCTTCCTTCAATATAGTACTTTTTTGCAAAGAAACAGCCAACATAGAAACATACCGAAGCCAAATTGTTGTTCAAGGCGGATTCCGATAAAGACCAAGCTCAACATATTTGCTAGTAGATGAATAACTCCAGCATGTAACCAGATACATGAGACTAGTCTCCATGCTTCATGATCATCCACTACCTTTTTCCACTCCAAAGCTCCCAACTTTTCAAGTCTGTTATAAATAAAGTCAAAAGATTCGTGATACAAGTGTTAAAACAAAATTCAACCAGAACAAAGTCAAATGATATCGATTTGCCTAGTTTGATATGACCGCAACTTTGAACCCTACAAGTGAAAAGAAGTTCTTGACTATGGTAAAATGTACAAAATGCCCTATATTACAGAAACTTTCTTGACCAAAGATGAATAGGATTAGTGTTCCACTGATCACCAGGTGCGAAAATTTGGTATTTTAGTTTTAAATTGCTTTGCAAAGAAGACCTATAGTAGTTATTTTAGAATGATGCAAAGAGAAACAGCTTACAACCTTCAAAGATGAAGGGAGCACAATGAATTATTAATTCAAATTATATACAACATGATATTATTTTGAGCAAAAAACAAGATTTTGGTCACTTATCACTTATTAGTGATGAAGTCAAACAACATTTTAAAAACTCTCAAAACCTTCAAAACTTCATCCAAAACCTAACTAAAATTGTTTGGGTTTTTTTTAAAACGGCTAACTCACATACTGTCTAAACCTACTCCTAAATCTATATCAATATCCACCATGTGACTATCAACCACTTTGGGAGAAAGACCTTTACTACACACTATGATACCGCTAGGCTAATATTCCTTTAATTAAAATCATTAAATAAAGAAGGAATCCAAGTGATTGATTAGAATCACCAAACCCTTGAATTGGGAGGCAAGGAACCAAATTAAAAATAAAACAGACCTAAACCCAACCTTCAAGGGGACGCCAAGTGATAACCATCAGATTCTCCTCTAGCAAAGGCCTTCGGTTCTAATTCACCTTCAACTTCTGCATTAACCCTTTGAAGGGCACATGCCCACTCGTTAGCGGAGTATTGGTGGGCCGTGAACATGAATCTAATCGCTTACAACCTAGTCCAATGTATATAAAAACCTAAAAAAACACAAGACTCTAATGGGAATTTTTAAAAAAATGTTATTATGGCTAAAAAAACTCATCCCACATCATAAAAAACTACTTAAGTAGAAACCAGCATTAGTACAAAATCAACTTCTACACACAATTTACCCAAAAGGGTATGCAAGAACAGTTCCTAATATACCAAAACCCCAATTGAAATCAAAATTAGAATCATCAATAACACCCATGTAAGAACATATTCCCATAAACATAAACAAATCATCAAATCATAATCATGAATACTCAAATCACACAAACTACAAATCCCAATCAAGAATCAACCTTATACAAAGAAGCTAAATAATAATCAAAACCAACCCTAGATCATCAATTCATCATCCACCAATGAAACACAGAGCTCAAAATTGGGTGTAAAAGAAAACTTACGTAGCAGAAGAAGGCCCAAAAAGGGGATTCTCTTTCAGCGGCTGAAACGACAATCTACCCAAAAAGCTACCCACACACTTCCCCTCAAACCTCAAATCCTGATGCTTAGGACAATCATTAACAACCATAATCACAACAAACATCGCTACATTCGCCACAACGATCATGGGAACAAGCCAAGAAGTCCATTGATTGTCCATCGATTCAGAGTAGTACGGAGACGAAGATGTGTAGTAGTTCGACGATGGTGGTGGTGGTGGTGCTCCTCTGTTCTTCCAGCTTCCTCTGCTCTCGAGATCTCTGTGACCCATTACACAAGATCGAATTTTGGATCGTACCCACAAATCTTTTGATCGATTTGAGGGTGATTAGGGGTGTTTATGTAGGGATTGTGTTGGAAGTAGCTTGGAAGGGATGTGTGGAGATGTTGGGAGAGAGAGAGAGTGTGTGGTTAGAGAGTTTAAAGTTTAAACGTTTGGGAAAGAGAGAAAAGGGTGGTGGTTTGTCAGTCTACTTTGAGTTTGGTGACATGGTAATCTGTAAAAGTAATCATGTTTTTGGAGCGGTTATCCTAAAAAGTGAAAAGGAATGAAAGTAGCTTAGACCATGAGTTAGCACATTGATTAAAAAGTTTTCAGACGATAAACGTAAGGTGCGGATGCTGGGACAGCTACTCGTTATAAATTAACATCCCGTCATTTTATACGCGTGTTATAGTATTATACGAGGCGTATAAGGCCAAAAATATTCCTTGACGTTTCTGTTGTATGAGGTGTTATATTAATTGTCAGCCGAGGCTATACGCGATGTATAACTCTATACACGACGTATGGCTTCGGTTTTTTTTTTTTTTTTTTTTTTTTTTTTTTTTTTTTTTTTTTGTCTAACTTATATAGTACCATAACATCTATACGCGATGTATAGTTCAATTTTTTATTTCCTCTATACTTTTTTTATTTTTACGTTTTTTTATTACGAATATATAATTTTACGTCGACTTGTCGTATGTTATTACTTGTTTTTGTAATTTAACTAACTGATTAAACAAATAATACAAGAATTCAATTTAACTGAACAATCGAACCAACAATACAAAATCATATATATAAATAATAGAGTTTTTACATACATAACAAAATAAAAGTTACAATTCTAAAAATAATATAAAACTACGATGAGCCTAGATAATGTCGAGGCGGAGGCAACTCCTGAGGATAGATATCCGCGGCGCGCGCTCGTGTAATCTCAAGTAGAATGTGCCACTCCATAAGATCCTCGAGTGAATCGAGCGGCATACTCTGTCGATTGAGCAGCCGACCCTGCTCATGCGAGCTCTCAGCAACCTCCTACATAAATTTCTCCATACGTTCAGACAACTTCACATCTCAAATGTGTCGAGAATGTTGTAGCTGAGGTGGCTGCTTATGCGGTTGTGGCGATCATATTTTAATTATTATTATTATTAATGTTGTTGTTTTGTTGTTGTTGTTGTTATTATTATTATTATTATTATTATTATTATTATTATTATTATTATTATTATTACTATTATTATTATTGTATTATTGTTGTTATCATTGTTAAATGTGTTATTTATGCTATTGTTATTATTGTTATTGTTGTTATTATTATTACTTGTTATTATAATTACCGTTATTGTAATTACCGTTATTGTTATTGTTGTTATTGTTAATGTTATTGTTATTATTTTGAATTTAAAATTTAGGTTATTATAGAGTCTCTTTCTCATAATTCCAATTGAAAAGCCCTGGTTGAGACCTTTTACGTTGTGTGACATACATTTGTATTTTTGTGTACATTTATGTTTCTGGCAGAGTATTAACATTAGGGTTTGCTATTTAGTATACAATTTGGATGGGGCATTGAGTATTAGTTACATGGTTGGTTGTGAAGTTATTTAGTATGCATCATATGTATTTATTAGTTGAGATTAAACCTATAAACTTGCTAACATTTAAGTTGACGTTTTTTAGGATGTTTTTTAGTTGAAGAATAATGTATTTTAGCTTAGTCTTTGTATGTAGGATGGATAGCTTCATAGGGTTTTATCTTTGGGTTTGCATCACTGTCTACTTGAATCATCTACGTGTCTCTTGCCACTTACTATTAATAGTGTAACCGGTTATTGATAGGATCTTTGCGTGGACAAGATTTTTGTTTATGATGCACTATTAGTTCATATGTAGAACTTAATTATTGAAATCTAGACATTAAAGTCCTTTTATGTAGGGAAATTTTGTAAAAACTATTAATTTGAATATCCTGAATAGTATGACGATAAAGTGATAATACCTGATTATAATTAAATGTCTTTGTATATAATATGGTTTGGAGCAATCATAGCACCCAAACCCGAATGCTTCTGTTGGAGTGTGACAGTGGACTGGAATCTAGTAAACTTTGTCAACATTAGCACCACTCGATTTTAAATAAAATTAATATTGAAATGTAGCAAAATGCAAGAATGCCATAATAATATATTTGAAATATTATATAACATTATATGTATAAAGTTATAAAAAAATATAATTCAAAAGTTTAAGACGAAAGCAAAATAAGCCAAGGATAGAGTTACAGTAAAAATGTATTTAATCTAAAAATTCTATGAAGGATTATAGGTTTGACACATGCCCTTTTGTTGTTTCAAAAAGAATAACAATTTGATTATTGTATCAAATAAATCAGTTTATTGTGTCATATACGTTTATCGTGCCATATATTTTACATCATTTGTTATATGTATTATCAGTGTATTTCACGTTTTAGATCATTTTATGTTATTATTTTTATTGTTTTTATAGATTATATAAACTTCTTATTTATCATTGTGTTTTAAAACTAAAAGTGCACAATAATATACTTTCACCAATGTATTTTTCAAAACTTAAAGTGTTAAAAATAACACAATGTGTTATTTTTGTCATTATTTTTTATACATTATATAAAATTATTGTTATATATCATTGTGTTTTATAATTAGAAGTACATAATAATTTTATTTCACCAATGTATTTTTCAAAATTTATAGAGTTCAAGATTACACAATAATGTTCAAAAAACACAATGAGACATTGTGTTAATTTTTTTATTGTTTTTAAGGTATTAGATTAATTAGTTAATTTATTATTGTGTTTTACATATTAAAGATACACAACAATATTCTTCGATCATTATACTTTTTCATAATTTATCATTTTAAAAAAAACATAATAGTATTTAGAAAAATATTATAACTAACAAAGAAAACATAATAAACAGCACTAAAAGACACAATGACAAGATATTAGCTTAAAACCATAAAATGAATTTATTATAATTTCTTAGAACAATACTGTACTTGTTTTAAAGATAAAAATCTCTCGTTTTTATGGAGTAATATTTATAAAAAAAATAATATTATTACATAAAAGTTTTGAACGTTTAAAAAATAAAAGAACTTGCACAAAGTCAGTAAAAGAGGCTATATCTAAAATACCCCTCTAACAACTTTTTCTTACAAATTAATCTCAACTATTGATTAAAAAGATAAATGACTGAGATTACTTTTTACAGTTTTTAGTGTTAGAACTTTTTGCATTTGAACGTTTCCCAATAAGGTAAAAGCTAATTATAATATTAAAATTTTAAAAGCGATTAACAAAGCTAATGCTTGGATGGCTTGTATCTTTATGTGTATATAACTTTTAAATTACACGTGAAGGTTATTTTATATGCATATACATACAACTAGGATATAAACCCCGTGTAAAACACGGGTTGTATAAATTTAAGGTTATATTTTTAGTAATAGAGATTTTCATATAATATATTTATGAAATATTATATAGTTTTTAGGCAAATTGGATTTTAATAATCTAAACTATTACCTATTGGCCGATAATAAACCATACTATCAATTTGGCTGATAACACTCCCAACTTTCACTTTTATTACCAACAACAGTTCCAATGACATAATTTTTAATTTTTTATGTTTGATTTGGACTCGATTCGGTTCGTAACAATAATTATGAACAAAATGAAAAAACATACAAGCTAAATTGAGACTAAAATAGATGCAAATTGAGCGTAAAAAATTAAAAATTATGTCACTGGGATTGTTGTTGGTTATAAAAGTGAAAGTTGGGAGTGTTACCAGTCAAATTAATAGTATGGATTATTATCGGCCAATAGGTAATAGTTTGGATTATTAAAATCCAATTTGCCTAGTTTTTAACATATATTTATTTTAAAATAATAAAATACTTTATAAAAATAATTATAGAAATCATTTAATATGAGAGATATAAAAAAAGTATAAAAACAATTAAAGACAATTTGTATAATTAATAGAAGAGAAAGGCGGAAAAAAAATGTTAAGGATGCATGAGAGAGTGACACGTATCGCTTAAGATTTTTATTTATTAGTATAGATATGGTTTCTTAATATTAAAAGCAAATCAACTAGGATTAACATGTTAAGAAATTATTAGGCATAGTAAACTATAAACCGGTTCAATGTGTAAGAAGGGTTCAAAAGCCGACGGGACAACCAACCAACTTTGGTTAGTTGGTCTTGCCATTTGGAAAATTAATGCCGGCTCTTACAAGTATTCCATCATTTGCTTCTTAAACAAACTATATATATATAAAACCCTAAGACCATATTGGAAGCATCGAATAGAAGTACTAGTCTATAAATAAATATTAATTGAATGTCTTAGTTTTTTAGTTTTATAGATAAGAGTAAAATGTAATTTCTGTCTCTAAAGAATACACTAAACATCTGGTTTTGTTTTTCTGTTATTTTAAAACCTTAATTTTCATCCTAGACATTTATGTTTTTATAACAGTAAGAACGTATTGGAATCATTTAATATAATTTGCCTATTAAACAAATATTTATTGAATGCTATAGTTTTGTAAATAACTACGACCATTATAATAGTACGTGAAACATTTTATAATTGTTATAGTTATAAATGCATTTTGAGTGGCGCTTGATTTGGCGTCTTATCATTTGGTTAAAACCAAAATGCTTTGGCCTAGAGTTAAAGGAAGAGGTCCGATCCCATAGTGTGGTATTAAGGGAATTTAATAGGTGGGCTCGTGACACATTTGGAAGCGGTTTGTCCCGTGTAAGGTGAACATTATGGGTGTAAACGAGTCGAAATTTTGGATGGTCCCTGTAAATATATATGTAAATATATTTCTATATAATAATATTTCTATATATTTAATATGTAAATAGAAAATTGAGTAAATTACATGAATGGTCCTTGTAGTTATGTTAAAATTTTGAATTTGGTTCTTAAAGTTTAAAATCTTTGAATATAGTCTTTAACATTTCTTTATTTTTCATATATGGTCCCTAGGTCTATTAGTTAATCGTTAGTTAACCGTTCATTTTTTATACAACATTCAAAAAATTTTTGATTTTTTAAACTTTTTTTAAATTAGTTGATTTCCTAAAGTTTTTTTTTTTAACCCATTCATTTTTAAAACATCTTTTCTTAAACAAATTCTTAGTTTTTTAAACATATTTAAAAAAAAAACAATTTAGTTTTAAACGTCTTTATAAAAGAAGACATGTTATAGAGGTTTACAAAAAACCCGCATATTGGTTTAAAAATTATAAACCACATTTAAAAAAGATATTTTT
Source organism: Flaveria robusta (assembly GCA_025506415.1). NCBI lineage: Eukaryota > Viridiplantae > Streptophyta > Magnoliopsida > Asterales > Asteraceae > Flaveria > Flaveria robusta. Next base: position 6,625,355 of record CM046464.1, on the reverse strand, counting down.
TTTAAATATTTTTTTATTTGTGTATTAAATAATAAACATATTTATAATAAAAAGATTATAATAAAATGAAATTGCGTTGATGATCCTTACAAGTAATATAGTTATTTTGATAAATGAAAATCACTAACTGAACTAACCGAGTAGGGACCATTGATAAAAGATAACTATAACATTATTCGTAATTTTAAAACTTTAAGGAAAAAATCCAAAATTTTAAACAAATCACAGGGACCATCCGTGTAATTTACTCCAGAAAATTATATAAACAAAAAGCTCATTTAGGCTCGCGAGCCGGCTTGAGCTTGATATCTGAAGCTCGAGCTCGTTTAAGCTCGGCACGATTCGAGCCTTTTTTGAGCCAATCCCGAGTAGCTTGCAAGCCGGTTTGACTCGTTTACACCCTAGTGAACATAGCATATCTTATTGGACTGCAGTCCAACTAGATATAATTTAACTAAATAGGAGTTAGATATTCCATCTTTAGTATGTTTGTGATTTGGCTATTGAAGATTTTAACCATGTTCTTGGGTCATGCATGAATGTCTCTTCTGTTTGGTCTTTCATTTCCAAATGGCATGATATTTTATTCCTTTGATTCCTTTTCCTCGTTCTGTAGTGGATTGGATTAACTTTCTTTCGGTCTCTACTTTGAAAAAGGCACTTGTGGTGGCGGTTATGATGAATACCTTGTGGGTCTTTGGAGATTTCGAAACGCTTGGATTTTTAATGCTATCAAACCAAGAAAAGAAAAGATTTTAGATGTTAGTTTTTTTTGTAAGATTAACATTGCTTGGGTAGATTGACTAAAAAATCCCATGATGTTTTTGTAATCTTTTTTCCATCTAGCTTCTTGTTAATTAGACGAATGGAGTTAATTAATAATATTTTATATGTAAAAAAAAAGAGTACGTGGCTTTATTAGGTGTAGTTTTGGAAAACCTATACTTGTTAGATTTGTTTTCTACCAGTTATATACTTATATGCAAAATATAACCACAACATAAACCCAAAGTTATATAAACCTATGAACTCGTTAAATATATTATTTTTTAATTATTTCTTCTAATAGGCATTTGTATAATCTCAAGCGTCAAACATGTAGCTATATCTTTGTCCATTTGGATCATTTATAATTGTGGACTATTTTGACCTATGTACCCAACTTGATTCGTGACTAGTTTTTGTATATTCAAATGAACATATAAGTTAGTTTATTTTTTTTAATCAAAGTCAAGGGGTTCTTGAAAATGTGTACTATAATTCTTGCGTTTAGGTGTGTAGATATATTCATATTTTAAATCATACATCTAATTTGAAGAGTACACGAATTTTCACCATTAATCTATCTTTTAACATTAACTACGCAAGTTGAAGTGTGTGCAATGATGATTAATTACTGCTAATATTTTGAAGTTTGTTTATAAAATTTGAGGGGAAAAAACACTCTAGAGCACAGACATGTTAATACTTGTTACATGTATAACATCCGATCTCTCGATAGTATTCGTTTTATTACAAGAAACTCGCGAGTTTGCTTTGTTGTTGCTAGAGTGACCTAAACGTGTTTAACTAATAAGTTTTTTCCTCATCCACAATCGATACACATAAAATGCATTTGTAATGTCTAAGGTCCTATATATTTTATGAACCTAGCACCTATCTAGTATAGAGATAATGTGAGATTTGCCTAGTATGTTATAAAATTTATGCACAAAAATAAAAAATATTTAAGAGTTTTTTTAGTATGGGGCAATAAAATGAACGAGTAAATAGAATGGACAAATAAAAAAGTGTTCAAACATCCTAAGTATGCTAGGAAGATTCCAATCCATGCTCCTGAGCCGATTAATAAAATATCCATTTATAATTGGTTAGTGAGTATCTACATAAGTTTTGAAATAATATGAAAAATATTTATAAGCTTCGGTAAGTTTGACATTTTTTTATATTAGTTTAGAATATTTGAATAACAAATATTAATTATTAATTGTAATACAAGTCATTATTTATTAATCAGATTACAATTTTTGTTTGGAACTAACAATTCAAAATTTTGAATTTCGAAATTGTTGATTGAAAAAGGAAAGTTTGACTAGATTTGAATCTTTCTACTCTAATAAAAATATTAATTTGAAATGACACATTTCTTCACCACATTCATCATTAATGAACTAATTTTAATAACACATGTGTTACACGAATTGAACAACTAAAACATTAAATAAAATAAAATTTTATTAATTATAAAACGACATTTTTAAGATAAGATTTAATTGAAAATTTACGTATTAGTAATCATATAAGTTAAAACAATGATATTAATTTTTAAAATTTTTTGTTTAAAAAATTTTAACATTTTGTTTCAAAACAAAACGTGTTAAAAAATTTTCATTATTATAACTTTCAATTTTAATTATTTTTTATTTATAATTTTTTATAAATAACATTAATATAAATAAGTTTTTTTAAGTTTATTAAAAAGTATTTTTAGTCAATAAAAAAATTAAATAATATTATGAGTAATAATAGTAATTATTAAATAGTAGAGAGAGCTGCGAAAAATTTATTGATAAGAAATATGATGGTGACAAGTGTGCCTCTCATTTATCCTTTTATTAGAGTAGAGAAATTTAAAAAAAATATTATTATTAATATTATTTCTAAAAAAATTTATAAAATAAGAAATTTTTATAAAACATCAAACCTTTTTATAATTAGTTTTTTTAAAAAGTAATCTTTTTATAAATAAAAAATAAATAAAATTAAAGTTATAATAAATTTTTTTAAATGATATTTTTTAATATGGTTTGTTTTGAAACAAAATATTTATTATTTTTTTTTAAAAAAAAGTTTTAAAACAAAAGTTTACAAAATGGATATAACTATTTTATTACATATTATTCTTACTCATACGTAATTTCAATCAGATTTTATCGTAAAATATCATTTTATACTTAATAAATTTTTATTAAGTATGATATTTTATTTGTTCAACCCGTGTAATACACGGTTTTACTAAATCTATTCTACTCTAATAAAATGATAACTATGGATGACACGTGTAATTATCACATTCTTCTTTAACAAAATTTTGTCACCTCTCTCTCCTATTAAATAATTATATTAAATATTAATAATATTATTTAATATTTAGATTAAAAATAGTTTTATAATAAATGAAGAAATGACTTTTTATTAATGTTATTCCTAAAAAATAAATTTATTAAATATAATAATTTATTTGTTCAACCCGTGTAATACACGGTTTTACTAAAACTCTATTCTAATAAAATGATAACTATGGATGACACATGTAATTATCACATTCCTCTTCACCAAAAATTTCTCGTTTCTCTTTTCTATTACATAATTATATTAATTACTAATAATATTATTTAATTTTTAGATTAAAAATAGTTTTTTAATAAATTAAGGATGGTATTTTTATTAATTTTACTTCTAAAGAAACAAATTTTTATAAAATAATAAATATTTATGAAATATCAAATTTTTAAAAAAATACAAAATATTTTAAAATTGGTGTTTTTTAAAAGCAAATTTTTATAAACAAAAAATAATTAAAATTAGAGTTATAATAACTTTTTATATATAATGTCTCTTTTTCAAAACAGGTTTTTTTGAAACAAAATGTTAATTTTTTTTTGAAAAAAAAGTATAAAAATTTGATATCATTGTTTTATTACTTTTTTTACTTATATGTAATCTCAATTATATATTATCTTATAATATTTTTATAATTAATAAATTTTTATTATATTTAATATTTTTTTCAACCCGTGTAATACATGGATTTATTAAAGCTAGTTATTTATATATAAAGAAAACATGTATTTTGAAAATTCTTTTATAAAATTTGGAAGTTTTACATAATCTTATTGATTGCATCTATTATTAAGTAAATGTATTTATAAGGTAAGAACAATGGTTTTGATAAAATTCAAAATCCATTATCTTAAGGTCAAAAATGTTATCGTAAAAAAACATTACCATATTAAATTATAGTGTAGGGTTATAGTATAAAGATATTTAATCTAAAAAGTTTAAGAATAATTGTGGGATTGACACGTGTCTTTTTATTGTTTTAATGAGAATTATATTTTGGTCATTGTGTCAAATATATCTGTCCATTATGTTTTATACGTTTATTGTGTCAAATATCAGTTCATTGTGTCATATAATTTACATCATTTGTTATATGTATTCATTATTATGTTTTACAATTAGAAGTATACAATGATATACTCTCACCAATATATTTTTCAAAACTTATATTGTTAAAGTTGACATAATGTGTTTTTTGTTATTGTTTTTTATAATTATAAACTTGTTGTTATTTATTATTGTGTTATACAATTAGAAGTATGCAATTATGTTATTTCACGAATGTATTTTTTAAAAATCAATGTTCAAGATAACATGATGACTATGAAAAATACAATGAAACATTATATTATTTTGTCATTATTTTTAATGTATTAGATTAATTAGTTGTCAATTTATTATTTTGTTTTATATACTAGATATAACAATAATGTTATTCCACCATTATATGTTTTAGAATTCATCATTTTACAAAAACACAATAATATATAAATAAACACAATAACTAACAAAAAGACACAATAAATTACACAAAAAATATAATGGTAAGATATGAGTTTAAAAGCGCAAAAAAATCATTACCTTTTTATATAACAATATTGTACTCGTTTTGAAGATAAAAATGCTCGGTTTTTATGGTGCAATATTTATAAAAATTAATGTTATACATAAAAGTTACAAACGTTTTAATAAAAAAGAAAACTTGTAAAAAGTCAACAAAAGTGGATATTATTAAATTACTCCTCTAACAATTTTTTTCTCTATAATTTGATTTTAAATATTAATTAAAGAAATTGATGGTTGAAATTAATATTACAATTTTTAGTTTTAGGGAACTTTTTATTGAAACCTTTCCCTATATGATATGATATGTAAACTTTAAGAAAATAAGTTGTAATTAATAAAAAGCCAATATTTTGACCATTAAGATATTGTTATCATATTAAATGAAAATTTATTTATTTAATAAATGTTTTATAAATTTTTAAAGTTTTGACATAATTAATTTTTTATTTATATTTTTATAAATAAAAATTAAAATTTAAATATAAGTTTGAAAAGTTTGACATGATTGATTTTTTATTTAGAATAATATGTTTATTGTGATGTTGATATGTGGATAAGTCCTAAGCGGACACAATAGGAAAAGGCTATATGCCACCTAAGTTAGTTATTTATTAATATGTATAGAATTTTTTGTTTTATTTGAATTGTTATTAGTTTAGAATTAAGAAAACGGCCAACGAATACCTTAAGTCCGGTCACGGGGTAAAATCCATTAACGAAAAGCCACCTACGCTTACGAACACAGACAACGCTGGTAACTCAATGCGCCCATCATTACAAGAGAAACACACCACCATGGCATAAAACTCTTGGCCCACTTGAAGCATATTGTATCATGTGAGACTTTAACACATAACCCCCACTTTAAAAAGTAATATGGTGCTTACTTCTAAATCAATTGATCAAGGGATCATCGACTAGAATTAAGTTTAGAGTTAATATTCTACCATCAATCTTCAGGATTTGCTCTGGTGTGAAAACCCGTAAAGATTTAACGATTCAGAAATAGCGAAGCTATTTGCATTCGTATTTGGCTCAACAATTTTCACATTTATATTTCTTTGATCTTTTTAGTTATGCCCAAATATCTACGTTTACATGTAAAATTTGCATATTTTATGTTCTTATACAAGAATACATACAAGTAACTTCTGATTTGCTATTAGTTTACACTATATTACATATTTGTAACCCCTAAACTTGTAATGGTTTTATACCGCATTACATATATGTAATTTTTTTTTACCTATTCTAAGTGTTGAATCATATTACGTACATGTATGTATATTTTCGAGTAGATCAGATTTTTAATCTGGATTATATTGTATAAATAAATATATGTAACCTTTGAATTTGTTATGATTTATATATAATTTCATTAATGTAATTTCTTGTTTGTAAATTAGTTTGACATGACCTTGTATTTGCATTCCTTAATATATGAGTAAATATGAAAAATTAAAGAGAGGAGAGATGAGAGGAAAAAGAAAAGGTTTAGTTAATATAGGGTCAATATCAAAATGTTGGAAAGGATGCTACGAGTCTATTTGTAAAATGCCCCTTTGAGAAGTAAACATCAAGTCATGGAAGTTCCTTTCACTCCAATATTGTAGAGACGATAAAATATCAAAACTTTATTTAACACTTGAAATCTTTGTAAACACAATTTAAATACTACTTTTATTAGTAATAACAACTAATGGTCGTGATTGATAGTATACAGTAATTAATGTTATTATTTATAGATAAATATATACATAAGTACCTACACGTTTGTGATATCTTTGTTACATGTGTTTGCAACGTGTGCACCTTAAAAATGACTTTTAGTCATAACATATAAACCTAAACAACCGAAGCGTATAATTATAAGGAACATTTTTGTTCAAAATATAAGATAACTTGCGTAGCATCTACTCCTTCCATTCACACAAATAGCACGACAACTAGTCTAGAACTCATAATAATTTGATGAATATAAATTGATAGTAAATGGAACATGCAATTGTATATATATTCTTATTACTATTAGTAAGTTATATTATATTATTAATACTAAAACCGAGTTGGGTCACATATAGTTTGCAATGTGGTTATATTTATTTGTACTTTTACGAGAATACTTTTTTAAACTAGATTATACCGTTGTAACATTTTTATACTTATCTATGTTTCGATATAAATTCTATGTAAAACTGAGTCGTCACAACGCGCGGGGTAAGACACTAGCTAGTTTTGAATGTGATTGCAATCAAGTGCTAATACTAACTTATGTGTTTTTGGAAGTGATTGTAATCAACACATGCAATCACTCTAAACGTATATCTATAATTGAAATCACAATAATCAATTCAAACTTTAAACCCACATCCAAACACCTCCTTAGTGTACTAGGAGACGATGAATTATAGTACAAAAACACAAGTTAAGATCCATTCGGAATAACATACATAACTCTAAACATGAATTTAATTATAAGATTTCATTATCTACAATAAACTTGCAATAACTTGTTTGACATACAAATTATTCATCTGAACTGAAATATGTAAAGTGATTTCGTATGCCCAAAAGCCAAAACATATAAAAACTTCCTAAAGAAGAGGAGTTTGGCTGGCACTACAACAAAGTAGTCTTATACCGACGACAATATTATCATTTTTACTCGTCGCAATAGGTCTGGAAAGCCTATACCAAGGTCATTACCAGAAGTCCCCTAAAGAAGACGAGTTTGATGGAGGATAAAACGACACCCTCCGCCTTTTGTTTGAAAGTGTATTGCTTTCAGAAAACTCTTGTGAAGCGTAGAATTTATCAAGAACCGATTTGAGTGCTTGGTGAACCGAGGTCACAACATCTTTGATGTTTACTTCATCTTTGCTACCCGTGATCACAAAAAGATTCATCATCCTACTTCCTAAAGTAGCGATTTCTGTTCGAATTGTTTTTAACTTAAGACCATCAAGAGCTTCTTTTAGATCACATAAAACCTCATGTTTATACTCACAACATAGAGATGCCCTTATGGAATAATATGATTCATCTAAAGTGTTATCATCTTGTTGTTCAACTTTCACTTCATCAATATCCATTGGGATAAGAACACCTTTGGTGGCTTCTGTTGCAGTCTTCCTTAATTGCTTCAAGTTGGAGATTACTTGGGCAAGTAATGAGGCTTTGTCCATCTGTTTGTTCATAATAAAGGTAACTCAACTCTTATTATTTGCTTGATAGTTAAGAAAAAAGAAAGCATAATTTGAAGAATGTAATGTAAATTTTCTTTTTTCTAGGAAGTTGTATGTATGGGTGGCAGTTTCAGAACCCAATAGAACAATAAACCGCTTAGGGTTAGGTCTAAATGTGTTACTTCTTAAATGGTTAACCCACCTAACCTGTTTAACAAACGAGACGCGCTCATGTTGGGTTGTGGTCTTGTGTCAACTCTACAATCGGTTTGAAATGAAAATTACAAAAATAAAAAAGTATAATTTCAGCACATTAATCCTTTGATCATTATAGTTAGAAGAGTTAACCTAGTCGTGTCAAGTATATACAACTGCTATTCGACAAATGGGATAGGGAACCGCAACTTATTCATTTGATGAATACTTCAAGATGTCCAAGTGAACTTTGAAGTTATGCATTTACAAATTAAGTAGAACTATAATTACTTTGTATGGCTAGAGATATTTAAGAGGATCAACGTCGAGCGACATTCAAGGATTATACAAGGCATGTGAAGCTAGATATGGCTTTCGAGGGATGCTTGATAGCATTGATTGCACATATTAAGTGAGACAAAACTGCCCTCATGCGTGAGGAGGTCAATATATGTGTGGTGATAATCCACATCCTTCCATAATGCTTGAAGTTGTGGCATTAGTTGATTTGTGAATTTAACATGTATTTTATGGCGTTGCTTGATCCACAATTATATTTACATATTGGATCGATCAGTAATCTATTTTCTATTATATCATAAATGGAATCAAGCCTAACTCTTCATTTCATCTTAGAGGAACAACTTATAAGCGGATGTGTTATCTTTCCTGTTGAATATATCACGAATATTCTACAATAGTCAAAGTGATTGCTTAAGTAGGCACATAAGAAACATATCATCTATACCTCTGCTCACATGTCAGCAAAAAAAGATGTCAAACGAGCATTCAATATCTAAAAGCAACGTTGGTATATGACGCCTAGATAAAGGGTGTGACTTTAGAGTACACATTCAAATAATGATTCTTCTTATCCAAATAATCACTTTGAAAATGCATATCTTAACATCCCCAAACCAAACGTGTGATACTCATCTAGATTGTATCTTGAAACATACATTGAAAACCATATTCGGTTTAAAGAAATGAGATGCATATCATCATCCATAGACAAATTGCCAATGAAAAGGTTAGATTAAAGTTAAAACATGAGAATCAGATGGATCATTTTAACACTTACCGAAAGAAGTATAACCTAAAAGGTCAAAATTCAACAACAACTGATAGTATGTTCAAAATATAAACATGATGATGGTTTTAGAGTGTAAATAAGCAAATGAACTGACCTTAGTTGTTCCGGGAACAAGGCTACGAAGCACAGAGAGATGACCGTTAATTCTCTCCCTTCGGCGTCTTTCAGCTTGACTATGATTCCTTAAAGCCATCAAAGCTTTATCCGCTTTCGCCTCCTTTTCATTATTAAAACGATGTTGATGATGATGAATAATACTTCCAGATCTCACCAACGCCCTCACAATCTCTCCCTTCTCACTATCCAACACCAACGACGAAGAAGAAGACGTCGTGTAGCCGTCCCTCATCATCATCATCTCCTTAAGCACTTGATCCTCCCACGAGGTAAAGCCCTTCGGACGGAACTCCATAATCGTCTTGAAATTATAACAGTTCCTCTCTATGCACGTACCTTAAAAATGAAATGATTTGGTCATTGGTAGGATGTGATCATTGAGAGAGGGGCTTTGGTTTGACCTTTGAATGGAGGATTATGTAAATTAGAGCTATATAAACAGCTTCTTTTTGTCGGTTTTACAAGAAGAAAAAAGTTTAGGATCAATCCTAATTAAAATATAATACTTAGGACTGCTATTATCAATTATTTTCATGCATATACGTATGATTTAAGTTTAAATAATGAGTAGATGCAACTAACTTCAAATAGTATATTTTTATATTTACATAAGTCAAAGGGTTTAGTATAAGGGTGGATACAATAAAACAATAATAATATACAATAATAGTGCAGAATCATCATCATCATCATCATTTATATATAGAATGCATGTAATTTATAATGCATAATGATTTATAACTTATAATTAGATGGGATCGATTTAACAAAATTAAGTAATATCGTTCATTGTTAGAGTTAATTACAAAAAAATAATTAGTGAATTAATGCATTCAGTTTATTGTTTCATCAAGCTTAATCAAAATACCTATGCTTGAAATAGAGTATCCAAAAGAAAAGGGATTTGAAGGTGCCAACTAATATAATTGTCAAAATATAACGGTGGCCATTTTTTTAGAGTAAACTCTACTTGTTTAAATGCCAAAAAGAAAACATTTATAGGTTGTTAAATGAGTTGAGTTATATCAGTTGAGTTATCCGCTTAACCCTTAACATCTCAGTTGTCGTTCTCTCAAAAATTTATAATTAATTGATGTATTAAATAGGACCACATATACTATGCCATTAAAATAACAATCGATTTTTCAAATAGAGCTATTAAGGAGCTTGTAAACAGTTTGATACAATTTAAACAATTAACTGTCTATTCAAGTGTCAATTAACACAAAAAAGTTACAAAAAATGTGTGATAAACATGTATATTTCAAAGTATATCAAACATTTTCAAACTTAAACTTTACTTGTTCTCAAACAATCCACCATGTAAACAATTCCCTATCATAATAACTGAACAAAGTAAAATAAAACTCCATATGCAATGATCAATCTCGGGAAAGACACTATTAAGTAGAAAACGACCAAGCAGATCACAAGAATTGCTATTTTCTAGACACTTAGTTGAATACATTACTCGTCTCAAATATGAATGCGTTTGTACTTTCAAATGTGAATGCAAATGCCAAGGGTTTTCTTTAAATGTGTACAACAAAAACACATCTTCACTATTTCGGTAAATTACTTTGGCGCAATGCGCCAGGAACCTTCCTAGTACTTAACAATTACTTATCTAAATCTTCAACTTTTGTTGTAAGAAAGTTCTTGATCTTCTTATACGACGACCTCATTGTTGTGTGTGTTTCTGTATGTTTATGTGTATGTCTGCTTCTGTATGTATGTGTGTTTGTATATGTATATTCTTTGATACCTACCTCACCAAGAAGTTAAAAGCAAGATTTTAGACCGGAGAGTTTGACATTAATAACTTGAAGGGGATGGAATTTTGTACCGACCCATCTAAGAGTACGCTGATGTTGTTATTATTGCTGTAATTTTATGTCGTTTGTTTACTAATTATTATACATGTATAATGAATTTGTAGGTTGAAACTTTGCAAGCCCAAATGCAAACCCGGTTTGAAGAGGAGATGAGGGCAAGGGAGGAGTTACAACAACAAACCCAACTACAAGCACAACAAACTCGACAATAAATGCAACAAATGCAAGAAATATTTCAAAAACAATTAAATGATTTCATGAGTTAGTGGAAGCAACCTTCTGGTAATTAGTAGTAGTTTTGTTATCTAGATATATTACTTTTGTAGTTTAAATTAAGTTTAAACATACTTAAACGATTGTTGTAATTTGTATTTTTGTATGTACTTATGGTTGATTTTAAAAATATATTTTGTGGGTGGAATTGTGGTTAATTTGTAAAGCAAGTTTAGTAAATTTTTTATGTATTTTTAGCAGAAAAATCTGGATTTATTTGTTTTATTAAAAAATTTGTTAAAAAAAAAATTATGTAGCACATGCGTTAGAAATATAACACATGAGTTCCTGAAAATTGTAGCAAAGGCGTCGCTAATAAACACAAATTCGTAGCAAATGCGTCGTTTTAAAATATGTATTTTGACATTGCGTAGCTAATGTGTCGTTATTTTAAAATACATATTTTATCACAATAATAACACTGCGTAGAAAACACGTCGTTTTTTTAAATACGTATTTTGACATTGCATAGCAAATGCGTCACTGTTTTAAAATACGTATTTTGACATTACGTAGCTAATGCGTCGTTGTTTTAAAATACGTATTTTGACATTGCGTAGCTAATGCGTCGTCGTTTTAAAAGACGTATTTTGACATTGTGTAGCTAATGCGTCGCCGTTTAAAATACATCTTTTATATTAATAATAATATTGTATAGCAAATGTGTTGCAATTCATATTTTGTTCAGGATTATTAAATTAAGGTAATTAGGGCAATGCGTGGGAAAGGTTCTCATCTTCCTACATTCTTTTTTTGTCGCTAATATGCCGTATATTGCATTACAAGTGCGTCGTAACCAGTTTGCCTCGGGCATTTTTCCGACAAACCGTTTTTGTCGCATATACGTAGCAAATGTTGTTTTCTTACGCATTTGCGAAGGAAAAACGCGTACAAATTCATTTTTTTCTAGTAGTGTTTTTTGCTTATAAAATCTTTAACAAGCCGAGCTCAAATGCTCAAAACGTTCACTTACACTTAGCTATATATATGGATTCATAAATACGTGCATGTATGTATATGAACACTTAATTGTCAAGATGATGTAACGATTATAACTATATGCTTGTAAAAGGACCAGCGTCCACTAATTAGCACATCATATCAACTTTAGTCAAGAGGTTTTGTAAAGGGTTAGCAACGAGGCGATGGCTAAGGGTATAAAAATTTTAAGAAAAATGGCTTAACCGTTACAATCAGCTAGGTTAATTACAAAATTATGACTATGGAAAGGAAACAATTCTGACTTCTACTAACATTGAGATTAATCCTTTGGATTGCACAAAATTTGCTCCAACTTTTTATTTCACTTTTCTTTTTTTCATATTCATTTTCTTCTTTTTCTATATACATACATTTAACTTTGATTTTTTTTCTCACGATTATATGATGCTATCACATACCTAATTAAGCTTACATGAGAAAACTCTCAAAACTATGCCACTTTGATTAAATATAATAAAGAAGTCATTTAACCAAAAATCAAGTTTAATGAAAAAAGGTTCTTTTTTTTAAATAAAAGGCTATTTTGGCTAATTAAGGCTTTCAAATATGTGTTAAAAAATTGGTAAAGGCTTAACCGAAGGAACTAGGAATAAAATTGGGCAAGGGAAATATAGGGACAAAGGGCTCACGATTGGTTAGCCCTAGTTTCTCTATTGTTTCTGTTTACTATCTTGGTTCATCATATTGAATGTATGCCTAAAGCAACTTATAATATAATGAAACATTTGATACACTCATAACAAATCTGCAAAAACAGAACACAATAATTGTTGATATGAATACATATATAGGATCAAATGCTCACCCCAAACAAATGGAATGGGTGTAAGCGTAAGATCAAGCATGTAAATATATTTTCAACTTGCCACGCTCGTGCGAATGCCATTATTATTTTTCTTTAAAAACAGGTGACTTGTTAGCATCTTTAAAACCAAGTGTATTTTTTTTTTTTTTTTTTTGGAAATGTAGTTTTGTCTTTGGTTTATATCAAATATTAAAAATGTTGTATGGTTGCTAAAAGTTTTTTTGTTCTTGTGTTTGTTATTGATTTATGAAACTTTTTAAGTTATAGCAACAAAAATTATAAATTATATTTCGCAAGTGCTAACAAGAGCAGTTTCATAGGATGATGTAGTGGTGTACAAATCGGTGTTTCGGCCAAACCGGTTTGGGGTCCAAACAGAAACCGGTTTGGTCAACGAAAGTCAAAACCGGTTTGGCTCCAAACCGGTTCGGGTTACAAACCGGTTTCAATCCCGGAGAATACAAACCGCCCAAACCGGTTTAGACCGGTTTGGAAACCGGTTCGGGCCCAAACCGGTTCGGTTTTATTTTATTTTTTTATTTTTGGGGTTATTCCATAATAAAAAAATTTAAAGAAAATTAAATTATATTATATATCATATTTATATTAATAAATTAAAAGAAAATTTAAAGAAAATTTAAATTTTTTGTTAAAATATATAATTATATTTATATTAATTGAAAATTTTTGTTATTAATATTGTTATTAAAATCATGATGGTGGTAGTTTTTATTATTATTATTATTATTATTATTTTTTACTTGTTGTGAGTAACTAATTATTATTGTTATTAATTTTGTTATTAATATAATAATATTATTATTTTATTTAATGTTAAATAGTTAAATTATTATATAATGAAAGTGAGATATATAATGAAAGTGAGAAATATAATGAAAGTTTTATAACAACTAAACAATTTAAACAATATTGAAGATGCAAACACAACATTGAATATTAAATAATAGTTTTATAAAAACTAAACAACGACTGGTCGTTCTTCATTCGTTCGTTGCATACTTGTACGTTTATTCTTCGCCACCAGAACCGGAGCTGTTACGAAGGTACTTATCATATGCCGCTTCATCATCGGTCATTTCGGGCGTCAATCCGCTCTCTACCTCGTCCTCGTATAATTCTGCTTTATATTCCAATTCTTCTTCAAGTGAGCATTTGTCTTATACTCTTTCCACGGCATCCAAAAATCCTTCAAGCAAATCGACATTTCAACCGCTTGTGGAGTTAGTCGAGTTCGTCTTATCGATATAACCCTGCCACTAACAGAATAAGCAGATTCCGAAGCTACCGTTGAAGCTTGGACGGTTAGTAAATCTCGGGCCATGGTGGATAGGATGGGAAATTGATCTTCCTTACCTTTCCACCAAGCCAACAAGTCAAAATTTTTAAAATCTTGTGGACTCATGGTAGATAAAAAGTTGGTTCCACCATACCTCCCGAGTTCACTACTTGGAGTGTTACTACGTTGACGCTTATTACATTCATCCCTTAAAGTATTATATAAAACAAACATTGGATCATTTGAACTTTCAGTATGTGCCGCATGCCTCAATGACTCATGGATATGTGATGTTTCATCATATTTTAATAAATAAACATCAAACATGTTTTCTAATTGTTGATTAAAAGTAGCTTTTAAAGTTTGAGCATAAAAGGGGTTTTCATCTTCTAAATCCAAATTAGAAGTAATTTTATCAAGTAAAGTTTCAACCCCCGACAAATTTAAACAAGGGTTTAATGCAGCGGCACATGTAATAACCGGAGGCATTTCTTTAAAATACTTTTTAAGTTTTTCTTTCATTGGGGGTATCATATCCGAATAAGGTCTACCCCTAAACGACATCTTATTTAATTTTAAAGTCATTAAGTAAATTTGGTGAAGTACTAACGGACTCGTTGTATAATAAACTCCAGAAAGACAAGTAGTTGCATTTTTAAAAATTTGAAGCATTTTGCTTATTTCTTCAATAACGGACCAACCCGTTGGATGGTAACTATTTGCCTTTCCACGACTTACCAAACTATTATAAAAGGCTATTAAACTTTCTTTTTGTTCAATTGCCTTTTCAAACATGTTACAAGTGGAATTCCATCGTGTAGGTACGTCCCAATTCGGACCTAAACATTTGGAATTTGCATCTTTACAAAACTTACGATATTTACAATATCTTTGGTTATTGCTAAAAATGTCACGTAACATTCTTTTAAAACCATCTTTCACTGTTTCAATGGTTCTTAAACCGTCTTGAATGGCTAAGTTTATGATGTGCGCAACACCTCGACTATGAAAAAAACACCGTCACACATTGGTTTATATTTTAATTTTAAATGATCTATCGCAAGTGTGTTATTTGACGCATTATCAAAAGATATAAAAAATATTTTGTTTTCTAATTTATACGTTTTAATAACTTTATCAATAAGATAAAAAATGTTTTGGCCGGTGTGAGGATAATCAAACAATTCAAACGCAATCATACGTTTCATCATTTGCCATTAATCGGATTCAACCCAATGGGCGGTGACACAAATGTACAAGTCCGGTGAACCGTGAGGAGTCGACCAAATATCACTAGTTAAGTTAACACCGGTTTGTAAATTTTCAAAATAAGATATTAATTCAGTTTTTGCTTTTTTCCACATTTTTAAACAATCTCTTCGAAGAGTAGCACGACTTACATTGGTGTAACGTGGTTTTCGTTGAATGAGTCGAGTCAAACGTTCGTTGTCGAAATGTTTGAATGGCAAGCTTTCTTGAATTACAAACTGTGTCATTTGCTCCCGAACCGCATCAACGTTATAAGCCCAAACATTTCCTTCGTTGGTCATTGAAGCTTGACCTTGAGACGGTTGACCTTTCAACGCCTTGCAATATTTATGCTCAATATGGTTTCTCAAAGTTGTGTTTGCATCTTTTTTGAAAAACTTATGACAAAACTTGCAACGAGCTTTGTTCGGACCGGTAGCCATTTGACATAAATCGTAATTGCACCATACTTCGCGGTTCCTATTAGTAGGAAGGATTGCTACCAACACGTTGCTTGAAGACGCATCACAACCAACGGATGATTGAGCACTAGATGAAGCCATTTGAGAGAGTTTTTTGTAGAATGAAAGAATTGAACGTTTTTTGCGATTTTTGAGAGTTGAAAGCGTTTTAAATTGTTGTGATTCAACCAAAACATACACTACATATATATACTAACCTATTGGGGGTATAATGGTAAAAAACCACAAAAAAAGGATCAAAAAGAGGCTCAAACAGCCAAAAAACGGCTATATAGCCTTTACCCAACGACTAGTTTTAAAAACCGGTTTGAAAACCGGTTTGGGAACCGGGTCAAGAATCGGTTTGAATACCGGTTTGAAACCGGACCGGGTTAGGAACCGGTTCGAATGGGGAAAACCCCAAACCGATTACAAATCGGCGGTTTGGTTCGGGTTGAACCGATTTGGCCCAAACCGGTTTGGGTAAAAAACCGGTTCCGGTTTTGTTGGGTGAACCGGTTTTGAAACCGGTTTTTTTGAACACATCTAGGATGATGCATCATCTATTTCTCTCCACAACTCAACAATAAAAATAACAATAATTCTAAGTATTTTCCAATAAACAAACAAGTTGTATCACATTTTTGTTACTGAATCCAAATAGTCTGTTGATGGCTCTACCCTCACTAAATGTTATATGTGCATCAAATTTAATTTTATCATTAATATCATAAAGGCTTAGAGTAGCTTTTTATTATTTGTTTTATTATGAACAACAACTCGCACACTCATCTAATATGTTTCTAATTATACAAAACTAATTTATGCCACTTAGATAGAGGCATGAACTTTTAAGTATTAACCTCAAGTGAGTTTCACCGCGTTAAAGTTAAATTACTTTATCATAAGACCAAACTCCACCATTCAAAGGCATGATAATATGCCTTTACTAATTTGAGGGTTTTCTGAAAACTTAATAACATAGTTTATGAATGCTTCAAATTAGGGCTGATAATTTCTGACACGAACCTGTTAACACGACACGACACGAAATTAACAGGTTTCGTGTTTGACCTTAACAGGTTTCATGTCTTAAACAGATCAATACGTTAAGACATGATAAAATTCATGTCTTAACAGGTTAAATACCTGTTAACCTGTTAAGACCTGTTTATAATTATATATATATATATATATATATATATATATATATATATATATATATATATATATTATTGAAAGTGCAAAACAAACCCTAATTCCCTGAACTCCTCCATCGCCCATCGGCCCCTGTCTGGCTGTCTCCGGCGCCGCTACCTCCCCACCATCGCAACCCTTCCACCGGCCACCAATCCACCATCGGAACCCTTCCACCGGCCACCAATCCACCATCGAAACCCTTCCATCGCCCGAAACCACGATCGAAACCACCGGCTGAAACCACGATCGAAACCACTGGTCTCTACCTTTCTCCTTCATCGCGACCTCCCCACCGGAACCCTTTCACAATCGAGACCACTCCACCAGCCACCATCGAGAGTCGAGACCACAGCCTCCGTCGCAAACTCGAGAAAATAGCCTCCATCGCAGATTCGCAGGTAACAAACTAAAACAAATCATCGTGTCTTATCATGTTGTGTCTAAACAGGTTTATAAACAGGTTCTTACGTATGTGATATTACATGTGTTTCTAAACAGGTTTAAATAGGTTTGTAAACAGGTCATTTCGTGTAACCTATTTCTTAATAGATTCGTGTTCGTGTTTTAAAAAAATGACACGATAAGTCGTGTCCGACATGTCAGATAATCTTGTCTTATCGTGTCATGTCTGACCTGTTATGCCAGCCCTACTTCAAATTATGTTCCAATATGACAAATTAGAGAGAAAAACATAATGCGAAACTAGTGAGTACCCCCCATATTTAGTAATTAAGTCAAGCTCAAGATATATAATGTATGTATGTATGTATGAATGCATGCGTAAATTTAAAAATTAAAATTTTTCATGGTCCGATTCAGTTTAATTATAACTGAGTTTTCATAAAGGTATGAAATTTTAGAAACCCAGTTTTAAACTAAACCATGAGCATTCGTGCTTGTTATAGAATAACACTTTCATATGACATCTTAAATTAAACATAGGGTTAAAAACATATTTCCCCCTCTAAAACTCTTTAATGGCATATATACCCAAGCAAAAATTTTAAATGCATATTTCCCCTTACAAAACCTGATAATTGGCAAATTTACCTATTGTCATTAGAAATAGTTTATGTAATGACTAATTTGCCCTTATTTTTACTAAAACTTCATAATTGGCAAATTTTCCCTTACAAACTTTATAATTGGCAAATGGATTAAAAGCATATTTCCCCATCTAAAACTATTTAATGGCATATATACCCATCCGTAAGTGTTTATTAATTTTTTTGGATGGGTAATATAGTCATAACAATAAATTGGGTATATATGCAATTAAAGTTTTTGTCCGGGTATATATGCATTTAAGAGATGTTTACAAAGGTATACATGCAGTTGATCCTATATGATCTTATAAAATAAAAATTTGTGTAAAACGCATGTTAGAAAATTAAATGCTTACATAGATCATTTTAAAATACGTCATTTCTAGCACTTATATTAAAAATATAAAATCAAAGGTTTTATAACCGATTGGTCGAATAAAAACAAAATCATTTTGTAACATGTTATTTAGGATTTCAGATTGTGCACCAATCCTTATAAATTCAATCCAAATGATCGAAGTACACACTTTATTTCCCAAAATATTTACAATATTGTCGAATAGTATTTATATATATGATTTCGATATTCATTGTTTCAAACTCAACTCAAAAACCAAATCAATCCGAAATTTGGTCAAGGATAATGACCCGATTCGAACATTAAAAATCTGAATTTGAATTGAATTCATTATTCATATATAGTTTGAATCATATTTCAACACCCTTGATTCACAATACCAAAGAATGTAAATGTTTATATAATCCTATATATTTTATTTTGTTTCATGATTCATAACACTTTATTGGACTCGTGACATAAGACATCATAATGTCATGATTTATAAAAATCGTCCCACAACGACCGTTCTCGTACTCCATGGAGCCAAAAGCAATTACTTCTTTGTGTTTTCAACAAGAATCATTATTAAAAATAATTCATCAAGTCTCTAACAGTAATATTTATTTTTTACCAGCCGACAAGCAATTGTGTCTAAGATAAATATAGGTCTTATCTTAATAATTTGAATTAATAAACACCATTTATTAGGTCAGAGAAAATTTAATAAGTAAAATCCCCTACAACTATTAGGTAATTGAGTAAATTACAAATTGTGTTCTGTATTAATATATAAAATTACATGTTATGTTTCTTTATTTTAATAATTACATGATATGTTCTTTTTTAAAATAATTTGCACATCTACCGTCCTTTACATTAACCTTAATTCATATTAACAGTTAACTCAGATATGTGCCACTCACATGAAAAGCATTTATGTATTTTACACGTCTACAATGAGTTAAAAATATTTCTACGTTGTTTCATTCTTTTCACTTTCATGTTAGGGTGTTTAAACTCAAATATTTGAAATCTTTGGATAGTACCGAAATTTTGGATACGCATAGCGATTCAGATATCCGAACTTCTTTTTTTTGCAATAATTAGATATATGTTATTATAAAAATAAAGCAAATATATTATACGAACTAAACGAGAATAAAGCAACTACAAACCTAGTTAATTACTTATGTTGTACTAATTTGCTTATGTAGCCCATGAAATTTAAATGATAGTGATATCAAATTGTACTTCAATTAGATTTAATACGTTGGGCGAAGAGTAATACAATTAATTTAGTGATGTCGAGTTGTACTTTAATTTGATGGAATTTAAAGGATGGGGAAGACGTTAGATTCAATGATAACACAAGTTATCATTGATAATTTAAGTTGTTTTTGCCACTCTAACCATAGAATCCGCCCTTGATGTCAGAGCATCAATTGTGCTTCTAATGTGCTGTGTAGTGATCTGGACTTATCTGTTTCATTCTACGCTTTCAATTTAAGATTTAAAGTTTATTCTTTATTGCTCGTTCTTAGAAAAAAGACATAAGAGTTAAATGACTTATTAAAGTCTCAATTACCTTTATTAATTAGAAATTATCAAATTTACATAAATATCCCTCATGTGAAGGGTATATGCCTAAATTAACTATGAATTTGTATGAATGTTAGTGTAAAGTACATGCGTTGTAATTTTATGTGTATAATTTTTATAAAAATAATACATACAATGTAATTATTAAAACTAAATTACACACGATGTAATTTGTGTATTAAAAAAGGATGTAATTTGTAATTTACTCTAGGTAATTTTACTTTTTGTATTCGACTGATAAATGGAACCCAGGTTTGTATACATTTTCAATAATTTAATATTGAATTTATTGAAATAAATCTCGGAATAAACCGAATTATTTAAAGTATTAGCATTTTTTTAAATAATTACAAAAAGGTAATCTTTTATTTTAGTTGTTTTTCTAAAGGTTGATGTAACAATTTAAATGAAAATTTCTTTGACGTGTCATGTAAAATGTAGCCAGTATCAAGAACATTGTATTATGACATAGGTAAACGGTTAGTTGTTAGTATTATCAAATTAGTAATTATTGGTAATGTCAATGTCGTTTCAAGTTTAGTAAAAACAGTTAATTACATAAATAATTCCTGTTTTAAAAATGTTTTTTAAGTTTAGTCCTTAAATATTTTTTAGGGTAATTTTGTAAAACAGTAATTAAATTTTAAAATTGTTTTAATTAGCTCACTCATAAATTTTTTTTTATTTCAATTAAATCACTAAAGTTTATTTTAATATTTCAATCCTATATATTTAAACTGAATAGCAGGTAAAAGAGTTAATATTCATAAAAAAATTAATAATAACTATAAAAAAGCGATTCTTAAAAGAAAATATTCGTGGCTCCATTACATAACTAATGTCCAAACGAGTCAACATGCATAGCAAATCAAACACCCAAATACACCAAACGAATCAACATAACCTAAAGCACTAACATACACCTAATTATGCCCAAACGGGTCAGAAATTAAACAAAATACATCCAAACAAGTCTAATTTACACCACAATACTCCCAAATAAGTCAAAAATTACTTAAATACGCTCAAACGGGTCAATATGCACCAAAAATATGCCCAAACGGGTCAACATGATGGGTCAAAATCATACAAAATACCCCCAATATGTTCTTGTGCATCGCCACTACATAGCTTCAAGAAAATTAAAGATGAGGGCTGGTTGGATGACGTAGGCGGGTGGGCAAGAGAGGGTCGCAGGTTGATGGTGGGAGGGGAAGGGGAGATCACAAGTCGCAGATGTAAAAGGAAGAGGAAGAGGAAGAGGAATTCGCAAGGTGATGGCTGGGAGATTGCAGGTCGACCGAATGTGGGAGATGGAGTTGGAGTCGCACGTTTACCTTTTAATCGGGTGGAAGAGTCTGGTGGGAGATGGAGGGGTTCACGATAGGGCAATTTTATTATTCTTCATATTTTTTTTAGTATTTTAGATTTAAACTTTTTGATTTGTTTACTTAAATTTAAATAAATAAAAGCCATGTTTGAAAGATTACTTTTTAATCAGGTCAAATACACGGGATTAAAATACCAAACTAAAGTTAAATGACCTTATTAGAACACTTCTAAATCTTTATTATTATTATGTGAAGTTTTCTTTATATTTTATTACAAGTTAACCCACTAATTATGTCAAGTTGTGACAAATTTATCCCCAAGTTGGATTGAGTTTAACTTTTATGTTAAATTTTTAAAAAAATGACAAAATTACCTTTGTTTTAAACACACACACACAAACATATATATATAGAAATCATCATCGTCTTCATCTCCTCATCCATTCTACGGCATCCCACCACCAGCGACAACCTAGCAACCCACCGGATCATCTCCGGCAAGTCCACCGCACTGTTGAAACCCAACACCGCGCCACACGGAAACCAGATATCGATGGTGATTTAACTCACACTTCCCTTTATGCTCTTCTCACATCCCACCACTACCATCTTCGGTCACCCTCTCCAACCACACTATCTTCGGTTGCACAATGTCGAAAAAATTTCTTGGCATTCTCTGATCAAGTTGTTGGATCACCTGAGCTTATTGGAAGGCGTGTTGGTTACTAGAGTGTCTAGGATTCTTGTTTGTAGAGAAGGAAAGGAGTTTGGGGAATCTATAGGTATAAGTGGAGGCGATGGTGGCCAGTGATACTTGAGGCGGTGTTGGAGGTGATGGTGGTCGATGATGTTGGTGATAGCGGGTGTCGACATCACATCGCTAGGCGGTTTAATGGTACTGTTCAAGATCCAACCCTTTTGTCGGCCAAATCCATAGGCGGATGAGATATAGTGCGTGACAGGGGTGGTGGTGGTGGTTGCCGCCGCGGCGGTGGTGGAAGGGGCTTGTACAAAGCGGGTAGATACGGAAGGGATGATTTTGGGTTAATGTGAAATATATTATTAAATATTATGGTTAAAAAATATTATATTTAATTTTCTATACATTTTTACTTTTATTTTGTCTTTTAACAAGGGTAAAAAGGTCATTTCACGTATAACTAACGAAAAAAGTTAATGTCCATCCAAGCCGGGGACAATTTTGTTACAACTTGACATACTTAATGGGATAACCTGTATAAACGATATTTGAGGACTAAACTTGAAAAACAACATTACTACATGGACCATTTGTGTAATTAACCCATACGAAAACACTTTATGTTGAATACAATTCAATTTTCATTAAGAAGTTATATCAAAAGAACTTGAAACCTTTTCAAAGTCAAAATTAAAGTTGCTAACTTCCTCACCACTAGTAGTCGTTGTCGACTGACATAATCTCTTGGCCCGTTGCTAATATGCTTTAAGCTCGAGCGAGCGCCACATGTGGGTGTTTATTTTAGATTTTGATTTCGTATTGTACACTATCATTATTAGATAACCGGGTATTACCAATAGATATTTATCGACAAATATTTATTGACATAAACCGTCAAAACACGCACCATTAACCAGATTTTTTGTAATTCGGAGGACACGCAGGTGACTGTCATAAAATTACAATGGTGTCATTGCACATCAATAATTGTTGGTGACATATGATCAACAATTGCTCATTAGGATTTTGCTAGGAAAAATTCCCAGTCATTTATATTGTAACAGTTTTCAACGGCCAATGTAGTGGAAATAGGATGGTTCCCAAAAATACAAATTTCCGCACGACCATGTAGAAAAGTTCAACGTTTTGAAGACCGGATCGGATAGGCCGGTCCGACCGGAAATCAGATGGGTGCCTGAAACGGTCTGCATCGGTTCGTTTTGGAGAGGTTCGTCCCGAATCGGTGGTCGAACCGGAAATCGGACCGCTGATTAGACCGGATTTTTTTTTTTAGTTATTTGGATTTTAATGGGTAAAAACAAGGGGTTGTACAATAAATTTTTGTGTTGAACATAAGATTATTGTTAAGTTTCATATATAACTATAAAATACACTTATAAATTACTTATATTGAATATATATATATATATATATATATATATATATATATATATATATATAATATCCTATATATAATTATGACATCATCCGGTTCTTAAATCTGATCTAACCACCGGACCAGTAAGACGTTTGGTACAACGTCCGATACGGTTCTGAAAACATTGAAAAGTGTAATAATTTGTGTGATAAAAGTATGAATTATTCAAAAACTAGGTTAGTGCCCCGTGTATTACACTGATTGAATAAATAAAATCCTAAATAATTAATAAAAAATTTATGAATTATAAAACTATGTTTGAAGATAAAATATGGAGAAAATTGCAAAAATAGTCCATGTGGTTTAATCATATTACAAGTTTGGTCCCCAGATTTTAAAAATTACAAATTTAGTCCAAACATTTAGAAGTTTGTTGCAAATTTAGTCCCCACCATTAGTGTCCGTTCGTTTTTAACGATCTTGGGACTAAATATGCAATATGATCAAACCATAGGGACTAATTGTGCAATTTGCTCTAAAAATTAAAAAAAAAAATTGAAAATCAAATAAAATTTAAAAATTAAAAAGTAAAAGATTCAAATAAACATTAATAAAGAAATCCTATAATCGTTAAAAAAATAGAATAAAAGCCAAAAACCTTGTAAAAGTATAAATCCATAAAACGAAAAATGAAATCGAAACGTTTTATTATTATTTTTTAACTTTAATATGATTTTTTCAATAGTTATTTTGAATCTTATAAATGTTTATTCGATTGTAATTTTAATTTTTATTTGCTTTTTATTTAATGTTTTACTTCAATCGCATACTTCTTTTTCAATACTTCTCGTTTTCTTTTTTTACATGCGTTTTATTTTTATTTTTATTTAGTTTTGAATTTGATTTGATTTTTTAACCTTTATTTTATTTTTTTAAAAATTATTGAATTTTATTATTGATGTTTATTTGAATTTCTTATGTTTGATTTTAATTTCTTTTAAATTTTATTTGATTTTCAATTTTTTTTTAATTTTTGGAGCAAATTGCACAATTAATCCATATGGTTTGATCATATTGCTATTTAATCCCCAGATCGAAAAAAACTAACGGATATTAACGGTGGGGACTAAATTTACAACAAACTTTTAAATGTTTGGACTAAATTTATAATTTTTAAAATCTGGGGACCAAACTTGCAATATGATCAAAACACAGGGACTATTTTTGTAATTTTTTTTCTAAAATATGATTATAATTGTATATGAATAACTATTTTAAGTAAATAAATAATAATATATTTTCTTAAACTGTTATTTTATAAAAAAATGTGGGTTTTATATATTTTATTTTAAGAAAAATAAATTTATAATTCCATCGTACCACCACCATCACCCATCCTGCCAATTGAACCGCCGGCCCCCACCCACCATCACCGAAGACCAAATTAAACCCACGCATAACCATCGCCACCACCTAAAACCCTCCTGCCACCACCAAATCTGGCCACACCACCACCAAATCCGACAAGACCACGACATGAAACCTTGTTAGAATCGTTAAGTTCTCTTTCGGGATTCAACCATCATTGTTATCCTTCTCTTTTTTGGGTAAAAGAACAACCACCATAACTATCATGCATCAGCGCTTTCTATGACCACAACCAGCACCGTCATACCATCATGTTCTCAAATCTTAGATATGTAGGAGTAGATCTAGTTTAGGGGTGGAATGGAGTGGGGGAGGCAGTGGTTTGGGGGTGGATGCCGGAGTGGGGGTTGGAGCGAGCTACCGAAGATGGCGCCGGAGAGAGGGGTCGGAGGTGGTGGCCGATTGTTCTTGAGATGAGAGAGTGTTACGATACAATCGGTAATCAAGCGAAGATCAATAAAGAGAAGAGGAAAACTAAGAGAGGAGGATATATTCTCAATTCATCGATGTCCATTCCGTTAACCGGTTCGTATACTTAAACGAACCCTGGATACAAGTTTACAATTACAACCCTTAAACTATGTGCGGGAAGATCTGATAGCAATTGGGTTGTAGATGTGCAGGGGTTCCGACTATTATTGGTGGTGGTATCGTGCGATTGTAGTGGTTGTGGAAAAAGTTTTAGGATCTGAACATGAATGAATTAGAGACTTATAATATATCCAAACGAGTTGAAGCTCTGTGAAGAAAAGCTTATAATTTGTCCACTTTGGTAATTTGTGCTTTATTTTATCAAATGTTTATAAAAGCAATCCCACTAATGAAGTAAATGCTTAATTATGTCTAAGCCTCTACGTTTGAATGCATCACAGTTTGCAAGTCCTGTGCAGGTTTAGAACAGTAGCGTGTGTTCTTGATACAAGTAAACAACCTTACCTGCGAAAAATGCTAGAGTTTCGTACATAATGTTCTAATGTAAATTTAGAGATCTGTGGTTAAGGACTATAAGGTGTCGTAAATTCTTTCCCCTTTTTCCCATGTAACCGAAAAATGAAATTATAAGAGGCCTATGAATATGCAATGTTATGCTTTGAACCTTCAGGCTGCTAAAAACATTAAATGTTATACAACATATTTTGCATAATTTATTGAAACCAATCAACTTTTGATAAGTAAATCTAAACTTAGTGAAGAGAGTACTACAAGTTGAAAACTGAAAAGTATTAATAATGATAATTGTTTGTGTTTTATTGCTTTGTTGTATGTCTTTTTGGTTTCATTGTGTTGTACGATATTTCATATTTGTTTCTTTATCCCCTTTCTACCCTACATGATGAAGTTTGGAGGCTGATGCATGTATCCTTTGCGTTTGACTTTTTTTATTGGTACATGTCATTTGGTGCCTACGTCTGCTTACTTGTGATCTTTATTTGTTGATGTTGCCGAGTAATCGACCTTATCAGTGTTGTGTTTTGGTGTGGTGTTTGTTGGCATTCAATGTGGATGAAATTGGGTGTTGTTTAGTTTATTTCCATATCTTGCAATTCTAGCCGAATGAATTGTTTTCCTGCGAGAAATTTGATCTTAGGTGTTAGATACATGGATTAGATCCCATTCAAAATTCATAGCATGTGCGATTGTATATCCCTCTGTTCATATAGGGTTTAAAAGATAAGCATTATTTTGTAACTTAGATTGGTACCTAAAAATCATTCTACTAAAGATACAAAGAATATAAGAAATTTTGTAGTTTAGGTTTAGGTGTTGTTTTGGTACTTAGTTTAGGGATTATTGTTTATATAGTCTATGTAGTTGTTTCTATTTGAATTGTGCGAAACAAGGGTTGTTAAAATTTTTCTAAGAATGCAACATCTTATGCTTGCTATGCATTTGGTTATTAATTTGACGTTGTTTTTGCGATTGATTTTTTTGACGTTACCAATAGTAGTCTTTCGACTTACCACATATGTGCATCCATCGCGCAACGCGCGATTTGGAGTATCACTAGTTAACTATTTATACAAGGTAAAAGAAATAGTAAAAGACATAACCTTAAATTTAATCGGGGCTACAGAGACTGTAAATCTCTCGTCCCTAAAAAGAAGCCCCCGTTGAAATCGAATCTCCGTTGAAAAGCCCTTCACACCATGGGAAACGTAATTAAGCCCCTACAACACGATCACCATGAAACCATCGGAAATTCATTGCTGCCTCTGTTCAAAGTCTCATGCGAATGTAAGCACCTTCAATCGACTCTATAAAGGAGGTAAAACAATCACCATTTTACTTAATCCTATTGGTATACTGTAGCATTCGTCATATAGCTTGAATTAGGTCTTGTATTGTTAAATAAGAAGAATATTCAAAGGAATAAGTGGTAACAATCCTGTTCATTTCGTTAGTACCGTGTGTGCATACCTAATAATCCGTTATAATATGGAATTTCGCAGCAATAGCCCTTATTCTGTTTATTACCATAACAATAGTCGTTCCTTAATCCGTATGAAGTTCTTGACCTCAAGGATTATCAAAAGTAGGAGTATCATCAGTAATATTAAGTGTTTGTGTGGTTAAGGTGTTTGTTATAATAAGGAGAGATTATCAACATATTTTAGGCTCCATGGTGGAGGATACTCTAGCCATCAACAACTCAATTTAAACAGGAGTTGGCTTTTGTCCACATGACCATCCATACTAGTGTTTTCTGTTTCCTTTAGGAGCTGTGTGATTGGAGGATTGAAAGAGATGCTTATGCTCCCTAAAGTGATGTCTTTTTGCTGAAGGAATTTTTTTTTTTTTGGATAACAACAGCCTTTTTCATGATTGAACCATGCATATAGAAGATTAACTTCTAGGAAACTTGTACATAGTTTCTCTTCTGGGTCTTCCATATGCAAAACATCTTGTCACAATTGAGATAAAGTCTTCCCAAGCAGCTTGAAAGTAAGACAAGCTCTACAATTTTAGTGCTAAATCTGTTTGATGATTACTAGCATTTGAACACATTTAGGCATTTCCTGTTTAGGCCTTTCCCATGAATTATAAGATTCTTTCTTTTTCTCATCATTTTCTAACCCCATAAGCCAGTTTGCAAGATTAAGCATATCAAAATATTGAAGCACATCACTAGTCACGATGAACATCCCGCCATTCATGATCACAATGAGGCACAACAACTTATATTTTCATCCATGCCACATGTACACCCTTGTCTTTTCGTTCTAACAGCACCTTGAATGGGTCATTCATGATCATAACGAGAAACAAAAATTTTTATTTCTATTTGTGCCACCAATGCAACATTGCCTTCTTTTCTAAGAGAACCTTGTCCATAACACATATTTCTTGTGGAAACTCAAAATGGTAAGCACTATTAGCAACTTCAATTCCCTAGTCAACGACATTGAATGCCAAAAACCCTTGCAGTCCGGTGCAGTTTTCTGTTAACCTTCTTACTAGATCAAAATATAGCTCAACCTCTTTGTTCGTGATGATTAGATTATCGGTAGCTCTTATCTTTGATGGTTACTTAACCACATTGACTATAATGTGCAAGTTTATTTTGTATAGTTTGTGAAATTGCACCCACTTTTCCATCATCAAAAAGATCAATTGAACCCAAATCATCTTGTTTAGTCTCATGGTCCATGTGATCGAACATCTTGCTCCCATTATTTCTAGTTATTGTCGTAGTTTGTGACATAACAATTGAAGTCTCTGGTGTAATAGTAGCAAACGGAGATAACTTAGATCATCTAAGTTCCAATAGAAACCCTAAACTTTAGAATGATGGAGTTTCCTGGATTTCTATCTGTAAGCATCATATTTCTGTTTCTGGGCAGTTGATTCTATTTCTTTGATAATTACACTCAATATAGTTGGATAAGTTATAACATACCCAAAGAATGGTGCAATACCCTTTTCATTTTCTTCTGGAAGTTTAGAAAGAAACTGTATATATTATTACAACAAACAGGATATTTTACCACAAATCTATAACAATTAGGAATTTTATGATTATGATCTAGACGCTTTCAAACAACGGATAAGACTAATATACACATTGTTAATGGTAGTGTATTATAAGTCAAGAGAGTGAAAAAAACACTAAATTACTCTATGAGAGCACTTATCTTGAAGTTTTTATTTGGTAAGTAAGATTTTCTTAAATTTGCAGGTCCCTGTATCATACTCTCCTCATTGTATGTATATGGGATATCTGAAGATGGAAAAGGGGTGGATACGGGAGCAGTATTTTAAACATGGCTCAAAGTTGGAGCAGATAAAGGGTGTATCTCAAAACTTTATATATACTCTACACACCTACATATGTGTGTCTATATAACTGTACGTTTCTCTCACTCTATATATACTTATTTTCAAGTAGCACCAAATAGTATTAATTTTTAATGTTTTTATAATATGTTTCTATGTTTTCATTATATAGTTATGTACTTATGTTATCGGTCTAAGGGCTCTCATAAACACCCAATATTTTAAAATGTGAATCATAAAGGTTCATAGGGAGAATGGGGATGTGAACCCACTAACAACACTTATCGGGAAAGTAAACTCCAGTTCATGAATTTGCTACAACACTTATTGGGAAAGCAAACTCTAGTTCATGAATTTGAGATAATTTAACTAGCCTATTGGTCCCATATCCCTATGGAACCTTTGGAGAACATTTTTAATCTTCATTTAGTATGACATGGGAACATTGGTGGATCAGCTATTGTTCATGAGCATATATTCTTGATAAAGAAATAGGCTTGATGGCTGATGCTATTAGCGTACTTTTTTGCATTCCTTTGAATGAAGTAGCTGAGAGCATTTTAATATTCTTCTTTCTTTACTTGTGATGGCCAGGTTGTCTATATATAACACCATTTACGTGTTCAGCTCTAGTTTTTACAAGAAATACTCAAGATGCTTAATTTAGAATCAATTGAGCAGTTTATCAACATCAGAACTTGGAAACTTGGTTTGGCTTTATAGATTTTGGAGGGAAAAAAGGATAAAGTACTTTCAATTATATAACAATATTACTAATATCTTAGACAATTATATAACGTATGATGCTACATTATTTTATTACACATATATCTTCATAAGTTCTTGGAGAAGATAATTGTTCCACCTAATGCCAAGTGATAAGCTAGGCTAAAAAATCTCCCAATCTCTTACTTAATACCATGGTGGAAGCTATTAATAGCCCACATCTTAACGCTTATGAGATGTTTAAACTTCTACTTCTCTATTGTTTATTTATGAACTAACCCGCTTATCCTCACGCTTCTATTCACGTAGAAATGTGAGACAAGTTTTCTTACAGACCACCCACTTGAACATAAATGTCCTTATTGGCCTATATACTCAAAATCAATACCTTAAGAGTAAACTGCTTAATAACTTCTGGAACAACTTTAAAACCATGATAGAAGTTATTACTACACATCAACTTACTAATTAGAAGTGTTTAAGCTTTGTATCTTCTATCCATCTTGGATGAGTTGTTTTAAGTTCCAATACTTAAATTCATCTCCACTCTTTAGACCGTGTTGGCTTATTGTTACATACTCCCAATTTAAACATGCTCATGTTTTCCATTATCTATGTGCAAGGTTTTTTTTTTTTTTTTTTTTTTTTTTTTTTAAAGCTTAAATCAATTACAAGTGTTCATGTTTTCTATGTTTATGTTTCAAATTTGTTATTATATTAGATGCAAGTCTGATATTACATCAACTTTTCAACCTAACCTCAACATGTTTCTCATTTGCTAACAAAAATAATTGACTACATGATTTTTTGGTTGTCTTCTTTATTTAGGCTTTGTTTACATGATTATTGTTTATTTGTGTAGAGCTCACGTAGCATACAATAAGTTATATCCAATTTATTCAGTTGAATGATTTTAATTGATATTAATTGGATGATTTTAGTTGCTATTTATTAGTTTGATGGTTTTAACTGCTCGTCTGCTCCAATTACATTAATTTTTTTTATTATATTAGAGGAGTAGTTGTTAGGTTTCAAGCGGCGCAGCGGAACCAACACACGAACCCGCACAAACGATTATCACGCAGAAAATAGAAAAATAAACAACACAAGGATTTAACGTGGTTCGGTCGGTGTGACCTACGTCCACGGGCTGCAACTAGGGTTTTCTTTATTTGCTCAGTGCTAAAATTACAAATACATGACATGGATATATATAGAGACTAATTAGGGTTTTTAACCTAATAAACTAGAAAACTAAATATGGGCCCAAGCCCAAAGCCTTCACAAACCCAACAATCTCCCACTTGAAGGCTTTGCGATAAATTCTAGTCCGCCATTCAAGTACAAAGCAACCTAATCGTCTAGTAACTTCAGTAATCTTCAAACAAGTCTTTCAAGCCTCCAGTTCCCAAAGAACAAGCTAAGACTTCATCACATCTCCTAGTTGCAGCGACCCCCTCATCATCAAGTACCAGAAGGGCCAGTTGAAGCTACCCCGAGCTCCAACTCAGTCGTGACTAGTCCCGCCAACGACTCATCCTCCATCTTAACCGATTTGGACATTCCACCGGATTCAAAGATACACCGAGGATCACCATCACTCTCCAAATTCAGCAAACAATCACCGGGAGAGAATTTTTCAGTCGTAGTCTTTAAAACCCAATGTTTCTTTGTAACTGTACCCGGAACACGTCTCCTGCTCCCACTGTCACCGAATCCCCTAAATGGTTTTGACTTTCGAACTCGTTCACCTAACATCCCTGCTCCAGACTTCACGTTTGCAAAATGAACTCTCTTAGCACCGGATTTAGCGAACCAGATTTTGTCGTGCTTAACCGAGACGGTCATACATCCCTCAGCAGGTACCTCAACCATATACAATGACCCACGCTTTATACCACGAGCAATAACTAGATTACCATTGATCACCTTCCATTTACCACCACCAAACCTTACTTCCAGTCCTTGTTCATCCAGCTGACCAACTGAAATCAGTTTCTTTTTCAGCCCCGGAATCACCCTAACATTTTTCAGGTTCCATGTAGTTCCCAATGAAGTAACCAAATCAATATCCCCCATGCCCGTTACCTCAAGTATCTCGTCATTAGCTAATCGTACCTTTCCAAAATCACCATGTTTCAGATTCACCATCGTTTCCCCGTTGTCCATGGCGTGAAACGAAGCCCCTGAATCCATGACCCAAGAGTCCACACTGTTTTCCACACTGAGTATCAATGCATCATCATCATCAGAAACATTCCCAATAGCAGTGTTCAATTCTTTCTTATTCGGACACTGACTCTTAACATGTCCCACCTCGTTGCAGCTCCAACACTTCACATTTTTCCTAGGTTTAGATGAACTCCTTCCCCGACTCCCACTGTTCCTGTTATTATCCCGACCCCTGCCAACATTTAACAACTCACTATTTGATGATTCACCCGAGTTTCTTCTTCTGACATCTTCACCCATAATCAAATCCCGAATACCATCAAGAGTGAAACCTTTAGTCCCCGTAGAACTTGAAATTGCAGTCACAGTTCCAGACCAACTCTCAGGCAAAGACGACAACAGCAGTAGAGCCTGAACTTCATCATCAAACTTAATTCCAACAGATACAAGTCTTGTTAAGATTGAATTTAGATTGTTGATGTGAGCAGTCACTGAGCTTCCTTCTTTCATCCTTGTGTTCACAAGCTCCCGAATCAAGAACACCTTATTCGCCGCAGACGGTTTCTCATACATATTTGACAAAGCAGACATCATACCACGAGCCGTGGTTTCCTTAATAATGTTAAAAGCAACATTTTTCGTCAAAGCCAATGTAATAACCGCACGAGCCTTTTTGTCCTTTGATTCCCAATCAGCTTGTTCTATTTTCTCAGGTTTTTCTTCTAGTACCATATCCAAGTCCTTTTGACATAACAATGCTTCTACTTGCATCTTCCACCAACTGAAATCAGAACCGTTAAATTTCTCGATCACAACCTTCCCTTCTTCAGCCATCTCAAACAGCAAACAAGAAGCAAATCGAAACAGTGAACAGACACAGCAATGGCACGGGCCTGAGCTTGACGGCTGTTCTACTGAACACTGTCAATTGACCAATTTGCTCCTACAATAAACCTTGTAGACAAATATAAACCCGAACGTACTTTTCTTTCACTAAACACGGTTCCCCAAACAGTTGATAATAATCCGTCAATAAAAAATAACTTGAAACACAAAACCCTAACCTTTACCCAACGAATCCAAGAGTTCTTCACCAAACTCTAATCGACGGCTTCAAAGAGTTTTAACCCGGTACTTGATCGCAATCAATCGACAATCACCAAAAAAAAAAAGATCACAATCTGCCTTTTGTTTCTTGGTTGTCGCAAACCCCAAAGAAAAAAAAAAAAAAAGGACAAATGTTTTTAATGCTTTTCCTTTTCTTTCTTGCGCAGAACCCCAAATCAAAAAAAAATAACAAATAACACTATTTTATTATTTTGTTTTGAGCTGCTGCGTACAAACAACACCAAAAAAGACCCTTGTTAAGGCACAAATTTCAAAGAAACTTGATCTCTTTTATTGCTTGATCACAATTCCACACGAGCACCGAAAAAATGGCAACGACAATCTTCGGAGAGAAAAAAAGAAAAAAACTTCCTTCGAATCGTTTTCCGTGCAACCGTATGTTCAACGAACCTAAGCTCTGATACCACTTGTTAGGTTTCAAGCGGCGCAGCGGAACCAACACACGAACCCGCACAAACGATTATCACGCAGAAAATAGAAAAATAAACAACACAAGGATTTAACGTGGTTCGGTCGGTGTGACCTACGTCCACGGGCTGCAACTAGGGTTTTCTTTATTTGCTCAGTGCTAAAATTACAAATACATGACATGGATATATATAGAGACTAATTAGGGTTTTTAACCTAATAAACTAGAAAACTAAATATGGGCCCAAGCCCAAAGCCTTCACAAACCCAACAGTAGTATTAATTTTCTATGCCTACTATTTATTTATTTTATCTTTTTTTTTAATAATTGTGATGTTCTTGTCTTGGGTGTGCGTTTTTTTCTTTTCACACTGGTGACACTTGAGCCGTTTGCGCCTTTAACTACCTAGGGTGCAATTTGTGCTCCTACCATATGGTGACAGTTTAGGTGCAACCTATCTCTCCACTAATCCTATATTGCATGCCTGGTAATACATGTGGAAGTTGGCTTTCATTTTGTTAGAGAAAAAGGGTGTAGGGGAAATCTTCGTGTGCAATTTGTATTAATATCTTTACAAAGTCATTCCTTTATAGCTTGTGGGGCGTATTAGACTCTTTTAGTACTTAATGTAATTATCTTAGTCCATATATTTTAAGTACAACATCAAACTCTATATATAGAGCCCTGTGTAACCCTTTTAAACACTCAACAAATATACAACTACCTTTCTCGTTGAACTTGCTAAATTACATGGTGATTATCTTTATTAGGTAAGTTTCAAAACTTTAGTAGAACAAATTTCTGGAACTAAAGGAGTTTGAATTTATCTCCACTTAAAATTAAATATAGTTTGGGTCTCATTCTAGCATCTATCTGATGGATTGGATGAACTTAAGAGCTACCCAAATATATCAAGGACATGAGCTGAGAGGTTATATATTTCCTTGTTTGTAGCAATATATTTATGATAAGTACATAGTTTTTTTTTTTCTTTTTTATTTTCCTGTGGTTGAGTCAAAGTCCCATTAATGCTATCAAATATTTCCCTTCTCTATATATATGACCTACCTGGGGCTGAAGATCATCATGTGGTGGATTTGTGGTGTAGCCTACATATAAAACCCTAAAATTACTGAAACGGCTGCCGCATCACCACAGAAAATGGCAGCAGATAACAGATCCCTTATTGTGCTTCCAAAACTCAATCTGGAAGGTGTTCTCATGAAGCTGCCATTGCCATCTCTCCTTGTTTGCTGCTGTGTTTCCAAGTCACTGTTGAATCTCATTAAAAATGATTCAAATTTTGCAAGAATGTACTTTGCAAAATCAGAATCCCAGTTAATGATTCATTCTCCATTGCATTCCAATTTTCACTTGATTGACTTGGATGCTAATTCAACTCCAGTCTTTGCTGAACGGGTTGAAATCAATCCAAGTTTTAACCTCCCGTTACGTGGCTTTGAAGTTACACATTCATGTAACGGATTAGTACTTTTGGAGAATTGTAACATGGATGATGATGTTCACCGGTGTATGGTATGCAATCCAGTTACAGGTGAATATATCATGCTTCCTGAATCTACAGTTCTTTCTAGAAATGTGACTTGTGCCTTTTTTTACTCTCCAATTACAAACCAATTTAAGATTTTCCATGCTTTTCACCGTGTATTTCGTCCTAGTCCAGATTTTGAATCTTTCTTGGATTTGGATCCGGATCCCAATTCGTTTATGGAATTTGATCTATCCTCAGAATCTATTACTTCAGATGGTAATGGCCTTTTTATTTCAGATCCCCATACCGATTCTGATTCTGATTCTGACTCTAACTCTGATTCCAACTTTTCTGAAAGTGATACAATGGGAGAGTTCCTTCTAGGGGGTTCTGAGTCTTGGGAATCCCTTGATAATTTACCTTTCTCTCCCCTCGCTATATACTCTCCCTGTTACTTGGACAATGCTACCCATTGGCTATGTGGTGATGAGCGTGTTCAGGATCTCATTGTTTTCTTCAATTTTGAGACCTGTCAATTTGGGGAAATTTGCAGCCCTGCCCACATGAACAAGACTCATGCAAGTTTACCAGACAACGTGAACTTGGTTGTACTTGACGGGTTTCTTTCTATATTTGATAATTACACAACAGAAACAAAATTTGATGTTTGGAAAATGAAGGAATATGGTGTTGAAGACTCATGGACTATACAGTTTGTGATCGACACCACTGCATGGGGCATATATAGCATTTACTATTCTTTTAAGCCTGCAATGTGCCGAAACAATGGGGAGGTAGTGATGGTGTGTGGAAACGGTTATATAATTTTCCATGACTTGTTAAAGAAGAGGGGTAGAATTGTCTCTCACCCACCGCTTGAGCTTTCATGTAAAGCAGTGGCTCATACTCCTAGCCTAATGCCTTTGAGGGATGTTATCAGAGGTAGCAACATGGTGGTGCTAAATGTGGCACCAAGGTACGTATATCTCTATCCCTTATTCTTTTTCTGAAAAGAAAAGAAAAAAAAAACATGTCTGGTAATTTATTTTTTAGAATATTTTTTTCATTGCAGGTTTGCTCAGTCAGATTTGAACTCGTGTAACTACCTGGAGTTATCTACAACTTTTTCTGAATTGGTGACTGCTGATCATTAAAACTGTGGTTATCGCGATGTAGCAGTTTTGTCCTTTCCGGTCGTGCTTGTTTTGTTCAAAAACTTTTGTTGTGGTGTCATTTCGGTCAAAATTTTTTTGGTAATTTTGCAGTTCATGCTTTCATAGTTATGCTATGAAATGTTGTTATGTTTGTAGCAGTTTTGTCCTTTTAGGTTGTACTTGCTTTGTTCCAAAACTTTACATGTGATGTTATTTTGGTCCAATTTTTATGGGGAAACTCATAGGTCATGCTTTCATAGTTAAGCTATGAAATGTTTTTTTTTTTTTTTGTTAGTGGTTTTTGCTTATTACAATATGGTCCAGGTTGAAGTTCAACCATAGAATGGTCCTAACTTTACTTTTGCTTTTAGGTGATCTGACTTGTTGCATAGCGGTTTGGTCAAGACCTCATTGGGTTCAATCATTGTATGAGAAAGATCAGTTTGTCGATTATGATATGTCAAATGTGATTTAAGTAGAACCCAAGTGGTCGAGGTGTCAATCATTGTACCTGTTCTAATACTAATTTGTTGTTATGATGTTTGTTCTCAGGCTAGTTATTCATTCATCGACATTTATGTTTTATTTTCTGATGTGACTTTGACTTGTTTTTATTGAGTTGATGGTTGGTTTTTGTTGGTAGTAATGAGATGTTGAGATTGTATGATATGGGATAGAATTTGCATTTGCACTGTTAGATTTTGAAGACTGCACAACCGGCAGGTATACCTGGTAAATTGGGAGTGGTGGCAGTTTAGAACAAGTTTTTGAGCAAAATGGGTTTGGGCCGAATGAACCGTTTTAAAAAAAGTGTCAGTTTGGTTTGAGGTAAAATGGGTTTTGATTAAAATGAGCTCAGATTAAAATGAGACTTTTTAGAAGGAAAAAGTTACCAGCCCTTTTTTTTTTTTTTGTCGTCAGGGTTGTGGTGACACCGATGATGGCGTAAGTTAAAAACCATCAGGTACAATCTTATCGGGATGGGATGCATTGCATACTTCTAGGGATAGGACTTGCTGAAGAATGGCTAAAGGTTATTAATTAATTAATTTGGCATGATGCATGCATTACCAATTACTACCTCCTACGCACATATAACGATTAACAACTACCAAAAGCTTTAAAAATTGCTACGCATTGATAGTGAGTATAGGTGCACAACAATTGCTATGCATTGGTTATGCTAGTTGTGGCGGTTGTAGTGGTGATGGTAGTGATCTAGTGGTGGTGGCAGTGGTGGTGACAATGGTGACATGGTCTAGTGGTCGCGGCAGTGGTGGTGACTACAAAGAGGAATGTATTGCACCATTTGGAACCTTTCAAGATCAAAAGTTTTATGCGAGTGACCCGCTAACAAGATTTTTAGTTTGGATCATTTCTATAGCGTTAGTAACCCACATGCATAGTTAAATCAACCCATTTTTTCATGATTGCCACACTTACATGTAGTGCTTCTTGCTCGCTTAAATTAAATAATTATGTTAAATACAACTAAATTTTATTTATAAGACTTAGGATGAAATGTAAATAAAAATCCTAAACAAAGTTACATTTATTTTAAATAAAAATTGTAAACATGAACAAAAAAAGTTTTATATTGTTGAGATAAGGATTTTTAGGCATTTAGCCAAACCAAACGAACATGAACAAGGCTCGTTTGTGTTTATTCGTTTAATTTTAATTGAAATAAAAATGAATATGGACACCTAAATGAACAAATTTTTTGGTTCATGTTTGTTTTTTAAGAACATTAATAATATGTTTGTTTGTGTTATTTGCTAATATTTTAAACGAACATGAATAGATTTAAGCATACACAAACAAATGTAAAGTCATACATGGGTACACATATACACAAAAGGACACTAAGTAAAAGCAAACAAAAATAACTATATTAAAATATAAATACCATGATATTCAACAACGTACACCATGTGTAATACGCAAGTGAAAGTGACTAAAAAAACGTCATATCTTCTAGGAGTCCCCCTTACCCTCACCTAAGGGTTTACCCCAAGTAATGGTGATGAAGTTTGTAGTTACTATTTAATCACTGTTATCATCTATTTTATAATTATTTTTTTATACTTCAAATTTTATTTTAACATAAAAAATACTAAATTAATATTATGCATAAAAGACCATTAAACCATAAAAAACTACTTCAAATATGAAAAACCAAATCTGTTTAAGATAAAACATTAAAAACATAAAAACAGTACGTTTTGAAGTAAATTTTGTTCGAATGCGTGTTGGATCAAATATAAAACGCTTACGTAATAATTTTTATGTACGTTTTAAGTTTTCTACTTTCGACATAGATTTTCGTTCGACGATATAAATTCGAGTGACTCTACATTTAGCTCGGTAACAAGTCGAAACATATGTAATATATACTTTATCACACCAGATATGACGCTGACAGAACGCGCAAGTATATTTACTAGTTTAAACAAATAATAAATAGGGTGATGCTATATATACTCCCTTTTAAGATATTTTATTTGTTATACCCCTCCTCCAAACTTGTAAAAATAATTAATTTTTGTTTTTATGTTTTTTTATTTACCATATAACCCCTTAATATGTTAAACTAAATTTTCTAAGTTTTATCTAATTATTATTACTTTTAGTCTTTATACTTTTTGTCTTTTATTATTTTTATTTGTACTGGTTACGAGTGTTCAAAAAAAGCTAAAAACATAAAATAATTGAAAATCAAATTGTATCTGTAAGTGTAAAAAATTGAATAAAAATCGTAAATTTGATTTTTACTTCGGTTAAAAGCTACACAAACTTTTGCTTATTCAGTTTGGTTATCCGTATAAACCGAATAACAAACTGTTTAACGAGTTTAACCGGATAACCAAACCAAATAAATTGGTTTAAATAGTTAATCGGTTGAATTGGACTCGTTTAAGTCTATTTTCAATTCTAGAAGTTATTTTTAAAAGTTTTTTTTGCTTCAGATATTATTATATTAAATTTTTTTATAAAATTTCTTTATTTTGAAATATGTTCTTATATTGTTATATAAAAATATTTTTGAAACTTATTAATTTTTTTTAAAACTGTACTTTTTTTTTTTCAGGATAAAATATGATAAGTTTTAAAATTATGTTTTGAGAGGGAATATGAAAAATAATAAAATGAGGTGTATATAGTCTGACCCTAATAAAATATTATTTTCTTATAAAAGTGTGCATAGCTTCTGTTCCACTCTCCGTCATTCTGTCTCGCCGCCGTTCATCCCTCACGACCGTGATATCTTTTGAATTACAATATTTAAATATTAATCAGTGGCTTAGGTAAGTGTTTTAGGGTTTTAATTGTAATTTCTTTGATTGTTTCGACTACTCTGAAATGGGTTTTTGGTTTTGATTGTGAATGTATGCTTCTGAGGTGAAATTCTTGTTTAATAGGATTGATTTGGTGATAATTGCTGCTTAATCTGCATGTATCGACTATTGAGGGTTATTTTTGTTACTTTTAGTAGTTTTCTGATAGAAATTGGGGATTGTATGAGAAACTGGTATGATAACCATTTAATGATTACTTAGGGGTGCTTGATTCAACACATGTTAAACCTTAATAGCAAAAAGTTGCACCAACATAGAGTCCATGCTAACTCATTTCAGAAACTCACACAATAATTAAGTATGGAGGTAATGGGCCCGATTAAAATAACACATATTTTCCGAAACAGTGTCGCACATTTGCTGTTCAAAAATAATAAGTATGGAGGTCGAATCTAGCCGTCTAGGTAGTCTAAGTCACTAGGCACACTCAAGGTGCAAAAGGTGAGGCTCGAGCCTAGGTGTAGCACGCGAAGACGCGTGGTATAACCATACTTTTTTAGGGGTTTTAGACATTTTTAGGCTGGTTCCAGGCCACTTTTAGATCTTAGACCTGTTAGACCTTTTTATTTTTGCAGACTAAGGCTGAACTTTTCGCCAGAGCGCCTTGATGGATGGAAGATGATATTGCTGCACCCTCGTCTCGCCCGAGCGCCTTTTGCCCTTTTGACTATATATGTGACTCATGAGTCATGTAGTCATGATGTGGGCCTCATATTCTGCAATAAAAAGACTCAACAAAGCATAGAGATATGACCAGATCTTAAGATTGGTTTATGGATGGTTAGACTGCTTGGTACATACACTCACAAATTATGGTTTTTAGTGATTGTTTAGTCACTTATATAGAGAAAGTCAGTCCTTTAAAATTAGTAATGGTGATATTCTAAATCGCATACAAAGTATGAAGACTCTAGAAGAACAATTGTAAATTTGATTTGCATAAATGTGTTTTGATCTCTCAGTAAAATATTATCTGTTGTTTTTGAAACATCCATTGTTATTTCATTGGATTTTTTGTGTTATTATAGTGCATACCATATTTAGGAATCGTGCATCCACCACCCATATTAACCTTTTGAATTCGCCCATTATACGTTTAAGTTCTTTTAGATGCATATCAGTTTTATTATATTCACCTACATTATGTCGACGGGTATTGCAGATGAACCTCCTATAACAATTCAATCGGGTCATACAAAATTCAAAATATTGATTCTTTGCAGTAGGTTGGGGTGAAGCTTTGTATTCAATATTAGCACCAACACTTTGTACAATTGTACTCTGACTAATCTCTGGTTAAAAGACTTGTTTTGGATTTTGATATTAAGTTGGTTTTTGTGGGAATTAACTCCACAATTATGAATTATACAGGAAGGAATATGGCTAATCTTGTAAAATCTTGCCTATGTTTAGTATGTTTGCTAAAATCTTATATGTATATTGTGCTCCATTTCTAGGTTTGGCTACTTTGGGTAGACTTTGAACTCAATAATTCAGAGAATCACCAGGAAAGATGGCAGCTTTGGTAGCAAAACGTTTTCTTTTTCTTGTTGGAGATACACTCTCCATAAAGAAACTCCCAAATATTTTAAAAGCTGCTTCATTTCGCAAAAGTGCATACGTATTGAACCGATTTGGTAGTACAAATGGCCCGTTAACCCTAGAAAGCCTCGGATTCAAGAATGTGGATGCACCTCAACCAACAACAAAGTTTGATAAAGCTAAGGTTAGACAAGTAGTCTCCACCCTTCAAGTTATCCAAGAGCAAATCGAAGAAGTCAAAAGCAAGAGAGTCAAAGTCAAACCAAAAGTCGCTGCTGTTGAAAATCCAATCGAAACTGAATCAGCCCCGTTTTCTGCAAAATCATTTTCTGAACTTGGCCTCCCGCCATTGTTGATCGAGGCACTAGAGAGAGAAGGTTTCAATGTTCCAACCGATGTCCAGTCAGAAGCCATCCCGACAATACGTAACAATCAGGATGTCGTGATTCAATCATACACGGGGTCTGGAAAAACATTGGCGTATGTTCTTCCAATACTTGCGGAAGTGGGCCCATTCAAGGTCTCACCCATTTACAACAAAGAATCTGGAAAGAAAACCGATGTAGAAGCTGTGATCATTGCACCTTCACGAGAGCTTGGAATGCAGATCGTGAGGGAGTTTGAGAAGTTACTTGGGCCCGAAAATAAAAAACTCGTTCAACAACTTGTCGGGGGTGTAAACAAGTCAAGACAAGAAGAAGCATTAAGAAAAAATAAACCCGTTATTGTTGTGGGAACACCCGGGCGAATTGCTGAAATTAGTGCTGCTAGGAAGCTTCACACACACGGCTGTCGGTACCTAGTGTTGGATGAAATTGATCAGCTTTTATCTTCTACTTTCCGAGAAGATATGCATCGAATAGTTGAACATGTGGGGAAGAAGCCAAATTCAGGCCAGAACTCAGAAACTGTGATCAAGAAACGGGCCGAGAGGCAAATAATCATGGTGTCTGCAACTGTTCCATTTGCAGTAATAAGAGCAGCTATGAGTTGGGGTCGTGATCCGATGCTCGTGCAAGCCAAAAAAGTGAGCCCACTTGAATCAGTCTCACACCCACCTGGACCCATGTCACCAGGACCCAACCCAGGCTATGATATGCAGCAGAGTAATATGGGTTCTGCAAGTCTACCATCATTTTTAAAACACTACTATTGTGTTTCAAGACAGCAACATAAAGTCGACACCTTGAGAAGATGTGTGCATGCTCTTGATGCAAAAACCGTTATTGTATTCATGAACCTCACCCAGCAGCTAAAAAACACTGTTTTTAAGCTACAAGCTCGCGGGTTGGTCGCAGAAGAACTACATGGTGGTCTTGGCAAGCTTGCAAGATCAACAATCTTGAAGAAATTCAAGAATGGTGAAATAAGGATACTTGTGACAAACGAGCTATCGGCTAGAGGTTTGGATGTACCCAACTGTGATCTTGTGGTTAATGTGGACTTGCCTACTGACTCGGTTCACTATGCGCACCGGGCTGGAAGAGCGGGTCGGCTTGGGCGAAAGGGTTCGGTGGTGACCATTTGCGAGGAGTCGGAAGTGTTTGTGGTCAAGAAGCTTCAAAGGCAACTTGGAGTTGGGATTGAGTCTTGTAAGTTTGTGGAGGGTAAAATTGCTATCCAGGAAGAAAAGTAGAGTTGCTTTTGCTTTAGACTTGTTTATTAGCCTTTTAATCTTGAAAACCCTCTATTAATAATACAGTTTTGTTTAGCTATTTCGAATAGATTTGACTAGTTATATATAAGTTTATATAAACTATATGCCAAGTGAAATTTTTAGTTATCATCAATGGAAAACCTTGAAGGTTCTCACAATCCGAACTCGGGATCCTATAACTTAAACGAGCTATGTAAAGGGGCGGAAAATACACGCAAATAAAACAATCGGTGGAAAAGTTGTTTTAGTTTCTTTTTAGAATTTGATCGAATTTGAAAAATGAAATGACTTAAATGTGTAAATAATTATTGAGAGGTTTTTATATGAAAAACAAAAAGTATGTTGGTTTTTTATGTGCATAAGTGTTGAGGGACTTTTATGATACAAAACAGGACTTTCGTGAGAAAAAACTGAAAATATGTTTTTTTTATAATATTTACCCTTAATTTTACTACGTGTTTTTTTTCCAACGTTTCATTCCCATCATCATCATGCAAAACTCTAAGAATAACACTTCAAAGTTAATTTCTTAAAGCTTGATGTAAATGATTTTGGTGGGGATTTTCAAGTGATCTTCCGTTAAAAAAAAATAAAAAAATAAGTAACAAAATATAGATAAAAAAAATATAAAAAAGCTTGAGTGAAAAAACAAACCCGGTGCCTCATACTCTAGCGTGCGGTTTAGCCACTCCCATAACACTCCAACGTGTTCAACAATCAAGATGCACTCACTATATTCTTAAAAACCATATTAAAGATCATTTAAGCTTTTTTTTTTTTTTTTTTTCTTTTCTTTTTTCTTTTTTCTCTTTGTCTTATAGCATAAGGTCTATTTTTCTTTTTTACCTTTTGCACCTTAAGTCTGGCTAGATGTCATTTTATACATTATACTTATATATTGTTTTTTTTACATTCATAAATTTACATATATGTCGTTATGACGTGCTTACTTTTTACTAATGTTTTGATGCAAATTTTATTCAAAGCACAGTTATGCATCATATTATACAAGTAATCAAAACACAAACATAAAAGCTCGATCAAAGTTATTTTAGATTTTATTTTTTTAGGTTTACTTTCATGTTGCTCTTATAACTTTTAAAATATGATAGTTTAAAAAAATCCAAAATTTATGTGTGCTAGACTTTATCAATGTTAATATCTTTAATCGTGAAGTTTTTCCTAATGTGACGCACTTATTTTTATTAACGTTCGGACATAAATTCTTTTACCACTTTCATTTTTTTCTATATAAACAACGAGCCCACCACAACGCACACATTCGTGAAAAAAAATTTTTAAATAAAGTTTTG
The DNA here is from genome assembly GCA_025506415.1 of Flaveria robusta. Classification (NCBI taxonomy): domain Eukaryota; kingdom Viridiplantae; phylum Streptophyta; class Magnoliopsida; order Asterales; family Asteraceae; genus Flaveria; species Flaveria robusta. The sequence continues at coordinate 6,580,906 of CM046464.1, read as the reverse complement.
AATGTTATCAACGACATAATTGTTTCAATTTTCTTATATAAAGTTACGTATATTATTAGCTCTCTCAACACACAGATTCACGACAATAATTTGTCCTTTTTTTCATGGTTTTACACCACGCGGGAACGTGGGGTTAACACTAGTTATATCTAACCTAAAACTAAATCGAATAGAACAAAAAATTAAATATAACAAAAGCAGTGCATCATCGGGTTGTACACTGCGCATCATTGGTTGTACAATGTTAATATGGTTCGATCTTTGTACAATGTTAATATGGTTCGATCTTTGTAATTCGTTTTTAACTACTTCATCGTTCATAGCCAGTCGGATAATTAGGCGCCAAATCAAGATTTTCTAGTCCACTCAATTTCATACTCACAATCTTCTTCCCCCTTTCATATGCTAACAATCGAATCCTCCACACACACACACACACATACAAAATGCATCTTCAAGCACACTCTTTCAGCTGTTCTACTTCTCATCTCACCAAACATCACCTCCACAATGCCGCTTCTTTCAAAACCCTAGCTTCTGCTAACAAACCCCTTTACGGTATGCTATCAAATTCTTCAATTTTCCCCCAATTTTGATCTTTTTTTTGTGTAATTCATCTGTTGAATCATCGTAGCCACCGGACTTATTCTCCGGCGAACTGGGTCGCGACGGTTTGGTTCGGGATTGAAGCAATTGAATCGCCGAGGTAATATGTCGAATTCTGAAATACCCATGATTATTATTTGTTATTAAGATTGTTTGCTTATTAATTACGCTGATTGTGTAATTTGAAAGAAAATTTTCATCTTAAGATCAACTTGTGTTAAATGCCAAGTAGATAGTATACAAGTATTAGAAGTTCGGTCTGAAGTCTGAACCAATTTAGCAGTCAATTAGTTAACTAATTGTGCTTAAAGGCTCACATGGTATGAGAATGATAGTCGTAAATTGATTGGATATGATCCTTCTTCTTCTCTGCATATTGTCTCTTTTTAAATTACACATAACAGTGGTATCAGAGCTCATAGTTCTTCATCAGAATAGCTTGATTACTACGGCAAATCACAATCAACAACAGCACATAGCGAACGAAGACAGAGTTGGGGTATAGGGAAGACGCTCAAAGAACATGAGAAGGCCTTACTGAACTTAGAAACGGCAGTGAATCATTTGGAAAGGTCATATGCGGAAATTTGAGCACAAAATACGATCATATGTGGAAGAGGTGGCTTAAAGTCTAAATTTTTTGAGCAGCAATCATAATTTGAATAAAATAATTCGACACAACAAACCATTTGACGCATGGTTTATAAAGGGAAATAGCAGATTCTGCATATTGGAGTTTCCAAAGTTCAACAGCGGGGATGTGGATGGATGGTTGTATAAGGTGGAGCATTTTTTCCTTGATCGATGAAACATCTGAATATCTTAGACTGCTTTACGCAACAATTCACCTAGCAGGCATGGGTTTGTAATGGCACCAATCCTCTATGAAGACTAGGGTTGCGTTGATCACAGAACTTTCTTGGAGTTACTGTTTGATTTATCACTAGCAAGTTTGCTGACTCCATGCTGGAAGATGCAATGGAGGAGATAACCACACTATCCCAAACAGGTACACTCATAGATTACTGCCAATCTTTTGATCCCTCTCTGAACAAAGTCACAATTTGCGAAGAGTATGCAGTGACCATCTTTCTAAGAGGCTTGAAATCAGAGATCAGGGGGTGTCACAATAGGATAATACAAGAGGCACAAATAGGGACTGTAATTATAATATGCACAAATAAGGCTGCATTTACAGGAAATAATGGTTTGATTGCAATTCAGGATCTTCATTTGAGTATTAGCAGGGAATAATGGTGAAAACTTCATTCTGGTTCTGCCCTTTTTTCGTTCTTGAGGTTAAGAACTCTTAATGGGGAAAGTATTGTTACATGTCAAGTAGAACATAGACAAGTCTTAGGAGTTGAGGATTTATTTTGTAAAACGCTCACTTGGTATGAGAACAATAGCGATGAATCCTCAACCTGGTTAGTTCCAATGGTACTAAAATGCTCACTTGTTATGAGAACAATAGCGATGAATTGATTAGATTTGTTCCTATTTCTTCTTGGCATATTCTCTATTTCTAAACAACACATAACAACTTGTTTGATTGAAGAATCAAGCTGTATCTTCTCTATGTGTGTTATAAGTATTTCATAATCCATGTAAGTTGCTATGTTATTCATTATTCAAAATTGCTCTTTGTTGAAAATCTAGGTGCCATAAACTTGTCTTCAGAGGGGCAAAACCCTAGTACGAGTACAGAGACAATGAGGTTTTTCATTTATCTGCTAATATTGTATGTGTTATAAAATGTTGGATGTTTTTTTATCTATGTATTTGGTTCTTATATTTCCCAGAAATGTGGTAGAACACATATGTTTGCTTAAAGCAAAGGTGGATTTATCTGATGAGGATGAAAAGGACATGCTCGATTTTCTGTACACCTGCCAATATCAAATGCGTGGCATTCTTGCAATCTCATTAGGTAAACTTTATTATGGTTGATTTTGATTCTATAATTTGGTATAAAAAATCATTTCATGCTTGTTATCCATCTTAAATTTTGTATTTTCTGTAACCATTAGAATCCGTCACTAGAAAATTCATGGGTAGCTTGAGCTGGGCAGGGGGCCTTTAAGGGGTTAAAAACGGAAACCGGTGGAAGTTGGATTGAGATTTCTGCTAGAGGGAATCAGGTGTTATGTTTTATTCATGAGATATCCTTACTTTTCTTTTTCTTTATTGTGCAGGGCGTGTATCGAATCAAAATCTTGAAGGTTATACACATGCAGTCTTCATGCGTTTTCAAAAAAAGGATGACCTTGCAAAGTTCTATGAGAGCCCGTTTTACTTGGGAGTATTAAAGGACCATGTAACACCTTACTGTCATGTACGCCCTAGCATGTAAACACCAATACTCTCAATATCTTTGTTTTTTTGTATATATTTTTATTATTCATTTGATATTCGAGTTTAACTTAAAATAAACTATATTATGTATTTATATTCACAGGAATTCACTTATTTTGATTATGAATCTGAAGTAGAAGATGATATTCTTCCTATCTTTAGGAAAGGAGAGGTTAGAACCCTTCCAAACACTTTGCTTATCTTTTCAAATGCAAAATTGGTTTTTTTTTTTTTTTTGAAGCTGAAATTAATGGAAAATTCTTATCTGGTTTGAATCTGAAACTTAGTTAGACCTTAATCACCAAAGAACACTCTGGTGGCAGGAGTTTAACTTTGGTGTGGAATATATACTTCTTATTGCATTTAAAGAGAGCTCGTTGGGTGAGGTAGCAGATGACGCGCTAAAATCTTTTGCAAAATTTCTGATGGGATTTCCTTCATTAATTGTACAGGCTACAAAAGGTATCGTCACTATATTATTGATAAGTATACATGATCAGGCATTAAGGACTCATTTAGTTTCTTTTTACTTTTAGGGTCAATTTTCAATCCAAGCAGCAAAGACTACACTCATGCTGTAGCAATACGATTCCGATCATGTGAGTTCTTTCACAGCTCTTTGATCTGCAACCCTTTTCCTTTTGGGTTTTCTTACAGCTGACTATTTTGGTCTTTTTACAGCCGATGCGTATGACATTTTTATGGGCAGTTCAGAATACAAAGATGTAATATTTGAACTCCATTCTTTCGCTAGTATATTTGCACGCTCAAGTATAGTCAAAACGCTAATATTTAGAATATAGTTTGTGAAATACTTAAATACTTTCTGAGGCTGATACCATGAACATAAAGTTTACTAATGTCATTTGATTATTTTATAATATGAGCAGATTTGGAGATCTAAGTTTCACCCCATCACTGAGAAGAAACTATCCATTAGCTTTTCTGTAGATCCAGTTGGAAAGGAGTTGATGTAGCAGCAAGCTTCACTGATTTTAGGTTTGTTCTCTGTTCCTTTTTTAACCAGGGGTGTAAATGAGCTGAGCTTGAGCTATCGTAAGTTTGAACTTGGCTCGTATAGAGCTCTATTTCTAAAGCTCGAGCTTGGCTTCTTTATTATCTATTAATTATTTAATTGTTTTTATTAATATATATTTATAGTTATTTATAGTTTAATTATATATATTTATAATTATAATTATAATTTATATATATAGAACATAATATATGTTTTTTAATCTTTTTTTCATAATTTTATATACAGAAGACAACTATTGTGTGTGTGTATACATATTTGAATATTAAATTAAAACTATTTAAACAAAGGTTTGTTTAAGCTTGCTAGCCTCGTCAAGCTTGATATGTAAAGTTCGGGGTTGAACCTCTTTACTAATAAGCCCCAATATAGGCTTGAACTTGAGCTCGAGTGTGTGAAAGCTTGGCTCGATTTAAGCTTTTAGCTAGTTGATCTCGAGTAGCTCACGAGCTGCTTGCTCGTTTAAATACTAGTTAGGTGCAAAATTCTTCAAGTATTACCCCCCAAAAGTCAACTTTTGATTTGGACAATTCTCTAGTATTAAATTATGTTTATGTTTATATTAAAAGTAAAACAGATAAAAACATTTTACTTATATTTCAATCACATACCCAAAGAAAAAGTGTTTTTAATCACATATTTACTCTCTTAATCATATCAGTTTAATCATTTCCATACAACCTCTATAAGATTATTTAGTATAACTGTTCTTCTGCTCATTCTCTTCTCTTGAATTAACAACTTATATTATTGAATATATTTGAAAATTAGCAAAAATATTATAACTGGTTTCAGGGTTACATAACAAGCCATTCTTGCTCATGGATGTTCTGCTTTTTGAGGGAAAAACCTGCAGCTGATTTACTATTTTCTGCAGATGATTTGTTTTGTAATAATAATTATATCTGCCAAATTGTATTAAATTATTGCTCCCTCAAAAGAGAGTTCATTTTATCACAAATTTTTGTCACAAGAGAAGTCATATTCCCAGGATTTATTAACCTCGACCCACAAGATATGTTGAACCTGGAACTGTTAGTTAAATTGGATTGGGCTGATATAAGAAACCCAGCATTAGAAAACTTGTCTAAAACTTGAGTCATGACAGTTCAAGAAATACCTGTAAATATAATCTTATATATTTAAAATAAAACGAAATGAACAGTAAATTGTTTGATTGTACGCTATCTGTTCCTAGATCTAACGATTGTGGTTTTTAATGTGTTAGATTAAGGATGGGCATGGTGCTCTCATCCCATGCATGCTAATCGATTCAAAACATCCGTATGTCATAATCTTTAGAGTAAAATGCCATTTTCGTTCATAACGTTTAGTTGAATTTGCCGTTTTAATGCAAAAACTTTTTTTTTGCCATTTCAGTCACTGTATTTTACTAAATATTGTCATTTTCATCAACTTCACTAACACCGTTAAAACTCTGTTAAAACTCCGTTAAATGTGAGGGTCTTTAGTCTTTTTCAACATCCTAATTATCCAATTAAAACAAACTAATCAATTAATATTCAATTAAAACTAAAAAACACGTGAAGCGACTCGTGAGACAGGTCGCTTCGATTAATTCTAACACATGTTGTTCGATTAATTTCTTCTGTGAGATTTCATTTAATCTTCACGTTTTGTTTGAATGTGTACTGTTGTTCGATTGAGCTCTACTGTTGTCACGTTTTGTTCTATTGAGTTTTGAATTGTCACGTTCAAAGACATCAATTAAAGACCTCAATCAGATAAAGTATGTGAACAACAAACATCAATCCCACAACAGACCTCAATCAAATAACGGTACACGTTCGAACAAAACGTGAAGATTAATTGAAATCTTACGGCACCCTCAATCGAACAACATGGGTTAGAGTTAATTGAAACTTTTAAATCGAATCGTCTGGTCTCACTAATCGTTTAATGTGTTTTTTAGTTTTAATTGAATATTAGTTGATTAATTTGTTTTAATTAGATAATTAGGGTGTTGAAAAAGACTAAAATACCCTCACATTTAACGGAATTTTAACAGAGTTTTAACGGTGTTAGTGAAGTGGATGAAAATGACAACATTTAGTAAACTACAGTGACTGAAATGGCAAAAAAAAAAAGTTTTTAGATTGAAATGGTAAATTCAACAAAACGTCAGGGACGAAAATAGCATTTTACTCTAATCTTTATGTCACTAATGGCTTTAAACTTTAGTGGACAAAAAATCATTGCGATTAATTGTTGCTTTAATTTACAAAAGAACTCATGTTACTCTCATAATAACATCCTAATGTCATCATGAAAACCATATGTATGTACACATGCATGATCCATATGATTTTCTCATGCATACGTATATGTGACCCATTGATATTGAATAGTGGCCATGTGTATTTTATAGTTTGGATAACACATTAATTCAACATTAAACTAAAATCATGAGTATGTGAATTGAACAACATGACAGGTGTCTATCTCTGATTGGATCACCTCTTAAGAAACTTTTTCTTATTGGTTATCTAAAAGAGTGAAAGATGATCGGTTGGTGGCTTCACATGTAGTTTTCATGAAGGAAACAAATGATAGACGACTCTACATGTATTTATGTCTTAAGTTTTGGATTTTACATTTTACATTTTTTTCATTTTTTTATATTAGGTATTAGCTAGTTTTGGTAATTAAATATTTTATAATTCTAGATTTATATTCAGTTTTTATTAAAATCAAGTTGTGAATAGTAATATCAGGATATCAAAAGACAAATGTACAAGTCAAGGTTAAATTAAGGTTTTCTTATTTTTTTACTTTAAAATATGATTTTTCTTGTAAAATTCCGTATATGTTGTCACTTTTACGATGTAGTACGTGTTAGGGCTTTATGGTGGTGGCACAGAGGTTGCGACATGTTTTTATACCTTTCATGATGTCTTAGAGTTTTGTGTTGAAATGATAGCCGTTTGCGTTATGTTTTGTTATCCGTGTTTTGATATTGGAAATATGACAGATTTCTCGTGTAATAATTGTGGCTCAAAACCTAGTTAAAAAATAAATGCCACAATAGGAAAAATATTGTAAACTATTTCTTTTGTTTTAAATAAATAATAGATTTTTGTGAATAAATAAATAGTTACCTTAGAATTTAAATAATTGAGATAATCGATTAAGAGGTAATAATATACATGACGTTGGCGTTCTACACTGCTTGACTGCTCGATCTAAAATTATTCCTTTGTAGACCCATATCGTTTCCAAAGAAGAACACGCACATTATTTTATTAAAATTATTACATGATGGTAAATGTAACACGCAAAAACTTATTGAGTAGTTAAACACATCTAAAACGTTAATTGCATATATGGTTCCCAATTTTTTCTTTTCTGAAAACAAGTTTTGCCGATAATAATTAAATTGCATCAAATAAAATCTCACTTATGTACTTTAATCAAATTCCAGAAGATTATAATCTGATATGTTTATCGACTATACATTTCACAGATTTCAAAAGATTACTCATTAGTGTTTGAGCCGAGACTTGAACTATAAACAACCACCAACATGATTTTTGTTTAACATATACAAACAAACCATAAACTAAAAGTACTTATGTTTACTAGCAGTGACGGATCCAGGAATTTATTTCTATGGAGTCACTGTTTTTAAAATACTTCAATTTCATAAAAACGAACATAAAATTTCCTAGTCAGTTTGGGTCGGGTCGGGTTGATCGCATAATAAAACTACAATACAAAATTATAGTTGCAAAACTCACTAGACGCTGCTAGGTCAGTCGGCTGGGGAGTTGCGAGTACTCAGCATAGAAGGGGAGTACTCGAACCTTATTTTTGTTTTCTCGCAGTTAGTAGTCATTCAGTTCACCAACACTTCCAATCCTGTAAAGATTGTGTAACTTGTACCTAAAAAATAATAAAGGTTTTGTCTAGAAAGTTAAGGTTTTTACAATTACATCTTTTAACAAGTTGTAAACTTAAACCTTTAGAACACCATTCTTTATTGTATATCCTTGTTATACTTGTGTATCTCCATCTTTTGTTCTACCAACGTATTATTCCCCGGTGTAGTTATATGATCTATGATCTATAAGTCGTTAACTCACTGGTGATTCGGTATTTTATCATGTAACTTTTATGATTGTCATTTGCACCAAAAGTATTGGATACTCATTATAGTTCAAAAACTTGCATGAACTCATCAAACGATCAAAAACAAAAATAATCCTAAACGGGTCCTAGTATATCGATGTATGTCGGCAGAATTTACAACGATGCTAGCTTCTATGACTCGGGTCGGGTCGGGTCGGGTCGGGTCGGGTCGGGTCAAGGGGAGAGCATGAGCTCAGCCCAAGCTAATGACGACGCCTTCATCTCTGAAGAAGAAGATGTGTCGATTTTGCTTTCCAAGATGGCGCACAAGTCTTTCATCGACGTGTGATCTCTGGGCCGTAAATGAATGCACATAGAAACCACTTCACATATCACTTTCAAATCTTCATGCTTGAAATATTTCAGTGCAGGATCTAAAACTGAACCCATCTCATCTTGCTTTCCAATATAATATTTTGCCTGTTTCAATTCAACACCTTATATTTAACATTTGCGGTTTTTCAATGGACATAATATCAGTTGACATGAAACACGACATGAACCTAACATGAAATTCACATGTTTGGATTTTAGCCTTAACGGGCTCAGCTCAGTTCCTAGTAGAGCCCACAACACATGTTTAGTTACATAGGTTTGTGTTCGGGTTGACCCGTTTGTTTTTTAAAATAAAAAAAAAAACATGTTTTACGTTATAACTAAAATTAATGGAATATTTTACGCCAAAATTTAGAAGAAAAATGAGCATAATGTTTCGTAGTTTAAACATAACTATATTATGCTGATTTGTATTTTTGGTTGTAAAATTCTAATTTTAAAGTATTAAATTAAAAAAGAATATAAAAAAATAAACTTTTTAGTAAATGCGTCATATAAGTATCAACCTGTCAGGTTCATGTGTCTGATACGATTTTTGGGTTCCGTGTCAAGATTCCGTGTATGTGTCATGTTCTACTTGAAAACAAGTCATTTAACAGCCCTAGGACACAATGTTAGAAAACAAGAAAGAGTTTCTTACCCATTCTACAAGGCAACCTTTGTCCTTGCAGAAAGAAGGCCGCCCGCTAATGATTTCCAAAAGCAGAACTCCAAATGAGTAAATGTTACCCTGAATATCCAGATGGCGGTCTTCAAAAGAACTTGGAAGAACGCAAATAGCACCTTCGTGGCTGATGGAACGCGAGTTATTTTCTGATCTTGAGATAATAGTTTTCCAGCTTTCAAAATCAACGAGCTTCAAGAAAGCCGAAAGATATGAAATAGCATCTTAAGTACGCCGATAAACTATAGTCATTGTATCCAAATTCACTAAATTGTGGTACTAAAGTATACCTTCGGTGAAAAATCTTCGGTTAGATATACTGCACTAGAGTTTAACTCAGAAATAGTAAATGGTGGCTCGATTTCGGTGTGAAGATACCTCAAACCTTTAGCTATGCCTATGATAATCTTCATTCTCCTTGACCAACTTAGGTTGCACCCTTCTTCGTCTGCATAAAACGAAAGCAGCACGTCATAAAACACATATATAGCTCATAAGTGGTTTTATTCAATAAAATAGATTATTATTATTAAAAGAATGAAAGGTAAATAATTTTAGCGATAGGTGTATTGAGTCAACTCGACCCATACTAAAGATATCTGTTTTGACCCGTTACCCAACCCATCAATGTTGCCATCTCAAGCTAACGTACAAGGAATAAAGAATAGTAGAATACAATAGACTTACAGTGGAGATGCTCATACAATGTTCCATTTGATGCATATTCAAAAACTAACATTCTCGTAAATGGTCTACTATCCATACAATATCCAAGCAATTTCCCTGTGTTTTCATGATCTAGCCTCGCCAAATCGGTGACCTGAAAAACACGAGAATTTAAGCAGAATAACAATAAAGTCGGGTTCATAAGTCTCTATTATTTCTTTAACATTTACCTCTTTTTGATAATAGAGCTCAAGATAGCCGGTCCAATGCTCTTCTTTGATGCAAAGAGATATGACAGCAATTTCACGTCCGCCTTTCATAATTCCTTTGTAAACTAGACTATCCGCTGAAGACCCGATAATGTTGCTAAAATCCTCACAAGCAACCTCAAGTTCTTGTCGACTATATTTTGTCACACCATTTAACATGTTAGCATCAATAAAAACCGCCGTATGATTTTTATAACTTTTGGATTTATTCCACATATTCAAAACAGAAGGTTTGCTTTTGCATCTCAAAAAGACCGCGAAAATGGCAACGAGAACAAGTGACCCAACTATCACACTCGTCACAACCTCCACGGCTAAAACCCACACTGGTTTAGAATGATGGGCCGGTTTATCGGCTTTCACTTCAGTGGGTCGAACTCTTGTCTCTCGGGCTTTATTTGCCGGTGGAACAACACCTGCATTGAGAAAACCAAAAAGATTGATTTTGCTTAAATGTACTAGAACCACATTCCATGAGATTAACGACATAAACGCTATAAAATATGGAACCGTACCACATTGTTCAGGTGCACGCTGTTTAATATCTTTGTAGGGTAGGCAGTTTCCACGAAAGATGGTCCTGCAAAGATTCATTCACATGTAATACAACAGTTATAAATCCTTGTATAAAAAGATTTAGAAAGTTATATGCTTTATAAATATACTCTAGACAACTTTCGACCATGTGTCTCTCTTCTTTTTGGTAAATGTTATGATTTAAGCCACTTTACTCATTGGCATCAAACACAACCCAAATCGACTCATTAATAAGTAAACTGGTCACTGAAGAAAGGATATATACCTTGGAAGATATTCCAAGCACTTTGGTATGCGTCCAACGAGGAAATTATATGAAAAATCTGCAGATTTCAAGGGTGGTAAACGGCAAAACCCTTTTTTACCCTCACTCGAGTCATTAGCATACGCACCAGGAATGGTCCCACGCAGTTTATTTCTGTCTAACAGAAGATCTTGAAGCTTTTGAAGATTGCTGAGTCTGAAAGACAATTTGCCCTCGAGTCCATTTGATTCTAGGTTTCTGTACCAATATAAATTAGTTATCAAACAGCACAAAGTTCATTGCTTGAAATAAATCAAACAACAGTATGACTTACAATGTAACGATGTTGACCAAATTCCCGATTTCAGAAGGAATTGGCCCGGTTAGCTCATTGTTCCCCAAATCTAAGACCTTGAGGTACTTTAGTGAGCCAATTGAGATAGGTATTGAACCAATGAGTTTGTTTCCACGTAAAATCCTACGAGAATTACAAATTATTGATCACTTTTAGTGTCTTTATGATATTTTTGAAAGTTTATGAGATGTTGACAGAAAGCATACAGTTCTTGTAAGGAAGAGAGCTGAAAAAGCTCTTCAGCAATGAATCCCCTGATCGAAGAGCCAGAAATGTTACTGTAGAAAGAAATTTTAGAACCTTAATTAGCTTCATCACAAATACATATATGGGACCGTTCAATAAGAACCAAATTTTAAGTAGAGGACTTCGAGAACTCCATAAAAACTTTTGCATATTTCTCTGACCGTGATATATAATGTGATTATATAGCCTCAAAACCACCTCTCTTCCTCTCATGCACTACATCAGTATATCTGACAATTTGAATCAACGTACAAGTGCTTATGTGGTTCTCATAGTTACATGCTAAAAACTGATTCTAGATTGTATGCAATTATCTATATCATTCCTTCTTACCATTAAATAATTAGGAGCCAAAAGAAACAGTTTTTCGATCATTTGGTCACATTTCTATGGATGATTGAGGTATGCAACAACGAGGTCTCTTTCCCTTCATTAATCATGCTCTTCCCCTCACCCATCCCATGACAAAGTTATCGGACCACTCTATGATGGTCCCTATATATTAAAACTGTTTCATAATTACTTATTGATCATCAGTTAAACCCATATATTGCAGTCTACTAAACATGATTATAGCAATGATGGTACTAAGAAACTAAAAGTTCAAATCACAAATAGCAATCAAGAATATGAAAATTGAATGTTTAATATTACATAAAAGAAAAAAGTTCTCTTACAGTGTTGTAACTAGATTTGCAGAACATGTGACACCACGCCAATTACAAGGATCTGAATCAAAGCTATCCCAATTGGATAAAACCAAAAGCGGATCCTCAAAAATAGCTTCTTTGAACGAACTTAAGGCATGAACTGCAAAATTCAAGAATTGGGTCATATGAACAGACTGTTTCTTGCCAACAATCAACATCTTCCTTTAAAGCATTCATAAATTAAAGCTGCATACCTTCAACTGATTGAACAGCCTCATAAGCAGGTAGAACAAACCCTAAAGCAACACATAGGAGTTGAAATGGTATCAATTGCTTCATTTCCCCTGCAATTTTCCCCTCTTTTAAACACTAAAAACTCATCTCCATGAAATTACGGAAACCCCATGACAGATATTAGAGAACAAAGATATACGAATCAAGAAATTGAGGGAAACCCTCAAATGGATAATCTTTTCACACAGATGAATCAAGAACACAAGGCCACCAACGAATCTTTAAACGACAACCCAAGAACCCAAATGGTTGAAACCATCAAACTCTGTAATTGAACAGTTGAAATCAACAAAGAGTTATTGAAAACTTGGATTTGAAGAGGGGTATTGTAGCAGAACAGCAGAAGGGGTTCAAGATTCTTGATTTGGATGATGGAATTAGAGACGAATATGCAGGGGGAATGTTTGGATGGTGTTCTTGATTGATTGATGGAGGATTATTGAAGTGATTGTTGTTTGCTGTTAAAATTTGGCCCAAAAAGCAAGGGGATAGTGGGAGGTGTGGAGTGAGTGAAGTGGGGTTGGGGGCTAATCACTTGCTAATCATTGTAGAACATGGATCCAGTGGGGTTGTCACCGGGTATAACATGGTTAAGTGGTTACGTTGAGGGTGTACCGGTCTACTTCGTGTTTAACTTAGCTTATGTTTTGCTTATGATCACGGGGGATTATGATATGTGTATTTTTATTTTACATTTTGGGTAATCGACAATTTCTCATGATTTGAAGTCATGATACCAAGATTAGAAAACAGTAACATTATCAGTTGTTTTAAATTTTGTCCTCTAGTGGTTACTTTTATTTTTATACTAAAAGATGAAGAGCTAAACTCAATTTTGCTTGTTCAGCTTTGATAAAAATAATTATTTTTTTTAATATTAAAAATCAATTTATGTTTTAAAGTTTTTATTTACTGTTTCAATTTAAGTCCTAAAGTTTAATCAGTTGTTCTAACTTGATTTCAAAATAATAAAATTTATGTACTAAAATTGATGTTTTTAAATTTTCAAAGGAAAATAATTAATTTTGTCAAAACTTTAAGGAGAAAAATTAAAAGTCAACTCAAAAATGAATTTCTAGAATATATAGCTAATAATAACAAAAAATTAACAAATTTTGGAAAAAAAAACACTAAGTTTTATTTAAATGAGGTATCATAGTGTTTACAAGTAAAGGGTATGGGTCCATATAACAACCTATGAGCACATCCCAACCCGTACGAGAAAAGGACCACAATTTCTGTTAAAAATTCATGACGCGTTAAAAATAAAAAAAATCACGAAGGTTTCACATTCCTCATCAAATCATCAAGATTAAAACCTTAATTCGATTGTTATATATAGCGAGAGATGAGGTAATTAGTTTTATGTATTGACTAAGTACTTATACCTTCATTTCATCTTCTTCACTAGAGCTGGTCAATTTGAGTCGAAATTGTCTTTTAGATATTAAGTATATTTCCTGTAGAAGGCAAATATAGAATAAATGACAAATTGTAATATAATAATAATAAAGTGCGGTCATGATGATAAAATATTTTTTATGACCTAGAGTCGCCTTCCTTGTTGAAAATATAAAATCAGAAAATTAAAAAATAAAAAGTGTCAATCTAACCTAATATCATAGAAATTACGGGATATTAAAATATCATTCAAGTTTGATAGGCATTGAATGATGAGATCACACAAATATTCAAATATCATTTTCACTAATTAATTTTCAAATATAACTAGTAAAACCTCGCGTTTCGTGGCAGACTTTTGTGATCGGTAATGGAGCAAAATTTAAAGCTGACATCCGAAACATTATGTAAAAACAAAGTCGTTAAAGATTCAAGCCGAAATGTTAATAAAAATAAATATGTTGTAGTGGAAACCAAAACTTTAATAACAATAAGTAAAATACTTAGTAATTAATAACATCATAATCTAAAAGTTATAGGAAGAAAATAAAATATATTATAAAAAATCATATCATTGAATAAGCTTTAAGATCGAACTTGTACGTTCATGCTTGTATGACTTATACATTATATCGTACAACTATATTGTATATAAAGTTCACACCTTAATATAAATAAAACTAAGCATGTCACAACGGCATGTATGAAATTATATTAAACATAAATTTTTAAAAGTTATTAGAGGAAAACAAAAAAGTAACAAAAATAATTAGTAAGCCAATATACAATTAAATAAGAATATAAAATGTATATATAACTAAAAGTAAAATGCTATTTTCGTCCCTGTCGTTTCGTTGAATTTGCCATTTCAATCTAAAATTTTTTTTTTGCCATTTCAGTCACTATAGTTTACCAAATGTTGCTATTTTCATCCACTTCACTAACACCGTTAAAACTCTGTTAAATATGAGGGTATTTTAGTTTTTTTGAACACTCTATCTATCCAATTAAAATAAATTAATCAATTAATATTCAATTAAAACTACGAAACACATGAAACGACTAATGAGATCAGACGCTTCGATTTAAAAGCTTCAATTAACTCTAAGCAATGTTGTTCGATTGAGGTCTACCTTGTGATTTCAATTAATCTTCACGTTTGTTCGAACGTGTACCGTTATTTGATTGAAGTCTTTGATTGAGGTCTTTGAACGTGACAATAGTAGACCTCAATAAAACAAAATGTGACAACTGTAGATCTCAATTGAACAACAGTACACGCTCAAACAAAAAGTGAAGATTAATTGAAATCTCACAACAGAACTTAATCGAACAACATGTTAATTGAAGCGACCGATCTCACGAGTCGCTTCATGTGTTTTTTAGTTTTAATTAAATATTAATTGATTAATTTGTTTTAATTGGATAATTAGGGTGTTGAAAAAGACTAATATACCCTCATATTTAACGGAGTTTTAACAGAGTTTTAACGATGTTAGTGTAGTGGATGAAAATGGCAACATTTCATAAACTACAGTGACTGAAATGACAGAAAAAAAGTTTTTGGATTGAAATGGCAAATTTAGCAAAACGTCAGTGACTAAAATGACATTTTACTCTAACTAAAATTAAGAGGTGAAATAATAACTTTTTAGGGTCAGAATGTAACTTTAGTTTAATATATGAAAAAGGTTCTAAGTTTTGAGAAAATTACCGTTATTTTATTATTATGTGCATTACTCTTGTACATAAAGCTTTAATATTAACCTTTTTAGAGTTAGAAGTGTAACTTTAGATCAATAAATGAAAATAAATCTAAGATTTAAATAAATTATGTCATTATTATATGCATTACTCACTAATACATTTAGGGGTTGTGTGTTTGCCTCTTAACCATTCAGATGTCTGAATGTTTCAACACTTAATGGTTCAGAGTGTTGTTTCGTGAGCAGATTTCTGAATGCTTAATCACTTTTGCCTCTGAATGGTTAATCACTTTTACCTCTAAATAGTTAAATATTATACTGAGTCTGAATTGTTAAAAGTTTTTATCTGAATTGATCAAACATTTACCTCTGAATAGTCAAGCAATGTACTAGCTCTTAATGATTCAGACCATTTACTAATTTAGCACTTAATGGTTCAGAACTTTTAATGATTCAACAATTACCCATTAAAAAATTACCAAACAGCCCCTTAATGCTTTACTCTATGTCTTTTAAGTTATAGTATAATATAATGTCTTCATTACTTAATTTTAAATATTAGAAAAAAAATATATATCAATCATGTAAAATAAAAAAACAAAATAAATTCCCACAATAACATATTAACTAATAAACATAATCTATAAAGAATGCGAACAAACAAGACATTACAAGAATGACAGGAATATTATGTTTCAAATATTTAAAAAGACATAGTATTCTCAATCATATGCTTTAATTTATTGTATACATCCATAGCCGTACACGGTCTCTCTACATCGCTTTCAATGTTTTGTTTCTTTTTTTATAATATGTTACATACATCCAAACACTGAGATGATCTTTACTAGCGAACAATATCGGAGCTTAAACATTCTATTGGAGTCAAGAGCCGAATGTCACTAAACAAACAGACTTACAATATTTACGATGATACGGGAGAATGGTGATTAAATGGAAGAAGAATAACAACTCAGCCCGATGACCTTAAAAGCTTTGAATTCTGAATTCCAAATCAAAGCTTTCAACTATTTCTTTCCCAGCCATTTGCGAGATATTCATTTGACATTTTATTACGAAAAAGATTCTTGAATATTTTCATTGCTGAAAATCCATTCTCTAGTGTTGTAGTAGAAACCCAAAGAAACAAAATTGGTCATTATTAATAAAATTGGTCATTATTAATTTCTTTAATAATTTTCTTCAAGTTTAAAAACCTTAATCAAGTTTTAATTTTTGAAAAGAAACAAATAATGGTTTAAGTTAGTCTATGAATTGAATTTGATTATGGAATCACACAATCTAACTAAACATACCAAACAACGTGTGTGTTTGATTATAATTGTTAGTTCTATCACTCCAGCCCACACATTAAGATCCGCATGACGTGAGCTTGAAGTAGCGAGTTGACTCTAATCAACGAATTACGTTTGGTTATACTTTAGATGGAGCGGGGTCAGAATAGGGTGATGTCTAGTATCAATACAAACCATTTAACTTAAAGGATCATGTACAAAGGCAAAAGGCTTGTGCCAGCGCCATAACCCGATGCATGGTTGGTAGGGTCACGCAACTTGAAACCCAAGTCACCTCAACCACACCACACACCCAATAACCAGATCAACGGGCAGTAAGAGTGTAAGACCCCAACTCAGTAGCACGGTTAAACGATCCGTACTCCAATATGAAGGTACTTTAATAAAAATTACAAAAAATTTAGAAGCACACAAAACTTTATAATAATCAATGCATGCTTTCTAAATTTCCATCAAAAAATACTCAAAATTTTGGTGTTTAGCAAAAATATTATCAGGCTACTTTTGAGTTTATAATGTCACGAGTAACTACGGAAACCATTTTCAGCCATGATAGTAACACTATAGAAACTGATTAGAAATTATTAATAGACGAGTTTGCATGGTGGTCATATTAAAAGACCGAATCTATCTCATATGAAAGACCTTGATCTAAAAGTATTATGTTATGATTTGCATATAACACGTTTTCCCAATGATAATTTTTGTCATCGACACCAAAACATTATTATAAATGATAAAAGGCCCCTCCTCTAAGCGCACTGACTGTTGGATGTTATATTCGACGTATGTACATTTTCAACATAACATTTAAAATTACAGCCATGTAATTTGATTGGCCGCAATTGCCTTACACAGCCTATAACGATATAACTTGTTATGCTTTTCCCCTATTCTTGACTAAACAAGAAGATATTGATTTTGATAGTAAGGGAAATAATCTTACTTGAAGTGTATGAAATTATATTTATATCTAATTATTATAATTAAAGAAGGTTTTTGGCGGACACTTCACAAAATTTTAGATCGTCTAATTCTAATTTTTCCGTTTCTTCCTTCTCTTAAATAAAAATAATATTATTTTAATTCTTTTAAGATTAAAAATAGTTTTTTATAAATTAAAAAAGAGGTTTCTTTTATAAATGTAATTTCTAAAACAATTTCTTATAAGATAACTAGGATTGAACCCCCGCGCGTTGTCACGGGTGATCGCATGACAATAATTTAGTGTTTAATTGATCTAAATGTTTGATTTTACATCATGATTATTATGAAACAAGTTGACTTTGTTTATGTTTTGATTCATAGGTGTTTGAAGCTTAAAGTAGTATAATTGGATGTAAAAGAAGAAAAATACATAACTACAAGGATTGAAAATATAAATATCAAAAGTTACGCAAAAGACACAAAATTCAGGGTACCGGCGTATGATACGCCGGGTTTCGGCGTATGATACGCCGGGCGGCGTATGAGGCGGCGTATCAGTGGGCGTATTTGGAAAAAATTACAGAAATTTGAGCGTATGAGGCGGCTTATGATACTCCGGTTGGGCCTATGATAAGCCGGTGGTCTAATAGCATTCGGATTTTGTGGATTTTCAAGTTTATTCAAACCAAATCAACCCCAATTCGATCTTGAACTTCTTGGAGACGAAAATTGACGAACTTTAGGTGATTTTTGGTCTTCCAAGACTCCCGAAATCATCCATAACCATTCTCCAATTCAAGATCGAAGGCATAATGAAGAGGATGTGCGGCTAGTTTTTTCGTGATTATTTTTGGTAGAATCGATTATGTTAAGTAAGACTTTTTATGTGTTTTCATTAGGGTTTTGTTAAACAATGGATTTTGAATGTAATTCTACTTTTTGTTTATGTTAAGAGGTTTGTTTATAAATAAAATTGCTTGTTGAGATTATCAATTTTTCGATTTACTTGCATCGTGAACTCATTAAGATTGAGAACTAATTTCATATAGACGAATTAATAACATTGTGAATGAACGAGTGTTAAAAGATTGTTCCTTTGTTATTACTTTAATCAAAAGTTGAAATCTTGATAATTAAGTTTTGCAAACCCTAGTTAAACATATAAATTATTGATCTTGCATGATTGATGATCCGGAAGTGATTGTTTTTAATTATTTAACTAAATTAATTCTAAATTTTTTGCTTTTATGCACGTGTGTTCTTCATCCAAAGTTCCAATTTTTAAGTTCAAAGTTTGTGTCTTTTAGTTAATTGAGTCTTATTGATTAAACACTTTCCACATATTCTCCGTGGAGACGACCTTACTTACCCTTACACAATAAAGGTAGCTAAGATCGATATATTAAATTGCTTTTGATCGAGTCTCGACAACCAGATCAGCGGGGTCGACTTGTAATGGCATGAAAACTATATTAGCACAAAAGAATAAGAAATTATCAACACATTTGTGTGTAAAAATATCATAGCTGCTTTAACATAAGAATAAGAGTAATGTTTGATCAATGTGCTCTAAACTAAGAAAATTGCATATATTATAATATATATTATTTATGGATGTCGGTATCTACAAGAAGATTAGAGAGTTTCAAATTGTGACCACCAAAGTTACTTAATTTGCTTAAATGTACTAGCCCACACTCCTTCCAAAATAAGGGTCCAAAGAATAAATACAACAAGCTGATGTTTAATTTTGATTGTCATTTTAAGTAAATAGCTTTTAAAAAATTAACAATTTTCCTTTTAGTTTAACTCAACAATCATTTAAAAATTACAATGTTTAACAAACTGGGTTTGAAATGCTAATTTTGGATTGTCTTTTGGTTATTCTTTTTTTTTTTTTTTAGATTATCGTTATGATCTGTACGTTTGTTATTTAAAAAGGATTGCAACCCCGTTGAGAAACAATTTTTAGCAGTTTTGTTTTTTTCTAATTGTTTCCACCGACATCGATTTACTCTTATGTTTAAATGTTTAATATAGTTATAACATTTTGATACAGAAAACATGTTAATGATTTCTTACTCTTTTGTGCTAATATGGTTAGCATTTTTGTTATTTTCCTAATTGTTTCCGCCGCCATCGATTTACTCTTATGTTTAAGTGTTTAACGTAGTTATTGCAATTTGATACTGGAAAATATGTTGATTATTTCTTACTATTTTGTGCTAATATGGTTTCCACGACGTTACAAAATGACCCCTCGGCAACGCGCGGAGTTTCAATCCTAGTTTCATTTAAACTAATATAAAATATTTTTGCATCAAGTTCTCACTTCAGATCCATATGATTTTAACCCACAAATTGGAAACTCAAACTCAAATCTAAATTATTTTTACGTCAGGACTTCATGTAGAAACATTATAGTGAACCTGCAAGTTCAAGAGTATAATCATGCTCACATTCTTATTCTACAAATTGAATAACAAATTCTTATTCTCACATTATGATGAGAAGCTTGATCAAATTGAACCAACTCACTGCTTTGTTGCAACCAAGGAAATCCACTTTAAAATATTTTACATCAGAATAGAACACATGATATCGGACACACTTAAGAAAAATAGAATGAGTCTTCTTCATGGATTATTATTGAAGTGACCTACTCATAAACAATCACATAGCCATAGTTTATAAAAATAATCCAAGTCAAAAGCATTGTGTTCCTTGAATATATCTGGACAGTTTTTTTAGTATGTGTGGATAAATACCAAATGAAAATAGGTTTGTAGTTTGTTCGATTTGCAAATGAAAGTGATTTGTTGGAAGTTGTCCTATTGTCTGGCAATTTCCTTTTCGGTTTTAGGTCTCTTTATATTGGTTTCCTGAATTGTGTATATCTAATTAGTATTACTTCCATGTAAACTAATATGCAGAACCCAACAGCTCTAACACCACCATCTAGATGAACTATCATATTTAGATTACCTTTAAGTTGAAACTAAAATACTATAAGTTACAAATACATGTGAAAAATTAAGATGTGACAAAGAAAGCCTAACTATTCATAAGAAAATCGATACCTAGGGTTTGAGGCGGCATCATGTTTGCGCATGATGACGAATACAAGCCATTTCTTGGGGACCTCTATTGCTATTACCTCATCTCCTTTGTTCACCGTCTAAGATAATCTTCATCACATAAAACTCTTTTTGAAGACGCATCAAAAAAAGAACTTGGAGAATTTGAGCATTAAGAGTTAGGGGAAACGCAACATCATCATCATTATAGAAAAGCAAAATAGGGCGGTCTAAGAAGCCCTGACCATCCCGAGACCTGGGGTTTGGTGTCTCCTACTTTTTCTCTCTTTATTTCTTTATTCCTTCTTTAAATAGATCAGCTTGCCGACGTTGAATACACGTGGACATCAAGGTGGTGAAAACGTGTTATTGAATTGGTCTCAAACGCAAAACACATTGCATGGGCTCTTTGTAAATGACTAAACTTCTGTGTCCCATCTATAAACTTACAAAAATTAACTGGACTCACCGACATGGTGTTTTAATATAGATTATAATGACTGTACTAAAAATGACTTTATGATGTGTATACAGGTGAGCAAACCAAATCATCTAAGAAAACAAAACATCCAGCAGCACCCAACTAAAGAAGGTACGACCAGTCAAAAGTACATATGTTTTATAGTTTACCCGACTCATTTTCGAACATATAATTTATCAAAAATGTCCTTATAACTTTCAATAATTAATATTACTTTTATGCAATGACTACCATAAGAAAGTAGCCCCTATCTCTAGAGGGGCTTATCACTCCTTGACTATCTTATATTATGGCGAAGACTGAATTTAGCTTTTAATCCAACAAAAATACCCTTATAACTTTCAATGGTTAATGCTACTTCTTTAATCCAGCGAACTATAAATTATTATTAAATAGTTGTTTACATTTGTGTTTTAACGGCATAAGTATATAATATAATAATATGGGTAGTGTCATAATAAAAAGAGTAAATTACACTTTTCGTCCTTTAACTATATAGCAAATTTCAGGTTTTGTCCTTAAACTAAGGAAATTACAGTAAACATCCTTTACGTTTAAAAAAAGCTTGCACGTTTCGTCTTTTCCTCTAACAGACGTTGATTTTGTCTGTTAAATCAGCTCATGTGCCTTGCACATGAGGGCAATTTAGTCTTTTTACCCCTATTAAACCCATATTACTCCATCCCACCCCACCTCACCCTCAACTCTCTCTCTCTCTCTCCCACTCATCTCTCTCTCTACACGTGAAGTCATGTCTCTAGCGACCACCACCGACTATGTCTCCGGCACCATCACCACTCCCTGCTGTTATGTCTCTCTCACTCATCTCTCTCTCCCTTTTTATAAAAAATATTTATGATTTCACAAACCCTAGATCTAATAGAAGGGATGGTGGTTTATGGTGATGGAGGTGACGAAAATGGTGGTCGATTGATTGCACGTTGGGGCTAATGGAGGTATGATGGTGGTGGTCGGGTGATTGTAGGTTGGGGGTTGATGAAGGTGATGATGGTGGTGGTTGGGTGGTCGCAGGTTAGGGTTTGGTGGAGGTGATAATGGTGGTGGTCGGGTGGTTGTGGGTTGGGGTTTGATGGGGGTGACAATGGTGGTGGAGGGTTTTAGAAGGTTGAGATGGTGGTGGTTTTTGAATAATTTAGGGGTGGATGATGTGATGAAGATGATGATGATAAAGAGAAGATGAATATGAAGATGAAGATGAAGATGATGAAGAAGAAGAAGAAGAAGAAGAAGAAGAAGAAGAAGAAGAAGAACATGATGATGATGATGATGATGATGATGAAGGGGGTGGTGGTGATGATGGAGGTGAGGGTGGTGGTGGTGGTGGATGATAGATGGTGAAGATGGAGAATGGTGAAGAAGATGATGATGTGGGTTTAGGTTTATTTTATTGTTTTAATATTCATATGGATTAAAATGACTAAATTGTCCTCATATGCAAGGCACATGACCTGATTTAACGGACAAAATTAACGTTCGTTAGTGGAAAGAACGAAACATGCAAGCTTTTTTAAACGTTAAGGATGTTTACTGTAATTTCTTCAATTTAAGGACGAAACCTGAAATTTGCTATATAGCTAAAGGACGAAAAGTGTAATTTACTCTAATAAAAATAGTATTTAATCTAAAAAGCTTAAGAATATGTACTTGACATGTGTTCTTTTATTATATTAAAGAGGATGGAATTTTAGTTATTATGTCAAATATGTCAGCTCCTTGTATCTTATACATTCATTGTGTTAAATATCAGTTTATTGTGTCATATATTTTACATCATTAGTTATATGTAGTCATCATTGTATTTTATATTTTAAATCATTTTATGTTATTTTTGTCATTGTTTCTATAGATTATATAAACTTGTTATCTATCATTATGTTTTACAATGAGAAATATAGTGATATATTTTCACCAATGTAGTTTTCGAAACTTATAGCGTTGAAGATAATATGTTATTTTTATCATTGTTTTTTTATTGATTATATAAACTTGTTGTTATGTATCATTGTGTTTTATAATTAAAAGTACACAATGATATTATTTCATCAATATATTTTTTAAACCTTATAGTGTTCAAGATAATACAATGACGATCAAAAAACATAATGATACATTATGTTGTTTTGTTATGTTTCTAATGTATTAGATTAAATAGTTGTTAATTTATTGTTATGTTTTACATATTAGAAATACCTAACAATGTTATTCCATCACTATATTTTAATTAATTCATCATTTTAGAAAAACACCTTAGTATCAAGAAAAATACAATAACTAATCAAAATACACAATGAACTGCATTAAAAATACAACGACGAGATATGAGCTTAAAAACATAAAAAAATTTATTACCTTTTTATATAACAATACTATACTCGTTTTAAAGATAAAAACGTTCGTTTTTATGGTGTAATATTTATAAAAAAAATATAATGTCATACATAAAAGTTATGAATATTTCAAGAGATGGAAAACTTGCAAAAAGTCTATAAAATGGTTATTCCTAAAATACGTCTCTAATAAACTTTTCCATACAATTTGATCTCAACAATTGAGTAAATAGATTAATGGTTAAGATTACTTCTTATACTTTTTAGTTTTGCAAGATTTGTATTTGAACATTTTCCTAATAGTATAAAGAGTTAATTGTCGTTTTCGTTTAAAACGTTTTTTTTTTCTTTTCTGGTTCTCTGATTCTTTAACAAGTTATCATTATCATTTATTTTCGTTAATTTGATTAATTGTGTTTGTTAAGTTAAGGTCATTTAAGTCACTATACAAATGAAAACTTAAATTAAAAAAATTGTATAATTACTTAAATGCCCATAACTTAACAAACAAAATTAACTAAGTTAACAAAAAAGGATGAAAACTGCAACTTCTTAAAAAGTCAAGGGCCTAGAAAAAAAATTAATATAAATATAATAAAATAAACCAAAACCACAGATAAAAATAAAAATTAACTCTAATTTATTATAAACTAGTTTTCTACCGGCAGTGATGGGTTGTTAGTTGTTATCGTGGTCTCCAGCGGGATCTTCTATTGTTAATATTAGTTTTGCACTAGTGTAAGAAGTAGAAAAAAATTGCTCTAGCCTCGAATATTTAAATAAGAAATAGTAAAAATCAACACTCACTACCCTCTCGCACATTAAACATGCGCAGCCTGCTAGTTAGCAAAGAATATTTTTTTCATGCAAGTTATGAAAACTCCATTGACAAAATAAACATAAATTATAACGAAATCAAAGATAAATATATTGTTTATTATTTTGTCACTGAATAAATTAATCAATAAAATGTAGTAGTTAGTGTGAAAACCAGTTGTAGTAATTGTATGATTTTGACCTAGATATTTGATTAAGTAAACAAGAGAGAGTAAAAAATAGCTAAAAAGTTTGTATAAAAGCCTATTTAGTTGTCTAGACTTCATTTTTAGTTATAATTTCTAGTCTGAGTAGTCAAAACGTGCTCCAGTTAAATTGAATTATTGAAATATTTATAAGAGTAAAATGCTATTTTCGTCCTTAACATTTTGTTAAATTTGTCATTTCAATTCAAAAACTTTTTTTTTGCCATTTCAGTTATTGTAGTTTACCTAATATTGTCATTTTCATAAACTCCACTAACATCGTTAAAAATTCGTTAAAACTCCATTAAATATGAGGGTATTTTAGACTTTTTTAACACTCTAATTATCCAATTAAAACAAATTAATCAAGTAATATTCAATTAAAACTAAAAACACATGAAACGACTAGTGAGACCAGCTGTTTCGATTTAAAAGCTCTAATTAACTCTAACCCATGTTGTTCGATTGAGGTCTGCCGTGAGATTTTAATTAATCTTCACGTTTTGTTTGAACGTGTACTATTATTTGATCAAGGTCTGTTGTAGGATTAAGGTTTGTTGTTGATATGCTTTATTTGATTAAGGTATTTGATTGAGGTCTTTAAACGTGACAATAGCAGGCCTCAATAAAATAAAACGTGATAACAGTAGAACTCAATCGAATAACAGTACACATTCAAACACAACGTGAAAATTAATTAAAATCTCACAGCTGACCTTAATCGAACAACATGTGTTAGAATTAATCGAAGCGACCGGTCTCACGAGTCGCTTCATGTGTTTTTTTAGTTTTAATTGAATATTAATTGATTAATTTGTTTTAATTGGATAATTAGGGTGTTGAAAAAAGACTAAATACCCTCATATTTAACGGAGTTTTAATGGATTTTTAACGGTGTTAGTGGAGTGGAAGAAAATTCCAACATTTAGTAAACTACAATGACTAAAATGGCTAAAAAAATAAAAAAAAAATTTGGATTGAAATGACAAATTCAACAAAATCTCAGTGACGAAAATGACATTTTACTCCATTTATAATTACAAAGTAAATTTGTCAAAATGCATGTGGTATACTTGGTCTATTTTATTTGAAAATAATTCAATTCAATTGGCTTGTATTTACAAATAAAATAAACATGCAAGTATAATTTACACTAGTATAAATATGAATTTTAATAAGTGTGAATTATTATTTAGTGGTTACA
This sequence comes from Flaveria robusta, assembly GCA_025506415.1. Lineage (NCBI taxonomy): Eukaryota > Viridiplantae > Streptophyta > Magnoliopsida > Asterales > Asteraceae > Flaveria > Flaveria robusta. The sequence continues at coordinate 6,555,017 of CM046464.1, read as the reverse complement.
CTTACATCTCATAAATATTTGCATATGTAAATATAATTTACACTAGTGTAAATTATTTTACGCTTACAAATTTTCACATATAAATATTAATTTATGTATATGTGTAATTATGTTATTCCAAAAAAATAATGCTTTTAATTGATTTTGAAGAGTTAACACGATTATCACAATATTTAAAGGTTTAACATTTCAACCCTCTCTTATATTGATATATACATATATATTCTTTAATATATATTCATCAATTACTATCAAATAATAATTCTTTAATTAATTAATTATTTATTATATCTAATAATTACTACTTATTATTTACGTAAATCCAATTTACATAAATAACCTTTGGATAAATATTACAAATCATCCATTACACTGATAGACACTTATTTAATCAACAGTTATTATTCTAAATAATAAATTATCAATTTTCACTATGACTCTCGCATCTAATTCGTTCCTTTGATATGGTGGTCGATGTGTGACTCTAAGGGATCAACTCTGCTAGTAGTATTGATATGTGTTAAGACTTGAGCACACAAGTTCCAACATATTCAAAATCTTAGATAACATTACGCTGTTTTCAGAAATTGAGTGATTAAAAACATGAAAGCTTGTAGATAAATATAAGCGTGTTGCACACAGAAATCGAAAGTTCAGCAACACGGAAGCTCGTAGATAAAATAAGAAAGTGGCACGAGTATGCTCGAAATTTAAAAAATTAATCTATTTGAGTGTCAAGTATAAGATAAACATTATTTAAAATTTAAAATAAAAAAGACACTCAAATGAAAAGTACTATAAATTTAAAAGAAAATATGTATATTAAAAAAAATTACTTTAAAAGATAAAATATACAAAACGGAAAATAATGCTATTCATAGTGCACACTTGTTAGATATATGTATAATGAATAGCCATTTTTACAAAAACTCAATAATTGTTGGTATTGGTTTATTTGTCTAAAAAAATACAATATAGTAAGCAGTATCCTTCGCAACTAGATGAGAAATCCTCTTCTTTTCTTTATCCTTCTTGGAATCAAAAACCTTAAGAACCATAGGTGCCACCAACCGAGGCAGAGATTAGAGATACAACGACTGGAGTATAGTGACCGTACCGAGATAGGGTTCCATTCTCGTTCTCAACCCATGACCAATATGAGCTCGAAGCTTCCTTCGTAACTCCCGGAACTTCTTCGTAGTGGCTCCCCTCCATGCCTCATTTCATAGGAAACCTCAAAGTGGCTCTATTTCATTATATTCCATCCGCTGTAACACATGCCCTACCCAAAAGGAAGAGGTGCCCGTGAACGGAGTCCCTATGACTTCTTCTTTTATGGAGTTGTTCCACTCTAGTGGCGGGTTTCTCTTTTCATTAAGTAGCCCCTCATTCACCTCGTACATTGAGTCAAGCAACTTCTCTTTTTCTGTCATGAAAAGGAAGTGAGATGATGACAATGCGGCTAATATTGTAAATAGCATAACTTTTACTTAACTTTTTTATTTTAAATATCACCTAATCAACTTGAAATTATAACGATTTAAAATCACAATCACTTTTATACAAGACAATCAAACAAGTGGATCGACATTGGGCTTTTACTTCAATATCTAAACAACTCTTTAGCAATACAAAATAGAAAAATCTAGTTAACTTTATTTTTGAGATATGATTGTTACAGTGGTTATATTCTAATTATTAGTTATTAATTGTATAAAATAAAATTGTAAATCTATTGTTATCGTTAAGCATAAGCTTTTAAACTATGACCACTAGAATGTTTATCAAAACAATCAATTCTGGTACTTATGTAACGATGTGTATTCTGGATATCGGTATTTTATCACGTGAACAGACTTAAATGCCTTTTCAAGAAGTGCTATATGTAAACAATGTTTTTACAACCAGACCAGACCGCTCAAACAGGTTAGACAGGACCAATAAGCCATCTGTCCTATGCGCCGATAGTCAAGTCCATTTCTGAAAACTTTGCATGCAAAATTGTCTTTTAACAATAGGATTACATTCTCAGTTGGTAAATTTTAAGAAAACATTAAGTTAAGAGTAATCTATAGTATCTAATAAAAAAAAGCTTTATTTGGTCACTTGTCATTGTTTTAAATCATCTTTTTGACACTTATAATTCTATTTAAACATTCAAATTAATTTCTCTCTCTTAATTAAAATCAATTTTATTAATTGATACATTTTTCTCTTTCATCTAGATTTTTTAAAAATTAAATTATGTTTTTAAAAATAAATTTTATTAAGGAAATTAAAAATCACATCTTTTTATTAAAAAGATTTAATAAAAAAACAAAATTTTTATATAATATAAAAGTTTCTAAAACGCTAAACCTTTTTGAAACAAAATATTTTAAATCGGTCTTTTTTAAAAAAAATATAAAAAATATGAAAATTTCTAAAATTAGTTTTATTAAAACAACCAGAATAATTAAAACCCCAAGTTTCTAGTAAACAAGATTTTTATAAACAATAATTTTTTTATAAAAAAATCTAAAAACAATATTTAAAAATAAAACTATTTAGATAAGAGATTTAAAAAATAGCATAATTGTTTTATTTCTTGAACTATTACGTATATACAATTTTAATCATATCTTATATTAAAATGTCGTACTATAACTATTCGTGTTTATTACTAACTATAATCCGTTTAATAAATGGATTTCTAGCCTATTTATTTATTTATATATCTATCTATCTATATAAAGAAAATCTAAAATAAGATTTGACATAATTGTAAATTTTATCATACTAACTTTCTCATTTCTCTTTATTATTATTAATAATATTGAATAGTAATTTTACTCATACTATTTTCAAATTAAAAATTATACAATTTAATAAATTAAAACCTATTTTTTTTATTACAAACACACTTTTTAAAAACAAAAGTTTTATAAAATAAAGAATACAACAAACTTTTTTTTAAACAAATTTATTTTTATTAAAACAAAATATTTAAAACCACATATCTTTTATAACATAAAAGTTTAAGAAAAATTTATTATTATTTATTTACTTAAAGTAGCTATTCATATGCATATTTTGTCTTCAAACATGGTTTTATAATTCATAAATATTTAAAACTAATTATTTAGTATTTTATTTATTCAAACCGTGTTATACACGAGGTTATAACCTAGTTAATAATATAAAACATGGTTTTAAACCTATTGTTATTGTTAAGTATTACTTTTAAGACTGATTAAAATGTTGTTTAAAATGATAAATTCTGATATTTATTAATTTTATGAGATTCTAGATGTCACTTGGACAGACTTGAATGCTCTTCCTAGAAGCTGACCTTCATGCAAATATATGCCTATATATGCATCCTTCTCCTTTTCCTAACAAGACTTGTTTTCTTATTTTTTTTTCTCTCTCAATGTCTAGGGTTTATCCTCAATCACCATCTCCTTCTCCTTCTGAGTTAAATTCAAAGCCTGAATCTTTCACAATATGGATGAAATCTCTAGTTTTCAACACTCGCGGGTGCACTGTATACAACTCAAAAGGTGAAATCGTTTATAGGGTTGATAATTACGACGATAAATGTTGTCAAGAAGTTTATCTTATGGATATTCGAGGAAAAGTTCTAGTTTCCTTACTACAAAAGGTACAAATTCACTCTTTGTTGTTCATGTTATTCGTATCATATAGTATTGTGCATTATTGATTAACTATTTATAAAACTAAGTTGAGATCATTACAATGAAAACATAATCAAATCATACTCCTAGTTATGGTAGATATATTACAATAAGCTCTAACTAATATATTCTCTCTAATAGACTGCTTCTTGTTATTCTGTGGTTGCAGAAATTGCGGTTTTTTGGATGTTGGGATGGATACAAATGGGATGATTGTAATTCAGGAAAACAACTATGGTTTCACGTAAGAAAACTTCGAAGCATTCACGTGAGTTTGTGTGACGATATAGCACGATCAGGGTGTACATACAAGATTGTTAGAACAGATAGCAAATTAGGGTTCAAGATTGTAGATGAAGATCAAGAAGGTGCACTTGTGGCTGAGATCAAACAAAAGCAAACAAGCACAGGAATTAACTTTGGAAATGATGTGTTTACATTAACAGTACAACCTCATGTAGATCAATCATTAATCATGGCGATCATCATGGTCTATGGGTTAATAAATAATCAAATTTGAAGGAAACTAGATGAATGCACAGATTTAACAGAATTTTGTCCGAGTTGTAATAATTTTTTTGTTAATCTATATTAAATTCAATTGATTTGTTTAACTTGCTTTTATGGACATGAGATATGTGTGGAGAAAGATTATGTTTACGTGAATTAATTAGGTTTAAAATGAAAGCTATAGTCGTAATTCTTGACAATTATGATATCTATATTAATGTTCTTACTTATTTTACATTCATATGATTTAACAATGTATTAATTATTCATAATAACGAAAATATTACCTTTTATTGGTTAAATAAATTAACATATCTTATTGAATTTGTGAGAAAACTTGCATGATGAAATCGTTTGTAATTTGTTCATGTTAAAAAATATATATCAATTTCAATATAGGTAATTTATAACCAAGTAAAACAATTATATATGACACATGTAATGTATAAATTGATTCAAACGCGTTGGTAGATTGTAAACTAATTGGATCGGAGGTCGATCATAATCAAACGTGTTGAACTAATAAACTATATTATTTTTCTAATTCTAAGAAAGTATGTTGATCATTTTATTTTTAGTACAAACCAATACGACGTGTTAAGCATAGTACATATACACACCAAAATGACTTGCTAGTAACTAAATATGACATCTAAACAAGATTATTTCATATGGTGTGAGGAAACATTTTAACTTGATTTAGTTGTCAATTTGTTATATTATTACGGTACTGGTATTTCACTTCTTTTTGCTTAGAAATTGACAAATGCTTCTTAATCGTTAAAAATTTCTGTTACTAAAAAATAATCATCAAACATATATACATAATGTAAAATTAAAACTCACAATCATTTGATTGTGAAGTACACCATTTACAACCAAACTTGCCCTTGAAGTCGACAATACTATCTTAATATTAAGGAATAATTATAATTTAAACAATTAGTGGAAAAGTAGACACTATTAAAACCAAGATTCCTACCTGCTACACTTGAAGACAGACCAACGTCATAAGAGGTAGATACCACGCCCTTACCGCATGTCCCATAGAATTTCAAGACCATCAATAGTCATGCGTTTCTATCATTAGTTAATGTATTAATGATAAACTAGTTAATTATGACTTATGCTTATCACATTGCTAATAGAGGTTGTGCAAGTCCAAGTGTGCAGCAGCAAGCTATTTTGTATTTAAAGTCCTACGATCGTGTGTCCTAGAGGGCTTTATTGAAATGGCTATAACTTGAACTAAAAAACTTCGTTTTGGGCGTGCGACTTATAAGACCCATGGATCGAGGAGCAAGTTTCTACAAATGCCGTAGGCGGTTTGAGTCCTTATTTCGGCCCAAAATCGTCTTATTTTATGAGTATTTTCACTTTTTAAGTTATTTTTAGTTTTGTTGGGCGTTTATGGCTAAATTTTCGGTCCGTTTATGTTTTGAGACCCACTCGAATTTTATCTTGTATTTTATATTCTTGTAGAATTGTTTCCGGTATTCGTTGTGAACCAACATGTTCAATTGTTATCTCATTTTTATTATACAGCAGAAGGGTTATTGTTCTATTTTCACAAAAGTCGCTCGAACTTTTATCCAATAAAGTCACTAAATTTTCATAATGTGTGTTCTAATGTTTTAAAATAATTTTATAAATACTAAAATGTTTCAAAATTGAGTAATTTAAATGAAACATGCATGAACTTTGATTACTATTTAGTGATTTTTTTTTTTAATTTATGTTAAATTGAACAACCATAAAACTTGGTTATAATCTACTGAATTTGTTTTCACAAATACCTCATATATTTTAAATTTAGGAAATACAATCATTAATAGTAAGTTGTAACCAGGTATATGCATATGATTTATTTAGGTCATTTAAATTGAAGAAATTTTAACACTAATAAAAAAGTTCACAACATGAAAACATAAAATTAAAGTTGAGTCACTTTATTTTATAGAGTTGAGCAGCGGATGCTGCAGCGGTGATCATGAACAGAGACAGCGAATAAGAGGGAGACGGAGCTAGGGTTTATATATATATCATGTGAACTGATGTAAATAAAGGTGTACATACGAATGATGCCATATGAGTAAATATATGTGAACTCTTTTGATAAATTATAGGTGTATGTGAAGCAGCTTGTGTGGTCAATTAGTACAAAACCGTTTATATATAAAAGTTTATGGGCACGGGTTCGGTTAAATGGATCTTTAAAGGTACGAGGTATGGCTAAGGTAATAAAAGATCATACGGCACGATAATGGTTATGAAAAGGTGATTAAGATGTTAATAAATTCGGTTAAGTTGAAGTTATCTTTTTGGTCTACTTGTTTTTGAACTACTGATTCGTTATGACTATTAAGGTGATGAGTTAATGTGCCTTTGAATATTTACATTAAAGTTTTATGATGTTATAAATAAATAACTGATAAAAAAATCTTTGTAAAGCTTTTAGTGATGGACTTAGCAACGTTAGCTGATCCATTCTAGTATATGTTTTAGGGATCTAGGTAAGCAGTGACATGACATCTTCAGGTTATCGAACAACAATATTAGGACTTCCTATAATTGTGAATGTTTGAAAAGTTTAAATTTGTAAAAAAAAACATTGTAATAAATAACTTAATGGTTTTGTCTTCTATTGTGTATCAGTGTATGTGATGTGTAAATGCAACAAAATATTACGCTTGAGTTTCAGGATGTGACTTATCATTAGCCTTTTTTCATGAGCACCTGAGCATCATTATAGAGGGTCACCATTTGTAAGGTCCATTCTGAAAGATCAAACTATGTTATGTTCCACCCTAGCCATTCCAAAAGTACTAGTGTTTGCACAAAAGACTAAAGCTATCCAACACTTAGGCTGACTTGGGCAAACCGACTAACACATGAAAGGTCATCTTTTACCAAAGTTGACTTGGTGTAAAAGCCAAAGACGAATTAGCTATTACATACTTCAATCATTAATCTTTTGAGCCCTATGATCATTCGTTGCTTGTGAGATTTGTATTAGTTTTTATAAGCATTCACTCCACACTTACTAACCCATTTTAAACTTAAATAAAATTAGTTTGATCCCGTCTGAATCTTAATTATATAACATAGTTGATAACACCAAGATAGGCGACACTCGTTAAAAGCTTCCTATGATCGAAAGTGATGATGGTGTAGCTAAAGCAAATGCCGGATCTAATGCCATTAGTTGTTAGCAATTTTGTTTTAGTAGTAGCTCTTGCTTATATGGTTTTAAGAAAATAATCAAGTTAAAACACCTTTTATCATGAACCCACATATTCATTTTTGTATGATTGTGCATCCGTGATCAATTATATGAGAGATAATCTACGATTCACACAATGTGCCACCAAGTTATACAAATAAAAAAGCTAGAATATTCGTGAAGCATTGAAGCATCATATGTAAGAAATATGAACAAAAAGACAAAAGCACCACTACTTCACGCTTAGCAACTTGACGCATTTGGGATAAAAATGTCAATACTTGACTAATTTACTTAATAAAGTATTAGAAGTGTAGGTTTAGGCCAGCTAAAAGCCATAATCTACTATTGATCATCGTGTTTTAGAATAAACCAAACAAAACAAACAAATATGACACTAAAAAAAACATTATTTGAATTCAATATCGGCGCAAATGGGAAACTATGTGCGAGTAGTTTAGCCACAACTTGGAATGCTAAATCATCATTTAGTGAAATTATGAAACATTATATAACTATTGTAGAAAAAATTCTTGTATCCTATTAAAATGTTTAATATTAAAATAAAAAAAATAGGTGAGATGAAGTTGAATAGACTTAAACCATTTCCTTAAAATGAAGTGAAATGAAAAAGAGAAAAGTATGTGACGTGACACCTAGCTAGGTCATAAAAGACAATAGACCCAGTGTTTTTGTGACCGGATCGGACCGGCCGGTCCTACTGGTTCTACCGGGGATCGGCTGGGTGGCCGGTCCGGTTCACATTGATTCGTTTCTAGCCGGTCGAACCGGCCGGTTCATCCCGAACCGCTGGTCGGACCGGGAAACCGGACCGGTTCGGACCGGATTTTGTAATTTCTTTTATTTATTTTTTATTTTTTTGATTTTAATGGGTAAAAACGGGGTGTTGAACCATAAATTAGTATGTTAGATATAAAAATATAGTTAAGTTTTATATATAACTATAAAATACGTATATAAATTACTTATATTTAATTATATATATAACTATATATATAATATACTATGTATATAATTATGACGTCATCCGGTTCTTAAATCCGGTCCGACCTGTCCGACCACCGAACCAGTAAGGCGTCCGGTTCGACGTCCGATCCGGTTCTGAAAACATTGATTAGACCACATCTCATAGCCTAATATTTAAAAAAATTCATATCTTATTTTTTATTATCATCCTTATATTGCACTAAAAAGAATTATTATTTTTTCAATTAAATAATATTATTTTATATATTTATTACTATTTTTTATTTTCTTCTTCACTCACAACAATTTTTTAAAATATTAAAAAAGTTATAAACATTGAACAATATTTCTCAAATATACAGATGAACAATAAGATCTTTTTTATCTACTCTACTCATAATTATTTCATATAATATAAAAAATACACTCATATAATTTTAGGAAACGAGATGTGAATGCATTAAGACCAAAGGTTAGGCTATGGGGTACGGTTTCAACACCATTAGCTTCACATAGGTGTCGCATTACTTATTTTTCACTCATTCATTTCACCTCATTTCAAATGAATGCTTTAAGTGTTTAACTTGCTTTAACTCCATACATCACCTACTTTTTTTATTTTAACATTGAATTATATATATATATATATATATATATATATATATATATATTATATATATATGATTAAGTTATACTATAAAAAGTATTTAATATAAAAATACTAAGAATGATTCTGATCTTAACATGTGTTCTTTTATTGTTTTTGATGGGAAAGTATTATGGTCATTGACTCATTGTGTCATATATGGTAGGTTATTTTTCAAATATGTCAGGTTATTATGTCATATTTTTTCATCATCGTGTTTTATTTTTATTTTTATATATTATGTTATCACTTCGTGTTTTTTTTTTTGTTATTATTTTATGTATTATAAAATTTGCTATTTTGTCATGTGTTTTATATATTAAAAGTACACGAGGTAATTATTTCACCGTTTTATTTTTCAAAACCAATCATTTTATAAAAACACAATGGTGTTCAGGAAGACATCTTAACGAACAAATTAGACACAATGATGAAAAAGAATCACAATGAGCTAGAAAACATAAAAAAATTATTTTGTATATAACGATACTATATTTGTTTTAAAGATAAAAAAACGCTTATTTGTATGTTGTAATTTTTTTTAGTAATGTTATATATGAAAGTTATGAACATTTGTAAAAAGTCAAGAAATTTATAAAAAAATCCAATAAAAGTAAAATATCTTCCAACAATTTTTTTCTAATTTGATCTCATTGTCAATAAATAATATTGGTTGTTAAGATTTATTCTTAGTCTTTTTAGATTAAGGACTATTTTTACTTAATTCCTTACCTATATATATAGAGAGAGAGACTAAGAGAGAGAGAATTTAGCTTTTAGGGTTTAGTTTTAGCGTTTCGAGTTTAATTCTAGCTTTTAGTTTTAGAATTGTTTCCCGATTTATAAAACGTGCTTTTGCACATATGTAAAAGTGGCTTTACAGATGAGTAATAATAGTTGTATACATGTATAAAATTTCCATTTCTTGTGTGAAAATTGATTTTACACATGGTAAAGGTATCTTACACATTAATTTCTTTCATACATAAAATGGTTTAACAAATGTTTTGAAAGTGACTTAGACATTTGTAATAATTACTTACACACGTGTTTGAAATATAAAAATAACTTTACTCACGTATAAAAGTGACTTTTACACATGTGCAAACAAAATTTACACATGTGTAAAAGTATTTCACACATGTGTTATTTAACAAAAAGAAATAAGTTATATTTTTATTTCTATGTGTAAGGGAAAGTTAAATATTCTAAAACAACTTACCCTAAATGTCCTTGATCTCAAACCTATGTTTTCATCTACTTCTATCATGAACCATGTCCTCAAAGAGGTACAGCTCTAACACTCTTTTCTAATCCTCTCTTCCTAAGTTAGTTTGAACCGCCTCTACTCCTCCTTCTACCAATAGTAATAGTAAGGGTCTCTACTACTCTAACTAGTGTCATCTATCTCCTTTTCATATGGCCAAACCATCTTAATGTTGTAAAGAATTACTATGATGTGTCTACTCAATTGAAATGTGTCTAGCATCACGTGATCAGGTCTAGCTTTAATGTTTTAGTGAGTTTCAATTATGTAGGTATCCTTACCTCATTAAAGTTGAGTGTCTAACTTATTATTATAGTGCGTCTAGCTTAGACGTATTGCTACTATAAACTTAAGTACTTAAATAGGCGGAATCACCCATCAACATAAGATACACGCATCGTTCCTAATGGCCTCATATGTTATTTTTATAAATTCAATGTTTTTAAAACAGTCCGGCCCTGTATACTACAAAAATCAATTACTTTATGCAGGTTTACATCAAAATTGTCCCTATCATAAACCAACTGCGAATTTTTTCTACCATAATCAATCCTACTTCGAAAACCTCTCACTTGTATATTTTGAGGTAAGCTTGTTAGCCCACTTGTTATATGCTGATATACACTTATTGTAATAAGAAAAGATTAATCAAGTGAATAATTTAAAAGAACATCTTATGTCTTTACTTTTACTCAAAGTATCTGTGTTTGTTAGTATGAGAATTGACTTAGATTCCACATTTTTCATCTGCCAATCACTAGAAAAGCTTTGTTAATTCACTAACCTAATCCAACAAACAAGAATTAAACCATAAAATTATAGAATTGTATCTAAAAAGCTAAACCAAGGAGCTTGTTTTGGATGTTGTGTATTGCTCGTCCTAAAGGTTTTGGGCGGCACTGAACATGAGAGCATCGTCGTGTCATATCATGCTTTCAGCGTGCTAAGCCTTCCTCTACATCCTTCATCTTCTTTGTTGCTTTTCCAATTCAACATGAAAATGTGAGATGTCACGGCCCACCTTGATCAACGTCAAAATCTTCATCATTCTCTTTCATATTACTCAACGCCTTTACCCACATATTACTCAGGTGGCACCACAATCCCGCTTCTACTCCAACCCCCCCTAATGACATTTTGGTTTACAATGTATTTGATTAATTTATTTTTGAGAAAATTGCATAAATGGTCCTTGTGGTTTGACCAGATTACATGAGTGGTCCTCAGACTTTGAAAATTGCAAAGTTAGTCCATACTTTTGTCTATTTATTGCAAATTTGGTCCCCAACTTTTACAAAAGTGCAAAGTTAGTCCAAACTTTTGTGTGGGCGTTGCACTTTTGGTCCGTAAAATTAAATTTAAAAGCTAGTTAAAATTTTATAAAATACATAAGAAATGAATGAATTTATTATCATGGACCAAACATGCAATTATTACACAAAAGTTTGGAATATCTTTGTAATTTTAAAAATTTGGGGACTAAACATGCAATTTGGTTAACCACAGGGACTATTTATATAAATTTCTCTTTATTTTTCTAAAAAAAGTATTTTAATTATTGTATTAGTTTCATAGTGTATGTTAAGCAGTATTATATTATATGAAGGTCCTCTAATATAAAACTAATAAATATACCCGAAAATATAAAAAAATTTATTTCACATAAGACACTCATGTAATCGCATAATATCATTTATTTTTCTCTCAAGTGCTTTCATCAATTTAGTATGGATACCGATTCACCCCCATGGGCGATGAAGCGGGCCGAGGCGATGCGCTAAACACCACCCCATTCTCCATTTTTGCTGCTAATTACTTGTTGATAGTGGAGTTGCTCATTCACTCTACCATTAATTCTAAATTATTATTTAAAATAATATCACTAGTAATCATTTTTATGTGAGTATATACAAAAATAAATAATTATATAAACTAAATTTAATCTTATATAAACTAAAGTTAATATTATATAAACTAAAATTTTATAGTTACACTAACTAAAACTCACAAACTACATAAAATAAAAACTAAAGTTAATATATAAAATAAATTAATACTTAAGAACTTCGTAGAGCATCATTAACTTCAAGATCATCTTTTGAATGGATTGAAAAATGATGTATCGTAGAGATAATAATCTCTAAACATCCAACGTTCATCAAAATGATCCAATCAAAATCATCTTCTTCCATCAGCTGATTTAAACTCTTCTGTCAAAAACATGAGGTTTATATAATTTACTTCAAGTATAATGTGTTCGAAATTCAGACTTCAAAGCATGCATATGAATAGATAGTAAATCACATGTCTTTGTGCTGGAATTGAACAAGTATATATCATGATGTGTAAAATATATGTTAATCTTTTACAATTGAAATGGGTATATGTACCTCAATAAGCTCCGAATTTGAACACATTTTTGGAGAAGATAAACTTTGTTGTCTGCCTTGTCTTTTCCAAGTCTTTCCTTTGTAACAACTAATCAAGTCCATTGTTTGAAGGTAAAATTGCAACATATACAGATCATATAACATGATCTATGACGGACAAATATTAACAAACATGACCATGTAAACTAAAGCTTCATGTACACATAATAGGTGTCTTGGGGACATTTTAACATGTTTTTATGTTTGCAAGAGGAATCTTGAGATGATGTGGTACACGTATAACTAAATATCAAACACTAATAATGAGCAGTATGCAAAAATGATAATGATATTCAATATAGAGAGGAGAAATGAAAGCGACAATTTGATATCCAACAATAAATGGAAAACAAATCTCAGGATTGAAATTTTCCTTTTTTCTAGTTTTTTCTTTTTTTTGGTTTTTTTTTTCTTTTTGATTTCTTTCATTTTAGGATATGCAGAACAAACTACCTGATATTCACCACAAACAGCTACATACACAGCTAGCATATAACAGACTCTAAACTAAAAGGAAAGAGGTAATATAAATTGAGCTAACATTTGTCTTGAATCACTGTTATCCTTCTATTTCTTTAGCCCAATCAATTCCTGTGTTTCTTCACGTTGAATTAAGATTCAGAAATGTTTGAAATATGCAGAGAGCGTGGAAAAGGTAATTTGTTAAATTTACCACAAAACACTAGGAAAATATAAAGTAGTATTTTTAGAACAGAGAGACATCAAGCACAACATTAATAAAAACAGCAGTAATTCATTACTATGCCCTCTTTTGTTCAAAATCTAGTATCCCTGATATTGATTTTGGTTCTCTTTTTCCCTAATCTCTTTTGGTTAAACTATTAGACAAGGTTCTTCTCGTTAGCATAACTACAACACAGAGGTGGAAAAGGTCGTTTTGTGCTCTAATTTACCTCAACATGGGTCAAAGCATATATTAAGCTAAATGGGAATCTATCAAGTGGGTTGGAAGTCACCTCATATATTTAGGTTTCATTTCATTTAAATTTACACCCAAAAATGCACCAAATGGAGGCATAGATTAGGATCAATCACTAACCCGTAGTTGTCATCCCTTACAGCCAAGCTACTCACCGTTGTTTCCCCAAGTATAACACCCCAAATCTTGATTTGTATGAAAGGACTATTATCTTTGACCAAGTATCATAGTAGAAATTTTATTTATAAAATGAATTGTCGTTTTCATACATATGGTTTGGTTATGTTTATCATTTCCATCCAAGAGAGATTTTTTTTTTTGCATCCAGCTCCCAAGGTTTTACAAAGTTATCATTTTTATCCAAAAAAGTAAACTTTGTTAATTTAAATTGTTAAACATTTAAATTGGCAAAAGTATCCTTTAAATTACAAAACAAAATCCCTTAATTACAAAACCATAATCAAGAAGAACTAAATCACGACAACAAATGGCGATGGTCTCTATTTTACAACCCCTTTGCAATTGGTTCCCAGCCACCACCAAAAACGAGGTCCATTCTCCTCCACTGATGAAGCCGATAATCTCGTGATTCAGTCATGATAAAAGGTTTGAAGATGAAATGTTCGATTTAGGTTTCATGAATGGTACAATAACACATGAATTGAATTTTAACACCAATACGTTAACATATATTAGGATTGTCTTTAAATGCATAATTACATAATTATCCCTTTTATAGTATATGGTTTAACATTTTAAATTAATGAAGTCAGATTTATAGATGAAAATGGCAATTTTAAAAACCTTGGGGAGCCAGATACAAAAATAAAATCTTTTTAGATGAAAATGACAAATAAGACCTAACTGTAGGGAGGAAAACGACAATTCACCCTTTATTATATTTGGTGGCTAGACATTTTATTGAAGTAACGCATTTAAGGGTATCATTCATTGATGTTTACAAAGTACAAACTAACAGAATTGTGGTGATATTACCAAAAGGTGAGTGTTAGAGTGTTCATGACCTAGTCCGGCCAATTTTGACAAAAATTTCAAGGTGAACTGCTAACAACGGTTTTGGAAAAGTGCAAACGAACCATCTGGACTGACTAGGTCAGTTGAACCCTCCAAACGGTCAAAAAACAATTAATATTAGCAGTTTGAACCTGTTCTCTTTCAAACCATAAATTTGCATTAAATTTGGATGGTCGCAGATATAGCGTGTATGGTTCTACATGGAGATAAGAAATGTAGGTTATGCTCTTTATGGTTTTATGGTTACATATATAGTTGTCAGAGACTCAGAGGTAAGAAAGGTAGGCCATGTTTTTATTAATATTAAAGCATTTGTATTTGTTTTGTTATCATTCTTTTATGTTAGTTCTAGTGTTATCTAGTGTTATACAATAAGAGCGGCTAGGATATAAGTTGAACTATAAACAACTGTGCCTTGCATAGGTGATGCGCGCACCTTTGCCTCTCGCCTCGACTCCGTGGGCCTTATTGCCTCAAAGCGCCTCACGATTTTCAAAACAAAGACTTAAGAGATTATCAATATGATATCATGGGCTATATAATCATACTTGCACATATTTATTTAAGACAAGAATAATGGACAAATATGTTTAACCGGCACTAAATACAAGGTTAGAATGAAACTAAATAACCAGCTGAAACTTAAGAACTACACAATTCTCTGGCTCAGTCTTTTATTATTAGTTGGTTGGTTAATTCATGGACAAATATATACTTGATGCATATATATATAGCCCTGTTGTCAATAGCGAACGTAGCGGGCGCTATAGCTCGCTACGTTGCGAACAGGTCAAGGCCCGCTATCTAGTAGTTAGTGTATATAGCGACTTGCAGTGGTATTTTTAATTTTATTTTTTATTTTTTTTTATTCTTTATCACTATAAAATTGACACAAATAGAATATTTTAGCTAATTTGATAGTGTTTGCTTATATATTCTACTACTTTATAGCTATACATGTTCATTTATTGAATGTAAAACATTTCTTAAAGCTTCTATTACCTTATCGCTAAACTAAAATAGCGGACGCTATTTATCGCTATTCGCTACGTACATATAAGTGGCTTGTCACTATTTACCGCTATTTGCTATTGACAACTATGATATATGGGGTTCTTTATAGACTTACAAATATTGCGAGAACTATGATAACCAACCAAAATCATTCACTTAACACTTTTTAAAACCGAGGCGCAAAACACAAAATCACACCGCTTTTTGTACGCTAAAGTACAATGTGCTCGTATAAGTTTTTTTTATATTTTTCGTAGGTTTTTAGCATCCCAACCTAAAATTTAGCAATATATTTGCTTTATATATCATTTCGTATATAATTACCTCTATGTACAACCTAAAAATCTTATACACTAATGCACAAAAAGTATCCATGTATATGAGGCGCCCGCCTCACCTTGACTTTTTGGTGCGCCTTTTTGTGTTTGCGTATGCCTTTTGTATGTCATGCACTTTTTTCGAGTTAGAAACGAGAGCCTTTGTGACTGAGGTCGCCTTACGCCTAAGCGCACCTTGTAAAACCCATACACCACCTTCGGCGATCTATCTTTTACTATCCCACCTTTAACTTGTGTCTGATCACACCTTCTCATGGTCTTAACCACACATATTTAACCCCTTTTACTCCGTACTTGTATTCTCGGCGTTTTAGACACAAAATTCTCACGTAACTCCACATGAAACCACAAAGGTTCTTTAATCTTGATCCACACAAGGAACTTTTGGTCAACACTTAGGTTTTTCTTCACTGTCACACGACCCTTCTTTTCTTCATCGATTCACACATAGGTTTCGATTAACTCCAAATAGGTTGGTTTTGTTCTTCAAGATTGCCAACCCTTAATAGCACACAACGATCTTTTACCACTTGTCTCACACAGATCTTGATTCTTAATCAATTTGTCAATCCACGGGTTCTAACCACACATTTTCAGTTCTCGTCAACTCCAAAATTTTGATGAAACCATAGGGACCAACTGTGTAATTTACTCTAAAATTAAAATGAGTATTTATCATTATAAATTGTAAGATTTGTTAGATTAATCTTGATGAGTACGGGTCGTCGTGAAATGGATACGGGTTATTAAGAGTATTGTTTTAATCACATGTTTTATTATTGAATGAGTCATGGGTTAGTTGGATTTTGTTTAGTCAAAATAGTGGGGTTAATGGTTTTCCATATCTTTAGAAGCAAAAGTTATTTTTCTTATTTTAATGTAATATTGATCATGAATGAATAATAAGAGAGTTCAAGCAGCAAACTGTGTGTTTCGTGTGTGTTTAATTGAGGACTGAACCAACAAGATTTAAAATGTTTTATCATTATCTATTCTTTTAAAACAACATATCACACAATCCATTTAATCCACATGGTTTGTCGTATAAGAACCTCAAACACTTTAACTACGATTATCTTATTTAATCAAAGTAACGAAATCTCATTATTATTGTAATTAAAGCCAAACAATTTTGGCAGAAACACACACATGCACATGCACATGCAGATGGGTTGTCTTGATGGAAATCGAAAGAAATGATGTTCTTAGGTCTTGATGATCTTGAAAGTTGATACCAGATCAAAGTCCCCCAAACAACCTTCATAAATTACAAATCACAATTCCGAAAACACGACGAACAGCTTGATTAGATCATCCGACGAAGAAGATAAAAGCAATGCATCGACTTTCGCCATCTTTCCGGCAAGTTTTTACCTTTATAAATCAATTTCATCACAATATTTTCTTTACGTGTTGTTGAATGATCAAACGAGTGAATTCGATTTGTAGTAAATGCCCTACCCACACTATTGAATTAGATTATAACCCTAGTTCTGTTGTTATGTTCCCAAATTTTAGGTTTTCATTTGATTTTTTAGGTTTTCTATGAGCAGCTAATATTAAATTCTTATGTATGTATGTATGTATGTTAAGATACATTTGTTCAACATTTTTCCCGCAAGTTTAATTATACTGATTATTATTGATAGCTTTCTGCTTAGTGATTCAAAAGTTTGTATTACAGAAATGCCTAAGATTGTGAATTTGTGATCCATAATGTTAGATATAATTAAGTACAGTGGTGAACTGAGTTGCAGCAAATAGTTTATTAGAAATATCATTTTTAGGCTGAAAGATAAATTGAATAATTTTAAAAATCGTTAACCAAATAAATATAATGGAAAAGGCCCTGAATTTTTTTATTCGCTTATGATTGAGCCGCCTCTGATCGATAGTGATTACTGTATTAGTCTAGATTTATGTGATTAATCAAATTTGTTTGAGCCGAGGCTAATTTGTACTATCACATCTGATTATGTTAACACCAAAACAACTAGAAAATGAAAGAATCAAATTCAGATGAACGTTTTAAAAAAGAAGGATACGCTCATCTGAGTTAGGATGAGGATTGTAGTTAAAGATTCAATATTGTTTCTCTTTCCCCTTTGTCCTATTTGTCTAAGTAATGCATGACCATTGGTATCACCATGATCCTTTGGTTTATTCTTATTATCATCATGTTTTGGATATGCAGATGTCATTGAAGATTAGATAGCTGTAAAGATACTTGCTAATGGCAGATCAACATTCTGATGAAGGTGTGAGTAGAGCTCATGGAACTGTAGAAAGTTCTGACTCAACAGGTGTGACAGATGAACATTCTGATGAACATGTGAGTACAGATAATGTTTCTGTTAGGAGTTTAGGACCGGAATCAACTGGCTTGGCAAATCAACATTCTGATGAAGGTGTGAGTATGGCTGATGTGGCTCTTGAAAGTTTAAAATCAAAAGGTGTTGCAGATAAAAGTTCAGATGAAGGTGAAGCTTTAACTACAGTTGCTGTTGCCGAAGATAAACATTCAGATAAAGGTGACCGAATAGCTGAAGTCGCACTTGAAAGTTTGTCAAAAGGTGTTGCAGACAAAAGTCCAGATGCAGATGAAACTATAGCTGAAGTTGCTCTTGTTGCAGATAAACATTCAGATAAAGGTGACAGAATAGCTGAAGTTGCACTTGAAAGCTTGAAATCAGAAGGTGTTGCAGATAAACATTCAAATGAAGGTGCTCTTGAAAGTATGAAATCAAAAGGTGTTGCAGATAAGCATTTAGATGAAGATGAAAGTATAGCTGAAGTTGCTCTTGAAGCTTTAAAGTCAAAAGGTATTGCAGATGAATATATGGATCAAGGTGAAAACAAAGCTGAAGCTGCAATTGAAAATGTAAAATCAAAAGGTGTTACAGATAAACATTCAGACGAAGGTGCAATAGCAACTAGTTCGGCCTTTAGAAATTCTGATTCAATGGGTTCTAAATCAACAGTGGAGATTAATATCAAGACGCTAGATTCGCAGTTACACAACTTCGTTGTTGACAAAAATGTATCTCTCTCTTTCCCTTTTTATATATACATGCCACTCCTCTTCTTCAGTCCCTACTTATCATCTTTCGCTAGTTTTGAATGTATCTTATTTTCAAATAAATAAATAAATTCAGATGCCAGTTTCAAAATTCAAGGAGACTATAGCTAGTGAAGTCGGCCTGCCAGTGGAACAGCAGCGGTTGATCTTTAGAGGCAAGGTGTTGAAAGACGATGACCTTCTTTCAGAATATCGTATCCTTTAATTATGTTACATAACATTAGGTTATCCAGTGTAGAATATATATGTTCATCATTAAATTTTAAAACTTTAGCTGTTATTTTCTTGTTTCTTGATTATGTACTTCATGAACATAGTCCATGACTATGCAGAAACACGTGTAAGTTCTTGCAAGTGTTTATGCGCACATGCGTGACATGATACAAAAAATATATTTTCATTTTGATTAGGAAACAACAGCAGAGGATATAAATGCTGATAGAATACTATATTCTTAGAATTTATCTTCCCGTATCAGTAGTTTTCCATGTAAATTGTACTATGGTTTCCGCCTTGATGGTTTATAGATGTTGAAAGTGGACATACACTGCATCTAGTGGATAGACAACCATCTGAATTTCAACTCTCATCTGGCTCCCCCAATGTGGAATCCACTGCAAGGAGCAGCAATGCAGGTGAATTCTTGTGATACCCTTATAACGCACGCATACATACATGTAATGACGTACGCATTACATTTTTAAATTATTTATCTCCAGAAAGTTAAATTAAGATTTTGGTCCCAGGACAAGATGATAATGTTACTGGTACACGTCCTCGTGTTGGGCATGTTTCACATAGTGTAGTTCTTGGGACATTTGGTGTTGGAGATCAAGATGAAGGCAGCAATCCTGATGTAAATCAGGTTCCGGATTCTGCAAGATTGTTTTCTATAAAGCAAGCATTAGTGATTATAGTTTGAAATCTTTTTCTTTCTTTAATTCAAGGTGATTGGGGCAGTTCTTAATTTTATTGGAACCGGCGGGCAGGGCCCGATTGGTGGTACTGGCACAACACAACCACATATGCAGGTGAATTTGTGCTCTTTCTTTCTTTCTCTTTATGTAACTGTGACCTCTAAATAATCTTTCATGATGATTTGTGTGCATTTATTTAAAGGTACTACTTGATATATGTAATATTTTGATCGTCTACTTGTTTGCAGTTTAGTATTCCTGTGCAAGTTGCCCATGTAAATGAAACAGGAAACCAGTCCCAGCCTAGAAGTCCTAGTCGATCAATGCCTCAAGGGTATCAAATGCCGGATGTACCTACTCTTGCTACGGTAATAAATATGTTTCAAACTTCCTTAATCGCGCTAAAGTTCATCTTGTACTACAAGCCTTGCTTATTTTGCATTGCTTACTGCCGTATACTTGTAGCCAATTCCTGAGTCTTTACACACACTTTCTGGGTTTATGAACCACATGGATCGCGCATTATCTCAAAATGGAAGTAAGAGTCAATATCTTCTTATTAACATGCTTATCTCTTCTTTGCATTGTTTGTATGACCTGTATCTTATCAACTTTCAGATAGTACCGAAGGCTTCCCATCTACAGAATTGCCATCCAATGCTAGTGGCTTGCCATCAGTAGCAGCTTTGGCACTTGTAATGCGACAAGCACAACGTCTTCTTAGCGGGCCCGCTGTTGATTCTTTATCTGTACTTACCTTTCTCTATACCTGGTTTTTAAAACTAGTTAACATATTTCTGATGAGAACT
This sequence comes from Flaveria robusta, assembly GCA_025506415.1. Lineage (NCBI taxonomy): Eukaryota > Viridiplantae > Streptophyta > Magnoliopsida > Asterales > Asteraceae > Flaveria > Flaveria robusta. The sequence continues at coordinate 6,534,146 of CM046464.1, read as the reverse complement.
AAACGAGATTTAACTATGTGATTTTGTAGCGTGCGGCAAGAAGGCTGGAGGAAGAGGAGGGTTCTACTGATGTCACGGTGAGAACTCGAATTCAGACAGAAGCAATGCAATCTGGGCTTGCCATGCAACATTTAGGTGCTCTTTTGCTAGAGCTAGGTCGTACAATGTTGACATTGCGTATTGGACAGTCTCCGGTATGTCATTTATTTTTCTATTTAAGCGATATAATCTTATCAGAACTACCATTAACAACTGATTATGGTAAGCATTTCAGGCTGAATCTTTTGTAAACGCCGGGCCTGCTGTTTACATATCTCCTTCTGGTCCTAATCCAATTATGGTTCAGGTTGGTTGTCAACTCTCACTATGTGCTTACCTATAAACCAATAAAAAAAATAAGGAATTTACCTTCTCCTTGCAGCCGTTTCCTCTGCAAACTAATTCTCTCTTCGGTGGTAGTGCGACTCCTACACTGAACCATGGGCCTTTTGGTCCTATTGGAATTGGAGCCGTTCCACGACACCTTAACATACATATCCACCCTGGTCAGTAACTAAAACCTAACCTCTTGTGACTCCATGGGCCTTCATGTTAGCTAGCCTAACTACTAGATTATTATCATGCTTTTTTTTTTTAATGTTATTCATATGAATAGGTCCAAGGGCAACTAATGTTGAATCAAACCAAGGAGAACATGCTAACATAAATGGTAAGTTTTTGCTACTTATTTTCATGAAAATTTAGCATTTCTGTTGAATATGTTCTACAAGAAACTTTTGATTACCTTTCATGATAATAGCTGGAGTCAGCTCGCAAACCATAGGAGTTAGTGATAACATGAGAGGTGGAAATCAGAGTTCTGTTGGTATGCTTATGTTAGATATGTTAAGTTTTTTATTAATTGAGTCAATGAGTTTCTATTAAAGTTTGTTATTTTGCCAATCTAGGCCAAGCAGATGCTGGTCTCCCAGAGGTTCGGACGGTACGTTTTATGTTTGTTTTTTAGAGGTCGCAATTTTGGACTTGTTGAGTAATTTCCGACCCATCAGGCCCAAGTGCAAGTTGGTGCTTATGGGCCGATCCAAGATGAAGTCAAACAAGTCGGTTTGAGTTTCTAAAGGGATAAAGATTAGCTGCTATTAATTAGAGATTACGTTCTTATCTATTTGTAATTTCTAGCTCTATATATACATAGCCAAGTCAGGGTTATACAAAGATATAGAGTGCATGGTATTGTAATTTGGTTTTGAGTTATTTTCCAAGTTATAATACAAGGGAGTTTATTAGTAATCGTGTTTACGTTTGTGTTTTGGTACCAATTAATACTTGAATTGGTATCAGAGCTTAAAACGATCCAAGGAGCAAGAACAGATCAAAGATCGTGATCATCACGTGGGGTGAGACGAAGAACAACCAACGGGTATCCAAGAAGAGTCAACGCTAAGAACCTACAGTCGAAGGAAGAAACGCGAACACATGGGAGACCTCTCGGTGGCGAATCCATCATCAAACCACAAAGAAAGCACCAGCCACTTCCAATGCCCTATGCTCACCACCACAAACTATACGGTGTGGGCAATTCGCATGAAGGTAATTCTGAGTGTGAATAAGGCATGGGAAACCATTGAACCAGGATCGAGTGATAAAGACAAAAATAACGTTGCCATGGCACTTCTGTTTCAGTCGATTCCTGAAAGTCTCATCTTGCAGATAAGAAACCTCACTACAGCCAAGGAGATCTGGGGAGCAATAAATACACGACAGATCGGGGCCGAAAGGGTTAAGGAAGCAAGACTGCAAACACTCACCTCTGAGTTCGAGAATCTCAAGATGAAAGATACGGAGACGATCGACGACTTTGCAAGCAAACTCTCTGGATTAGCTTCAATGTCGGTATCACTCGGAGAGGTAATACCGGAAATAAAACTAGTTAAGAAGTTTCTAACTAGCACACCACGCAGATTCATTCATATAGTTGCATCAATAGAACAAGTATTAGACTTAAAAACCATGAAGTTCGAAGATGTGGTTGGTAGACTAAAGGCGTACGAAGAACGAATCAAGAACGAAGAGATCCATACTGACACCCAGAACAAGCTTATGTTCTCGGAATCAACAGCCAACCGCCGGGGTAATGAATGGAATAGGGGGCGAGGTAGAAGTGGGAACCGGGGAAGAGGACGAGGACGATCCTCGAACCAAGAGCGATCACATCCCACCGAAACACCTTCTCAAGGCCGAGGCAAGAAGAAACAAAAGAAAGATCGTTCCAAAGTAAACTGTTATCGTTGTGATAAAGCCAGACACTTCGCATCCGTGTGCCCGAATAGACAACAGAGGAACCAAGAAGCAAACATAACAGAAACCCAAGAAGCGGACCTGACTGTTTTTATTCATGAAATAGTACTTGTTAATGAGGAGAAGGTGAAACCAAGAGAACTTGCATCCGATGTTCAAGATGAAGAAGTCTGGTACTTGGATAACGGGGCAAGTAATCATATGACGGGCAAAAAAAAATTCTTCTCGGAACTGAATGAGCTCATAACAGGAAAGGTAAGATTTGGAGACGGATCATGTGTCGAGATCAAAGGAAAAGGTTCTATACTTTTCCAGGGCAAGATCGGTGAACAACGACTATTGATCGAGGTTTATTATATACCGAGTCTCCGTAACAATATAATAAGCCTAGGTCAAGCTACCGAGTCGGGTTGTGATGTTCACATGAAAGGGAACATCTTAACTGTTTATGATGCCCAAGAGAAGCTGCTAATGAAGGTTACAAGATCTCCAAATTGCATGTATAAAATAAAGATGAAAGTCGGGTTACCAACGTGTTTGCATGCAAATCTAAATGAAGATGGGTGGCGATGGCATGCAAGGTTGGGACATATTAATTTCGAGTCAATGAAATTAATGGTCAAGAAGCACCTAGTTGAAGGCATGCCAACTATTCATCATGATAACAAGATATGTGAATCATGTTTGGTGGGAAAGCAAACCCGAAATTCTTTTCCAACAATGGCCACGTACAGAGCCTCGCGACCACTTGAGCTTGTGCATGGGGATCTATGTGGTCCAATTTCTCCCTCAACACCTGCTGGAAACACGTATGTATTCGTGCTAGTCGATGATTATTCTCGATACGTGTGGATGTTCTTGTTGAAAGAAAAAGGTGAAGCTCATGAAAAATTAAGAAGGTTTAAAATCCTAGTCGAAAAGGAAACCGGTCTGAAAATATTGACCCTCCGAACCGATAGAGGAGGAGAGTTCACTTCAACAGAAATCCAAGAGTATTGTGAGAAAAATGGAATTAACCGTCATCTCACCACACCCTACACACCGCAACAAAACGGTGTTGTAGAACGCAGAAATCGGACATTAATGGAGATGACAAGAAGCATTCTTAAAGCCATGCACTTCCAAACTACCTGTGGGGAGAAGCCGTACGACACTCGACCTATGTGATCAACCGAATACCAACTAGGGCCTTACTCAACAAAACACCATACGAAGCATACAAAGGCAAGAAACCAAATGTCGAGCACTTAAGAATCTTTGGGTGTGTAGCCTTTGCAAAGAACCAAAGCCCAAGTTTAAAGAAGCTAGATAACCGATCAATTGCCTTAGTTCATCTCGGGACAGAACCAGGATCTAAAGCTTACCGACTGTACAACCCGATGACAAAACGAATAGTTGTAAGTCGTGATGTGGTCTTTGATGAAACAAGAGGCTGGAACTGGATAAACAATGCGGACAAAGAACGGGACCCAGGTAAGTTTAAAGCCACTTGGGAAATTATAAATGATACAGGTGTGAGACCTGCATCACAAAGCAATGGGCCAAACCAAAATAATGAATCTAATGATTACTCACAATCAAAACACCTATGGTGACCCATCAGGTGAAGGCCCACAGGAGAACTCCATTCAAATCGCCAAAGAATCTGGCCCAACAGAAGTCCAAAAAGCATAAATCTCAAGTGAGAGAGCAACACATAGCCCAAGTGAGATAGCCACCCATAGTCCAACTCAAAATCCAGCTCCAAATACAAGCAACAGAGAAAACCTTCAAAGATCAACCCGGAATGTGATACCTCAAAAAAGACTAGAAGATTATGTTTTACAAGCTGAAGCAGAGGCAAACCAAATGTTGCTCTCAATAAATAGTGAACCGAGCTCGTTCCGTGAGGCCCAAGAAAATCAAGAGTGGATTAAAGCTATGATGAACGAAATCGATTCAATTGAACGAAATAAAACATGGAGGCTAGTCGAAGCACCTCAAGACATTAAACCAATCGGGCTGAAGTGGATTTTTAAAATAAAACGAAACGCCGATGGATCAATAAATAAATATAAAGCCCAGTTAGTGGCAAAGAGGTATGTTCAAAAACCCGGTGTTGACTATGACGAAGCATTCGCACCAGTAGCCCGTATGGAAAGTGTTAGACTCTTGATAGCGCTCGCTGCATCAAACGATTGGGAGATTCATCACTTGGACGTAAAAACAGCCTTCCTACATGGAGAATTAAAGGAAGAGGTGTTTGTGGAACAACCCGAGGGGTTCATCAAGAATGGTGAAGAACGAAAAGTATATAAGCTTGCAAAAAGCCTTTACGGTCTAAGACAAGCACCTCGAGCCTGGAACACAAAACTTGATTGTATCCTAAAAGAAATGAAGTTCCAAAGATGCACCAAAGAACAATCAATATACCGAAAAACCAGAGGAAAACATCTGCTTATTGTGGCAGTCTATGTGGACGACTTACTTGTTACAGGAACAAGTTCGTGTATAATTGGAGAGTTCGAGAAGGGAATGGCATCTAAGTTTGAAATGACGGATCTCGGCCTGCTCACCTACTACCTTGGTATTGAAGTAAATCAAAGCAAGAAAGGTATAACTTTAAAACAAGAAGCATACGCTCGAAAGATAATCAAGGAAGCAAAACTACAAGGTGCAAATCCCACACACGTTCCAATGGAACCTGGAATGGTTTTAACCAAAGCCGAGGAGGAACCACCTATTGATGCAACAAATTTTCGAAAAGTAGTGGGATGCATGAGGTATCTTCTTCATACGAGACCTGACTTATCATATGCAGTTGGATTAATTAGTAGATACATGCATGACCCAAGAACCTCACATGGTCAAGCTGCGAAACATATTATGCGATACATATGTGGAACTTTGAACTATGGGGTAAAGTATGATCGAAACAGAAAAGTGAACCCCATAGGCTATAGTGATAGTAGCCACAATGTCGATAAAGATGACGGCCGTAGTACAACTGGATACATGTTCTATATAGGAAACTCACCAATAGCATGGTGCTCACAAAAACAAAGAACCGTTGCCCTCTCGTCTTGCGAAGCAGAGTTCATGGCGGGTACAGCTGCAGCATGTGAAGCAATTTGGCTCCAAGAACTAATGGCAGAGTTAACGGGGTGGAAGATACAAAAGGTAATTATACGAATCGATAACAATCCCTGCTCTCTCAAGGAACCCGGTATTCCATGGAAGAAGCAAACACATACACACTCGATATCGCTTCATTCGTGAGTGTGTTAAAAACAACCAAGTTGAAGTGGAGCATGTACCCGGAGAAGAACAGTTAGCTGATATATTAACTAAACCACTATTCAAGGAGATGAGATATAAGATCGGTGTTCAAAATCTTCCGAAATCCAATGTGGGAATTAAGGGGGAGAATGTTGAGTAATTTCCGACCCATCAGGCCCAAGTGCAAGTTGGTGCTTATGGGCCGATCCAAGATGAAGTCAAACAAGTCGGTTTGAGTTTCTAAAGGGACAAAGATTAGCTGCTATTAATTAGAGATTACGTTCTTATCTATTTGTAATTTCTAGCTCTATATATACCTATCCAAGTCAGGGTTATACAAAGATATAGAGTGCATGGTATTGTAATTTGGTTTTGAGTTATTTTCCAAGTTATAATACAAGGGAGTTTATTAGTAATTGTGTTTACGTTTGTGTTTTGGTACCAATTAATACTTGAGAACTGTGGTCGATTTGGTTAATCTTTTATCTCAAATAGTTTTAATAAAAAGATAGCTAAAGGGAAAGTATATTTTTGTTTAAAAATTTAGATCATTATTATAATAGTTTAGTTTTTTAAAAGCATAGTTATGCTGTTAAGTCTAGTACCCATTTTGACCTGCTACCTAACACACGAAACCCGCCAAGTTTTCCATTACTACTGTTTTCTCTTGTGTTCTTTTTTAGATTTATTGAAGCTATAAGTACCAAATAACCAGAATGTCACTTACATAGTATCTAACAGGATGCAGGAGGTACAGGAAATGCCACTTTTAGTAGCACAAGTATAAAATCTTTAAGTGAAACAGAAGGCGGTTCATCATCGAGTCGAAGGAACATTCCCCTTGGACTTGGCCCCGGAGGTTTACAACCTAAGGTGCGCCCATGTTCCAAAAATCTTATTTTTAAATATCAGTATCGATTTTGCTATTGCTATCTTATTGCTGCAATTGTTTAGACATGTAATACATTCTAAAACTGAACAAATGTGACATTAGAGGCGACATAAACAAACAAGATCAGAGGCGAGTAGTAGTGGCGTTTCTACTCCATATGCTAATCAAAACCTACCATCTACCGATAGTCAATTGGATCCTGCCACAATCATGAATCAAGTTGTGCAAAATCCTGCTTTAAATAATCTTTTGGCTAGTGTTTCCAATCAAAACGGCGCTGGATCTCAAGATTTCTTTAGGAGTTTAATGGGCCAACTCGCTCAGAACCCTGAAATGATGAACACAGTCAACCAGTTTGCTCAACAGATGGATGGTAATCAAGACTTAACTAGCATGTTGGCAGGCATGGGTGGGTCTGGTGGCAGCGGCAGAAGTAGTGGTGGCAACCTTGATATGTCGAGTTTGGTTCAACAGATGATGCCATTTGTTTCTCAAGCTCTCAATAGTGGGAGTTCGAGTTCAAGTTCAAGTTCAAGTTCAAAAACGCTTAAATCGGCACCATCTAGAAAAGGCACACTTCATCGACGTTCTAGTAGTGTGAAGAGTTTTAACACTAGTGAAAGACCGAGTGATTTTCAGGTTTGTTTTGACCTATAAAATGCATGAACTTAATGGTTTATAAAAAATGCATGAACAACAGCTTTCTTTCAAATTGTTGACGGTGGAGGATTTAAAGCGAACGTAAAAGAACAAATTTTATTGTGACCTCCTAGTTGGAAATTTCTGGTTCCACCACTCATGAGGTTAATCAAAAATATCGCATGATACTATAGGTAGTAATTTTAAATCCATTTACTTATAGATGGGTTGATTCAGGTTACATTTTATCTCTAACAAGTCAAACGAGTATATCAAAAAACGTTAGCCAAAAATGAACCAGGCTAAATGGATTGAAAGTTGTCAAAGACTGTTTTCAATCCTAAATCATATTATTAATAAATCAGAATTAACACATCAATAATTTATGAAAAATATAAAATCTATGGCCAAAAGTCTTGACCCGTTTATTTTTCCACCTCTACTTTATACTAGTCCAAGGCTCCATGGTACTTGTATGCAATTTATTTCTTGCATTTTGCATTCTATTGCTAGTAGGTTTGTATGAATGTTATATGACTGATATTTATTGTGGCGAATTGGTTCGTATATGTAGATGAACCTTGAAAACGCGGCCCAGAAAATAGTGGAACATTATCCACCTCTAGAAATATTCTCATCAGTTGTCCAAACCGCTGCTGCTTTACGCAACAATGTTTACGACACAAATGCTATTAATGAGTTATGTATGGAAGAGGAGCTTGCTCAGGTTAGCATCTTCGGTTCCCATTTTTTCGCTAATGGTTTCACCCTTTTGAGCCAAGAAGAAGAGGGAAAATTGCGTGCAAAGTAATTTTGACCAGTTTATTTATGCATGGGTCAACTTGGGTTGTCTAGTCTAAAACGGGCCAAATGGATCAAATCATTAAATTTATCTAAGAGGGGAATGGGTTAAACGGGTTAAAAATTTATTCAAGTTTATTTTCTAATGCATACAACCTTCTAATTAGGGTTATTGGATTTTAATAATTCCAACTTTTATTGATTGGTCGGGATTAATCCCAACTTAGGAAATGTTTATTCACACTCCCAACTTTAAGCTTATTTTTCTCCAACGATCTCTTACTAACTGAGAGTTAACCCTGTTAGTTTTTTTTAATGACATAGACTACTTATGTGACCAAAACATTAAAATATAAGTTGAAATCTACTATCATATCCGCCAATCTAAAAGTACTGCACCCAAAAACCTGTTATTGTCCACCTCTTGATCTAAATCACTTGACTCGTTCAAGGTAGATTTCAGGTGACGATGGAGGCTAGACATCGTAAAATAAACCTGATAAAAGCTAGGTGGTGATGGAGTTGAAAAATAGGTCAATGTTGGCCCCATTTTATCAAAAAAAAAAAAAAAAAAAAAAAAAAAAAAAAAAAAAAAAAAAAAAAAAAAAAAAAAACACTAACGGGAGTTAACTCTCAATTAGTAGAAAAATAAGGTCAAAATTGAGAGTGTTTATAAACATTTCCTGAGTTGTGATTTATCCCACCCAATGGATGAAAATTGAGATTATTAAAATCCAATAAGCCTTTATTTTATAACATAACTGACACAATAGTTTTAAATTAAGAAATGGACAAACGTGTTTATGAGTCAACCAAACAAGGCCCAACCCGATTAAATATGTACTAAGACTGCATTAAAGGGTGGATTAAGACTGCATTAAAGGGTGGATCATTGGTGCACTAAGGTCGCCCTTTTACTTTTAGCTCGTGAAAAATACACGAATATTAAGTTTGATTCATTTGTATTTGGACTTGCAGGAATTTGCTGAAATGTTGAAGCGTGATATTTCTAGACGACTTCAGTAGATGATGATCGTTACAACTCTTTCTTTTTCCCTCTGTTTTTATCATTTTTATGTGGGTTTGGTTGTTTTTGGTTGCTGAGGTAGGTGACATCACTTGAAGATTTATTGGCTTCTTGAGAAATGTTTTTGGTGTATTTGTCGATCTTGTTTTTTCTTTGGGTTTTATACTTTTATAATTATGTCTTACTAGTTTCTTTAACCACTGCGTGTTGCGGCGGGGCCGTATGCGACGTGCTAAAGTATCTAATCCAATCGATCCAACTCATTTTCGAATTATTACGTAAACTTGACTCTTCTACAAACATAATTAATATTGAAATGTAGCCAGACTCGAAGCGTACATAAAAATCCAACTTTAAAAAAGTAATTTAATTGTAAGGCCGGTGTGTTGGGATGGAGTTGTATGATTTAACGACACGTTGCAACGCATATGTGATCTACGTTACACTCTGTGCGGCCTAATAATTAAAAAAATAATTTAAATGAAATAGGTATTAAAAAACAAAAGAAAAAAGGTACTTTAAATGAAAATAATGTAAGAAAATTTTTAAAAAAGCCAAAAAAGAAAAAAAAACCGACCGCGGGGTTTGAAGCCACAACCTGCTACTAGTTTCAACAATAAGGGACGGAATATTGCCATTGCACGAAACTACTATTTGTGATTCATTTCAAAGTACAATTATTTATTGTTAACCCATTTCAGAAAAATAAAAAAAATTACAAATCGTTGCATCCTGAAGGACCGTTGAAGGGGTTCAATGCAATCAGTTTCACAATGAGCAGAGACTTAGAACACTTAACAAATCAAATAGGAAACTGGAACCTTTAGGATGATACTAAGAAACACAAGCAAACAAATGAGATAGAACCAAGAACAACAACAGAATGGTTTTCAAGGATTAGGTATATTGCTCTCAAGTTCTTTTACAAGTGTTACAAAGCATAGAAAATAAGATACAAGGACCTAAGATATTTTATACTACATATTACAGCCGGCCATACTTTGAAGGCCAGCTGGAAACACTAATCTAGACAACAAGATCAATGTAAGGTCAAAAGGCAGATTGCCTTTTGACTAGTGACTATGACATACCATAGCTCACATCCTAATATATTACAAAAAGAATAAAAGTACATAAAGTAAAAAAGTTACAGACTCAAGACCTTAATCTACAGTTTCCTAAAGCATGGACCTTTTCACCAACTTGTGTAAGTTGGTGAGTCTTCAGAGTGGCAGCGGAAAGTTGGTCAGCTTTCTTTAAAAGTTGATCAGAGAAAGCATGTCTTCTATATCTTCGAAAGAAATCAGCCTTCTATCTTCATGGCTTTGGAAGACTTTGTCTTATAAGCTTCGGAAGACTTCATCTTTGGCTTCGGAAGATTTGGTCTGTGGCTTCGAAAGATTTTACACTTAAAGTAACTTCTGTGCAGTGTGTAAAACTTCCGAAGTAACTTGCACCATGCACAAAGTGCATGCATGCAGGAAGCACCTTGAGTGTTTTGGGTGCATCAGCCTCTTCTGTAATCCTTACACATCCCAATCAGACGATGACACGTGGCAAGGCCGTTGGAAACTCCACCGACCTTTGTAAATGAGTTATAGTTAATGTATAAATTAATATTTTTACCTAAAGTGAAAATAGGTCGAATGAGATAGGTATACAGTCATCCAAAATGTATTCTCAAGTGCATAAAACCTTTTAAACCTCCGAAACCACGCTATTTAGATAATTTAATAATAGATGTACTAATAATATACACTATATTTAGTTATAAACAATTATAAAAAATAAAATTGATGTTTGTAGGTTGACACAATCCAATTTAACCTATCTCAACCGGTACTTAAACTCAAATTCTTGAAATGATAAATGCGGTCAATAAAATTGGTCAGCGCATGAATAGTCAAGATCAAGGTAACATGTTTGCTGCTATGAATGGTGGCCTTGATATGATGATCATGTTTTGATAGATGATGCCCTTTTCTTATTAAGTTCAAACCTCTAAATTCAATTTACTAGAACATAAATCACACAATAAATGTGCAAGTTATCGTCGTCGTTATAGTGGCTTAATGCAAGCACCAGTGGTTTATCAATGAATTGCTAGACTTGTAATATAACAAGCTGAGTTTTTGAACACCAAATGTTTGTGAGAAGCCATGACTTGAACATGTGATATGGAACATTCCATGAGAATTTTGAATTCACTAATGTACACAATTAATTAATATTTATAATAAATTAAAATCTATAAATGCAATTATACTCTATAAAAACTTTTTAAAATTATTTAATTAATAATATTTCAATAAAGGACAAAAATCATGACAATTTTTCAAATAAAGAACATACGATGTAGTTATCAGAGTTAAACACAAGATTCATAATTTTAAGTATACTTCAAATATAATACCTTTAATTCACTCTTGATAATGCATAAAAAGGTGTAATGCTTTTTTCATGTGTGCAATATTCGTTGTTTTGGCGTGATAGCCGAGATGTTAATGTAAATAATTTTTTTATTGTTTTCATATAGCAATTGATATTTTTTCCAACCATAACAGATTAGCAATATCAAGCGTTTTAATTTCTCCCTGGAAATATGTTACCATTGACATGTTAAACAAAAAACGTATTAAAATTGGTTGGTTAGCTTTGTTATGGTATTCCCGATGTGTAGCGTGTGTCACCCTTCCTATTTTTATCATAAAAGTAACTTGAAACCAGTCTAACCACTAAACTTGTTCAAAAACCACTCATCAGAAAATGAACTATCTAACCTGTGCCAGTGTTACTCATGTCAACTGGACCCATTAGAGGTCCATTTTAACTTGTTCACAACCCGTTCTTTATATTTATGTGAGTGTATTTCTTATATTATATGGTATGGTTATAAGTGGTTGTCAGTGAAGGATATGGTAAACTTACTGTTGAATCTGTATTTTTAAGAAACATTGTTCAAAACCCTATAATATTTTTAATATATTTTAAGTGGTTGTGAGTGGAGTAGAGAGAAAAAGTAATAATAAAGTTGAAAAGAAGAGAGAAAAAATGTGATTTTTAGTGTAATTATATTGATAAAGATGGAAAATGAGTTGTCCGTTCCCCAAATTTATGTGAATGTGTTCCTTATATTATATGGTATGGTTATAAGTGGTTGTGAGTGAAGGATATGAGAAATTTACTGTTCAATCTGTATTTTTAGGTTATACTGTTCAAAACCCTATAATGTTTTTAATATATTTTAAGTCGTTGTGAGTGAAGGAGAGAGAAAAAGTAATGATAAAATTAAAAATGAGAGAGAAAAAATAGTGATTTTTAGTGTAATTATATGTATAAAAATGAAGAATGGGTTGTGAATGTTAAACGAACCGAAATTAAAAGACTTTAATCTTACTATTATAATATAAGAGTAACTTGAGATGCCACGTGGCAGCACCACAATCATCCTCACTAAAATTTTCCCGCCTCTCTCTCCTCTTAAATAATTACCTTAATTACTAATAATATTATTTAACCTTCTTTCATATTTAATAAATTTAAAAAGAGATCTATTTATTAATGTTATTCTTAAATAAAGAATTTTTATAAAATAATAAATTTTTCTAAACCATAAAACTTTTTTAAAACTACGAAATATTTTATAATTGGTATTTTTAAAAATTCAATTTTTTAAAACCAAAAATAATTAAATTTGAGAGTTATAATAAGAAAATTTTTAAAAATGACATTTTTACACGGTTTGTTTTTGAAGAAAATGTTTTTTTTTTTTTGAAAAAATGGTTAAAAATAAAATTTTAAAAAGTTGATATCACTGTTTTATAGTTATAGTCATTTCTTACACGTAATTTCAGTCATATCATATTTTAGAATATAATTTTATAATTAATTAATATTATTATATTAATATTTTATTTATTTAACCCGTGTAATATACGGTTTTACTAAAACTAGTAGTGTATAAAAAAGTTTAAAAAGACACATGAGCATGAAATCTAAAACCTTTTTTTAGAAAGAAAAAAAAATGCAGGAATAAATCCTTTACCCTAAAGGAAAAAATAAAGTTGTAATTAACTCTTAACTAATTGATTATCGCTTCAAATTCAAATAATTATTATATAATCCACTATATTTACAAATCAGTACTTCAACTTTCCACCATTACCATTTCAGCCCTTTACAAGTCTCTTCAAACTTTACCTTCCCCATCACCACGACTAATAACCAAGAAACACCCATAACACAGGATAGACCCCTCTCTCCCACACACCCACAAATACACACACACAGTCACATACGCTGATCTTCAATCACTTATCAGCTATACAGCTGATGAGTGTGGAACCCTTTTCTTGAATTATGGAGTCTCTCTCTTTAACCACCACCACCGCTACCACAAACACTTCTAAGTTCAGATTCTCTATCCCCTGTTATAAAAGTCCCAAGATTTATAGAAATCTTCCTTTTAATCACAAAAGACACAGGAAATTTGCAGCCTTTGCTGCTAAAGATGAGGCTAATTTTGATAGTTATGATCAAATGGAGCTTAAGTTTGGGAGAATGATTGGTGAAGACCCCAAACTTACCCTTGCTAAGGTCCCTTTCTCTCTCTTGCAGTGTGTTAATTTTGAAGTTATGCTTCTAATGATGATAAATAATCAGATAACATGTTGAAAAGATGAAGTCTTTTTTGACAGTTGTGTGATTCTTGAAAGGGATTATGAGGTTTATAGTTGAATTTTGAAAGTAGAAGTGGATTTTGAAGGTGGATTTGATTTGGGTGTTGTTTTTAAGTATTAATTTGCTACTTAAAAGGGGTTATGTGCTTTTAGTTGAATTCTGATTTGTTGCCATACAAACAGTATATTGAGTTTTTAAGTGATTGGTTTCTTGACATTTTAGTTGAATTTTGAAAGAAAAAGTAGAATGACAAGGTGGTCAATCTGATTTGGTGGCGTTAGATTGTGAATTGTTATGGCTGATTCTGATATGATAAGATAAGATAAAAAGATACCATCTTGAATTATTAGTTCTTTTGACATTCTCTTTGTTGAATAATAAAAGTGGAAGTAGAGCCTTAAGGTGAATTGATATAGGTATCGTTAACAGTATATTGAACCATTGCATGATAAGTACACTTGTCTTGCGAATTTGATCTAGGAATTAAATCGCATTTTCGCCAGTTTCTTCATTTTTAGTGTCGAGGAAAGGATTTATAGACGTTTCAAACCATCATACCTGTCTTTCTGTCGCAACAAACCATTCTTGCAAAATTAAAAAAGGAATAAAACTTTACACTCCAGAAAGTCAATAGACCGTAACAAACTATATTTCTAACTAAATAGATAGACATTTGATGATTTAATTGAATGCTGAAAGCCTGAAATGATAAAGTATCACATTCAGGGTCCATTTGATTTGTGTTTCTAACCAATTCTACACTTCTTTCCCTATTTGTGTTTCTAACCACCTGCCTTTCTCTCTCCCACTGTATCTGGCATGAACAATGTACACGTACTTGTGCGGTTCTCTACTTTAAATTGGTTTTGCATTGAACACGCTCCTGCATATGTGCATTCATTCAAAAATATATGTTAGGTGTAAATTTCAAATCAAAGTCATAAAACTCTTTACTTACAAAGAGAAGTTAAAAAAGGCAGCCACATTTTCAAATTCACCATAACCATTTTCAGATTCAATAGAATCCATTCAATATGATCTAAAGTACCTCTTCTTTTCATGTACATAAAAGTTTGAACCATATGTAACTATTCACTTGGTAAAAACGCTAAGCTTCCTTGCACATTTTGCTGTTTTTGACTTTTGTATATAATTCTGTTTTCTCTGCAGATACTCGGTAGAAAAATAAACCCAGAAATGTCTTATTTAGAAATCGAGAAACTATACAACAAGAAAGGTCTTAAAGCCTTTAGTGACATAGAGGAGCTCCCATTTGATGTATCTGATGTTAGGAAGAAGCCAAATGAACCACTTGATGGACTGAATTTGACCCGGCCCGTACCCAAGAAAGGGGTCAAATTTGAAACAAATGATTCATCTGATGGACTGAATTTGACCCGGCCTGTACCCAAGAATGGGGTCAAATTTGAAACAACTAATTCATCTGATGGAGTAAATTTGACCCGGCCTTTACCCAAAAAAGGAGTCAAATTTGAAACAAATGATAAACCAGTAGCACCCAAAGTAAATAGACCAAATCAACCCTTAGCAGAGGCTCCCAGTAATCCCATGCCAAGTGTCCCAAATGTCGAATTACGGAAACCGACTACTTATAAAGAAGATGATGATATAACCACAATGAGACAGAGACCAAATTTATCATATAAAGTAAATAAAGATGAGGAAGAAGACAGGTTTACTGATATGACAATGGTGAGGAAGCCTGCACCATTTTTGCAAAAAGAAGAAACTGAAGTTGTTGATAAAGACAGTGAAAGCCTAAGTCAAAGTGAAATCCAAACAGATGTTTCACTCCTAGAAAAGCCTGGGATCCTGGTGAATCAAGATTTTGGAGATCAGAGTGAATCAAGCTCTGAGATTGATGAAATGAAGAATGATTCAAGAAGTGTCGACTTGGCTTTCGAGATGGAAAAGGAGGATGTTGTGAAGTCGCAAGAGATTAGTCATGAGGATGATTTTTTAACTGGTAATGCATTCATATCAAAGATTGGATTAGCATGTGACAGTTTATTATAAAGTAGTAGAATTGACTCGTTTGCTAATACATGGGTCGTCTTGATTTGTGAGTTATCTCAAAAGGGCTAATTAAGAGAAATAGCTAGAAGTGGAATGATCAAATGGTTTGAAAGCCACCCCAAGAGTATTTTTAGTGCATGCAACCTCCTAAAATCAATTTGTTATTCAAAGATTTAGATTATTAGTGTCTTAATGATGTTATTTTGCAATCATAATTAACACAATATTTATTCATAACAAGTAAAAGGTGGACAAATGTTTTTCGCCTTGCTTTTGACCCCATTACCTAACGGCCCTCATCTTGCTACCTCTAGTATTCATACATAAAATTTTGCACTGAATATTGCCAGAAGGAAGACTTTACTTGAATGGTCAACAAACAAGCATTTCCATATGTGACAACTTTAGTTGTGTTTTAAATGCTGTTTTATTTTCATGAATAGGCCATTAATTCTTCACATCATTGTTCTTTCTCAAGGATCACAGCCTTCTGAACAAACAAACATAGGGTTTGAAGAGATGGGTACTGATCCGGATATAGCAGCCTCTTTGAGAGGACCACCTAAAAGGTAATTTAAACTTTTCGACATGATGTTTTGTACTAAGAAGTTGTGATTCAAACTGCCATCCATTGCGTTATGAACAAGTCAAAGTTTGGTCTTCCACCTTGCCTATGTTTTCTTATCATTGGTGTGTTATAATAGATTAGATCAACCCGTCAAAGATACATCAAAGATAGAGAAACAAGTTTCAAGCCCAGTGAATCCAATACCTAATGCTAATGCTATCAACAGTGAAAACTTACATACAACACCGCTTTTGAAGGTAAATGACTGATTTTATGCTATGGTCAAATGACAATATTACCTCGTGTTCTTTGTTAGTGGTCACATGTATTTCATTCTATAGGATCGTGAAGATGCTGACTGGAAAAGAGCTCAAGATTTGATGAAAACAGAAGGAAGGGAAGAAGTGGAACTCATAAACTCTAGCACCCGGGGGTTTGTTGTAAGTGCTAATAAGAAAGTTTCTCTTTTATGTTGAGGATTACCCTTTTGGTGATTTTACCTTTTTCCGCATGTTGTGTAGGCGTCTTTTGGTTCTCTGATCGGGTTTTTGCCTTACCGAAATCTTGCCACCAAGTGGAAGTATTTAGCTTTTGAGTCTTGGTTGAGAAAGAAAGGGTTGGATCCTGCTATGTACAGGCAAAGCCTTGGTGTTATTGGAGGCTATGATGCAACAAGCAAGTCAACTCCTAAGTCAACCATAGATCCTAAAAAGCTTGAGGGTGAAATATCACCTGATATGAAACTTGAGGATCTTCTTGCAATTTATGACCATGAAAAACTCAAATATTTGTCATCCTTTGTTGGTCAGGTTTGAGTTTTCTTTTCACCCCTTCTTTTAATCTAATTCCAGACTTCCACTCCTATTTCAAGAAACTTATCTCCTATTATAACCAAATTGACCATTTTTGGCACTTAATATATTGATTCCTTGAGACATGAATTCGCCAAACATTCAAACATCTGATTATTACAACTTACGACAGCATACATTCAAACACTGTATTCTACCACCTGTTTTATTAAAAACTAATTATTAGATTCTAATTCTTCAATATCACAAAATTACTTTCAAATCCCACATCCAAACATCCCTTTACTCCTGTAATGGGAAAAGGTGGTGTTTGGTACTTGGTTTGCACATCTTGATAAACAAAATCACCAATTCCATGAAACTGGGCTCGTATTTAAACAAAAATGATTATTTTTAGTTAAATATATGAAAAAAATTGTCAATCTTGGATATCATCTGGATACAAAAGCTGCTTATGAATTAAAACATCACCGAAAGTATAAATGCTGGGACAGAGGGGTTACTTATTATTGAAGTTTATTAAGCTTATAATAACAAAAATCATTATGATATTCATGTTGCAGAAAGTAAAAGTGAACGTAGTCTTAGCAGATAGAGATACAAACAAATTAATATTTTCTGGAAAACCGAAAGAGAAAGATGAAACGATTGAGAGAAAGAAAAACCTCATGGTAAGATTTTGTTATATTTCTTGATTTCTTTCTTTAATATTACGATATATAAAGTAATTTAAGCTCTTATGTCCTTGTACAGGCAAAACTTAGTGTTGGAGATGTCGTGAAATGTTGCATAAAAAAGATAACTTATTATGGTATTTTCGTTGAGGTATTACAGTTTTGTTCTACTACTAAGATTATTTAATTTTCACCCATGATTTAAGCCAAAACAAACATTTTCAGACCTTATTGTCCTTATTAAGCCTTAACAAATAAGGGTAAACTTGTTTTCACTTGACTTATCAACTCTTGGTTTTGATCTCGTAATGTAGGTTGAAGGAGTACCTGCATTGATTCACCAAACCGAGGTGTCGTGGGATGATACTTTGGACATCATATCACATTTTAAAATTGGACAGGTACCTTAAAAGTTTGTTGTGACACAACATTTTCATGATAAATATATATATTCTGAATTTCTTTACATGCTCAATAGTTATAATAATAATAATAATAATAGTTATAATAATAATAATAATAATAATAATAATAATAATAATAATAATCTTTTGTTCATAGGTTGTAGAAGCAAAGGTTCATCAATTGGATTTTTCACTTGAACGTATATTCCTCTCGTTGAAGGAAATTACGGTAATCTATCATCCATATTTCTTGAATGTGTGTTTATCTTGGTACAAATAGTTATATCCATAGAAACATCAGTTTTTGGTTTTTGAATCAACAAATTTCTTGAACTTAAGATAACCATAAAACTGTAATAACCATCATCTTGTGGCAGCCTGATCCGTTGATCGAGTCTTTAGAGGCTGTTGTTGGTGATCAAGCTACTTTGGATGGTAGATTAGAAGCAGCCCAACCCGATGAAGAGGTTTATAGCTTTACATTATTTGATCTTCCAGCATTTCACACACATTGAAACCACACACGCACGCACAAAGCACACTCATATTTCAATTCAGATATCATTTTTGATGAATCTTGCATACTGCATATTCAATTACGCAGTGGGCCGAAGTTGAATCACTTGTGAAAGAACTGCAGCAATACAAAGGAGTTGATCGGGTAAAGAAAGGTGGTTTTTTCTTGAGCCCGGGTTTGGCCCCAACATTTCAGGTAGTTTTCTTGCAAGAGCATATCAGCTTCCTTATATTATGTTCTTTATCTTGTGTGCACAATTAGTGATCCTCAAAATGTTGGGATTCTAGATGAAACTCACATTTTATGGATTTTGTGTAGGTTTATATGGCATCCGTGGTTGAGAATGAGTATAAGTTGCTAGCACGAGCCGGAAACAAAGTACAAGAGGTATGAATAAGTTTCTTGTAACCTTCAAAGGGGTGGCGAATGATATTCATCAGCTAGAATTCAGCTTTCACTGGTTTTACAGTTAACTCCGTGAAGGCTACATGTTTAGTTTCCTGTTTCTGTTGGTTAGCAGAGTATTGGTGGGCTCATGCGTTTTCTAGTGATGGGTCTCACAGTTACAAAAAAATTAATAAGTTACTCGTTGAACTATAATATTTGAGACTTCAGAAAATGTAATGAACTCTATATGTTGTTCTTGCGACAGGTGATCGTTGAGACATCAATGGGGAAAGAAGAGATGAAATCCGCGATTCTAACATGTGCCAATAGAGTTGAATGATTTGCTCCATATTTCCATTCGGCTCTTGTATAGTTTGTTTGATCATTCTTCTGGTAAAATATGGGCTAATGTATATGAGCCTTTTAACTAAGATCAAGTGTAGTATTTATAATGTGCAGGCAGATGTGTATGAGCAGAGCTCAATTGTAATGGTTCAATATTTGGCGCTATCCGTCAAATTTAGATTTACCATATAAAAAGATAATATTACTTCTTTCTCTAGAATAGCATGTTTAAATTGCGAGTTTGTGCTTCCGCTCTGTGTTAAAAGTTGTTGTGATGGCGGGATTCACTTTGATGATAGAAAGTGACTAAATGTATTCAAATGTACATCTTTTGTAAAAAGAGATATTACTTTTTAACAGGAGAGGGACCATCAAATGCATGAGAGAAGGGGTACGTTTAGTAGCACATTTTTAATATCTTATTGTATCTAGCTTTGATTTAGAACTTGCATAAGATTATTGCCTGTTTATACTCTTTAAAAAACAAAACACATTTTGCTAAAGAAAATGAACTACTTTAAAATGTTTCTGTTAGTTATATTTTTAGACGTTAATTATTATAATTTTAGAGTATATTTTAGTATTTATTTTGTACTTCTTGCATGCATTTTTTGTTTATTTCAAATAATTGCAATTTTTGTGGGATGGAATCTATTTTGGTGTATTTTGGTTGGTTTTGTAGGTTAATTGAAAAAGAAGAAAAAGGCTTAAAGAAATTATTATTGAAGAAAATCCTGAATTTTGAAGATGCAAGAAAATTTCTAAAAGTTTGGGAGTTTTATTTTATGAAATGTTTATTAATAAAGCCTTATAGATAAATTTAAAGATGAGACCTACAAAAAAAGGGGAGTTAGTTGGAGAAAAGGAGTATAAAAAGGGGATGAAAAATCAAAAAAAAGGAGGACTTTTGGAAGGGCAATTCAGTCGACCACAAGGAGGAGAAAAAGAGAAGAGCAATCATTGAAGTTGGACTTTTTATTTTATTGACTTGTGCTTATTAGAGAAGGATTATTTATTTTTAGTTAGTAAGTTTTTTTTATTATTATTTTGGTTTGATTGATCTAGCCGTCATGTCCGGCTAGAACACTTTTTAGTTCAAACATTAGAGTTTAATTTCTTTGATTTGGTTTGAACTTATGTGAAACGTTTATGAGATGTTTTTATTTTAATGATTTGTTTGTTTGATTCTTGGTCTTAAACCCGGATCTAATTCGGTGTATATATTAGATTGTTAATAAAATTGGCCACTTTATTAATTTTTCTAATAAAGTTCTTCAAGATTTAAAACCCTAATCAAGTTTTGATTTTTGATATAAGGAACAATTAACGGTTTGGGTTTGTCTATGAATCCATCCTCGTTATAGAATCATGCAATCTAGTTAAACATACCGAATGGCGTGTGTGTTTAATTATAATTGATACTTCTATCGTTGCAACCCGCACGCTAAGATCCGAACGGCGTGAGCTTAGAGTAGCGGGTTGACTCTAATCAACGAACTGCGCTTGATTAGACATTAGATGGAGTGGATATCCAAACGGCATGATGTCTAGTATCGATACAAATCATTAATTTAAAATAGTCATTGCACCATAATCGTTAATGATCGTAAGCCAAATCAAATCAAGAAATTACCTTAGTGTTGGAATTAGCTTTCATCTATTAATTTATTTCACAATGTAATTAAAGTTTTTATTAATTCCTTTTCAGAATAAAAAATACAAAAAAAATGTCAATTTTTGTTTTTCCAGCAGAACCTTAACACGGCCGCGTACAGTTCTGACACGGCCGTGTCAACCTACTGGAATTTTTCTACTTTTTGCAATTTAGTTTTAGTTTTAGTTTTTAATTAAGTCCCCCACCTTCCTTAACCCATAACCAATCAAAGTATCCGTGCTTAAACGTTTTTGGTATAAAATAATTGACACGCATCCCTGAGGACACGAACCCTACTTCCGCTCATACTATTCTTAGTGTGTGTGACGGTAGGTTCACATTATAATTATTTTATTTGCTGGATTCGACACCCAACAGTTTCGGGTTGACTCGAACCATTGTTGTACTTATTGAGATCATAAGTTCATGTCTTAACTCGTTACAAATGTCTTAAACATTATATTATTTTCATATATAATAATATTATTATTTAGTAAGTTATAAACTTTTAATATTTGTTAAATTAGGAAAACACTAATTAAAAAAAAAGGAATATATGTGTACAAAGGAAAATAAACCTATGTCCTTTATTTAACTAAGTGAAAAAAAACACGTAAATAAAAGCTACTCTTCACATCGCAACAGTGTTTATGTATGTGTTGAGAAATTATGTAAAAAATATAGAAGATACTAAGTTATGTTTGATAGTTAGGCGACTTTATTAACGTATCATCTTTATCTTTGTAAATGCATAGTTATTGCATGTATATTTATTATTGGTCTTTTGATCTTTCATGTAACTATATCTTAGTTTATTATATATATCTCTCCACACATTTAGTGGAGATATGGAGTGGTATTAAGTTCTTCACATGGTATAGAACCAAAAGATCCTTCTGCCTTCCCTCCCATCTCTTTTTATCTTCCACGTTTTTCCCTTTACTTCCTCTCATCTCTCGGCTGCAATGGCATCCTCCTCCACCTCTTCTGATGCCCTACCTCACTCCCTCACTCACTTGATCAACTTTAAGCTTTGCTCCACCAATTATATTATGTGGGTATATCAAATGGTCCCGATCCTCACTCATCAAAAACTCATTTCTCATGTTAATGGCACTTCTGTTGCACCATCTCCGACCATTACTACAGATGATAAAGTGGTTATTGATAACCCGGATTATGCCACTTGGGTCGCCAATGATCAACGTGCCATTATTATTCTAAATGCGTCTTTGTCTATTGAAGCCGTCACTATTGTTATTGGCCTTCCAACCGCCCGACAAATTTGGGTTGCGTTAGAAACGGCGTATGGTAACTCCTCCATTGAAAGGGTTCATAATCTCCGTGATCAACTACGCCTTCTTCAAAAAGGAACCAAAACTGTTGCTGAATTCGGTCGGTTGTTCAAGAATATTTGTGACCAACTTGCGGCTATAGGTCATCCCGTTGATCCAGATGATCAACTTCATTGGTTTCTATGTGGCTTAGGGCCTGCTTTTGAAGTATTCTCTACAACCATTCGATCCACTAGACCTGCTCCCTCGTTTCCGGATCTTCTTGTACGGGCCGAAAGCCATGAGTTGTTCACCCGTGCTCTTCATGGTCACACTACTCCTTCTGTTGCATTCGCTGCTCAACAAAATCAAACATCACCCCCTGCTCGGGGTCGGGCTGGTCGCACCCATCGTGGCAGTATATACTCGGGTGCTCGTGGTGGCCGTGGTCGAGGCAGGCGTTCCCCACATTGCCAACTTTGCAGGCAAAATGGACACTATGCCAACATGTGTCCTAGTCTTGCTACTTTTGCCACTAATGCTGCTTCCCCTGATGAAACTTTAGCAACAGCTTTTCTTTCCCAATGTAATATTTCACCAAATGTTCCCGATTGGACTGTTGACTCGGGAGCAACGGATCACATGACATCGTCAACCCAAAATGTTAATGATCCGTCCATTACCACAGGTACACCTACAGTTACATTTGGTAATGGACACACTCTTCCTGTCACTCATACAGGTCACTCTTCTATTTCCAACTCTATTAAATTGCATGATGTCTTGGTGGTTCCTAATCTCACCAACAATCTCTTATCCATTAGTAAATTAACCAAAGATAATAATGTTGATGTCTTACTTTCGTATCCTACTTTTTGCATTTAGGACCGTCAAACCAAACTGGTTCTAGCCCAAGGAAGATGTGAAAATGGGCTCTATGTCCTTCAACCCGATCATCAGGCGTTAGTTGCCTCATCAACACCGCCTAAGGCCTCTTTTGAAGTTTGGCATTCCCGCTTGGGGCATGTTCATTTTGATACTATTGTTAATTTACAAAGACAAGGTTGTTTATCTATTTCTGCTCTTTTACCGAAACCTGATATGTGTATGCCTTGCCAACTTGCAAAAAGCAAACGTTTACCCTTTGAAAATAATAACAAACGGGCATTGCATCCACTTGACCTTATACATTGTGATCTTTGGGGTCCTTCACCGGTCTTGTCTACGGATAACCACCGCTACTATGTCTCATTTGTTGATGATTATTCTAGGTTTTGTTGGTTGTACCCGTTAAAACTGAAATCGGATTTCTATAATGTCTTGTTGGTCTTTATGAAATTTGTTGAAACCCAATTTTCTAGAAAAATAAAAAATTTTCAAAGTGATGGTGGTTCTGAATTTACAAATCACAAGGTTCGATCCATACTTGAAGAAAATGGCACCTTTCATCGCATGTCATGCCCATACACACCACAACAAAACGGGAGAGTTGAAAGAAAACATCGACATATTGTTGAAACAGGCTTAGCCATGCTCTTTAAAGCAAAACTTCCTCCCACATATTGGGTAGACGCCTTTTCCTCTGCCGTCTTCATTATAAACCGACTTCCAACACCAACTCTTGGTGGCAAGTCCCCTTTTGAGCTCTTATATCATCGTTTACCAAATTACAATATATTTCGGGCTTTTGGTTGTCGTGTTTTCCCATATCTAAGAGATTACTCGAAACACAAACTTGCTCCTAGAAGCATACCGTGCATATTTATTGGTTATAGTCCTATTTACAAAGGATACCGGTGCCTTGACCCGGTCTCCTCACGTGTTTACGTCACAAGGCATGCCAAGTTTAATGAAGATTTTTTTCCTTTAATTGAACAAAATGAAAATACACCAATTACCCAGCTTCAATTAAGCACTTTTGATGAATCTCTTCCCACCACCTTTTTCAATACTTCCAAATCAACATCATCACCTACTACCCATACCCCTACTGTTAGCCCATGCAACTCTTGCATGAATTTTTTACTACATCCACCTCCAATTCAACCAACTCCCTTGGCCCCACCTCAAAATGATCCAATACAACTTAATCCCTCCTCACCCACACCTTCACAACAACCTCCTACACCTATCATCGATCAAGAACTACCCACACCCACATCTTCCACACCCATGCCTACCAACAGTGAGTCTTCCACTGCCATACACTCAACCCTCTCGGACGTACCACCCTTATCCTCTTCCATTCCTCCTTCTCCTCCATCATCACCCCCTCTCATTCCCACCCCTCCACCACCCCCACCCCCTCCATCACATCCAATGGTGACCCGAGCAAAAGCCGGTATCTTTAAACCTCGTCACCAAGTCAACCTCTCTTACCTTAACCAAAATCCTCTCCATCAGTCCCTCCTTGCATCACAGGAACCCATGACATACAAATCTGCAATGAAAGATCCCATTTGGTTACAAGCTATGAATAAAGAGCTTGATGCTCTTCACACCAACAAAACTTGGTCCCTTGTTCCCCGTCCTCGAAATAGACATGTTGTTGGATCCAAGTGGTTATTTAGTTCTTCACAGACTTCTTTAGTACGTAGACAGTTTTAATAGCATTATTTTAAAACGAAAAACACACATCTAATCTTAATTTTAAATACTAAATTGAAATACTAGTAATTAGTAAATATTAAATTGAATTAAGTTGAAAATAGATGTTTACTTATGTCGCATAATTTACTATCCTCTCTTATATTAAGTAGAAATGTTTATCTATTCTCTCGATTATGTACTAAAAGTGTTAATTTACGTATGCATGTACGTACGTGGATATGTATATGTGTGTGTGTATGAATTGTGACACGATTATTATTAATTGTCCCCACAATTTATTTATTTATTTTTGAAGATTTTACATATTGTTGCAACTCCACAATAGTTACAAGGCCCTGGATCTGACGATATCAAGACTCATCTCACCAACATCTGTTGCTTGAAGCTCCAATTGGATCCCTTCAAGTTCCCTCTTGAACGTCTCTTTGGAGCTCGCATATATCATCTTACTTCTCACCCTTGATGAATCTGGACACCTAATTTACAAACATAAGGGCATTTGGGTCATTTCTCATATTACTTTTAAGGTCTCCTTATGTAATATACGAGCTTGTGGATCTGAATTTGATATAAACACCGGTAATGTTGTACATATGATTGCTTATGCACAATTAGATGTACTAACATATTGCTTGTTTCAAATCCGGTTAAGTTATCCATCATTAACATGTTATGTTACAACACTTTAATGACAGTTAAAACAAGTGTTGTGTACTTGCCATGCAAAAAAGAAAATTTTGCTTTTTTGGCAGTTCTCGACGATGGTAAAATCTAAGTCATAAACGGCATAACGGCATTCATTGGCGGGCAAGCTCTTCTGAAAATCCCCATAGTTTTCATTTGGGCCACCCAACTTCTCAACGACAACTTGATGTGTCTTGTCTTCGATCTTGAAAACTATGAATCGGTAGTTTCTTTTTGCTTTCAACTCCAAGAACTTGAGCTTGCACTCGTTGTTTACCGCCATTCCAGATGTTGCGTTAGCCTATATATTTTCAATAAATATTGTTAATATTCATCACTCATCCACTCGATGTATAGTGTACATCATTTATGATATAACAATACACACTTTAATAAAAAAGGAAAATATGTAAGTCTACATGCATGCATATGAAGGTGAAAAATTTACCATAATACCCTTCGAGAACTGAAAAAGATGTTAATTTATAGAAATATTTTGTTTAAAGGGTGATAAGAAGATGTGATTGTGGGGGCAGTAAAAAATGAATGGAGGGGGGTCGCTTAAATACTCACATGGTTAACTTTTTAGATCGATTAAGTAAAGGTTATTTTTATTTGGGAAAACAACACCGATTAATATACATGACCATTGAATATTAATCGATATCATTGTTTTCAATAGATAATTTCAATACTATAATTTCAATTTCTAGTTTTGGAAGGTGATTACATACGAGTTAATCTTGATTTCACACGTGAAACAAGTTAGAGAAAATTATTATTATTTAGTATATTATTTGGGTATAGATGATTAATTTTTGACTCCCTTCGATGGCATGTTGACCAACTCCTAGTGGATTAACTGGAATCTGAAACAATTCATAGCTCACATAAGTAATCATAATAAAATCTTTGTAATAATTTAGTGTTTATGTTAAAAATATGTGCACTTTTTATCAATTCAATTACTAAATATGTGTTGATTGTTCTTGATTAGTTTGTTTTATTTTGTAGTGTTTTTGAATGAGAAAGTAAAGTTGAGGGACTGTTGTGGACAAAGGAAAAAGCTTAGGAAGTTGAGTATAGCTAATGGAAATCATCGAGGGCTATAATGAAAACTTGTGTGGTGTGTTATAAAGGAGTTGAGATACTCATTCCAAAAAAACCTAATCACCATTTGTATATAGACTATAGAGGTCTTGATCTAATGGGTCTTCATCTTAATTTGGTCCTTCTTC
Organism: Flaveria robusta; assembly: GCA_025506415.1. Classification (NCBI taxonomy): domain Eukaryota; kingdom Viridiplantae; phylum Streptophyta; class Magnoliopsida; order Asterales; family Asteraceae; genus Flaveria; species Flaveria robusta. The sequence continues at coordinate 6,507,347 of CM046464.1, read as the reverse complement.
ATCTTCTCCAACTTTAGGGTTTCAACCTTATCACATTACTAGTTTTATCTTCTTTTTCGTTTTGCGATCAACATCTTTTCTGGTTCTTTCTTTCATTCTTGTATTTTGAGTTGTTAGTTACTTCTAGAGTTTGGACTTGTTTGTCTCTAGAAACTCTCTGTTTTCTTGTAATGTATTTATATTGGTGTAGATCTAGTATATGAATAATCACAGATTCATTATTATAATGAATCTGTAAGTTGTTTGCATTAGTGTTGTTTTGTCTTTTAATTTAGTCCAATTCATGTTTTTTGATAGTTTATTTAGATATTGGTTCTTATTTTTTAGTTTTATCAAGTCTTGAGTGTTGGTTATTTTGACCCAAATTAATATTTCGGTTACATTTTTTTATTTCATTTAACCATGTAGTTAATATGTCGCTTACTTCAACCTCCTCGTTCTTATGGTGGAGATCATCATGTTGATGGTTTGTGTCATGCATTTGAGGGTTTTTCTGCTAGGATCGACAAACATAACATGATTCTTGGTAGAACTGGCATGATCTTTGAAGAACTATGTGTCGTGATCATAAGTGACTGAAACGTTTACAAAAATCTTGAGGGTGGTTACTGTGGTGTTATTCAACATCTCAATGTAACTATCGACATCTTGTCAACACAAAGAGACCCATCCAGACGTAGTGCGACTTCAAATATGATGAAATGGACATAAGTGGGACTTCAAACACCATCACAAGATAGTTAAAAAGGTCTCCAAGTTTTTAACGGGAGTCAAACACAAATTTTTCTATATTATCGCATCAACAGAGGCTTCAAACACTAGTTAACAACTACACTTGGTTTAAATAGAGCCTTTAGTGAAATGGCTTTTACCCACGTGATATTTTAGTGGTATTTTAACTAACCAATCACTATACATAGTCTAAGAATTTAATGAAAACACAAGTTCTTAACAAATGAAGAGTTATAACAGTAGATCAATTTCTCGAAGTCAAAAAATAGATGCTGGATTGAAGAGAGCTATAGAAAAATTGTATATGTGTTGGTAAGTTATAAATGAACTCACACAAACTATTTGTACTTTTAATTATTATACCTGACCAGTTTATTAAATAGTTCAATAAAACATATATACTAATCACGTAACATTAACCAACCAAAAAACTAACTATTTTTATTCCGTCGAAATTCGTCATCCTAATATATCATTATCGGTGATAAATGAATTCTGCGGGTATATAAAAAAATAAAATAAAATAAAAAACGTGTTATATTAGACAATGATCTAGGGGCTGTTTGATATTAGCTTACACAGTCCAGTCAGAGCTGACTGCTGACCGGGTAAGTGGTCAGGCTGTATGATTTTCCTTCCTCACCTTCTGACCGAGTCCTTGCTTCTGACCCACCCTTTTCTTTGCTTCTGAATAGGTCCGGTTTTCCACATCTTCTGACCCGGTCATATTTTACAAAAAAATAAGCAGGGCCTAATCTAATGTACTTTCATGTTATGTACACTTTCGTTACAGCTTGACATGTAAGCACCAGTGGTCTAGTGGTAGAATAGTACCCTGCCACGGTACAGACCCGGGTTCGATTCCCGGCTGGTGCACTGCGATGAAGATAGTAGCGCTTAATGTGATGTTGGGTCATCACAAACGTTCGATTAATCGAATAAACAGCGTATCTGAGCTTTTCTCTTTTCCAACTATCATTATTTTGTTTAAAAAAGACAAATGATATGGTTTCTGTATATTTCCTATTCTCCTCCTTTTCAATACATTGTATGTGTTATGGTGGTTTTTAATTATGTTATCCAGATGAAAGTTATATCATTTAAGTTTATACATCAATATTCTTTAGGTTAAGTTAACTTACATGTGATTTTGGTTCAACTTATTTTTGTATAATCTTATTATTATGTATTGTATTCTTGTATCAAGTTGTATACAAAACATTTTAGTTGCATACTTGTGGGTTTCATGGTCTAGTACGGTCAGTTTTGACGAATGAACCACGACCTACGATTTTAGGGAATGAAAAATAACCAATTATTTTGACGATTTAATGATTTGATTTTGACGTTTTGATGGCTTAATGGTTGGGTTTAATGCTTTGGTGTTTAACGGTTTGATTTCGACAGTTTAGTGGTGGTTTAATGGTTCGGTTTTGACAGATTTAACTGTTTTTTTCTTATCATTAGTTTGCATCAGAACCTTTAAAGATAAAGATGATTTATTTTTATAACATAAAATTATACATACATAATTAGATATTGTAAAGTAAATAATAAATACAAATAAAAGATGCTAAATGACCAGTTTCAAGTTTCAAGTTCGTAACTGATACACACTGTTAAATGACGAGAACCAATATGAATTGAACTGTTAAATAATAGATGCTAAACTAATTTATTTCAGTTTGGACGTTTCGTCCATTTCTAATATAAATTGCACTATGTTTAAGTGACTATATGTATGTATTATATTCCCTTAACACACCATGGTTTCAACTCCGGTTAGCCTACTATCTTCCACATCATTTTCTTCTTGTGAACCTTTTTATATGGACAGATCTAGGTGTTTAACACCGGTGGCACGTGACATCAAACTTCTTTTTCCATTTATAATCTGATTGTATATTGTATAACCCTAGCTCTCATTATTCTTTAAATATGATATATGTCTCTTTACATACACAAGAAATTAGATAACCTTTTAAATAATAATTATTAAATATTTAAAAGTTTAATCAAACATACAAAAATAATGTGAGTTTCACATGCCCTTTAAATCTTATTAATCTCATATAATCCCTTATCAAATTTCAAAATATGAAATATTTCATATGCACAAACATAATTGTAAAAAATAAAGGTAAAATAATCTATCAAGGAATGAAGCCTTTTGTCAAAGGCTGGGCCAAAACTCATTCGATTAGGCTCAATTGCGATAACCTTTTGAACACGTTGTTAACCCTAGAATAGTCTAATATACTAGTCTCTTGGATTGTAATTCCTTTGAGCACCTAAATATATACAGACTAGTTGCAACACAGTGAACGCAAGCCATATCGACTGAACAACTTCAAATCTACGTGCTCTTTCTCTTTGAATGTTGCTTGCATTTGTGTTTTTGTTATTCTTGGTTGTATTCGATACCAACATTATCATATTTTGAATTGTTTTAATGAAATGGATAAATACGATGTTTTAACTAGTTTTTAAAGTCATACACACACACACACACACATATATATATATTATTTTAAGTTGGGATGAGACATAAATGATATTTCTCAAGTTTGTAGGAATAAATATGAAATTCTATCTTTAATTATAGAGACAATTTGGTAAAGTAGTAATCAAGTTTCAGTATTGTTCAAATTAAGTCACTTATAAATTTTTTTGTCAAATCAGACCACTTATAAATTTTTTTGTCTCAATCATGTCACTAAAGGTTTACGATTGTTCTAATTAGTTTATTAAAAAATGAAATTTTTTAAAAATAACAATATTTATAAAAAAAGCAAATTATTTCAAAAAAATTGTGAAAATTATTTAAAATAATTGAAAAAAAAATGAGCGATCATATTAAAACAAATAAAAAATATTAATGACTTAAATTAAACAAATAAAAATATGAATGACTTAAATGAAATACTATTAAAACTTGGTTACTATTATGTGAAGTTTTCCTATAATTATATTTGGACATGAAGGTGGGATCTTGTGTTTATGACGTGAAAATTACTGTATAGATGAAAATCTCCATGAACCATTTAAATATTATTCAAGGGTAGAATTTGATTTTTGATTTTTAGTTATTTAATTTTTTAACAATAAATTTTTTAGGACCCAAAATCTTTTTATTGATGTAGTTATTTAATACTTTCGTTTAAATTCATTATTTATTAAAAAAACAAGGATATTACATGTAGTATAACATACGGCATATCTATATAAAAAAGGGGTCACGTTCATTTGCAGTCACATGAAGGTTCACTTGCCCCTACTCCAACCACTTAGCTTGACCATTACAAAAAGGTGCATGCAGCCTTAACACTCACTATGGTGCATCACCTCTCACCTTCTACAAAACATTATATTCACATACTCTTTATGTTTATTTAAACTTTTGCTTCAAATGCAAGAGTTTAATTATATTTTGAAGGAAGATGGTGGCATTATGAAACTAATGGAGATATGCATAAAAAAATCTAGGGTAGTTTGACTTGATATGACCGAATGACCGAATGACCGTATAAAAAAATAAGCCTTGGCTAAGGAGCCACATAATTTTAGAGGACTCCAATTTTCTTGATTATATACTAAATCGTACATCATTTTTCGAAAATTTGAATATGGTTGTGTAATTTTTTTGTCTTGTCAATATATGAGAAAGTGTTGAGATAAAGATTTTTATCATTTATCAATGTGATTTCCTTAACGTTTCACAAATTAGATCTCAACTAGTATTAAGCCCCCCGCGTTGCGGGGAGCGTGAAACCATACAAAGTAGGCAAGTAGCATCAATGACACACCACCATCAGTGATCATCAATATCGAAAAGCTTGTTTTAAAAAGAAATAAAAACGAGAAAAATAAAACTGAACGAAAAATAGATGTAAAAATGTTGAACCACGCCAGCAAAATGTATAAAAAAGGAAATATTAAAATCGAACGAAAAGTAGACGTAAAAACGTTTAACCATGCAGGTGAAACGTAAAACATATAAAACAATAAGTGATCTAGGACCAGCATTTTGCGACGGGCCATTAAATGGGAAAAAATAAACGTAAAAACGTTGAACCACACCCTCACGTTGTGCTGTGTTAACTCGCAAAATTTAGACCGAAACGTAAAATAAAAAATTTGCAAAATATGAAAAGTATAGGGACCAAAAATGAAAGTAAAAAATTATTGGGGTTAAATTGCAAAAAATATAAAAGTACGGGGTTAAAATAAAAAAAATTAAAGATTTAGAAAAAAAAAAGTCAAAAAATAGATATAACCCACTAAGCATATGATACAACACTCTCAAACACAAATCACTTGATAAGCATAAGGTACTTTATCCCTATGCACAAACCACTTGGTAATTAGTATTATATACAATAGTTATTCAGGGTTTCGTTTAATTTTTTGTTTTTGACAATGATAACAAAGAATCAGTATATTTAAAAATATTTTCTTTCACTAAAACTTACTCTAACTTTAACATTTGTGATTGTTTATGTTTTTAAAATATTTTATAATGTATGTATTTCATCATATTTTCATGTGGTAGCATTATTAGCAAAAATAATAATTTTTTTTATGAAAAGAGTCTTGGATTTAGAATCCGATTTGGGAACCCAAAAAGAATTAAATTGGCCATGCACGATCGTGCATTTGTGGGATCTTGATTTGGATTGCGTAACTGTAGATGCATATATCTATAATGGAATCAAGGTTAATTGTTCAAATTTTCTTATTACCAGCTTTATAGATAAAGTGAAATTGCATAAGTTGGTTGATAATTTAAAACTAAAAGCTATTGATTATCATAAGCTGATGAAAACTTGTTAGTCCTATATGTTAGGTTTTTTATAATATGTAAACTTGTAATAAAAGAAATAGTTAATCAATTTGTAAAAAAAAAAAAGTCTCATTTTTTTATTTTGCTTAGGGCCCAATTGGTTGAGCCTATAAATTATCAATCTTTAGCTAACCATTTTAATTATTCTTGATTAGATTTATTTATACGAATGATTTGCAAAAGAATGCTTAAAGTTTATGTAATGTTTTCATTTAAGATAAAATTTTCATTAAAGGGGTACCTTTATTAGTTTTGTATTCAATGGGCTACACCCATGATAAGAGGTAGTTTATTCTATTATGGTTCATACAAGCCAAATGCATACTAACTTTAGTTTTACTTTCTAGTTGTTTAATATCTACAGTTTATTATGTTTATTCTCTCCTTGAGCTATTGATTTTATGCTGCTTTTGTTTTTCTTGTGCACAATAGGTTTGTGATGTTATCTCGACAAGTTATGAACAGTGGTGACCAATGTTTGGGTAACCGATAAATTTCAATTATAAATGATTCAATTAACTCAATTATTAAAAAAGATGATCCTTAATTCAGTTACCCGATGATTATATCTCAACCAAATAGAATATTAACCATCCCTTTAATTTATAAAGGAGAAAGACGCAAACTACTATGTTATTTATAAAGAAAATATGATAAAATTTACCCGATATACAACATATTATTTTGTAAAAGATAAAGTTATAAAGACTGGTATAAAAGTCGGTTTGGTTAATTGGTTTATCTATACAAATGTAATAACTAAACCATAAAATTGATTGTCAAGAAAATGAAGCTAGACAATCGAATTGATGATTTTCAATATATATTCTAATCTAGACGACGTTGTATAAATTCCAATCTTTTTCATAATTCATCAATACCCACATACATGTTTTCAAGTGTAGCAATGGAGGAATGGATAAGATCTTCAACAACACAAAATCTGAGTCTTGATGTCTCCTTTGATGTGGATCCCTTATAAGGCTTCAATTTTGGTTAATCAAATCTTTTTTCTCTATTGTTTACTCACTCCCATAAACATCCACACACACTTCACACAAAGTGATAACAACTAACAAGCCACGCTTATTGACCAAGTCAAACAATTTTCAAGATATCCCCTTTAGTCCTTCTACTTAAAACATATCCATAAGTGTCATTTAACTTCAAATCGCCAAAGTTTAACTTTTATAGTACCAACTTATCTCATTTTTTAAGGAAATTGATTATTCTTTTTCCAAACATGAGAAGCAAAATAGAAATTAACTCATGAAATAACAAACTTTCATCTTGATTATTAATCTTACAAATAACATAATTGATAAAAGCGCACTTCTATGAAATTAAACCATATAACATAAGTGAAAATGTCTTTGTAGTGTGAAATTAGACAAGCCACAATGTCTAGAAAGGTTGTTAAAATTCACCCATTCGAACCCTACTGTCGATGGGTAGTCAGCCACCATATGAGCTGAATGTTGGTGTCTTTTTCCCCTAGCTTTTTCCTTATACGTAGTAGCTATAATTTTCATGCTCACCCATTTTTGCTTAAGAGCATTTTGGAATATATATCAAGTGTATTTCTTTTTCATTCCCATCAAATGATCAATTATGCAAGAGAGAATTCAAGATCAATGACTAAAAAAGGAAAAAGAGTTGCATGCTTCAACTAATATCTTTCTAACCTTGATACAGTGACATTAGTGAGACATTTGTAACGTGATCGCTACCTTATAATAGGAAGAAGTTAAAATGGTGACAATTACCTACTTAATGAGTCGTAGAAGGTGATCACTTCTTTTAAAATTATGAGATGTATAAAGTGATCACTTTTTTGAAATAACAAGACTTGCTTTTACAAGGTGATTACTATCTCCACTTAGTGAGATGTGCACCAAAGATCTCCACCGGTTTAGGGAGACAAATGGTGGAGCAAACTACCGATTGGAGATCTGAAAAGAGAAGTAGATTAGATTAGTTTACATCCACTTAAACATCTAAAAAAATCAGTTTATCATTTTTCCCCCAAACTTTTTTACATGCTTTATTTATTAGGGGAGGGTTCCTGAGAAAACCAATAGTTATGTGAAAACCAAAGAAAACCACGAAAACCAATAACATAATTCATAACTTTTTTGTTATTTTAATTGTTAAAATGTTATTTAAGTATGTGATACATATATGTTGAGCATACATACAAGAATGAAGAGTTTTACGTATACGTAACACTATGTAGAATGAAAAATGGTTACATATACGTAACCTATGTGTGACGTATATGAAAAACCATGCTACGATTTTTATTTGATTCATAACTTTATTTATATATATTCACACACATATATAGAGGGTAGTAATAAAAAAATTTATACATTATTTGACCGTTTTCATTGGTTTTCTTTAGGTTTTTCATAACTTTGTGGTTTTTTTAGGATCTCTCCTCTTATTTATTATTAGCATACAACAAGTGGTATTTCCTACTTGGTCTTCAAACATCAAATTAGCAAAAAAATTTTTAAGAAACCTTATTCGCCCCCTCTAGTTTCTATAAATTATATTTACCCCTTTCAAGATTTCAATAAAGACGTTTTCATTTCTGAAAATCTTAGATTTGGTAGTACAATACGTTTGTTACATCTTCATGTTGGGCATTGGAAATAACGAAATTATATATTTTCTTTCTTTCATTGATCATAAAATGCTAATTATGAAAGAATGGGGGTTACTTATTTTCCTCCTTTAAATCTTTGATTAGAGTTGAGTAACCTCTCACAACTTTAGAGATGTAGATATCGCATTCGACTGTTGTTTAAATTTATATGCTAAATTCTTGATATAAGATTGAAACATTCTCTTCCAAATAATCATGTTATTGATCTAAGGGAGGAGGGTATTATTAGGAAACGAGACGAATGCAAACGTAGTACGGGGTATCGTTAGGGAACATCGTTTCACTCTGTGCAATATAGGGATAAGAGGCATGATTTGAATATACCGCGTGAATTCACTGTTATACGACTCATCAACTTAATAAGTTCCTAGAAGTTTAGAAATGAGATATGTGAAAACTATAATTTTTTTTTTAAATGGTTTTGTTTGTATATTTGTGATGGTTTTTGGTGTGTTTTTTTGAGAATTCTTTGGTTTTTGGGTGTTACGTGAATCCCATTCACGGAACTAGCCTGTATGGCAGTTCTCTATAATCTTTGAAAATTTTTAGGCCTTAGGCGAGCAGGAAAAAATGAACCTCCATGTAAAAAGTTTATGCAAGACCGGCTTAGGGAGATCAATGCAACAGTTTCACAAGTGTTGGAGAGAAAAAAACAAACAAACACTTATAAGATCAAATAGGAAACCCGACTGGATGAAACAAAGAACTAAGATAAAGAACACAAACAAGAACAAAGTAATTGTTTTTCAAGAATGTTGTATATTGCTCTCAAGTGTTTAACCAAAGTTACTAGGCTTAGTCCCTAAGGACTGATACATGAGACATTTTATCTACATACTACAGCCGGCCATACTTTAAAAGCAAGCTGAAACACTAATCTAGACAACAAGATCAATGTAAAGTCAAAAGTCAGATTGCCTTTTAACATGTGACTATAACATGTCATACCTCATATTCTTATCTAATACTAAAAAATAAAAAATACAAAGTAGAAAGTTACAGACAAATAATATAATCTACAGTTGACAAAAGTATGGAATTATCAGCAACTTGTATAAGCTGGTGAGTTTCAGAGGTGGCAGCAAAAAGTGATTCAGCTTTGTTAAAAGTATGCCAGAGAAAGTATATATTTTCTGTCTTCAGAAGAAATGAGTCTCTTGGCTTCGGAAGACTTTGTCTTGAGGCTTCGAAAGACTTCATCTTTGGCTTCGGAAGAAATGGTCTTTGGCTTTGGAAGATTTGACACTTAGATAATTTCTCATTGCTTTTGTCAAATCTTTTGAAATAACTTCCTTGTACTTTAAAATGCAAGCTGAGAGATCTTTGATAAGAGATTTTTGATAAGCATCAGCCTTTAAGTTAACTTTTACAGTTTATATATAACAATAATTGTTATACCAATAAATAAAACAAAATATTTTAAAGCAAAATAATCTCATTACCTACTTAATCAAACTGTGAGGCTCCCTTAGTGTTTTCGGAAATAAAACTCTCGTTCAACTCGTTATAATCTATGATCTCTAATATATCATTTTCAATAGCTATTATCGCTAGTCCGTTAAGTTTTTCTTGGTACATTATGAATCGTAAGTAAGACTTCAACAACTTTAATTTTGAAAAACTTCTTTCTACAAATGCCACCTCCCTAGATTCCTCCCGATCGATCTGCCTTGTCACCCGTAGGGGTGTTTAAAAATATCCGAATCCGAAACCGAATCCGAAATATCCGAAAATCTGAAATTCGGATATCCGAAATTTCGGATTCGGATTCGGATAGTGATTTTGAGAATTTTCGGATATTTCGGATATCCGAAATATCCAAAATATTTTTATAAAAATTTAAAAATATTAAATATTAATTAAATTTTTCGGATATTTTCAGATATTTCGGATATTTTCAGATATTTCGGATATTTTAATAAAAACTTCGGATATATGAAAAGAATTTCAATAAAAATTTTTATATTTTTATAAAATTTATTAAATAATACAAATTTTTTTTGAAATTCGGATATCCGAACGGATATCCAAATCCGAATCCGAAATTTCGGATATCTGAAATTTCGGATTCGGATTCGGATAGTGAAATCCACTATCCGAAATTTTCGGATATCCGAAATTGAACACCCCTAGTCACCCGCCCCCTTAGTCAATTTTTTAAAATTTTAATTTGGTTATTAGATTGGATAAATGAAAGTGGGCTAAACTAATTAGAATTGTTAAGGAGCTCTATGGTTTAATCGACTAGAATAATTAAAATGTTATTGGGGTTTGTTCATGCCTATTGATTTTCTTTTAAAATATACATACATATAAAAATTTTAAATTCTTTTTGACCCCCTAGAAAATTTAACTCTGCTAGCTTGCATGGCAAGACTAAATACAACCTAATGTTTGGGTGTCGTATTCTCCCCAAGACTAGCAAATACCAAAAGCAGATCAAGGAGACTCCCAAATCAGAGAAAAAGATCCTGATTTACAATGTCATGTAGTTGTTAAATGAAGTGAACCAAACAATTTTCAAAATCACATCATAAAACATAAAAACTTTTACATCCAACACCAATTAAAAAAACCATAAAAAATCACTATTGTTACAACATACATGTGAAAAGGCCATGTGATTCAAAAAAAATGAAAAACTTCAAATCTCCCTCTTAAAAAATAACCAAAACCCCCTCCCCCCTTTTTCCTATTTTTCTCCATATAAACCCACTCCCACTTCCCCTCAACACACACTCAAACTCACACACTCATCTTCTTCATTTGAAACCCTCAGAAACCCTAAACAAACCACCATGAGAGAAATCCTCCACGTCCAAGGCGGCCAATGCGGCAACCAGATCGGAGCCAAGTTCTGGGAGGTCGTCTGCGCCGAGCACGGCATCGACTCCACCGGCCGCTACAACGGCGACCAGGACCTGCAACTCGAGCGCGTCAACGTCTACTACAACGAGGCCAGTTGCGGGAGGTTCGTCCCACGCGCCATTCTTATGGACCTTGAGCCAGGGACCATGGATAGTGTCCGATCGGGCCCCTGTGGCCAGATCTTCCGCCCTGATAACTTCGTGTTTGGCCAGTCCGGTGCTGGCAACAATTGGGCCAAAGGGCATTATACGGAGGGTGCGGAGCTGATTGATTCGGTTCTGGATGTTGTGAGGAAGGAGGCGGAGAATTGTGATTGTCTTCAAGGTTGTGTTTCTCTCTTGTTGTTTTGATTTTCTTAGGGTTTGATCGGATCTGGGTAGTGGTTAGGTTTTGAATTGATTTTGCAGATCTACGGTTTTGATTTTGATGATGTGATGAGTTTAAGGTGGGAGAAATTAGGGTTTTTTGAGTAGATCTGTAGCCATTGATATGTGTTTAAGATCTTACTTACATCAATTCGATAGCTACAGATCTACTAAATCTGTAGAAACTCGGGTACTGAATACCGTGTGAAATCTATCTGTTTGGTATTGGTGTTGGTTTTCGGTACTTTATGTATTTGAGATTGTTTTGGTGTATTTTTTGGTTAAAAATTAAGTTTTTTCATGATTTTTAAATACCGATTTGCTAATTATAGTACCAAAAACATTTAAAGTTGTATAAAGAACATTTTTAATCTTAAATTTGGAATATAAGACATTTAAAATGTCCCAAAAATTGTATCAAAATAGTAAAAAAATCTGTTTTTTGACACTTGGTACCAAAATGATATTTTTTGATTTTTAAGAGTATTGGTACTGAAATTAGGCATAATTGAATACCGTTATCGGTATTGTTTTTGTTGATTTGTGCTTTTCTGGTTTCAAAATTATAGCAGGGCATTTGCTGTTGTCGCCCATTAATTCATGGCTTTTTCTATTTTGTTAATCATTTTGCATTTCAAAATTCTCTTAAACTTCTTTGTAAATGAAAACGTGATTAGTATGATTTTGAAGTATTGCATTTATAGTTAGATTGTTTGGTGAATTGAGTGTTAGTGTATGAACTGAGTGTTAGATCTTGTGTTATTTGTATGTATTGCAGGATTTCAGGTATGCCATTCATTGGGTGGTGGCACGGGGTCCGGGATGGGGACTTTGCTGATATCGAAGATAAGGGAGGAGTATCCGGATCGGATGATGCTCACTTTCTCAGTTTTCCCATCGCCCAAGGTGTCCGACACAGTTGTTGAGCCCTATAATGCAACTTTATCGGTGCATCAACTGGTTGAGAATGCAGATGAGTGCATGGTTCTTGACAATGAGGCTCTCTATGATATCTGCTTCCGCACACTCAAGCTCACTACTCCCAGCTGTAAGTTCACTGTTTCCATATAGTCCCAAAGGTTAAACATTTCAAAGAAAATCTTATACAGATCGCATGGTTCATGATTCAATAGTAATTGCACTTGTTTCTTGATGCATCAAAACAACCATCTTTATTAGGCATCTAGATAAGCTCACCTTTCCCCTGATGTTTGTTAGTTGTGACACATATAGCTATTATTACAATCCATATGCTATTAAAGATGTGTACTACATGTCTATATTGCATTATTGACTGGTATGGTCTAACTTAAGACTGCAATTAGTGTAGAGATAGATGTGCTAAATGTATCTCATCTCTTATGTTTATTTGTTATACCCTCCTTAACTTTGAACTTGTTATATTAGTAAAAATTTCTTTTATAAATTTCAGCTTTAATGTTTTCAAAATGGTAAGATGAAAATTTAAGGGGTACGTTTAGCCTAACTCAGATCACTCTCGCGTTGATTGGATTTCTAGTTGGTGAACTGAGTCAAATCATAGTGTTGTAGTCTCCAAGTCATGTGGGTACCAATGTCATGTGATTCCCATCTTAAGCAAAGATTCTCTTTTTTTAATTTTTGGTGGGCATGAAAAACAGTTGTCAAGTTCAGCCTTTCACATGGTTGGTTTCTTGATATTACAGACACCCAAAATAAATAAATAAAAACTTTTCATCCGAAAAAGTTGAAAAAGTGGTTACAAATTAATTAGATCCTTTATTCTTATAGGAAGATTTAGATCTGACTGTCAGAATTTGTGTTGATTATATTCTCCATTCAAGAAGGAATTATTTATTTAAACAAAAATTAATAATTTATATAGGTACAACCATCACTCCTTTTCGGGTCAGATAAATATAATGTTTATAAGTAATTTTAAAGATTTCTTGTGTTTTAGTTCTTGTGGATCGAGACATCTCAATTGTTTGCAACATATAACATAACTTATGATATGATCTATAATTAATAAACCATTGTTTCTGTGACTTATGTACAGTTGGAGATTTGAACCACTTAATCTCTGCCACAATGAGCGGTGTCACCTGCTGTCTCCGCTTCCCAGGGCAGCTAAACTCAGACCTCCGCAAGCTTGCAGTCAACCTAATCCCATTCCCACGGCTCCACTTCTTCATGGTTGGGTTTGCACCCTTGACCTCCCGTGGGTCCCAGCAGTACCGAGCCTTAACAGTACCTGAGCTCACCCAACAAATGTGGGATGCCAAGAACATGATGTGTGCTGCTGATCCCCGCCATGGGCGCTACCTGACCGCCTCAGCCATGTTCCGTGGTAAAATGAGCACCAAGGAGGTCGATGAGCAGATGATCAATGTACAAAACAAGAACTCATCTTACTTTGTTGAGTGGATTCCAAACAATGTGAAGTCAACTGTTTGTGACATTCCACCAACGGGTCTGAAAATGGCATCTACTTTCATTGGAAACTCGACTTCCATTCAGGAAATGTTTAGGCGTGTGAGCGAGCAGTTTACAGCCATGTTTAGAAGGAAGGCTTTCTTGCATTGGTACACGGGAGAAGGAATGGATGAAATGGAATTCACAGAAGCTGAAAGTAACATGAACGATCTTGTATCCGAGTATCAACAATACCAGGATGCAACTGCTGACGAGGAAGACGAGTATGAGGAAGATGAAGATGGGTACGAGGAAGAAGCCTAAAGATAATAATGTGACTGTGGGTGTTTGTGTCTTAGGTTAAGTTTGGTGTTTTGGTATATGTTTTATGGGATTTCAATGGTGATGAAGTTTAAGAGCTTCCATCAAGTGATGTTTTCTTGTGTTGGTGTGCTAATGAATCGGTAGTTTACTGTTACTGAAACATAAAGTACAATATATCAATGCATTGGTCCTTTATTTCATGAGTTTTGAGCTGTTTTCTGCAATTTATTTGACCCAAGGAATTCATAAACTATTTTAAAGTATTTCTGAAATTGTAATATGAACTTCAAATGATAATTATCTACTCTTCATATAATGGAAGGTGAGATGTGTGCGTCACGCCCAAATGGCGCGATAACATCTCTAGACCTTATGAATACAGGAGTCTTGTGCATTTGATGCGTTCTATTCAAATTTCAAATGACCAATATTCATGTTAAATGACTCTTAATAATATTATGAAGCAAGACTTAGATTCTACCCTACAAATATGTTATCTAATTTACATATGTTGATGAACATAAACCCATTGAAGTATATGTTAGAACATGAGAATGATGTAACAAAAGATTATATTTGAGTAGTGTAAGGTTATCTACTAGTTTATGATCTTTTAAGATAAGATTCTAAGACAATCTTTTAACATATAACAGGGTTACCTCAAAATAAGAATAATCATGCGGAACTTTCGTATTTATGTTATGATTTTGTTTGGTGAGAGTTTCTTCAAAATAAGAGTAATCTCATAAAGGTTTTCTTATGAATTTCATTTTTGTTAAGACATTGGGATAACGTCTGCTACTGAATGCCCTCTTCATTGAGTTGAAGACGTATTTATAAGATGCAGGAATAATCCGGTTTATCATAATGTCATGATGGTTACATTATATAGAAAAGATCCATAAGACAACATCATATAGCAAGTTAGCAACATGCTAACGTTACGTGCTGAATTGCTGATATCAAACCAATTTGTATTGAGTAAAGATTAAGTGACTGAGATTACCAATATGGAACGCATTGCGTAATCTCACAACTTTGCCTTCAAATTCGATTGTGTTTTCATCCGCTCTCGAATTCTTTTCTGGGCTTTAAAGAGAATCCCATGAACTTCATCAAAATAAGGTGCAGTTGCCATCTTTGTATCTTCAACCCACTGAGCAACTTTCTTGAAAGGACCTAATATCCGATCACGATCTTTCTCACTCAGAAGCTGAAAACACATGAAATTTTGTGTTTTTGATACAGTACATATAAAAAAGATGGAGAAATGAGAGAACTTGATCAAACACGTTGATACATTATATAACTTTACCTCAAGTTGCATGATTTCACATACTAAACTGATATCTGCTATCGACGGTTGTGAACTTCCAACCAAAAAGCGCCCGTCTTTTAGCCAAAAATTTTCTAATTTAGACAATGATCTCAAAAGTATCCCCTCAGCTTGATTAACTACTTGAGGGTATGATTGGTCGACGTCTCGATGTGCCAGGAGAATGTTGAAAACAAGCCCGGCTAAAAGTTAAAAAGCATAAAACCAACAATATTACATGACTAACTTTCCAAAGGGAGCTAAATTTTATGTAAAATATAGTTCAGGAAAAAAGTATCACCTGAACCACGACGTAAATTGGCATGATGCCAGTCCAAAACTGAGTGGATCTTAGCTCGTTTAACTAGATCACTGGGATACCTATAGATATAATAAGCTAATTTATGTAATAATATGAACAATGTTAAATGAATTTAGACTATTTTTTGGGTGGCCATGAGAACCCGTTAGGGAAAACTATCAGGGTCCACCAATATCCTACTAACCAGTAGGACCAGTAAACCTTAGCTTACGCTAGGCATGTGGCCTACAAAGGATTAAGGCAAAGAATTTAGACTTTGTATATAGACATAAGAGAAGAAGAAAACCAGTGACTAGCCACTCCCGGAAATGCACAACATAAGTAGATAAGTATAGCGTGACTGCAAATCACAAACATATATTTCAAATTATGAAACGAAAGTAACATTGAATAAAATATTGTAGAAACTGCGCTGAATTTATAATCTATAATCAAACGAAATTATACAAACAAACGATTTTAGATCAAGAAAAGGAAAAAAAAACCTCTCAAAAAGCTTAAAGCGGCCATCAATTATTGCTGGAACTTGATGCATCGGATTTATAGCTGTATAAAGGAACACCGGTGAAGATATGCACATCTCGCCACAAAATCAGTGAAGTTGGTAGCAAACAAACCTTTATATTCAGGGGAGAATTGCTGGTTTTTGGAGATATCTACCAGAATCTCCTCAAAATCTATCCCATTTATTCTTCAAATAACATCCGAAAAAGCCATAAGAATCATAAAATTATGTAAAGACCAGCTGAAAGTTTACTTGAAAACAAAAGGGAAACACAAATACAACAGATTAATGCAAAAAGCTAAGCAATTATACTTTTGACAGTAACAATTCGTTCATTAAACTTAATAAAAACGTTCGATTTTCGTCATTTCTTACGTTATAAAGTAGCTACTTTCTCAAATGTTCTACACCAATTCATCAAATATAAAGAAAATGAAACAATTTCCAAACTTTAATAACCAAATTGGTATAGATCAAACTGTACTGATCAATAGGACAGTACCCCTTTTCCAATACACCCACCTGAAATCACCCATAAGCCAGCATATACATTCACATCAACTTACAAAAACTGAAGTAACATTAGAAGGAATAACTAGAACTAATGAAAGAAACCCTAGTCAATTTGCACAAAGTAATACTGCTGGAAATCATGAAAGAAACCCTAGAACATATCACATGTGAGTTGAACAAGAAAACCCAAATTAACAACGAACAGCAGCACAATAATCCTGAGAAAGAACTAAACTTCAAATGGGTAATTGAGTAAAAGGGATTTGTGAAGAATGAAGTAAATTATGAAGAAAACAAATGGGGGGAAGATGATAGATTACTTGCAGAAGATGAGAACAGCACGGGATGGTTGAGACATTCGATCAGCGTATACTTTGAGCACCATGTTTATCTATCAGATAGCTGATTTGGAGTTGTGAAGTTACAAATTCAAGTGTTGATTTGGTTCCAACGACAAAGTTTTTAACTTTTGTAAAAGAAATTTGTCTATTTGAGATTGTGAGGTCAGCATGTTCTTAAAAAAATCATTTCCATTAAAACGAACCGGTTGAAGTTATTTATGATGTTTCGAATGTTCAAGTAAATAGACACTCTTATCATAATAGTACGGGAGATTCAAGTCAACCGGAAAAGTCGACTGCTCGTATACGAAAAAAATACTCATTGGTCAAAATAGAAGAAAATAGTTTTGTGTCGTGCTTGGATTAATATATCCGAAGATCGCCTAGCTGGTAATTTGTTAATTATTTTTTTTGTTTACTAAAAATTTAGTTTCACATTATTTATTTTTAACGTTTTGATTTAATGTTTTTTTTTGTAGACGACTATCGAAATTCGAAGGTAATATGGGCGAAATTAAGGAGCCTTTCTACGAGCAAATTGGTAGTAGAGAACGCACCGCCAATATGATTTCTGGTCGTTGGGCCGAAGTTCATAAATATGTCAGATTATTTACGAATTTACATAATTGGAATTGTCGTCGAACACAGCCAACCAAGTGTAACAACCAACAAGGTTACGAATTCACTCATGAAGAGTGGAAACAAGAGGTTTTTAAAAAATATAAAGTTAATAAAATCTTTGACGAAAATTATTTGTGGAAAATACTAAAGGGGTGCTTGAAATGGGTCCATTTAGTTGCCGCTGGATGCGAAGGAAGCGCAACCACGAACGAACACTGGATCAGATGGTCGAATTGACATCGATCTAAACTTAGCCGATTCAGAAGCCCAACACAAGGACCAAGTCGGCCAATTGGAAGGGTTCAGAGGAAAAAGTCGACTTAAAGTGTCGATTTAGAATTTGCCTCAAACGACGACAAAATAACGACAAGTATGGAGACGGTGGCAAAGGCGAAAGCCTTTAAATCTAAGTTGAAGAAATTGGTTTTTCTTACCCGTGACTTTAGTTCTCTGCTTACATCGGACAAAGCTTTAATGTAAATGAAGGACTTTATTCGGAGAGAATTGGAAGATGAAGATTAGTTAGATTACTTTTTTATTTATTATGTGTTTTTTATTTTTTATGTTCTTATGAATTTTATTTGATTATACTCTTTAATTTTATATTGTTGTTTTACATTAAATTTTTTTTAATAAATTAAGTAATTCGTTAGAACTCCTGATCACATGATCCACAACAGGGTCAGACTACTTGATCAGGGGCTCTATCTTGTATCCAGTCAGCGTCACATGTCGTAATATTACAGGATAACCTGAGTCTGAGCTCTATCCCACAACATATAGCCTTATAACGATTGTTTATTACGCATTTTGAATTTATATTTTAGTTTATTAAGGATCAAAAGTGAAATTAAATTTTATTTATTTTGTATTTCATTCTTTAAACTATTAATAAATACTTGTAAAATGTGCTTTTAAATACTTGTAAAACGGTTGTTTTAGTGTCAGCATCTGACCATTCACTCTCTTTTGACAATCTCACTAAAATTATATGCTTTCATAGAAGGATGTTGGTCGAATATGAGCATATAAGAAATAAGAGAAAATTTTATTTCTCTTGTAAAATGAAAACATAAAAAAACTCATGATTGAATCATCACAATTAGAGCTCAAAGACATAAGGTGCCCTCATTACATCACTTCCACCCACACTTCAATCACGAAATCCATTCATGACAACTTGTTCAATTTATCAATACTGCAAGTCATGCCGTCTAGAAAGACATTAGATCTATTTAAATGATCAACCGCACATCAACAAGCATAGAACATTGTAAGTTTTTTGATTGTAAGTCAGGGGCTACGTGACAAAAAAATAACTTATATGCCTATTAAGATACGCATATTTGACTTATGTTTTCAACCTTCGGTAGCAACCCTACTAAGAAAATAGTTTTTGACAAAATATATCATCATTTTTACCAGCATTTGTTGCAATCATCTTGTTATTACTATATAACTAGATTTTTACCCACCACGCAACGATTACGTATGTGGCGTGATGAAGTATAGACTTCAATCGACCGGCTCATTTCCGAACTAAATTTACGTCAAAACGTAGAGTAGTTCGAATTTATTCCATCGAATGAAAATGAATACATTTGACGTAACTCTAAACAAAACATATGTCAAAAAATAAATCAACTTAAAGCGTTCACAAAAATCACTACAAATACAAATCAAAATATAAAACAGGTTTAAAATATTTTATTCATATACCATTTTTCAACTTATTGCTTTTAAATAAAATTTTAAAATAACACCCATCATATATTTCCATAAATCTTCTGTTCAAATAGACACAAATAAATATTTTTCTCCTTCCAAGACATACTTGTTTATAATGATATCTATATTAAAATAAAGTAACATTACATTAATCAACCACTGTTCATTGTCTTTCTCTTTTGATATGTAACGACAGGAGGGCCCTCACCGAAAACGAAAGGCGACACCGCTGCTGTTCGCATCCCACACAAACAATCCCGTCAGTAGAAACCGCCGGCGTTTGCTGAGGAAATAAAGCAAGTCAGGTAGAAACGTACGTTCTCTAAAAGCAAGAGACTAAGAGGTGTTTGTTTTCTCAGAAAAACTCTGTCTGACCTCTTTTGTCCGCGCCACACAGACCACGCGCAGACGTTGAGGTCTGCAGAGTGTTTGTTTTTTGAAAGACTTTTCATTAAAAAAATGTCTACGCGAGGTCTGCATGATGCAAACTTGACACAACCACTTTCTAAAGTCGGCATAAAATTAAACACCATCACCCACCACCACGCATGTCCACCACCACCACCATCACCACCGTCCACCACCACCACCATCACCACCGTCCTCCACCACCACCGTCCGCCTCCACCCACTGTCCTGCACCACCACCACCCACCATCTACCATCACCACCACCGTCCAGCATCGCCGTATACCACCACCAGTTGATTTTAGCAGTCTACAGACGTTAAAAAACAGACACTTTTTTTGTTTCAAACTGTAGATGTTTGATCCACCTCTTTTCCTACAGATATCTACAGATGTGATCCGCAGATTACAGATTTTTGCTGTAGAAAAAACAAACAACACCTAAAAGGGGTATAAAGTATACGAACGAAAACATATGTAATGCAAAAAAAAAAAAAAAAAAAAAAAAAAAAAAAAAAAAAAACATAAATGATTGTATGTTTATTTGCAAGAACTGTAATAAAATAAGGCTATGTTTGGGATTGTTTATTTTGATTGAAAATGACTTTTGACAAAAAAGACTTATTACTTATGACTTTTCAGAAAGAGTTTTTAAAAAAATGTTTGGATTAGCTTATAAACTAAAATGTTATAAAATGACAAAAAAGACATGCTTTTAAAAACAATAAAAGTTAATAAGAGATAGTAAAAGTGTATAATAGAAAATTGGATCAAAAAAAGTTATCAAAAGTCAATAAATAACCCCCTTCTTATTTCTCAAAACCTCCTTTTTACCATATATGAAAAGTCATTTTGAAAAATGCTTTTGGATTTGTCAAACATTTTTTTTTGACTTATTAACTTCTCAGAAGTTAATAAGTCAAAAGTCAGTATAAAATAAGCAATCCCAAACATGCACTAAGAGTAATATTTTAAAAACATTATTTGCTTTTTGTGGGGACGAATATCAAAGGGCAAGTGCAATCGGCTACAACAAAAGAGGTCAATCTTCCTTCTTTATACCTTCGTTGTTTCCTGACGCTGATTTGAACTTTAGTTCCAATTTGCAGTCGATCAGCAATGACAGACCAACCTAAATCCATCCATGATCTTACAATCAAGGTAAAGTATTTAATCAATAATTAACCTGTGTTTATTAGGGTTTATTTATCTTATTATTTATCTTTCGATTACAGAACATGACAGACATGGGTTTTTCAGCTTTTAATTGTTTAAAGATTCAAACCCATTGATAAAGTTTTGATTTTTGTGGGTGTTTTTTGCTTTAAAGAAATCTTGTATCTGGGATTTGTTCAGTTCTGCATCCCCTAAAGCCCCCAGTGTTGTACAGTTTGATGCTATTGGTTTGACTTTTGAAGTCAACCAGGTTAGATTTTAAGCTGAAACTTGAGTGAAATAGTGAAAGATTCTAAACTGTCAAGAAAATGTGGTAACTTGAATTAGAATATAAGAAAAGATTTAGTGCAGAAGAATGGGTTGTGAATTTTGTAACAATTTCATTAACATATTTGCATTTGAATAATAAAATTTGACCTAGAAAGTCAAAATGTATATTCAGTTAATAAGAATGTTCCTTTTGATTGTCAACTTTGATATCCTCAATCAAGTTTTTGTACAAATCACTGTCATATTGCTGGTTCTCTATATGCAGGATGCTAATGGAAATGATGTTCATCTTAGCATTTACAAAGGAAAAGTTCTACTTATAGTCAATGTTGCCTCCAAATGGTATGATTCTTTTGCTGTTCTTCAATTTTTCTGCTAGTTTTGTTTAATCATTGTGCGGTTTTTTCAATTGGGCGTAAGTTCTTGAAACTTTACTTATGGAATGGTGGATCTTTGTGGCAGCGGTCTGACGAATTCGAATTACTCCGAGTTGAATCAACTCTATGCAAAATACAAGGATCAAGGTTTGTTTTTTTGAATAACAGCTAGTTTGATTGATGTTGTAAGCGTATATATTGCATGATTTTGATTTGATGCATGATTGCATGATGTATATGTGTGACTGTTGGTCTTGACACTATGCAGGTTTGGAAATCTTGGCATTTCCATGTAATCAATTTGGGGATGAGGAGCCTGGAAGTAATGAGCAAATTTTAGAGTTTGTGTGCACTCGATTCAAATCAGATTTCCCTATTTTTGACAAGGTAAATCCGATTTCGTATAGTGATTAACATCATGGATTGGTATATTCACACAAAATTGATAGATTATTAGAAAACAACTCTAAAGTTGGCATCATGAGTGTCATTTTCAGTTTTTTCGGCCAATTGCAATGTTATTCAAAACAATATCAGTCAGTCTCTACAGCCTTTAGTTCATAAACAGTAGGCTTTTAAGAGCTTCAAGCACAAGTAAAAAGACATTAGGAGGTGTTTGGTTTTCTGGAACTAACTGAATGAATTAAATTCAATATTATCTTCAAATAGAGTAGACCCGAATATATCTTTGTCAGATTCGAATTCCTGGGAAATGAATTGTATATGCCCCCTAAATTTGGATTGATTCATATACAAACATATCTTGATGCAAATTATTTTAATTTTCACGTATGCAATATTCAAGATTGAAGTGAATGGTGAAAATGCTGCACCAGTATACAAGTTCTTGAAGTCAGGAAAATGGGGGATCTTTGGTGACGATATTCAATGGAACTTTGCCAAATTTCTGGTTAGTAAAAATGGGCAGCCTGTCGGACGTTATTACCCCACAACTTCACCTCTTACAATCGAGGTAAAAGCAACTTTCTTTTATAAAAGTCAATTCAAAACCAGTCTATGACTTCTGTCTCTCATAAAGCTCTGAACTTGATCGCTTATTCGTTTTGCAGAGAGATGTGCAGAAACTCCTGGAATAGATTCACAAAAAGCTTCTACACAACGACAAAAATGCTGAAAATACTCGGTTTGATGTTAGTTTCGACCTTCATGAAAACTTTTTCTTTTTCTTTTTTTCTTTTTTGCATATATATTTCAACTTATTTAGAGTTAAAGTCTTCATAAAACACCAATCATCATAATCTGCAGGTAAAAAAAGTATGACTTCAAAGATCAAAGAACATGATATTCCATTGAGTTTGCAGATCACCAAGCCAAAATAATCTCCTATTGTTAACAACTATAAAATGGTCGATTTCTTTGTTAACACGACCCATGTACAATCTACATAATCTCTTGTTTCTGCCGTCTTTTCTGTATATTCATTTACAACATGCTTATGATAGAAACACCCAACTGTTTTTTGATATTATTTCATAAGCAGGTAATGACGATTTTTGGGGGCGAGTTTGTTAGGCTGGCTTGTTAAAAATTAAAAGAACATCATGTGTCATTTTCATATAGCTTCCTATGTTTTTTAGTATTTTTACTGAAGTGATCCTCTCCTACTATGACATTAGCCACTCCCATCTTTTCAAATCTGCATACATATGTTATGCGTGTGTATACAACTCGTAAATATGGTATACGCCTGTATATACGAGCTTTACACCGGTATACATATGATATCTTGTTTAATTCCTAAAAACAAAGTCATGTATTCATCGATAAGCATGTAGTTGTTATTAAGTAAGAGAGTTTCATGTGAAATGGTGTATAAAAACATAAAATAAATAAATGTTACTTGAATCATTTCGAAAATTTATTTGTGATGTATCCTTTAAATGTAGTCTAGTATACTCATACCAAGTGATACACTAATGAGTTTCTAGTATCTGTTTCTATACTAGTGGATCCCTACAAAATGTTTTTTTCGTTTAATCATTAACCAAAGACGCATGAGTATCTGCGTTTTACTCATGTGTCACTAACAATATCTTTTCGTAAGCCCATAATAAATGATTACATGAATCAGATTCGAGTATCTATTTTATATACTCGTATGTCACTAAAACTCAAACAAATGTTGTTACCGACAAACAATACAACATAGAGAAGTAAAGTAATCTTGGATGTACTGCACTGAAGCTCTAGACGACACAACCATGCTCCGTCTATTGAATTTGACATGGCCAATATCCCCCACAAAGGTACCTACGAAAGGCCTGCGAGAACACATCAACAAGGTTCTGTCTATGTCTTTTCAATATACCATGGGACTATCAATCACTCGGGTCAACGTCTCATATGCAAGTCCAAAAATATACAATGAGTCGACCTCTATCCTCGTCGACTCTAGTAGAAAATACATCTATACTGCCTCAAAAACACCAATCAAAATGCACATATGGCGGAAGACGCTAGAATTCCTTGATATAATGCACATATTAGTTGGTCTTCTTTTAACGGCAAACTCACACACACTAACCTACTTTTTTTTAATTTATATTGTTTGTTTACATTAGAGGACGTGAACCCTTCTCACTTGAAAAAGATGCTAGAATTTCTTGATACCAATGGCTACAAGTTCTTTGGTCAATTAGTGATTACCAAGAACAGAACTGATGAGATATATCCACCCAACCAACTTTACATTTTTGTATAGTTTTAAACAACTTAGACACATTAACATCCAATTAAAAATTTTAAAAATTGTAAGTTTGTTAACTGTTTAAAATATTTTTTAATACTCTATTAACTACAAGAGTCCGTTGCCAGAAAATTCACGCAACCAAACTAATAACCTACTAACCAATGAAATTAGGTAAATATTAGCATATGCCAGACAGATGACTTTCATGGGCGTTAAAAGGCAAAACACCAATAAAAGTTGGATTCGAACCTGATACATAGACAGATTGTATTCAAGTAAAATGATTATTGTCCAAATATTTATCTACAGATTACACATATATAACACATACAAAGGTAATCTAATGCAGACTACACTTCGTCCTTCTAATTTTCCACATTCTTCCCCTTTCCATATTTATAAACTATAAGGTACCAGAGCCATAATTTCACCATTAACATCAAGATTTAAAGCTACTGTACAGATTCATAACAAATTACCAGAAATCATCATCATCATCATCAATGGCGACCCGCGAAGAAGGGTATGCATCATCTTCCACCTCTAACTCCATCTCCACCTCCGGTTCTGCACCAAATTCAGAAGATTCAATATCCGCAAGATTCTTCAAATCAACAACCGAAAGCTCATCGAGCCATCTCACGACCAAATCAGCAGCAGTTAGCTCATAAACCGGATGCTTACTAGCCACAGCCACACACTTCATCTTCGCCTCATGAGCAGCCTCTATCGTCAAATTCGAGTTACCAAACACAATGCACCTTTCGGGTATAAACTGCAACAACTGAGCTGCATAAGCAAACATCTCAGGATCAGGTTTCCCTCTGTAAACATCTTCTGCAGCCACAACCACATTGAACACCCCGTTGATCCCAATCGAGCCGATAGCTTCTTCAAGATTCTCCCGTGGGCGTGTGGACACTAGAGCCATTGGGATGTTGTAACGGGTTAAAACATTGATAAACTCTTTTGACCCGTCACGAAACCTATACACCCCGCCTTGTAAAGCTTGGTAAATCTGTTCTTTTCGTAAAGACATCCGCTTAAGCTCATTCGGGTCTCTTGACCAACAAAGCACCTCTGAAATCGCCTGCTCGTTTTTCATTCCTTCGATTCTTCGAAGCAAGAAAGCAGGGGGTGGAGACTTGCCTTCTTCTTGAGAAAGCGCGATCCACGACTGCTTCTCGTGATCAATATTATCCTCTACTATAACACCTTCCCATTCAAATATAGCACCTAACCAACCACACCCCATTCGTTCTTGTCGCATCAACGGGTTATTCAACGAAGGGTTATCGGCTTTGTTGTTAGGGGGC
The DNA here is from genome assembly GCA_025506415.1 of Flaveria robusta. NCBI lineage: Eukaryota > Viridiplantae > Streptophyta > Magnoliopsida > Asterales > Asteraceae > Flaveria > Flaveria robusta. The sequence goes on along the minus strand of CM046464.1, from coordinate 6,481,549 downwards.
CATAACCCTGGTTTTCGCTCAACCGCAGTATCCATTCGATCATCAAAACCCTTAGAAAATCTATCTTCTTCTTTGAAACTATACACCTCTTTAGTCAACTCCATTGCTCGGGCTTTGTTCACCCGAACCCTAGGCAATCGATTAGGGCTCATTGCTACTCGCTTAAAGGAACAATCTTTCATAAAAAGCCCTAAAATCGGCCTGTGCCCTAAGAGGGATGTTGCAGCAATTGATTCAACCATATTTACCAAATCAATGAAACCCACAAAGAAAAACCCAAAATTTAAACGGAATTTGAACAACAACAACCCCAATTATTGCAGAATCAAGAACCCTAACTTACAGTATTAAATTGAGGGAATCTTCTTAATGGGAAAATTGGGTTAATTAATCTTGATAACCACCAAAAGGGGGGACAGAATTCGCATAATTAAGATCTAAACTTCATTTAATAACAATCAAGACCCGGCAGCATAAAAATATAAAATCCCCAAATGATGAATCTGATGATATGAACAAGAAAAGGGGGGGAACTTACGGGTGGATTGATGAAATTGAAAGGTAAAAAGATGGGTGATTGAAGATTGAAGATTGGGGTATTTACAGTATATGTGATTATGATCGAAAAACAAGAGGAATTGATGGCGAAAGATTGATAAAGAAGATGAATTGATGATGAAGATGAATTGATGATGATGATGTTTATAGAGGTTGCGTACGGGCGAAAGGCGAAGTGTTTGGAATGCATACGTGTCGGTGGCTGAACGTCATCTTATTATTATTTTTCATTAAATTGATAATATCCAACCGCTATTTTTTTTTTTGTTTTTTTTTTTCATGTATGATTTTTATTAGATTGAGTTTATTCAACCAATAATAATTTTATCAGATGTTTTAATTATATGTGATACTAGTTTTAATAAATCATAAATTACACGGGTTGAATAAATAATATATTATATAAACTAAAAAATTTATTAATTATAAAATCATATTTTAAGATAAAATATAAACCTTTTAGACTTTTTTTTTTTAACTTTTTTGTTCTTTTTTCAAAAATATTAATAGTTTTGTTTTAAAATAAACCGTTTTAAAAATATTATTTTATAAAGAATATCTTATTATAAATTTAAATTTAAATTATTTTAATTTATAAAAAATTTACTTTTGAAAAACACCAATTTAAAATATTTCATAATTTTTAAAAAGTTTGATGTTTTAGAAAAATATTTATTTTATAAAAGACATTTTTTAGAAATAACAATAATAAAAAGTTCACTTTCTTAATTTATTTACAAAACTATTTAAGATCAAAAAAATTAAATAATATTACTTGTAATTAATATAAATATATAATAGGAGTGAGAAGCGAGAAAATCTTGGTGAGAATAAACATTATGCTATCACGTGTCTTTCATATTTACCATTTTATTAGAGTAAAAATATTTTTAAAATGTTAAACGTTTTAAAAGTTAAGTGAGATAAACACATATGAATTTTGATTATTAATAAGTGAATTTTTTTTAATTTTTTTAAAATAAGAGAAAATATTGTAGAAAAATATAACTAAATAATAACCAATTTTCATAAATGTTAAATAATTGGAAAAAAGTAATCATTTAAGAACTTAGATTCATGTATTTTATTTGACTCATTTAATTTTAAAATTTTAAACATTTTTAATAACATTATTTAGGATTAGAACACTTAATGAAAGTGAATAGACTTTAAAATGAGAATAGAGCTCATAAAATTTTAATAACTTTAACGAAATACTTAATAAACATAATTATTAGTCTATAAAGATAAAGGTAGCTCATAATAAAAAATGTAAAAAACATGCTTGAGCTTTCGGCCCACATGTAAAGGAAAAAAAGGCATGTTTTTTAGGGAGTTCACGAATTTTCTCGTATGGAACCAATCAACATCAATTTCGTTTTTTCGATTTAAAATTTATAATTAATTTAAACATGTATACTTATAACAGATAAAATGATTATTTTATTAATTATTTTCTCTCGTAACTCGTAAGAAGTATTTGACTTTCATTACATATTTAAATAGAACATTTTGAAAACAATTTATATGGACTTAAGTTTATATCCTCTTTATTAAACCTAACATGATGAAATTATTGAGCAAACTCTTTGAACCTGTTTGTTTTATAGAATTCATAAAAATTAAAATTAAAATTGAAAAAATTTTCATTTTAAATTGTGTTTGGTTTGCACTACATGGAGAGAAATTTAAATGTTTTTTTTTATTCATGGGATTTTAACTTTCCATCAATCATTTGATGAAATTTCAAACAATCTAATGGAATCCTACATAATTACCATATATCCCTTCCTTCTTTACAAAACTCATCGTATCATCTTCTTCATATCATCAAATACTACAATAAAAAATTAAAATAAAAATAAAAATAAAAAAATTAAAATCAAGATTATTAAACTAGCAGATTATTCAAATCAAAATCAATATTCATTATCAAAATCAATACTCATCAACAAAACAGTTGATGAACTCAAACAAAAGTTCCAATAGATGAACTCAAACAAAAGTTTCAACCAACAAATTGAACCAGATCGAAACAGAATTGACATTCAAACTAAAACAATCGCTTGATATCATCTTCAATCAAACCAAAAGTCACATAACCGAAACCAAAATACTCGCAGATGGATCAAACCAGAATCGATACATAGAATAGGCGAATATCACAACATACGTTTCAAAATGTTTACACAATCGAGTGAAGAAGACATTTATGTTTACCAAAAATCAAAATCGTTGAACCAGGTAAGACGACTTTAGGTTCGGATCCTGTTTATACAAAGGAGACGAAAACAATTCTGGGTTCGACTCTAGGTTGAATGAAGTTAATACTCTCACCTGTGATGAAAAAGACGAGCGATTGTGTTCGTTTTTAGTTTCAATTTCTTGTTCGATTTTGGGTTCAAACAGAGAAGATGAGCGATGGAGATGATTTTGGGTTCAATGGGGTGAAGATGAAGATAATTGCAGGGTCAAGAGAATTTGATTTGGGGGGGGGGGGGGGTAGTTTAGTAATTTTGATTTTTATAAATTCAAATTTCATCTTTCAATTTTCAAACCAAACACAATGCAACTTTTGGTTGGGATTAATTGTAATTTCTTTAAATTCCAATTCCATTTTAAATTACAATTTCTTAAAAAATATTCCTTAAACCAAACTACCCCTTTGTGTCAATTTTAAAATATGATATATGTTTTCAGTTAATTAATTTGGAAAAAATTTAACTACAAAGTTTTGAATAATTATAATGTATAAAAAGGATTAGGTTTTTAGTTAACATATTTTTTTATCAAAATTAAGTTTAGGGCAAAATTGGATTAGGTTTTTAGTTAACATATTTTTTTATCAAAATTAAGTTTAGGGCAAAATTGATAATGTTCCCACTTCTCAAGTTCTATCTTTTTTAAATACTCATAACTTTTACATATCATATTTTTTTTTTAAATTACACCATAAAAACAAAAATTTTTTAATCTTTAAAACGTGTATGTTGTTGATATAAAAAAACAAAATTTTCTTTTCACGTTTTTTAACTCATTGTGTAATTTCATCAGGTCATTGTGTAATCTTTTAAATTGAGGAGAATTACATAATTATCTTATTAGAGTTACACAATGAACTGGAAACATAAAAAGTGTACATTTTTTAGTATTGTGTTATTCAAAAATTATCATTTAAGAAAACACAATGCATAACACAATGGTCAACATTAAATACAATGAATAATAGAAGACTAGCACTAGAATTGATTATTAGCAATAGATACAATGAGGTGCTTGAAGATAATTACACAATGAACTATAAAACGTAAAAAAAAAATTTATTTTCAGCATTTTGTTTTTTAAAATTTATTATTTTAAAAAACGCAATAGAAAACACAATGATCAGCATCAGACATAATGACCTGACGAATATTACACAATGACTTGATATTACACAATGATCTAACGAATATTACATAATGAGCTGAAATAATGTTAAAAATTCCGTCTTTTTATTTATCAACATTATAAGCATTTTAAAGATAAAAAAACCATTTAGAAAAAAAATATAGGACTTGAAAATGTTGCTAAGACTAATATAGTTTGGTTTGTCATTTAATTTTTTAATTATTTACCATTATGCCATCGAAAGTTTTTAGCCCTTAGATCTAAGATCTGATGAATAATAATCATTCTCACCTTTTTTAGTTTTCTTCCTTTTTAAAATAACTCCAACCAATTAAATTATCTCAAACTCTCTCAAAAACATACCGAGTTCACTATATATTTATAAACTAGTTCTCAAAAATATCTTAGAAATAAATTTAAGGTGATTCTATATTGTTAAAGCTAATATGTGAGGGGTTTTCCTTAACTTTTATAGCTTTTTAGGTGTATTATTTGAAGCTGTGTAAACAAAATCCAAATATACTCGGATTATTTTTTTCTAACAGCTATCTACTTTCTTTAATAACTTGTATTATATTTACACCTTATAATGTTTGAACTCTTCATATCTTAGATAGAAGGAATGTTTCTTACCATTAGAATTTCTCTTTAAATTACCTAACAACGGCTTCTTTTTCTTTTATAGTTATTAACTTGCTTTCTAATATCTGAATAATAAAAGCGAATTGTTTATTTAAACGAAAACAATTTTTTATACGAATTTTAAATTTGTAATCTTTATATTGTCACATCATGAAGTATTGTTGTCCATGTGATCTTTTATTTGTTATTGTTATTTTGTTTACGTGTTTAAGGGTGGGAGGGGGTGTCCGCACCACACAACATACTCATCAATCATATTTTATCATGTCACACCATATGGTCATGTGGTTTAAGAAAAATTTTCATGTCTCGGTGTAGTGTTTCACGAAGCAACGTCTCTCGTTGTAAGTCTAGTAAGGCCAATTTTGACTCAGTTACTTTCTTTTAAAGCGCTTCTTGTTCTCTTTTTTGCTCCATTTCTTTCTCCTGCATTTCTTTGTAGTCGCTAATTACCTCGTTCAACGTTATTTTGCTCGAAAAAGACTCCCCTGCTGTTTTGCCTTTGTGTCTCGGTCTGGTCGGTGTGGCATTCTCGTTGAGGTCGGGGAGAGGGCTTGTAACAGGCACATTTGAGCTTACGTACATGCTCGATTCCGAAGTTTTACTCCTCTTTGTTGTTTGAGTACCAAACTCCGCAATAATAACATCCACAGACTCCCATTTAGCATAGTTTCTTACCATCTTCCACGCTTTGATGTTTGTAAAGCATTTTTCTCGTAAACATTTTTGTATTCGGATAAGGCTTTGAGGATGATATCTTCCTCATTGCTTCCAGTCGTCCAACGATATTTTACATATTTAAAAACAAAAAATTCAATTACACAAGTAATATAATTATAAAAATAAAATGTAAATATATAAAAGTAAACATAATAAATTTATTGTTTGGATATATATCCAATGAAAACGATTCATCATCAAATTCATTCTCCCTTATTTTGAGTTAAGTTGGTCAATGGTTCGGTTCGTGTCACCAACAATGGTGTTAAATTGTCAAAACACTTTTGTCCAAAACGAATCGTTTTTCTTCTGATCACCAACTCTAGGGTCTTCGGATACATAAATCTAACCCTTTGCCAATACTTTCTTCTCATTTTCATTCTAAGGCTTGTTAGTAGCCGGGGCTATTGATTTACCTTTCAACTTAGACTTTATTGTTTGGGGGGGGGGGGGGGGGTTCTTTCGCATGAATCTCTTCATCTTTACTTTCGTAAACTTGAAGATCATCATAGGACTTGTTATGTTCTTCTTCAGTTTCTTCTTCTTGTACGTGATGGGATGGGTTTTGAAAACGATTTTGGATGTTTTGGTGATAAGAAAATTGTGAAGGTTGATATTTGGGTATAGTTGCGCGATAGACCGATGGTTGGGGTTTTCATAAGGGTTTTGAAACCAATCTGTTGTATGTGGTGGTGGTGGGTTAAACAGTTGGGTAGAAGGCGTCGATTCACTTAGACCCAAACGCACCTTCCGTTCTATGTTTTTGGTGGTTTGGGCTTAGGATTTTATGGTTTTTTGGTTGGATTTCATAATGTATATTTTTGTAATGAGTAGAAGAGATGTGGTAAGAATGATGTATAAAATTTGAGGTATTAGTTAGTATTAATAGTGTAGAAATTTTTTTTCAAGAAAACAAAATATAGCCGATGGGGGGGGGGGGGGAAGAGCCAACGACTCTTTGGCAACAGTCTACAACGGTAAACTTTGGGGGTTTGGCACCCGACATGGCAATGCCGTGAAAAGAGCGCCGGGGGGGGGGGGGGGGGGGAACGGTAGTGGTGTTGCCATGCCATATGAGGTACCACTGCGCCCTTACGGCAAGTCTACCCGCACTCCCCACCTTAATGGGCATGACTCTGTACCTATTATTGTTATATCTTTATGCACTTGTCGTGCGGGCAATGCGCTCAATCATATATTTCTTTGTATGATATGTTTTGAAAAATTTGAGAGGGCAATGAATGGATTTTGGGTTTAAGGTATTTCATTTTAAATAAAGACATTTACCTTTTAACAACTCACATGAAGTATAGGGCAAAGCCCCCATCTATAGAGTGGCATGTTTGGTGTAGTAATTTTCTTTCATAGCTCCTCGTTTATTTTTTTGACGCTACCATCTTGTTAGTGGTTATTTTTAATGAAATTATTTTCTTTAAAATCAATTCACTTGAAATTGTTTGTAGTACCTCAATTAAAATGTTTATAAATTTTATATTATTAATATTTGATGGGGTTTTGAAAGTAGCTTTTTTATCAAATAGAAGAGATGTTTTTTCTCTATCCATCCCTGGAGTACTCTATTTGTAGCTTTAGTAGAATTTTATTATGTTCGTTGTTTGTTTAGTGTTAACTTAATTGATCTCTGAATGGCGTCTCGTTTATATTCATTTCCTTTATGATATATGTATTCTCTCTAATTACTTTCACTTCCTTTTATTTCCTTCCGCTAATAAGTATATAAACACTTTTTTTAATTTGTCCTCTTTCTTTCTCTTCTCTTTTAAAAAATAATGCTTGCCCTTCATTTATATTGTATATAACAAACAACAATGTCGATGGTGTGAGATGAAATTGTTGTTAGTAAAAGATATATATTTTGAAGCTATATTTCCAATAGGGTGAAACATGAAGAGACATAAATTTTTTAAATATAATTTGCCCACTTAATTAACTTAAGCTTAGGCCTCCTTTAGTTTTGTACTTTAGTGTTTAATTAAATTTTAAAAATTGTTACAATATGTTTATTCTTATATATATGTCGGTGTGAATATCGTTTAAAACAAAGTTGTGCGTGATAATATACAAGTTATTGAAGTGTAAAACGTATAATCCATTAAAGCTGCTTAATTGTTTCTTTGAAATATAGTTTTAATAAGAATAAATCCGGGTTTGCCATTTCAACTTCATTATTTTATTAGTGTTTTGACAGATTTTGTTATATAAGATTTTAATTATTATCAATACACTTGCTAGAAATCATGGTTTACGTAACGTGTTTGTTCTGTGGTATTAAGTTTCGAAGATGCCCCCATCGCAATGCGTAAAGTTAATTTTTTTCACATGGTTTAGTGTTATGTTCTTGGCCCAATCCTATGCACAACTCAAAAGCCCAGCATGTGAGTTGGTGTACGTGGCCATGCACATGAGGAAATTATCACCATATGTTTACTATTTTATTTTTAAATTGCACTATGTTAGTTGGCTAGAATAAAGGGAAACATGAGGATGCCCGGGTCCCACGTAAGCCGTTATCCTTTCTTTTAGGAAGTAGATTTGAATTAGTTATTTGGTTTTAAATACGGAACTATATGCATGAATGAAGATATCGAAAATTTGCTCCAATTATCTCTTAATTCTTCTAAGCTTTTCCCCTACTTTCTTAACAGTGGTATCAGAGCGGCCTTGATCCAATGGATACCGGAAAAAAATCGCTCGAACAATTCCAACAAGAAACTACCGAGAACTTTGACAAACTGACAGGCATGTTTGATCGTTTGATGGCGGAATTTCAATCTGTTAAAGACAATGGGCTGGTCGGTACTTCCGGCTCAGGCGGAGGAATGATGATGGTTACTGGCGGCGAGGTTAAACCGTATTTGAAGCTTCACTTTCCCCGATTCAGTGGTGATGATCCTACGGGATGGCTCTACCAGGCAGAGCAATACTTTGAATTCCAGAAAGTCGCACCCAATGATCAGGTCAGCTTGGCCTCCTTCCATTTAGACGGCCTTGCTCTCCGCTGGCATCGCTGGTACACGAAGAACCACGGTCCAATGTCATGGCCTGAATTTTCTACAGCCTTGTTGAGCCGTTTTGGACCTACCGATTATGATGACCCGAGTGAATCTTTACACCGACTTAAACAACAAACTACTGTGGCAGGAAACGGACTACCGATTATGATGACCCAATGATCACACCACGTCGACGGACTACCGGAGTCCTTCTTAGTTGGTTGTTTTGTCGGGGGGCTGAAGGATGAGATCCGGTTGGAGGTTAAACTCAAGAAACCTCGCACTGTAGTCGAAGCCATGGGTCTTGCTCGTCTTGTAGAAGACAAGCAAAACTTGCAACGTCGCGGCACCACGTATTCCCGGTTTGCGGGTACTAGTAATTCGACAAGTAAACCCAACACCAGCCCCGGCTTGTTAGGCCCAGGCCCCCCTACCCGACTCGCTTTACCCGCCCCAAATCCTATACGCAGGATCTCCGCAGCCGAGGCTCGAGAATGTCGGGAAAAAGGTCTTTGTTATTATTGCGATGAACGATATGTAGTGGGTCATAAATGTAGCAAGCCACAGTTGTTCATGATCGGTGAGGTAGGCGAGGTGGATGGCGACGAGCCAGTGGACGAAACTCTTGACATCCCCACGAATGACCCTCCTGCTGAAATCTCATTCCACGCCATCTCTGGTACTATTTTACCTCAAACCCTACGGTTGCCGGGGAAAATCAACAACAAAGATGTTGTGGTCTTGGTGGATGGGGGTAGCACCCATAATTTCATTGATCAAGCTTTAGTTGACCGTTTTGGGCTGCAAATTGAGACCGACGTGAAGTTTGAGGTTGTAGTTGCTAACAAGGAGAAGCTCACTTGTACCGGACGAGTCCGAGGTCTGACTATTGTTATTCAAGGATATTCTATTTCAACCGACTATTATGTACTACCTGTTGCCGCTTGCCCGATTGTCTTAGGTGTTCAATGGCTTAAAACTCTCGGTCCAGTGGAGATCGATTTTTAGAATCTTACGCTCGGGTTTCGTTTAGCAGGGGCTTCCCATACGCTGCAAGGGATAAAAGGTACAGATTTAACTGCTTTAAAGACCGGTGAGTTACATGGAATACAGGGTTCAGCCTTCTTTTTGCAGATCAGGCCGATTCTTATTTCGGTGTCACCAAACCCACAACCTTGCCATGCTATTCGTCAAGTTTTATCAGAATTTAGTAAGGTTTTCCAGGACCCTGTTGGCTTACCTCCTAAAAGATTCCAAGATCATAGTATTCCAGTGTTGGCAGGAGCACATCCGGTTAGTTCTCGGCCCTATCGTCAACTGTATCTTCAAAAGGAAGAGATAGAAAAGCAGGTGAGGGAACTTCTTCAACAAGGTCTTATACGACCCAGCCACAGTCCTTTTTCCTCACGTGTCTTGTTGGTCAAAAAGTCTGACGGATCATGGCGGTTTTGCGTCGACTACAGGGCCTTGAACGACATCACGGTTAAAGACAAGTATCCGATCCCGATGATAGACGAGCTTCTTGATGAATTGCACGGTGCTCGGGTTTTTTCTAAACTCGACCTCCGGTCCGGTTACCACCAGATCCGGGTTCGTAGTGAAGACATTCATAAAACGGCGTTCCGAACACACGAGGGTCACTACGAATTCCTTGTGATGCCCTTTGGCCTCACCAACGCGCCGGCCACTTTTCAATGCTTAATGAACGATTTATTCAGGCCATACCTTCGTAAGTTTATTTTAGTATTTTTTGATGATATATTGGTTTACTCTAAATCCTTGGGTGAGCATGTTGATCACTTACGTGTTGTTTTAAGTATATTGGATACTAATCACCTTTTTGCAAAGGCGTCCAAATGTTGCTTTGGGGTACCTCAGGTTCATTATTTGGGGCATATAATTTCTTCTGAAGGGGTTGCGGTTGAGTTAGCTAAAGTCCAGTCCGTGTTATCGTGGCCGACTCCTTCCACCGCTAAGAGCGTTCGGGGATTTTTGGGTTTAGCCGGGTATTACCGGAAGTTTATAAGGGGGTTCGGTAGCATCGCCGCTCCCTTACATCGATTGATTGGGAAAGGACCGTTTGTTTGGGATTCGGCTGCTGAAGAAGCCTTCCAAAGTCTCAAATCTGCTTTAACTACCGCCCCGACTTTGGGTTTACCGGATTGGTCTCAACCATTCACCGTTGAATGTGATGCGAGTGGGGTCGGCATAGGAGCTGTTCTAACTCAGCAAGGTCGACCATTGGCTTATTTTAGTGTGCCTTTAAAGGGCACTACGTTATCATGGTCGACTTACGAGAAGGAGATGTTGGCGGTTGTGAAGGCCGTTCGAAAATGGCGTCATTATTTGTTGGGTCGGCCGTTTGTAGTTAAGACGGATCACATGAGTCTCAAATATTTGTTGGAACAACGAATTTCTATCCGGCCCAATCCCGGTGGTTGCCTAAGTTATTGGGTTACGATTATCGGATCGAGTATAAAAAGGGGGTTCATAACAGCGGTGCTGATGCTCTTTCTCGCCTTCCAGAATATTCTTACATGGCCGTTTCTCATCCTTGCTCCACTATTTGGGCTGACATTCAAAAAGAAGTACAATATGATCCTTTTTATCATGACTTACCTACTAGCTTGCCTAAAAATATACAAGGACATTTGGTACAACGTGATGTCATTTGGTTTCGTGATGGCTCCATTCTATTAAGTTCAAATTCTTCATTATTATCCACTGTTTTGGACATGTGTCATGCCTCCCTAGAGGGTGGCCATTTTGGGTTCCATAAGACTTTAGCTAAGGTCAAGCAAAACTTCTGGTGGGTCGGGCTTAAAGAGAGTGTAAAACAATATATTCGAGATTGTCAAGTTTGCCAAAGGTCAAAGACGGATAGTCTAAAGCCAGTCGGGTTATTGCAGCCGCTACCGGTGCCCGATCGGATTTGGGAGGATGTTAGCATGGATTTCGTGGAAGGATTGCCGGTTTCTAACGGTTTTACGGTGGTTATGGTGGTGGTGGATCGTCTTTCCAAATATGCTCACTTTGTGCCACTCCGTCACCCGTTCACGGCTACTACAGTTGCTAAGGAATTTGTGGTTCAGATTGTACATCTCCATGGAATTCCATCTACCATTGTTAGTGATCGGGATAAAGTATTCATTAGTTCCTTTTGGCAATCTTTATTTAAGTTGCAGGGCACGTCCTTATGTATGAGTTCGAGTTATCATCCCCAATCGGATGGTCAAACGGAAGTTGTCAACCGCACGTTGGAACAATACTTAAGGTGTTTCATAAGTGATAAACCAAAGAAGTGGGTCGAATGGTTACCGTGGGCAGAGTATAGTTACAATACAGCAGTCCATTCATCCACTAAACTCTCTCCTTTTCAGGTTGTTTATGGGAGGTTACCACCAAAACTTGTGCCATACATTCCAGGTACAACTAATGTGCAGGTTGTGGACGAATATCTTCAGAATCAGGATGAGCTTTTAAAATTCTTACGTACTAATTTGTTGGAAGCACAAAACCGGATGGAAAAATAATGCGGATCAAGATAGACGGGAGTTGGAGTTTAAGGAGGGTGATATGGTTTTCGTGAAACTTCAACCGTATCGACAATCTAGTGTGGCGAGGCGTTCTTCGCAGAAGCTAAGTCCACGTTTTTTTGGTCCATATAAGGTCATGGCGAGGGTTGGGACAGTTGCGTATCGGCTTGCATTGCCTCCGGGGTCCCTCGTTCATAACGTTTTTCATGTTAGTCTTTTGAAACGTTGTGTCGGTCCGGTTGTAGAGAGTAGCCAGGTTCCAGTCACAGAGTTAGTTGTTTCACATGGGTCACCACAACCGGAATGCATTTTGAAGGAACGAGTAGTGCAGAAGGGCAAATATCGACCGAAAACGGAATTGTTAGTCAAGTGGAAGGGGCAACCAAAGGAAGAAGCCACGTGGGAAACTAAATGGCGTTTTGCCCGTGCATATCCCGACTTCCACCTTGAGGACAAGGTGTGTTTAAGTGGGGAGGATTGTTATGTTCTTGGCCCAATCCCATGCACAACTCAAAAGCCTAGCATGTGAGTTGGTGTACGTGGCCATGCACATGAGAAAATTATCACCATATGTTTACTATTTTATTTTTAAATTGCACTATGTTAGTTGGCTAGAATAAAGGGAAACATGGGGATGCCCGGGTCCCACGTAAGCCGTTATCCTTTCTTTTAGGAAATAGATTTGAATTAGTTATTTGGTTTTAAATACGAAACTATATGCATGAATGAAGATATCGAAAATTTGCTCTAATTATCTCTTAATTCTTCTAAGCTTTTCCCCTACTTTCTTAACTGTTGAATCAAACCGGTCGATACACAACATTTAGTACCCTAACATTAAATGATTCTATTAAAAACCTAGTCGTATTTCCACTGGAGCAACATGCGAGTATGAATACTAGTTTACAAATAATTTCCCTAAAGAATTTGAAATATCAATATTCCAATGATAATATTATCACAAAATTCGTATTATTACCATTATTATTATTATATAAATTTTCAAGATTTTCGATATTCCATGTTGTGCAAAACTACAAAAGATGGCAATGCTCCTTTCATACAATGTTCAAAGATTGTAATAAGTCTAAGGGTTTGTTCTAACACACCAATCTAAATATCTAATTAATATAATACGTAAATTCTAAATCATTTAAAAAATAACATCTTTCCTACTTAAGTATATTTGAATACACTTAATGATTCAAAACCAAGATTAGCGTACAGAATAAGTTGTTGTCGGCTGGTTGTCATGTTTGTCTACCAGAATACAAGAGCGTGTGTCTGCAAGGTACACAACCTAATATAATATATACACACACACTTGAGGTTCAATCCGTTTTAACACCTAGTTAATGATTGAATTATTATCATTAACACACAGTTAAAGCTATAATTATTGAGGACGTAACGGTTGGTAACCGAATATAGTGATTGTTTCAGTAAAGAAGTATAAGGGAAATGGCAGCTACAGATGTTATTCTTGTCTTTCGCCAAATGCACAGTAGAACCGTTGATCACTGCTTTCCAACAAATTAAAAGCACCACATGGTGCCCATAGCCCCGCCATATAGAAACAATTCTTTTTGGAAGCTCACATCTATAAGCCTTTTTTTTTGTTTTGTTTCTTCTCCTATGTGAGACAACTCATGTTCCACCAATACTGGTTTTTTTTACAGTTTTATATTTCAACTACATGACTTTAAGCATTTGATATCACATTCATCTTAGCTTCGTTTTATGCACAATTTGATTCATTGTGCTCCTCTCATATAATAAATACAAACACTCTAATAATAGTTATAGTAGTAACAAATACAAGTAATTATTAATGCCCAGAGTTAGTAAAAAAACCACTTTTCCACTAAATTTTCAACTCATAGGATGGAGCAAGAACCTGATATTAGTCTGCACATCCACCTGAGATCTGTTGATCTGGTAATTGTTAGACCCGAATCCCATCAATAGTGAATTTGATGGTAGATCTAGTAATCTTTGTAATAGTCCCGGACCACTATCAAACAATAAAGATACTAGTAGTAGAGTCTGAACTTTATCCTCGATTTTGATACCAACTAAACCAAATCTAGACAAAATCAAGTTCAGATTGTTGATGTGCATAGGGGCGGAACTACACTTAAGGGTACCAGGTCAAGTGACCTCATTGATTTTTGAGCGGGTTGCATATCGTATAATATTAAAATTTTAAGTGTAGCAATAGTTTTTCAACAGGTGAACCCTTAATGTTTTAAATTTCACATATAACTAGAGTGTAGTCTTGGTTTACTGGTTACGCACAATCCAGACCTCCCTTAGGTTGTGGGTACGAGACTTGGAAGGTCTTTTTTTACACTCATTTTTAATTTGTAAAATTACATATTTACCCTTAGTTTAATAAAATTTAACCCTAACTCAAAACCCTCCCCCCACAATCGCAAATCATTGCTAACCTGCTGCTTCTTTGATTCACTCGATTTCATGAATCTCAGCCCTCCAATCGGCCATTGCTGCACGCCAGCACCATTCGAGTTCCGGCCTCCCACAAGTCGTCCCTCAGGTCAATGGGTCATCATTGCAGTATACACCCTCCAATCCTCACTCCTCCATTCAAGCTTTAAAAGTTATTTTTTTAAATTTGTTGACTCTTGAGTAGTTGAATTAATAACCTAATTTTGTTTCTTTGTTTATTTAACTATTTATCTAAATTAGATAATTCAAACCCTAGAATTTGTTTTTAGTAATTTTGCTGTTTTTATTATTTTTAGTTAATTTGTATGAGTGATTTTGGTTTCTAGATTATGTTTAAGCCTTAATTTTATGTTTATTAGGTTATCACAATTTATAAAATGTATATGCTACATTTAGTGATTTTGGTGTTTTCAATGTTACTTGTTACTAATTTGTTTGAGTGAGTTTGGTACCTAGATTGTGTTCAAGCCCTAATATATCTAAAGAAGATACGAAGTTTGCCAACATAAATAATATATCTAGTCTTGTTAAAAAAAATGATGGAAACAAGAAGCCATATTGATTATCATTTAATTTATTGTTTATTGAAGTTATCAATTGTCTTACTCGTTACAACGACTAAGAGTCAAGAGGTGTTTTCTTCAATGATGCATGTGAAGACGGAGTTACATAATCATACAAGTAATGAATATATGAACGAATCATGTATTTGTTAAATTGAAATTGAACTTTTTGCAAAGGTGTCGATCAAAGATGTATAGAACGTTTTCAAAAGATGAAGAAGTGTAGGTAACAATTATAGAATGTAAGTTTTATTTGATTTTATTTTATTTCATTTTTTTTTTTTTTTGCTAACATTTCAATTCAATTTAATTATGTCTATACCAACCCAAAAATTTTTATGTGTTTCGTTACAAATCTAATCACAAAAAATGTGACTCCCTTGAAAATAAACTTCTGGTTCCGTCACTGGACGTACAATGTAACAAAACTTTCTCCTTTCATCTTTCTATTAACCAACCTTAGAATCAAGAAATCTTTATTTGCTACCAAAGGCTTATTGGACATTTTATATAACACATTCATCATACTCTTCGTTATAGTTTCTTTCATAATCTTGAACGCAACATATTTTGTTAGAGACAATCTAATAAACGCCTTTGCTTTTTTATCTAAGTTTCCCACTCCCTTGATGTTAGCGTTTTAGGTTTCTCACCCAATACCATGTCCAAATCCTTTTGAACTATCAAATCCTTCATTTCTATTTTTCACCAAACAAAATCTTTTCCATCAAACTGTTCATTCTAAAGTTTTCCGCTCTTAGCTATTATCTTAAACTACAACTTATTTCCTAATCGAGTCATAACTAAAAATAATGTGTTCAAACACAGTTATGATCGGCTGCCTGAATTTGATAACTGTTTAATTACACACTACTTTTTTACAGTCCCTAGAAAAAATAAAAGAGATGAGTTCAACATTACAGACGAGAATTCTTGATTGTGAATCTCGATAAGACAGTTAAGGGATAACACAGTTAAGGAATAATTGAAAAAATAATAATAATAATAATCCCACTGCAATCACACCTAAATTAATATCTGACAACCACTCCTGCATAATAAAACCTGAAACAAACCAAAAGGAAAACAACCCAAATAACCAAAACAAATATCCTAAAACAATTATCAACTTAAAGCCAAAATCCGAACCTATAAACTAACCCGAAGCCCAAAATCCGTAACCAAAACCATATTCCTTCTTTAAGTCCCTCAAATTGTTGCAACCTTCTCTTTTGAAGATGTTCATCTTTAACTGATATAGCTGGGTGCCTTTGAAAGCCAACATTTTTTGTTGGATTGCGGAAATGAATCCTATTCCAACTCGAATCGCCCTAAGGAAAAGACATATGGAAGATGGTTTGGTTCTATGCCCCTTCTGCAAACAGTTAGATGTCACATTTTTACCTCGTGTTTAGTCGCCTCCATAGTTTGGCAACACATTAGTAATTGGTGCTCCATCCCGCCAATATACGCCTTCTCAACCCGTGATCTTCTTGAGCTCTATAAGTCACTCCCATCCGGATCACTCAAAAGGAATATGGGACATGCAATCACGTTGGTAACTTGTTGGTGTATATGGAGATCTAGAAATATGGAGATCTAGAAATTAAGTAATATTCTCCAATAGGAAACCAACTGTTAAAAGAAAAAAACTGACTATTCGTTGATAGTTTCTTTTGCAATAGCAAGAACCGAGTCTTGTGATCAAACAAAAACAATAAAAGGAGATTTTTTAAAACTTCCGATCGAGCAGTAGATTTATGGCCGACTGTTAATAAAACAAACCCTAATTCGTCCCAAATGATTTTTCTCTCGTGTTATGCTCAACACACAAACATAGACATAATGCAAAAAAAACAAAGAACAAATATGAACACTCAAGATTTGAGCGCTTCGGTCGATGTGGCCTACGTTCACGAGCTACAACTAAAGTACCTTTTTTTTTTTGCCTCACTCGTGAAAGTTACATGGTACAAGAAATGAATATATAGTGATTAATCTAGAGTTTTTAACTTAATGAACAAGGAAAAGATAAATAGATAGACGATAAAATATTTGGGTTGGCCCCACTGCCATCTCCATATAGGCCCAAATCAACCTTCACTTAAATAAGCCCAATCAAGACTCCATAAGTCCAACATTATATGGTAATTAACGAAATGATGTGTACAAGTTTTAGTAGAAGTTGAATGAGAAAACGCACTAAGAAAGAAACTAAAGTTCTATGTGTTGAGCAAGAGGTGGTATTTCGACCCAATTACTATTAAATGGGTCAATTTGGGTGGCTTTCCCTTATGGGTCATATTAAAAATATTAGTTAAAGTAGGAAAATAACGGCTCATATGGGACGAACAGGTTGAAAATTGATCAAAATGTTATTTTGATCATCTTAGAGCCTTCAAAAACATTTTAAAAAGCATTAACTATGTAAAAATAATGAAATAGACATGGCATCTATATCTATATCTATATATATATTATATAATAAAAAAGTAAAAATAGTGCCACGTGTCGTAATGTGATGCATTTTTACCATTATTTTCCCGCCTAAACTAATTATCTAATTTTAAGCAATAAATTTATAGTTCACTACTTTTTACTCTATTTTAGTAAACTAGATTGAATTTTCAATTTAATCAACTCGATTATTTTAAGTAACTAAATTAATAATTCGTTTTAAATTTTATCTATATATATTTTTATTTAAAACTTTTACGATTATCTATTAAATTGTTAGATCATATATTTGTAAAATTCTATAAAATTTTATTAATACTAAAGTTGATGGATATTTTATAATCATCTATTCATACTAACTATTTAATTTAATATTTTGATTCAACCAGTGTACTACACGGGCTTTTAAACTAGTAATTTCATATGTTAGTCACCAACTATAAGAGTTCACTCTATCCCGATAAATATGCGTTTACCTTAAGATAACAAACAAGCTGTCACATCTTCTGGTTATATTTCAGAAAATCTGAAGAAAGAGACTCGCTGAGGCTTGCTCAAGTGCGGCTACAGCGCTGACATTCACGCGACACGAGAGGTAATCCTGTTCAGTTCTGCAACATAAAATTATTATCAATAATAAACTC
The DNA here is from genome assembly GCA_025506415.1 of Flaveria robusta. NCBI lineage: Eukaryota > Viridiplantae > Streptophyta > Magnoliopsida > Asterales > Asteraceae > Flaveria > Flaveria robusta. Next base: position 6,463,556 of record CM046464.1, on the reverse strand, counting down.
CAACGTTTTAGAAAATACAAATCCATGCTTACATCTGGAATTCTGTCCTTAGGCTCATTTGGAGGAAGACTATTAGCTCCATCACTTTTCTTCCTACTTCCATCACTCTGACTGCCATCTACATTATTGCATACAAATTGTACAGTTCTAGACGCTTCTCTAACCAATTATCGCGTTGCTGATCACTTGTGACAACATTTAATTTTACAAGAATATGATAATATTCTGAAGCAATGCTGTTACATATAAATAATCACATATTACAGTAATGAAAAAAAGATAAATAATAGAGGTTTATTAACAGGTTTGGTTTACAGGACCAGTCTTAAGTTCCAAACCATCAGCCCGACCTTTAAGCCACCTAAACCTACCCGTGTAAAAATCAAACCAACTGAATTGCTTCAGCTTGAATGGTTCAGTCGGTTTCAATCAATAAAACATATCTTGGAATGGATGAACTGGGATTTTGGGAATCTTCTTCCAGAAAAAGATTCATGGAGGAATATTCGTATATCTGGAATGATAAACAAAAAACAGGCAATAAATGCTCATTTCACCAAAACAATATTTTACAAAAAGAATTGTTTCCCCTTCCCCTTTGATCCTCATCTCAACATATCTTCAGGTTTCCCTTTCCTTTATATGAATTATGCACTCAATGAATTTCTACCATCTTACATCTATGGCACCTAAAAGAATAAAAAATGGTAACCGGTCTTCACACGAAACGCAAAATAACGGTCCTCGGTATCACTTGATTGTTGAATCACAAATCCTTTGGCTTAGATTCGAGTTGAGTAGCTTCCAACAAAAATATCCTTTTAAACGACTCATAAGATGCAAAGAAAAGCGCTCCTTGAGTCATGTACATTACCAATCTCGGAGTTAAACCCCTAATGATCACAAACAAGATCCACACACCCGTTAGTCAACACAGATTTTAATAAACTTGACTCCTGCAAAGCATCTTATATGAGTTGAATTGATAATCTTACCGATATAGACCCTGCAGGCCTTCATGTTGGGCTATGTCTATAAGAGTGTTATATACGCCACTATAGCGGTTTAAGGATCCAGGTATCTACACAAAATAGTCTTTTATGTATTCACGCGAACAACAGTACAACACCATAATCATATTTGATCTTGTGACATACAAATGCAACCCACAAAAAGAAAATGCAATAATGAATTAAATACTGAATACATACCTGTGTCTGTAATCTTGTCTTCACCACGTCAAAAGGAGTTGTAAATAAAGCAGCAGTAGATCCAGCTAACCCTCCACATAATAGCTGTAGAATATGAATTAAAGAAATTAAAAAACAGAGTAATGGAGTTCTATTACTTAAAGAACACACAAGAAGATACTTTTCAACATATGCTATAGCAGGGCCTTATTTGGTAACACATAGTTTTATAGTTTTTAATTTATATTTTTTAGTTTTTGTAAAGGTAAATAGTGTTACGGTCTTTGTTGCGTGACAAAACTAAAATATATTTAGCAAGACATTTTCAACACTTAACATGATCCATAATTAAGTATCATCCGATCATGCAACCTAAAATGATATGCAATTGAATATTTTTATGCAATAGAATATATGGTTGAGATCACTTGATATTAGCAAAACACAAACCATTGATATTGTGGTTGGCTGACCATGTCCTTCATTTGAAGTAAGTAATACATTCTTTAAACTCTCGTATGTATAGAACTGCAACCATGGGAAGCAAGAAGTTTCAAGAATATTATTTTAAGAAAACAATGGACATAAGTTTCAGTCAGATTATCTAACCTTGATGATAGAATGAGGAACATTCCTACAAAGCACAGCTCCCCATCCATTATACAACGATAGAAAGCCTCCTTTCCCAACAATCCCTAATATTGCATTCCTGTAAAGGCTCACCACGAAAGTACAAAAAAACATTATTAACAGTTAAATACACACAAACATTCACAAAGATTCACATATATGATTGCAACAGTCAATGTTGAAAATTTGAAGTCAAACGTTAAGAAAAAGATAATAAAAATATACCAACAGCTGCGGTAGTGTGAACCAACTTGCATCTGCTGCTTTATACGTTCACTTGGAGTAAAAACAAAAGAAGTAGCCACACTTGCACAACCTCCAGCCACACAATGAGCCAATGAATGATATTCCTGAAGTAATATTTGTAACTTCCATTAGTAAACAAAGAAACACTTCTCTACAGCAAAAATATCTAAGCTCTTGTGCAAAAGCACATGTAACTAAAGAAAGTATATAGGGACAAGTACAAAAAGAAGTTTCAAGAAAACATACTGTAAAATATGGAAATCCTTCACCTTAGCAAAAAGAGGAAGCAAAGCCGCCTTTACTGATTCATAGCTGAAAGTGTAAATTGCAGATATAGGTGCTGATGAAGCAATATTGCTTGCAATTCCACGGTAGAGTCCTAATATACCTGAAAATTAGATTATAAATCATATTCAGTTTTGATGATGGTACTTCAACAAGAACATAGTAATACTCTTTTCCCACATACCTCTTTCAGATATAATTGATTTGCTAATGTAAGGAATAGATCTTTGGTTAGTATGGCAAGACTGCACAACAGTCTTAACTGTATCCACGGGGTGCAGACACAGGCTAACAAATGTACCAGCAAAGGCTCCAGCAAATGCATGTTCTTGCTTTGCAAGTTCATACTTTGATTTATATGATGGTGATGAAAAGATCTGCACAACAGAATTTTCCTGGTTGGGAAATTGACTTTTTTTATCCTCTTTTATCTCAAATAAGTTATCATCTTTCTCATTTTGGGACTCCTGCTGAAGAAGATAACCCGAGGGCATAGAAATAACCTCCTGGTCTCTTTTTATTATATTATTCGCACTTTCATTAGATAAGGGTTCCTGATTTTCATCAGATGAAGATTCAGGATTTTCATTAGATAAAGATTCCTGACTTTTGGCTAATCCAATGTAGTAGATACCATTTTTTGCAGCCATACCATTGTCAGGAGTAGCAGCGTTATCTGGATCACTTCTCTCAACACTATTTGTTTCTCCAGCATTATATATTGATCTCAAAAGTTGTTTTGTGCTCATCCATCCATATATATTTTGCAATTCATCTGGTATATGTACACTAGAAACCCTTTTTTCATGAGAAGATAGAATCGTCTTAGGAGAATCAGTATGCATGCATCTCAAAATATAATGGTAAATATGAGACTCACTGAAACAACCAAGTTTATTAGTTACGCATATGAAATCCGCGTCTTTTCGCACATTCACTGTAGGTGAAATGTGGCTATTGGCTTGTAAGTTGACTGAGACATTTTGACCCTCGGAAGATATTGATGCAATTATATTTCCTTCTTCAGATGGATAATATAACTTATTCTCTTTCTGAAGGATTTCAGTATATTGTGCTGATGTCGTCCTATGTCGTAAGACAGGAAGAGATGAGGTGGCAAAATCCCATAATTGACCGGCTCCTGATATGACATAAGCTGTGCTAAGTACAGATGACCTGGCTTCAGCTTGGTTAGCAGATTTTTTTGTGTTATTAAGGGAACCGGGAGCATAATCTTCACGTGTAACATCCACCAGGTCAAAAGTAGCTCCTCCATGAGGATTATATTTATAATTGATGGAAGGTTTCTTTTGTCTACAAGAGTGAGCTTCCCCAGTCATTAGTTTAAAACAATTCAAGAATTTCCTCTGAGAAGAAAGATTGCAGGTGAAGAAACACAACTGCAGAATGAAGCCAAATTATCATATATCTTATGAATATACACAATAATTGGAAACAATTTCACAGTTCTATAAGTATATTCATTCCCATAAATCAAAATGTTGGTAATTTATTAAACAGAAAAGAAGCTTGCACAAGAAAACTCATGTCATAACTCATAAATAGCATAGACCAGCCCAGACTTTTTCTAAAACATGGTTTTGTTTTCAGATCTCTGAATTCCACAGACCAAAATCAAAATTCTGTTATCCAAACTATTTTTTAGATTTTTTATTAATACAATAATACCCATTAAGAAGTTTCACTTGCACTTGCAATAAAGTTTTAAAGGTGAGATGCTTCGTTCTTTCCCCCAAAGTATGAGGGACAAAACCCTTATGCTGATAAACAACATTAAGCTGCAGTTATTATTAAAAGATTGGTAATGGCTGGAGTTATTTACTTCATCCGGCAGGGAAAGGAATCAATGAATTTTTGTATGGAAAGAAAGATCCATTGATGCTTTATATAATATTACTGAACGTACTTTTAGACATAAGCTCATGGGGTTGAAGATAAAAGATTCTATATAGTCTAGACTTGCTGATAAAGTTTGGCAATTTGGGCTGGAATATGTTTATTCTAGAACTGTCGACCATAATGAAGGTACACATAATTCTGATTGTGTTTAATTTGGTAAAGTGAATACTGAATGGCATCTTCAAGATATGGGTTGTTAGTATGATTGTATCATGGATGGCTCTGAACTGAGTTTCATTGACTTATTATGGTAAAATTTCTTTTCGTGGTTCTATATGATGTTTGACCCAGGTTCTATGATCCTTGCAAGCATATTAGCCTGGTAATGATGGTATCCGTTAGTTAGCATCTTTCGCCTTATGATTTGGATTACATTACTAAGCTGAGACATAGTTCGCTATCTCATTTATCTCCTGCTGGTTGTATTCATTGTGGGCTGGTCTTAAAGGTGGGGAAAGTTTTTTGGTTTTATGGCTGTTCAAAGGAATTAATGTGTGGTTTTTCAGGATAAAGGCACTGTTTATCGGTATCATATCGGTGAGCTCATTCTCTGCACATTCTAACATTCATATGTTTTAGATTTGTCTTGTTAAGATATAGATGGCTATATCATTGGGCTTATTTGCTCATATAGTTACTTATGGTTAGCACTTAGCATATAGATTTATCATGCTGGCTTTTGGTTGGGCGGCTATTATTGGTATGAGCAAGTTCATAATACATTATTTACATGATTAACTAAAATATAAATTAACCCTAGGCAAAACCAAAATCACCAAAACCACTAAAAGGCAAATCAAAACAAAAACCTAATTTAAGCACTACTGACATGAACTTATTCAAATCGAATGGTTCTCAACTTCTCAAAAACACACAAAATCATTAAAAAAAGCATTCAACTTCCTATCAGTAATCACATGATATACAGATCTCGATCCTTATATTCTCCAGATTTGAGCAGATTCCGACACAAACAAACAGATAGTATTAGAAGAAAGATTAAAGAATCAGCGAACCTTGAGGGATTAATAGATGGCGATGAAGATGGGAGCATAGGGTTTAATGTTGTTAGATTCATCTTCAAGTAAAATAAAAAGGAGATGTGGGTTTAGTGAAGGTTTTATATGTGATGAAATCTAGAAGGTAAAGCAGCTAGATTCTAGACTCCATCACCATTCGTGGATATTTAAAAATAATTTTAGGTTTATTATTCATTAAGTGTTTTATTAGTTTTAAAACTATATTTAAGATAATATATAATTAAAATTACGTATGAGTAAAGATATAAGTTATAAAAAAATGTATCAACTTTTTAAACTATTTTATTAAGAAAAACAAAATATTTTGTTTCAAAACAAATTATTTTAAAAAAATTTCATTATTGTAACTTCTAATTTTAGTTATTTTTTATTTTAAATATTTTACTTTTCAAAAATACTAAATTTAAAATAACTTTATATTTTTAAAAACTCTGATAGATTAAAAAAAATTTATTTTATAAAAATTTGTTTTTTATAAATAACAATAATAAAAGGCACTTTTTTTAATTTAATAAAAAAATATTTTTAGTCTATAAAGAAATTAAATAATATAATTTATAATTATAGTAACTATTAAATAAGAGAGAAAAGCGAGAAAAAATTAATTTGATGAAATGTGATGTTGACAAGTGCCCTACTAATATACCCTTTTATTACAGTAGAAAGATACTAGTAATATTATTTTTGTTCGGAAATAAATGGTCGCTTAAATTTAAGTTGTCTAAAAATTATTATGTTATAAGACGTTTATTTTAAGTTCTACTTAACTTAAACATTTTAATGAATAAGTTTAGGTAGTTTAGAAACGATAAGCTCATTTATGCTTCTACTCTTGTGTTATAAATGTAACTTTAACATATATTTTTTTTTTTTTTGCTGTGGAGGTAATCATTTTTGTTACTTAAAAAGACGTAACTATGTTATATGAACTCAAATTAAACTCATTTACATATTAACAAAACCTAAAATGGTTACCTTTATACTTTTTAAACAAGTGTGTCATTTGACACTGAACCGTTTACAACTTTAACAAAGTTATGATGTCCAATCAAGGATCACCACTGCCACCATATATAATCACCTAATGCATTTGTAGAGCGTGTGAGGATCTAAACGTATGAGAAGTTGAGGCTTTAATGGTGTTTTTAATGTTGACTCATCTTTGATACGTGTTTATTTACATGGAAACACGTCTGCTTTTTTTTTATGATCCACACTCGTGTAAGGTTGTATGCAGCGCATGCCATACGCTCGTATAGCTATACAACGGTATAGCATCCACATGTATATGCCCATATGAATTTCTTATTTATTTTATTTTTTTACAAAATAGGTTATTACATTATATTGACTTATTTGTATGCAATAAATATTGTAAAAAACCGCCAACAGATTATCAATTAAACTGTTTAAAAATAAATCATAGCTGTTTCTTTTTAAGATGTAGTTACATTTTATTTAATTAAAAACAATATGTTTATAAACATATACAAATATAAAGATAAAGATGTCAATAATACAAAACTAATTATATTTAGAATCATAAAAATTGTCCTACCATACTTATAAACGGAAAACTGTTTTTATGTTAGTTTCCACTGTAGTATCATGATATCACACGGTAGAAAATAAAGCAAACCCCATAATCATGAAAATGTAATGACAAGCATTCCCAATTTTGACATTTGGTCAAGAATCTTGACCCCAATTTAGACATGCATTCTACATAGTTCTGATCTATTTCTAGATTAATACACAAATACTACGGCTTTTTCATGAATTGAAGTTCATGAACAAGATAAGCACTGCTAAACTATCTTAAGTTAAAGTCATGCCAATAAAGTTTGACTTTCACCGTCGCGCACCAGTTTTAAGTGAAGAACTGCCAGAGATCGACTTTTTCACACTAGAACCTGAAAATCATTCAATAAAACAAAGAACAATTAGAGACCTTAGTGACAGTTTGTACACAAATGAACTGACCGTTGACATTGCTCTCTCTTCACTGAAAGAAGATAAAGTTTGACTTTTGAAGTCAAAGAAGCTAAATGCCATCCTTATACATGAAATGAGGCTCTTGAATTATATTAAAAGTATATTAATTGGACTTTTGTAAGAGGTATTATAGATATAAAAATGATGCGTGTTGAGTAAATTATGTGTAATATCCTATTCAGAGTGAATTGGGATTGTAGTTTATCTTTAACGGGTCAAATGGGATGAATTGGGCTAACATAGTTGGAAGTCGTCAAAAGTATACATTAACTATTTATAAAACATGGAGAAAAAGGTGTTTACGGGTCAACCTAACCCAAACTTGAGCAAATAGAGTTGAAAGTCACCCAAAATAGGCATTGACTATTTTTAAAACTTGGACAAAAAGTGTTTACGAGTCAACCTAACACAACCTGACCCTTTTGAGCGGTACTCAAAACAACCCGTTGAGACCTGAAACCTGACCCACCCATTTTCCACCTCTATTGTAACCAATAGTGAGTTGACATACTTGACGTGGTACGTGGGATTCCCTGAGCTAATGAAGGTCTAGAAAGTGCTATTAGCCCCTGCCTTTGTGAAGACGGAGCTGTCTGCACCGTTTTTCGTGAAGAAGATGCACTCTTTTGCACCGGTCTTGGCAGTACAGCAGGTACAATGGGCCTGTAACCATTAGACCACAAATGAAGTAAATACTCGAGAAAATAAGCAACAAAAATATAGGAAAAGAGACTCACTTCTGTTGATGTTCAACAGGCGCTTTTGCGGTTTCAGAAAAAAGAGTTACATCAGTGATATTACTCATTGAACCGTTGGTCTCTGTTCCCATCGAAATACCACCATCAGATATATCACTTAGTTTTTCTTCTGAGTCCGGATTCCTTAATCCCAAAAGCTCGATATCATCACCGATGCCATCTGTTGTAACAAAACTCAACTGTTAAAAGAAATCTTTATGGTGTTTAAGCTCATCTATAGAATGTTGAGAACCTGTTTCAGATTGGTTATCACTGAATTCTGAACAATTATCAATATCAGAAGCTGCTTTTGGGCCAAGATTTGAGCTTTTATCGCATGGTGGAGAACTGTTGCGCTGTAACTCCCCCATCGAATAGTTACCCAATGAGCCCTTCTCACCATATGAGCTTTTTCTGGCCTGTAATTGTGCTATCTCCTCGTCCTTTTTGGTCAGTGCATCTTTTAGATTGGTCACCTACATTATCACCAAAATAAAAATATTATCTATAATATTTCATAGAAAGTTTAGAAAGAAATGTCATGTAAGGAGGTGGCAGTTTGGGCATGTTACACAAAGCAAGCTCGGGTTAAAAAGGGTGCTTTTTAGTCCAGGCCAAAAACGAGTCGGGTTGGGTTTACCAACAGATACATTTTTGTTTGTTCTAATAAAAGAAATATGAATAATTAATATGCTAATTATGGTGAAAATTTTAAAAACTATAATCTAAAACTTTGAATAAAAAGTTTTTAGACGACTTTCAACGCATTTGACATGCCTAACTTAAGCTAGCTTTATCTATTTGACTCGTTTGATTTGACCTGTTTGGGTTAACCCGCAAAAATTGTACCTGTTCCATGAGCTCTCGAACGCCCCTCCCCTCTTTGTTGCTACGAGCCGCACCTAACTCAACACCAGATACCCGTTCAGCAAATTTCAAGGTACTTATGGTTTCAGAAAATGATTCCACATCAGGATTTAGCTGTACAAACATAAGTGTCTTTGCTTGACCCCCTATAATATGCACCAAAGAATATAAGGACAATTAAGCAGACCAATATGATCAACCATTATATAAAGGTTTTTAATATAGAAAGTACCTAATGAGCTTTGCAAAACTTGAGTAAGTTTGCTATTTCTATAGGGTACGTGTTGACTCTTTTGTGCAAGTGCAAAAATGACGTCTCCAAGAGCAGATAAAGATTTGTTAATATGTTGGGCTTCTCTTAATCTCTCACCAGTTGCTTCAGATCGATCCACCCGTTCACTCCCAGCGAGATCGACCAAATGTAAGTTACCCCGCAAAATTGCTTTGGTTTCAAGATCCTTTCCACAAACGTGAACAGTTAAGACACTGTGTCATAAAAGATTTGAATACGCGTTATACCCTTAAAGAACTTGAATAAAGGACGCAGATTTATAAAACAAATGTCCACAAAAGCGCAACCTGTGGGACCGGCTGCTCCTTTCGTTCAAGGCAGTAGCACCTACAGCCCGGTTCATTAACCCAACATTCATCAGCTCAAGGACATCTGCAGTTGATGTAACAGGGTGCATGCTGGCATCAGGGACGGCTAACCCATTTGGTTGGGTAGAATTCCATATCCCAAGTGTGTGAAAAGTCAAGGTATAACTATTTAAGGAGAGGAATTGAGGATATCCCTGTGATTTTTATCTAAAGATATAATCACAATACAAATAAGAAAATAAAATAAAAGGTCAAAATAGGAGTTAAAATTGAAGGATATCTTTTTTGAGTGCTATTACTCGATAACAAATCACGAACTTGCTCATTATAGATTTCAACCATTTGTACACCAATTTCATATTCAAATGAGCTTCTCCTGATTTGGGAGAGATGAAACAGATCGTTTAAGGCGCGATAGTTGACACCCCAATCTTCTGGAGATGATACATTAGGCCCACTCTATGAACAAAAAATAAAAGTCAAACTTTGCCAACCAATGATTCAACATCTATTAACACTCATGCAAGCAACAAGACTAACCATAGTATATGTCTTCCCAGAGCCTGTTTGACCGTATGCAAATATACACACGTTATATCCATCTAGAACTGACCGAATGAGCGGTTGAGTATCAACAAAAACTTCCTCTGCAGAAAACATTTTTTTATAAAACAAAAAATCATGAAAATTTACGCATGCCTGTACATTATATAACAAAAAGATTGTGGAAGAAAAACCTTGTGTAGCAGCAGGGCTAAAGACCTTATTGAATTTGAATACACGGTGGCTTTCTTTGACAATCTTTGAGGGGTTTGTAACAACCAATTCGCCATTATCGCCAATATACTCTATGGTCGTGTGTTTTTTATTTTGACCCTTAAGGAATGGTCTTATGCGACAGTAGACTCGAATATTCCCTGTTTAAACAAGAAAAACATTGATAAACCAATATTTTTTTAACAAAAGTACACATTATATCTTTCAGCTTTGTAAGACCTTTCAAATCTTGGACTTCATTGTACAATTTCCGATTTTCTGTAAGAACCGTGTGATAATTTTTAGCAGCATCTACAAGCCCCTGAATCTTCATTCCTGTTCAAAGTAAAGTAGAAAAGTGGTTATATCAATGGAAAAGATAAGATTTAAATGCCTGAACTCGGTGGAAATTTACCAAATTGATTAATTTCCTCAGAGTAAATCTGTTGTGTCTTCAAAACTTCTTGCTTAATAGACTCAGAACCCATCCTCAATTCCTGAAAGTAATCGAATCAAAAACATTATACTCGCATGTTTATATAATCAAACAATAACTAAATGGTTAAAAAATCAAACATTATTGAAGATAAGTCAGTTCAATTTTATACAAACCTTTAGAGATCCATACTGAAAATCCATAAACTTTTTGTAACCGCGTTCTTTCTTTTTCCATCTTAAGAACTTGGATTCTGTAAATTTTTCAAGTTCTTTCACCTTCTTCCTTGAATCAGTGAGAAGACCCTCAAGATTTAAAATCTTTTCCTCTAGCTCAGATTTAATGTCCATAGCATCTGTTTCAAGCTGTAGACAACGATTTTCATATGCATCTCTTGTGACTTCTAATTCCTTCTTCAATTTTGTAATTTCTAAACTAAAGTCATTGTTTTCTTCCTTTAGCCTGACTAATTCTACATCTTCAAGTCTTTTCTTCGCCTCTACCATCATCGTCTTCTCGGTCTGCAAAAATGCAATTGAAGATAGAAAGCAAATGCATGTCAACCCATTTACTTATGAATGGGCTGATTCGGGTGTGTTTTTATCTCAAATGGGCAAAATTAAAGTTCAGCTAAAAGAGGAACGGGTCAGACGGGTCAATATTCATCCAAAGTCTTTTATTACATCCCAGATCGTTTTAATTTAAAAATATGGACTATTATTGTAATAACAATACTGTTTTTAGACATAATCTCCTAACTAACTTGTTGATTAAAAGAATTGGGCAAAAAGTGTTCGATGGTCAACCTAACCCAACGGGCTTGTTTATACCTATTTTGACCTAGTAGCCCATCTTGCCCAACCCTCCATTTTTGCCACCTCCAATATTCACAAGTAAAAGACACCTGCTCATTACAAAGCAACTACAAAAACAGTTATGAGTACCAAAGATCAGAAAACACACCTTTATATGCTGGAGCTGATTCATAAGGAGCTAGCAGAGATAATAAAAAATAATAATAATAAGTAAAAACTAAGGTTAAACAGTGTGTCATCTTTGGGATAAATAGCAAACAGGCTACCTCATTTTCTTCCATAGCACCAGTTACAAGAGTTTTGAACACTCTCATTTTCAGTTGATACTTGTCTTCACGGGCCTTATACAAATTGTTTTGCTAAATCCACAAAATAAAAAATGAGAAAAACGATATTTGTTACTATTAAGTGGAGTTTGTAAACGCGAAAGAAAAACTTTGAGCTCTACCTTCTTGAACTCTTCTACTTGTTTGAAACTTCGTTGCTCAATCAATTGAACAAGCTTTTTCAATAGGCAGGCAACTCTCTACACAATAAAAGATGAATTTATTGAGGTGTTTTAATAATGTTTGATTATTAATTGTGAATTCACGAGTTATATCAGAACTCAATAATAGCCTTACATCTGGTACATCCTCTTTCCTGTTCTCAATACTGTCATCAAGAATCTTATGTACAATATGAAAGAGTGACTGAGAAGATGCATTCTGTAAACAGAAGTTGCAATGGAATCAAGTTAAAGAATAAACATTTTACACTTTAACAAACAAGAAAACAGAAAATCAGAAACCTGTAAATCGTTTAGTTTCGTCATGTCTGGTGCCTTAGCAGCAGGAAGATCACCTAATCAAACATATATAATATATTAAACAAAAGTCCAAAACCCTTTATATCAGTGTTATCCAAATTATCAAGGTTCATTTTCTTTACTTCATTAAATTTTAAAACTTTACCTTACAGTTTTTTGTTTTCTAAATTCATTAACACCCGAATAACATCTTAGTACAGATACGGATGCAGATGTCAAATTAATACACAAGACGCGTGTTACCTTCAACAATACCTCTACCGTCATCTGCATGATTATCAATTTCACCACCACCATTAACATTGTTTAATCCATTTAACTGCCCGTTCACACTTCCATATCTGTCCGGGTGCATATTCATGATAAAATAGCTGAACACTTAGCTCCTTGAATGTATCTCGATTGTGCTGAAAACATAAACATTTGTTAGACACACCGTTTGAAGAACTATAAACGTAAAAAACTAGAAAAGATAACGATTAAGGATGATGTTTTCCCCAATTCGTAACAAGATTCTGGCTACATTATTAAACAACTCTTAAGTTCCATAAACCCAAACCACAATTCCAAATTTCAGGTAATTTGTGGAATGAAGAACTTGATTTCCAGCTCATGATTAAAGTACATTGCTCGATTTCACCAAACTTGCAAAGGATTTTGGGTAAGTTCTTAAATTCCATCAATCTCAACCTCAGGTACTTAAATCCTGCTAAATTCTAGAGAAAAATCATGTTCTTCGGGTGATGATCGGATCAAAGATATGAACTCCGATTAAAACCCTAAATCATTGCTTAAATCCAGCTAAATCACAACGACCCACTAAAACCCTAACAATGTTAGTAAATTTCCCCTAATCGAGATAAACCCAAATGCTAATTTCAACCAAAATGTCTAAATAAACCCAAATTACAGCATTTCTTGACGGATCTACACGAACCCAGATGGAAAAACAAGATTAAAAATTAATAACACAAGATGGAAAAGATAACATACCTTAAGAAGATCTCCGATAAAAATCTTGAACAGAATATAGTGGCATTTTGTTAAAAAGAAATGACATCAAGGGTAAAGTGTTTGTGTTCTAACTTCATTGAAGTAATTTCAAATCTTGAAACTGGGTTCTTCTGAAATTTAGAAGATGATATGTAAAGAAACGATAAAGGAGACTACTTGTTCTTTTTTGAATTCGTTTGTTTTACTTTTTAAAGATTAAAATTGTTTTATTATATATTCTTGAGGTCGGTGTGTCATTTTGATTCTATTCCCGCTTGTAAATTTGTAATTGTGTTGTTGGAGCTTTAAATGTTTACTATTTATGTCTTATGTTACAATTGTTTAAACATTGATTTGGTATAAATTTGATTTATAAAGTTTCAATGGTAGATGAATTTATTTTTAATGTTTCTTGAAATAGCTTTTAGAAGGCCATAACCTTCTTTTTTGTATTTACAATGGTGATTTTAACTTTTGGCTGAGTTGTTTGGTAAAATAAAACTAAAAATAGTTTCTAGAAAATAAATATTTCAAGAGCAATCGATTTTAAGTTTCTTGTTTGGTTTTAGTAACGGACCTAAGAGTGCTCGTAATGCATCCGGTCAGGAAACCATACACCCTATCACTCATTACCCTCTATCTTGTGAGTTTTTGTCTTGTGTTTACATCATAATTCTTAGGTGTTGATAGAAAATATAATATTGTGTAAGTAGTACTATAATTTGATGATACCATTATGACTTCAAAACTCATAATATGTATTTTATTTTATATTAATAATAGAAGAAACATGAAAGTTTTGTTAATAAATATAGCCTCACAATCATGAGAAATCTAAGTTGGGGCTGCATATATCTTCTTCATGAAGCAAGTTGAATCAGGCGATGATTAGAATTTGCTTCAACCGTTAAGAATTATGTCCCAAACCCTTTTCGAAGTTTAGGCCTTTGGCAGTCGTTCCGTTTTTCTCGGGGTGACACATCATCGCCTCAGATTTTTCCAATTTTCCTGCTTTTTTTCTGTTTTGCAAGGGTCGTCTCAAATCTTCCCTGTTTCTCCGTACGACAATATCACAACAAAAGAGTAACCGGTGGTACCCCGTGAATTTTCATTAGGTTTTAGGAATTTGGGTGTCATTGGATCAAAACCCACATATTTAGTTGGTAACTCCTTAGATTACACATTGCATTTGTAACAAGTCAAACTACATGTTACGGCTTGGAGTTTGTTGGTAACTAGTCATATTTTCTAGATAACGTTCGAGATGCGAATGCTATGTAAAGAGCCATATTACAAGGGTCGTATTGCAAGTTGCATTATGTTTATTGCATCTTGCATTTTCTAATGGGATTGTGTTTTCTTAGTATAAGGTTTATTATAATGAAAATTTTGAGAAGACCAGAAAAATACTAAAATACTTGCAACCTATTAGCAAATTATATTTTAAACTTTTTAATTGTATATGCAAGAAAAAAAAAATAATAGTTCAAAACGCGGATGCTATGTAATTAACAGATTACAACCTATTAAAAAGTCATACATGAAAACTATGGATAAGCTTGGAATTGAAGTTGTAGCATGAAAACTAATGCTAAATGGGTTTCAAGTCGATATAAAGTTAGCAATTCTATACATTTCTTTTGTTTTGCTTGTTATTTTAATTTGTTTAATTGTTGTTGGGAATAGTTATATTTGCTTATTAAATCTACTAATTATTTGGTAAGTTAGGAAAAAGCTACTATTGAGTTATGTTAGAAATCAAAGATTCAAAGGCTTCACCATCATATTGGTAAGTTGGTTTTATAAGATTTATAAATTAAACAAGGTATCTACCCTTAAAACTCCCAAATCTTTAGTCACATTCACAACCTTAGAACCAACAAGTGCATAGGATAAAGCATTTGCTTGAAAGTTTTTATCATCAAATGCAACATCGCTCTCCAGGATATTCATTATAGTTCAAATGAAGTATTTATGCGATTTTGGCAACTGAGTATAGGATCAAATGTGCGCATTCAAACTCTCGATGTAGTTATTTATCATAAAACACGAGAGCATACAGTTGCATCTTGACAACCACGCTAATGTCTCAAAACGACTGCTCCTACTTCCTAGCTTGATGTTGACACATGTCCTCTAAAAAGGTCATCAATATTCTAAACCCAGGCTTAAAGGAATCAAACAAGCACAAAGTAAACAATTACGTGTAGAGCAGTAAATGAAAAAAAAAATCTTAAAAAGCACTCGAAACAGGAAAAAAAAAATACTTTGATTTATAAAACAAAGACGAACATGAAATGTCAATATATTCCCAATTGATACATTCATTACCTACAGCAAAAAACCTAGAGATGGATTATGGGAATACTTGTCACCCTCCAAAAACCTTGCTAATTTCACATGATTTCCCAAGATTTTGACTTCTATAAAGTCAAACCATAGGAAACACGAAGGGGTTATTCCCATTCGATTGTTGATGGAGGTTTGGATGTAATGTCCAGACAAACACGGTTCACCCCACGAACGCTGTTGCAGATTTTTCTGGCTACATCGTCCAAGAACTTATGCTCAAAATAGTACCTGAAAGTTCAGTTGAAAAATCTAAATGGAAATCACAAGAAAGGAAGTGTTCATAAAAAAACCAATCTTTTCAAAAAAGTTTGTAAGTTGACTTTGGAAGTCAAATTCCATATCAAGATTATACAGTGCAGTGGTTATAGGTCAAAATTTAACACATCAAAATTTTCAAAATGGATGCTTCTCATGATGTTTAGCACTTTTTAACCAAAAATTCCATGTTTTGTGAAAAAACCATATTGAAGTTAATAAATTAACTTCAGTCATGTTGACTCAAAAGTCAGACATACTTTAGTCATTCTAACTCAAATGTCCTTTTGACCCCATATCTACATGATGTTATGTAAAGATTCTAAATCCCTAAACAAAAAATTGAATAAATAAAAAAACTCTGACAAAAATGAGTGCTGACCAGTCAGCAGTCATGCCATCTTGACTAGTGACTGCTCTAAGTGCAACAGCATTTGAATGAGTCCTTTGATCTCCTTGTACACCTGTCGTTTTTATTGGTAAAAATACAGCAAATGCTTGCCATATTTCATCATAGATCCCTGCATCCTTGATTGCTTGTATAAATATTTCATCCACCTGAAACACAAATTCATCACAAAATCAAATTTTATAAAAAGAAAAAGAAAGTAAAAATAAATTATTTTGGTCTCATTCTTTACCTGGCGAAGAACATCCAATGCATTTCCTTGAGTAACATCACCTGGAATTCTCACAGCAAGTCCCGGGCCCGGGAATGGATGCCGCTTCAAAAATGCAACTGGAACATCTAAAATCTTCCCAAGCTCCCGAACCTTCACAAGAACAAAAACTACATTAAATTATTCCAAGTTTCATCATAATGGTGCAAATTAATAAATTTTTTAAAAAAGATCCAATTTTTATGCAAACCTCATCCTTGAATAGAAGCTTAAGTGGTTCAATGAGCTTCAATTTCATATCTTTAGGAAGCCCGCCTACGTTATGATGACTTTTAATTGTGTGCGAGTGGGTTCTTCCACTTCCAGGTGGCGGGCAAGATTCGATTACATCTGGATACAAAGTCCCTTGAACCAAATATGTAGGTTTCTTTCCCAACTTTTTCTCTAGATCATGAGCAAATGCATCAAATATTGATATAAACTCTTTCCCGATAATTTTCCTTTTTTTCTCAGGATCTGTAACGCCTTTTAATTCGCTAAGAAACTGCACCGAGGCATCAACACAAGTAACAGGTAGATGAAGATCTCTTTCAAAGGTACCCATGACTCGTTCTTGCTCCTTGTATCTACAACCAAACACAACATATTTCTAAAATATTATGATTCAAATTGTGAAAAATATGGTCAAAATCAATCTCACCTTAACAAACCGTTATCAACAAAGACACAGTGCAGCCTATCACCTATGGCTTTGTGAACAAGAGTGGCTGCAACAGTAGAATCTACACCACCGGATAATGCACATATAACATGATCATCAGGACCAACCATACTTTTGATCACTTTTATTTCTTCCTCCATTACATCTTCCATTTTCCATCCAGCAGTCACCCCACATGTATCAAATAGAAAATGGCGCAGCAGTTCCATTCCCTCCGGTGAATGTGTCACCTTTATGTCATTAAAAGATATACAACCCAATCAGATTTCTTGTTTCAAATACAAAAAATGAAAGAAAACCATAAAAGTTCACAATCAAATAGACAATGTGGCTAGGTTGTTTCTAGGGCTATGCAAAACTTAGGCCAAACCGTTGAAACTGGCAAACCAAATCAAAGCAATAACAGGTATGTACATTCCGTTCTTCGGTCCATGGTATGCAAAAAAAAGTTAGGATCTTGGTCCAGTCCAGTTTAGCTAACATCAAGTCAAAAACCAGTCTTTTTTCCTACTGTTTTAACACAAGCCATGGTTTAGGCAATGAATATGGGTTGACTCGCTATCCTGAAGATTTAATTTGTCAATGTCATTCCAGTTCAAATGGTTCCAAACCGACACCGAACCAGTACCATATGCTCAATTTCACCATTGCAAACCAATCATACATATAGTCTACAATAATATGTTTATGACTGATGAGATTTTCAAAGTTCAAACAAACAGTTTTCTTAAATTTTTAAACAAGAATCATCATAACAATTAATCCTGCAAACTAGATATACTGAATTACTAAATATATACCTCAGGATGATACTGCAGCCCATAAAACCGCATACCCGAATTCTCCACCGCCGCGATCCCACCCTGCTCGCTCCTCGCCACCACCTCGAACCCGACCGGCAACTTCACCGCCTCATCCCCATGGCTCATCCAAACCACCTGCTTATCACCAACCTTCTTACCCCCAAACAACCCACAAGAATCCTTCACAACCTCAATCACCATCCTCCCATACTCCTGTTTCTCCCCAATCGCCACCTCCCCACCCAACTTCTGCACAATCAACTGCAACCCATAGCAAATCCCCAACACAAAGACTCCATTTTTCTCCACATACTCCACAAACCCATCTGGGAAACAAGGGGAATCGGCCGTGTGGACCGAATGGGGGCCTCCGGAGAGGATGATTACAGATGGGTTTAGTTCAGTGATGGATTTGAGTGAAGAAGTTCCCGATATACAGAGGGAGAAGACGGATAAGCTTCGGATGCGACGAGTGATTAAGTGGGTGTATTGGGAACCGAAATCGAGGATGAGAACGAGGTTTGATTTCATGGGTTGAACTTCCATTGATGAGCAATTTGTACGATGATTGAACCAGAGGTGATTGGAAAGTTAGGGTTGAGGGTTTTAAAGAAGATGATATGAAGGCTAGGGTTTTTGACAGTTGGCGGGAAGTGAAAGCACTACATGTTCCCGAGTTCATTTAAGAAGAGAAAAGAAAAAAAACGGAAGGAAAGAAATAAAAAATTGTGTTCCTGAGTTTTTTTTAATGAAAGGAAATGGAAGGAAAACAAAAAGATTGTGTTCCCGAGTTTACTTATGGAGAGAAAAGAAAGGAAATAGAAGGAAATTAAAGGAAAATAAGGACTAAAAACATTCTTTCCAAATCGGAAGGAAATGGAGAGAAAAGAAAAGAAAGGAAAGAAGAGAAAAGAAGAGAAAAGAGAAGAAAGGAAAAGAAAATGTTTCCTTTCTTTTCCTTTCTTTTCTCTCGTTAAGTAAACTCGGGAACATAACGTAAATAGCATGTGTCGATAGATTGATAATGTTTGGACCTCACAAGAATTGATCTTTACTCCTTTCAAAGTTCAACCCTTTGGATGCATATGTGTGACCTGTGGTTATCACTTGATACTAAGTATGTCTAGTTTGTATATGGTTTAACGATGTCAAAATGCACAGTATTGTCATATTATGAGTGTATTAAATTGTTGTTTAAGAAAGTTATGATTTAGTATGTATATTTATAATTATCTATACATATTTGTCTATTTTTATTCTTGTTTAAATTAGGGAGCGTTTCTATCACGAACCTGAATCAGGTTTTGTTGTTTGATTGAATTATAACTGGCATTGTTGAGTTTTGAGTATAAACTTATAAATAAAACTGTTAAAAGTGACCTACGACTAAAGTCCCTAAGAAACATTGCAAACTATCATTTATAGTGTAGTTTGTTTTGGCTATTTTGTTTGTTAGAACATCCACAAGTGTTCATTTTTAGATGTTTTAGAAGAGGGAGAAGATGGTGTGAAATAAAGAGATCAAGTGGAGAAGGTAAAAAGTGTAGTAGTTCTTTCCTAATAACATAAAAAAGGGTTGATGTGAGTAGGGAGGGAAGAGAGAGTAAAAAGAGTGTGCCAGTTATATTTAAAGAAAAGAGTATATGTGAGAGGGGCAAATGGGATAGTAGAGAGAAAAATGCCACATAGGTACTTGTTTTTTCACTCTCTATTAGAGATGGTTTTAGTTTCATTTTTGCAATACATATAATCATTACAAAACAAGAGTGTGTTAGTGAGTGATTACCATCTTGGTGGATGCTAACAAGAAATAGAGCTTTCCTTAAGTGGACTTTGTTAGAGAAGTTGTTTGGGTTCTTCATCTTCTTAAAAGAATAACCGATTCACATCAAAAGTTGTTATTACTATGATCACATTATGGTTAATTTTATAAGTTTTATCTTTCACATATGGATCTTGAGGATTTTGGTTTAAAAGAATAATAAGTATACATGTCAAACAAGCTTCTGTTGCAAAAAAAATTATAACATGTTTAAATCCCAACATTTTGATCACCATAAAAATTATATTCCTTTATAAGTAAAACGAATGCAGTTTTAGATTGAGCTTTTTGTGGGTTTAATTAGTATCTTGCATTAGCATAACACACTAGTTTGTTACCTTGTTAAAAACATTATTAGGAAAACCCTAATAGAACAACATCATGGCTAAGGAACTCATATTTTCTCCCCCAAGATATATTATTATTCATTATGCATTGCTAAAAACATACTTCAAGATGAGGTTAAATGGTATTTTGGAGCATGTAAGATAAACTGATGTTGTTGTATCAGTTACGTTGACAGATTAAAAATTATACTAAGAAAACTCAAATGAACAAAATTTAATGAAAGAAGAAAAAGTGCAACAACATCTAAGAAACCCAATTAGAATGACATTAAGCATTTTCATAAGGAGAACAATCTATGGACATGACACACATACTTTTGGTGTCGTGGGTTCAAATAATGATATCGTTCTTATTTAGTCACTATTTTTCAACCATGTTATTATCGAAGTCGCACCTGATTATTCATTTCAAGTCAAAGGAGTAAATTACAAATACAGACAATAGCTTGTTGATAGTATTTGCCTTGAGTGGATTATCTTTGCTATGTCATTTTCGGCCCCAATTGGTAAAAAATGTATAAAATATGCACAAGATCAAGAGTTCAAGGAAAGACATCGATGTAACATCTCGTTTTAAGAATGAAAACAAAATATTTGAAAGTTATATTTTAATATTGCTAAACACAGAATAATAACAATAATAATTATAATATTATAATAATAATAATAATATAT
The DNA here is from genome assembly GCA_025506415.1 of Flaveria robusta. NCBI lineage: Eukaryota > Viridiplantae > Streptophyta > Magnoliopsida > Asterales > Asteraceae > Flaveria > Flaveria robusta. The sequence goes on along the minus strand of CM046464.1, from coordinate 6,442,643 downwards.
ATACCTTACGTTTTGAAGAAAGATTATGTATATGAAAAATAATAATATACTAAGTATACTTAATGACAAAGTAAAATTTATAATAATAAATAATTATAATAATAAAAATTCAAGTCTTCATGAGAATCAAGTCGGCTAAGTTCATATACATATTTTGAAATTGAAATTCGACAACTTCACATATGGTTAAAAAAAATCGAGAGCCACAAGAGATAGACTGTAAGTGTAAGTGCTAATCAATGCAATACCTCCACCAGAGGATGCATGAGAATATATATAATACAAAATGTTACACATAGATACACAAGGAATAAACAAAATACAGTTAAGGAAACAAAGAATATTAATATGTCAATTTTGTCTAACAACCCCCCTCAAGCGAAAGGATAGCGGACGAATTCCCAGTTGATCACGAAAGAACTCGAACTGAGGTCTAGGAAGACTTTTTGTGAAAATGTCTGCAATCTGAAGCTTGGTTGGAATAAAGCAGGTGTGCAACTTCCCAGAGGTAACACGTTCGCGAACAAAATGATAGTCCAGATCAATGTGTTTTGCACGTTTATGAGCGACTGGGTTTTGCGTAAGAAATAAAGCACTTTTGTTGTCACAAAGTAGAGTAGGGCGATCAGGTGGAAGTGCATGTAACTCCCGAAGTAAGTGAGTTATCCAAATAATTTCTGCAGCGGTATTTGCCATGGCACGATATTCTGATTCGCAACTTGATCGGGCAACAGTAGGTTGTTTCTTGGCACTCCAAGAAACAAGGTTTCCACCTAGGAATATAGAATACCCATAAGTGGAGCAATGGGTGTCAAAGCACCTAGCACAATCAGCATCAGAGTAACCAAGTACGGAGACCTTAGGTGGTCTGGAAAAAGTAAGACCGAAAGATATAGTTCCTTTGATGTAACGCAAAATGCGTTTAACACTTTGAAAATGGGTAGTGGTGGGAGCTTGGAGAAACTGACTAACTTGATTTACTGCATAAGAGATGTCAGGTCTTGTGATAGTTAAATATTAAAGAGCCCCTGCAAGAGAGCGATAGGGAGTTGGATCTTTATAAGGTTCTCCGTGAGCTGTAAATGACTCATGTGTAGGAAGAGGAGTGTGAACAGGTTTGCAGTCAAGAAGATCAGCCCAAGTGAGAATTTCATGAGCATATTTTGTTTGACTTAGAAATAACCCATTTGTAGTGTGAAGAACCTCCAGTCCGAAAGTAATTTAGATCACCAAGGTCTTTAATTGCAAACTCCTGATGAAGCTTTCGGATGAAGTTGAGCACAACTTGATCTTGATTACCTGTTAAAATTAAATCATCAACGTACACAAGGAGATACATTAAGCATGAGCCTTGTTTAAATATAAAAAGTGAAGTGTCAGCTCGACTGCATTCGAAACCATTTTGTAGCAGAAAAGAGCTTAGGCGTTGAAACCACGCTCGTGGTGCTTGTTTAAGGCCATATAGAGCTTTGTTTAGCAAGCAAACATGATCCGGGAAGTGTGGGTTACCAAATCCGGGTGGTTGCTCCATGTAAACACGTTCAGTAAGGTGACCGTGTAAAAATGCATTATTGACATCAAGTTGATGAAGCTTCCAATTATTAATCACCGCCAAAGAAAGCAAAATCCTAATAGTTGAAGCTTTAATCACGGGACTAAAGGTAAAGGAATAGTCTAAACCAGGCATTTGACTATACTCTTGCGCAACAAGTCGCGCTTTGTATCGTTCAACACTTCCATCAGATCGAAATTTCGTTCGAAACAACCATTTAGACCCAACAACATTGTGATTTTTTGGACGGGGAACAAGTGTCCATGTATTATTATTTTGTAGAGCCATTAATTCCTTATGCATAGCATCCATCCAATGTGGATATTTGGCTGCAGTTTTAAACCCTTTAGGATCATAATTAGCATATAAAGCAGCAAAAAAACCATGCGGGTTGACAAAAGAAAGATCGGCTTGATATTCTGGTTTAAAAATACCCGCCTTAGCCCGAGTTATCATCGGATGGGATGGCACAACCGATGGTGTGGTATCCAAATGGGTCTCAGGAGACTGTTGTGGTTCGTCTGGACCAGACGACTGGGCCAAGTGGGCTGGTTGGGTATTAGGTGATTGTTGGGCAAGGGAAGGTAGTTCAAATTGGGTTGTGGTGGTAGTTTCTGCATTTGGTTCGGAGTGGGCCTGCGTAGAAGGTTCAGGATGGTTTTCAAAGGGTTGGGCTTGAGTGGTTGTAGTGTTTGATTGGGCCTGGAGAGATGGGTAAATTGGGGAAGTGGTAATTAATGGATCAACACAATAGCATGGAGGAATGGATACTTGGGTGGCAGAAGGTTTACGAGAGTGATGTTGTGGTATATTGGGGTGATTTTGTGGTGTTTGGGTAGGTGTTATGTTAGGGATATTTTTTGAGTAAGTGTGCCATGGAAGTGAGGCTATGTCAGCATAGGTTTTTTTGCTTTGAAACGGGTATTGTTGTTCATCAAACTGAGCATGGCGTGTTATGTAAACACGAGATGTGGTTGGGTCGAGACGCGAGTAGCCTTTGTATTGAGTGGAATATCCCAAGAAAATACATGGAAGGCTACGAGGTGACAATTTGTGATCTGAATAATCTCGTAGATATGGGTAAACCCGACAACCAAATACTCGACAATTGGTATAATTCGTTTGGCGCAAAAATAATAATTCAAAAAGGGATTTGTTATCCAACAACTTTGTGGGGAGACGATTAATTATGTAAACCGCCGTACTAAAAGCATTAACCCAATAATTTGCAGGGATGTGACTGTTAAATAGTAATGCCAAACCCGTTTCCACAATGTGACGATTCTTTCTCTCGGCACGACCATTTTGTTGAGGCGTATATGGACAAGAGATCCGGTGAAGAGTGCCATTGCTATCAAGTATTTGTTTAACATGTTGGTTTAAAAATTCAGTCCCACCATCACTTTGAAATACCTTAATTGGGCGTGAGAACTGAGTTTGAACAAATTTCATAAAAAGGGATAAAATAACATGCACCTCCGATTTTGCTTTTAATGGATAGAACCAAGTAAATCTCGAGTAGTCATCCACGAAAATAATATAATAACGATAATTATTGATAGACATGACCGGTGATGGCCCCCATAAATCATAGTGAACCAAATCTAATGGATAAGAAGCACGTTTGTCATTAAGAGGAAAAGGTAAGCGATGTCCTTTAGCCATTTGACATGTCGAACATATTACGGGTTTAGGTAATATAGAAGTGAGTGACAAACATCCATTCTTATTTAAAACCAAAATTGTATCAAATGATACGTGTCCCAACCGTGAGTGCCAGAGTTCAAAGGAAGCCTTTGGGGGGTTATTTGAAACAGCAGCTAAAGCTTGAGATCCGGTATTCAACACGTAAAGTCCATCTTCACAGCGACCTTGGGCCACCACCTGTTTCGTTGTTCGATCCTGAATATAAAAATAAGGTTGGGACAGCAGGACATCCAAATGGTTATCAGTAGTCAACTTGCTTATTGATAATAGATTTTTCATGAGATGTGGCACAACTAAAACATCTTTTAATTTAATGTCATTAGAGATTGTATGGTGACCAATATGAGTGACGGGAAGAGATTTACCGTTGCCAAACGTCACCTTCGCATCACCGGAATAATTGGATGCTTTGTGTATTGAGGTGGGAGAGTTTGTCATTTGATCGGTAGCCCCGGAATCAACGAACCAATCCGGGCCAGAAGTGGTGACATGACATTGAGCTTGAAAAGCCTTGGCAATATCGTTGTCTGATGAGTTAGATTGTGTGGCAAAGGTGGCAAGACTTGGACAAGTATTGGCATAATGTCCCTCCTTGTGACAAAGTTGGCAGTGAGGAGACCGGCGTCCTCGACCACGACCACCATAACCAGGTCCTCTATTGAAATGACTACCACGACCACGATTTGATCGAGAGTTAAAAGCGAGTGGAGCAGTAACCGGACCATGGAGAGATTGTAGAAAAAGTTCATGTGATTCAGCTTGTATAAGCAGATCACGAAGAGTGGAGGAAGGTTTGGACGCTCTAATTGTAGTAGAGAACATCTCGAATGAGGCACCAAGACCACATAAGAACCAATGTATTTTGTCTGTTTCATCAACAGGTTGACCTACGGCAGCAAGTTGATCGCATATAAGCTTGAACTTTCGGCCATACTCGGAAACAGAGGAAGTACCTTTAACGGTTTGACGGAGTTTGTCTCGAAGATGTTGAACACGCTCAATAGACGTGTTACTGTACGCAGATTCAAGAGCAAGCCAAATGGCGCGAGCGGTGGTGAGACCTATAACCTCAGCAGTGGCTTCTTCGGAGAGAGACGCATTGAGAATCATAATAGTTTTCTGATCATTAACGGCCCAGGTAGCAAACAGTGGGTTGGGGACTAATTTTTCGCCTTGCATAATTTTAGTGGGAGGTGTCTCGACCGAACCATCCACAAGAGATAACAAGTTTTGGATGGTAAGTATAGGGATCATTTGGTTTCTCCAATAAAGATAGTTTGTAGGAGATAGTTTAATGGTAAGCCAGTGAAGAGGAGAATTCATGGAGAAGGAAGGTTCATGGGTTTGAGAGGATGAATCAGCCTTTAGAGGGATGAAAAAAAAGTTAGGAAGATGAAGAGTAAAAGAAGGCAGATGAAGGGGAACGAGTAAAGGAGGGAAAGGAGAAGGACAAAAGGCTTGATACCATGTAAGTGCTAATCAATGCAATACCTCCACCAGAGGATACTTGAAAATATATATAATACAAAATGTTACACATAAATACACAAGGAATAAACAAAATACAGTTAAGGAAACAAAGAATATTAATATGTCAATTTTGTTTAACATAGACAAATTTATATTATAGTGAATTTAGTTGTGAGACTTTAAGCTAAAGAACACCGGAGTTTTTGACGATTTTGATCACGACAATTAGTGGGTTATATTCTATGCTCAAGTTAGTGACTCAGGAGGTAAGTACAATGACCCCTAACGAACTTATGTTACATGTTTAATTACATGTTATATGATTTTATCGTAAGTTTGTATGAATTATGTGGAGATCAAACATGTTTAATTACATGTGATATGTGTTTATTTATTATAATAAACATGATTACGAGGGAAAATGATTTATAAGATTGTGTGTCCAAGTATGTGTATTGATAGTTTAAAATGAGTAAAATGTATGTAAGGATTTCGGGTGTTGAATTACTAAGGGGTTCGGGTGTTGAACTCCACATATATAAAAATAAGAGTTAAATATATGTAAGGATTTCAGGTGTTGAAATCCTAAGGTGTTCGGGTGTTGAACTCCACATATATAAAAAAAGAAGTTAATAATTCTAAAGGGTTAAAAAATAAACCCATAAAGAATCCGGGTGTTGAATTACAAAGAGTAATGAGGATTAGAAAAATAGAATTTTGTGTATTAAATCCCAATATAGAAAAAGAAACTATATTTTTAAAACAAAAGATATACTTACTTAGCGAAAGTTCATAAAATATATTTTAAATGTTTTCAGAACAAGCACCCATAGATGGTTAAAACTTCATAGACGTGACTAGACAGATAACGAACTCTACTCTCGTGTTTAGATGTTGTAAAATAAAACTCGTTGTATAACAATGATGTTTTTATTGTAATACTTTTAAAATTTTATGTATGACACGTCACTGTAAGTGATAAATTTAATTTGAACTAGGACTTAACTCTGATATGGATAGTGAAATTTGTTACATGATAAAAGAGTGAATTGATTTATTATTATTGATAGTTTAGGTTACATTATATAGAGTTTACAATAAAACCCTAAAAACCTAAACGGGCCCGTGGGCTCAACCCTAATAATAATCAATACTAAACCCTATAATAATATAGTCTAATACTCCCCCGCAGTCGTAGCGGAAGTAACCGTACGCTATGACTGGAAAACATAACATAAAACTAAAAATAATAAGATAAACATGCTTCGATCTACTTGAATATCCAAACTTTTGCCAACAAATTAATATTGTGCTTGATGTTATCATTCAAATCTTGATTGATTGTGCTATCCATAATGCTCTTGATAGTTCCTTGGTTCTTGATTTCCAGAAATAAAACTGATAACTAACGACCGTAGTCGTTGGCGTTGTCTCGAGGTTAGCAAGCGGCAATCTCTTGGATCCGTAGATCAAGAGATGACATATGTAGATAAAAAAAGAAAATAAAACAAGACCGGTGACCGTGGTCAAATGACGGTCTCTTGGATCCGTAGATCAGGAGATAAGATCCGTAGATCTAAAAAAAAGAAAAAAAATCAAATCAAACCGTAGCTTGAGATTGGTGTGCGTGGACCATGGTTCTTGGTGCGGCTAAAACACCGATAAATAGAAAGAAAAATAAAGAAAAAGAAAGAAAAAAAAAGGAAATATAGTGACTGGTGCACGTTAAAAGCCATAATCCAGAAACAAACCAAAAGAATAGATGTGAACAAACCAAAAGAATGGAGATAAGTAATAGGTTTAAATATTCAACCGATAACGAAGCTTTATTCAATTAAAACTAGAAAATAAAGAAGAAACAAACATAAAAACAAAGGTTGGACAGGGCGGCGGCGATGGCGGCACACCGCCCTGTCTAGGGTTTGAACTCGGTGGTGACGGATAGGGTTTGTATATTTTTGTGGTGGTGCAGCGGAGAAGAAGGTACTCAGAACACTAAGGCTCTGATAATTGGAATGAAGGTTTTGATGTTCGAGACCATGGGCGAAGCTTAAGTAGGGCCGGGGGGGCCGCCGCCCCCCCCCCCCCTGTTTTTTTCGCCAGTAGTGTTAAATTTTAGTCCGATAGTGTAAATTTTTGGCCAGGTAGTGTAAATTTTTATATAAATATCGAGTTCGCCCCCCCTAAAAAAAAATTAAATTCGCCCCTGCCCCCCCTACGAAAGATTTCAAGCTCCGCCGCTGTTCGAGACGGTAATAGCGGGGTGGGTTTTTGGGTCCATGGTGGAGGAGAAAATAGCAGTAAAGAAGAAAGATGGCTGGCAGGCGAGAAGAGGAAGAAGAGCAAGGGGCAGGATCAATAGATTCAGAGAAGAAGGTGCGAACTCAATCCCACCCCACCTTGTCCTTATCCCACAATCCCTCAATCTCGGCCCATGAACTCAAACCCACAACAAGGAATTCTCGGCCCACGCCCACAACAGGCCTACACCGCTTCGGATCACACATTCATTCCAACCGAACTTGATCAAGCATTCAACGCCTTTACGCTTCATCCACCGGATCAAAATTGGTATATGGACACAGGCGCCACAGGTATAATGACTAATAACCTTTCTAATCTCACTTCTTGTTTCAATAAAGTGCATACACGAAACATTATTGTCGGTGATGGTAACAATATTCCAGTTCTTGCGATTGGAAATCACACCCTTCCACCACCTTTTCCAAATTTCAAATTAAACAACATTCTTTTTGCACCAAAACTTGTTAAAAACTTTAAAAAAAAAATTTTGGTGTGGTTCAATCGAGCAAGCATTTGATGTGCTTAAGTAACGATGTCATATAATAGCTCATCCAACATGAGCTTTTACACCTACGATGCTATAAAACATGATGTATACTTCTATCGTATTACACAATATTATATTAACACATAAAGGCAAGACGATTTGTACATATATTGAAACTGATGTTCAACATGGAGAAGTTGACGATGCACAACAAGCACCGATTACTCAACAAATTAGCGACATACAAGTGCGTCAAAATCTCAAGTCAACTTTAGTGAATCATATTTTCGAGTAACAAATGTAATTGTTTTTAGTGTAGTGTTTTTATATCAATAAATCTTATTTCTTAAAACCTAATATTATTGTTTTTGTTAAAAATGATAGATATTTTTATTAAAAAAACAATTATCATACCTAGTTAATTTCACCTATAACAAAACTATTAGTATAATCTGTAAGGATGGGATGTAAACAAACTATAACTTTATATTAAAAAATAAAGATATTGCTTATAGTGAGACCCTATAACAAAACTATTAGTATGGTCTGGAAGGATGGGATATAAACAAACTATACATTTTTATTAAGGGATAAAGATGTTGCTTCTAGTGAGACCCCTAACTCTAAAAAAAATCCGCATGAAAAGCGTATTAAAAATGTAGAGTGCTAGTGTGCTCGTTATGGTTTTAAAACTGAAGATTAGAAAGCTACCAATAACAGAAGAAGTCATGGGAGAGTAAAATAGAACAAATACAAAACCATAAAATAACATATAAACAAGAATACTAAGATTTGATAACATGTGTAGGAAAAAAATGTAAGCCTTCATAGCAAAGCATAAACTATTATTTTTATTTTAAAAAGGCAAGAGTGACGACTCTTCTTTGGTTGAGTAAGAGGAAGGGGAGTGTGATATACACCACATAGTCTTGGAATCACAATGCTACTACATTTGAAAGATTATTTTCATCAATAAAGAAAAAAAAAACTTTTCTAATAGCTTGTAGCTTAATGGTATCCGGTGATATACACAACAGTTTTTTTTTTAATGAGTTTCAAGGGGAACAATAATGTAGATTTAGGAATGACAATAAATGAGCATTTGTTTTTTATTTTTGGGAAAAACAAATAATTAAAAATAAAAAGAAAAAATTGCAAGGAAAGTAAAACTATACACAAAATAAATGCCCAAATGAGCATCATCTTTATTATTCTAGTATTAAAACATAAGATATCATCAAAAGTTCAAATTAAACAAGCTAGCTTACGAGCGGAATACAAGCTCTTTTTCTAGCTCAGATTAAAGATTAGGAGCCTAGCCAACTCGCTATAAGCTCGAGCTCAAGCCCGAGTTGATGTTGGCTTGTCCATTAGTCCTAAATCAAGGTAGCAATATACAACACAAACATAAACTACACCACTACAAGTCCTTATTCAATGAATGTTGCAACCCTAACATCTGATTTATACTAACAGATATAACCCGCTAGTCGATGTGTGGTTCAGCCTAGGCGAGATCCGCCTGAATCAGTGAGGCATGAACCATGAGACATTAGACCAGACCAACAGGTCAAACCAAAAGTCAATGTGGCTTCAAATGCAAATATCATGAGTAGCTTCTATGACCAATTCTTGCATAATTTCATCTGCAACTTCAACCACAATATCATCTCTAGCTGATGAAGTGTCTAACCATGGTCCACATTTTGCTACATCCCTCCTGATAAGATGATCTAGCGTCCGTGGGCCGATGGGTTGACCATTATGCCAGTTGACTTGGTCAATGACCTTGTTGATCACATCTCTTTCCAGCAAAAAAGGCTGAACCCGTATGCTAAATAATGTTATTCTTGAATGTAAACTAACCAACACTTCCTTGACACAATCATAGAGGATTTTATGGTCACATGATGATCCCAGCGGATGTTCCGTCGCTAAAAAGTCCTCCCAGTTTGACTGAGCGGTTTGGTAGATCTCATTAACATAGGAAGAAATGAATCCCTGGTCCACGGCATATAAACTTAAACTGGCTATCCGTTGTGGAGATGAAGTTTGTGACGACTGTTCCTCAAAATCAAGCCGACGTGGTCGAATGTGATGTTCAACTGGCAAAAAGTCACGGGTGAATATTAAACATCAAATAATTGTTACAAGATTAAAAAAGTTATGATTTTGTATCTACATGTACCAGATTCGGCGGTGCTCGTGGGACTGCTGGCATTGTCTGAAAAAAATGAATCAAGAACAGACACCGGGCTCGGGTTCTCTCTGAGCTGGTCACTATCCCTGTTTTCCGATTTACAACTGGCTTTTGGTGAAGCAACATTCAATAAAAGTTCCTGTAGCAAAAAATGTCAAAAGTGCTGTAAGGATTAGCAGCAAACCATAGTTTATATCATGTAAAAGATGCTAAATTTACCATGCACCCATCTGTTCCAGATGGTGACGGACCGCTGTTGTTTGGGTCTGAGTCCATGTCTGAGAACATTGAGTAGTGGCTAAGAAACTCATTTGTATCTGTCATCTCAACAAAACCTAGAAAACAAAGTGTTAAAGGCAAACTTTTAACCAAATATACTTTCATTCAGTAGCTATTTTAGGAAACACTTACGGCTAGCACTTGAACACTCGTTCTGCTTCAATGGGTTCGAGCCACTCCATGTGGTGTGCAAACTTCTCTCACCTTGGGTTCCTTCTTGTTCAAGTTCATAAGCAGCCATTGACTCGTGTATAGGAGACGATAGTAGTATCCTCTCCAAGGTTCTTGACACTTGTTTACATGAAGAACCCGAGAGTTCACCCACATGACCCATACCCATAGCCACTAGTCTTAGCCTTTCGGCTAGGTGTCTTTTGGCTTCCACAAAGACCTCTGGTCCCTGATGGTTAGAGTAAGGTACCAACGATAAATTTTCCGTTTTAGAACTAGTTTCATCACTCTCACCACAAGATTTCATCTTTCGAAAGCTCTTAAACTTCTTTGAGCTTTTCACATTCTTTCTGACATCATTAAACGAAACATGAGTGTGTTCAACAATGTGTTGCTTACTTGTAGAGTTTTGATGAGGGTGCAAATGCAAGCATTGACACCGTATATCAATAGGACACTCTACAACGCCTTCGATAGGCTTCAAAACCACTATTCTATCTATAATGTTTGTGGTTTCCTTTTTCTTGTCCCCGATTTGATATTGGGATTTTATCTTTTTCCAAAAATATTTCTCCATTGTTTTCTTCCAAAACTCTTCTTTCTTGCTCTTCTTCGATTGCATCTGAAGAAATCAGAATTCTATATTCAAAATCTAATTCAGTCTTCTGAAGATTAAAACTAAGATAATGCACTTACTTTAATGTTTCTAAGTTGTTCATCGAACGTCAGCATTCGCATTTGGCTCGTTTCATGTCCTGCTCCTGAAAGATTAAAAAACAGTAAATCACAGCATTCAGTTTGACTTTTCGGGTCAACATATGACCTTTTCAAATTGAAAATTGTTGGATAAATTTTAAACAAATTCAGTACAAACATTTTCCTTTTGAAGCATCTGACAAAATGCCAGTTAGGTTACCAAGGTTTCTCAAAAACACCTACTCATTCTCATAAATGTGAGGATTTAAACCGGTCAGTTTGACCTAACAGTCAGAATGAATTTATGGCAATGCATGTTCATCAAGCTAGTATAAATGGAGTAAAGATTACAAACATGAAGGTTTAAACTCACCTTGAAGACTCGTGCTCCTATGGCTCTCATCTGACAGCAGCTTCCGCTGAGAACCACCATGGTGGTGGTGGTCAAACACACCACCAAAATTCCACACACAACCGGTTTGACTCGATTCAACAGTAGGAGAACATTTTGGAGATTTTTTTGCCATTGACTGCGAAAACAGATTATGATAACAATCAAGAAACTCGAATTGCATATGTATCTGCTTAGTTGTCATAAATCTGTGAGAACACACTTGACTCAAATGAAAACTGACAGCATTCACCCCTGCAAGATTAAATTACAGTCTCAAGAAACTATAAACTTCACTAAAATTCAATCATTCATAACAGTTTTGAGCTAAAAGTTCTTGAATTTGCAGGTTTTAATCAGACCCATTAATTGTATGAATAAAAGTCTTGATTTTTGTTGGTGCTAAAGAGACGTATGATGCGAAAAAGAGTTAAGTGAGGTTGACAGATGATAAAATGGCCAAAGAACACTCTAGTTCTCACCGAATTGTAATAAATTAGAAATCCACTTGATTTTGAGAAATTAATCGAAAAACTGGCTAAAAGATTAATATAAACAAAAAATCCAATTGATTTAACAGTATTAAAAACATGAAAAACTGTAATTGGGATCAACTAAGGATTAAAAACAAGATTTTTATCAAGAAACTGGTAAGAACTATTAATCAAGTTTATCAAGCAATGTTGGATGGAGAATTTAACAAATGAAATGAAACCCATGATTAATTACATCAAAAAGTATCGAAATGAAAGAGTAATTAGCCAATTGGGGTTGATTTCTTACTGTAAAAACGCAAGAACCCATGAAATTCAGTAAAACTAAATGAAGAATCTGTTGATAGAAGTAACAATTGCACCTAACTAAAAGCAACAGTGTGAATTCTAAGAAGACCCATGATTAAAAAGACTGCAATTGAGATGAATCAGAGTTGAAAATGACGCAAAATGAGGGAAAAGTTGAGTGTATGTGCAGAGGAATAGATTAATGGCGAAAGTTACAGGGAGATTGGAGGTACCTTTTGAGGACAATTGGTGTGGGGGTGTGCTAATGATGATGATGAAGAAGAAGATGACTCCTTGTGCACTAGCCCTGTTGCCATAGAAGAATAAGATGAAAACAATTTATGACGAGAGAGAAGAAGGAAGAAACAAATATGAAAAGTCCAAAATTTAAAGCTCAATATTTTTGTGTTAATTTTCTTTTTGGTTATCGACACATCCAAACACTGTATATTCCCTAAATCACCCTTTATTAAAGTTTTTCTAACGTGATTCTTAATATACTCTTACTAATTTATTTATAAGTGTAGTTTATAGGATTTAAACCATCGGTTTAGTTGGATGAAGAAAATATATTTTACTGTTGGAATGTCCCTTTAAGAATGATTATTATACTTTTATTTATTAGTTTAGTACCATATGTATTACGTGAGTTAAATAAATAAAATATTAAACAGTTACTAACGAAAATTTATGAATCATAAAATGTTATTTAAAATAAGATATAATTTTATTACGTATTAGTATTTACTTTAAGTAGTAAAACGACAATATCATTTTCTAAATAGTTGTTTTTAGTTTTTTTTTGTTTTTTTAAAAATATTTTGTTTCAAAACAAACCATCTTAAAAATGTCCTTTTAATTTTTTTTATTATAACTTTAAATTTTAATTTTTTTCGTTTCATAAAAAATTATTTTTAAAAAAACACATGTTTTAAAATATTTCATATTTTTAAAAACAATTAATGTTTTAGAAAATTTCTGATGAAAAAACTATTTTATTGGAAATTGTATTTATAGAAAGTTCTTTTTCTTAATTTATCTTTCTTAATCTAAAAAAATTAAATAATATCATTAGTAGTTAATGTAACCATTTAATATAAGAGAAAAACAGAAAGACTAGACTTAGTGGGTCTAAATTTGTATTATGTGTTCCTAAAAACTCTTTTTTATTAGTATAAATAAATGAACTTGTAACGTTGAATTAAGCTTGGGCTTTATTCATTAATAGTTCTTATAAGTTTTTAGTGAATTAATATATTATCTTTTGAGTGACTATGCTTTTTACACCCCTAATAAATAGTATGTTTCAGAAATCAGCCTTTTATTTCAATGTAGCCATGTAAAATGTAAACTAGCTGCTTCATTCAGTATCCACTTGAAATAAAATCGTTAAAAGTTTGAATCAAGCTAATTTTATACATGTTTGAGTCTAGCTTGAAACTAACTCAATATACAAATTTAAGCTCAAATTTTATACATGGACCTTTCTTAGGCTCGTGAGCCTAGTCATGCCTAGTTGTATAAACTATATACATAGTAAAACAGATACATAAAACTATGAAAAATAATTTGTAAGTAAAAGTTATTATAGTTATTTAGCAAGATTCAAGTTTGTTACTCACGAAACGAGTTTGAGTTTAGTCGAGACAGGTTTACGATAAATAACAAAAAGGACATTTTGGTAAATTCGTAGCTGTCGAATCATTTTGGTAGTGTGGAAACAGTACGAACGAATTAAAAGCCCAGATGCAAACATGGGGTTTAGCTCTCACCACAAACAACTACACAATTCTTTTGTCTTTCACCCAAATTGACAAAAATGTTCAAATTGACATACTTTTTGCACAGTTATTATTAGTTCTTATTCCAATTTCTTAAATAGTAACTGTTTTTGCTATTAATATAGTAAACAAAATGGACCCGTGAGTCCGTGACTATGATATTTGTATTTTAATATTTATTTATGATTAGTGCCCATAGTTTAGTAGAAAGTTTTATTTGGTGCAATTTGATATTGAAATATATTAAGAATTTGTTTTGATTATATTAATGGGTAAAGGAAGTGGGATTGGTCATCTTTGACTGATTATGATTGTTGTTAACCAAGTTATAGGTTTATTTATATTGTTTAATAAGAACATAAATATTGTAGTTGTATGATTATGTTTAGAGTAAATAAGTTTGAAAAATAGGAAAAACTCAAATGCAATACTATGGCTCGAAATCAAAGAAATTTATAGAAAAAGTCAAGTTGTAAATGAGTTAATGTGTTCTAAGGGGTTAAAGAGGTCGATAACGGGTTGGTAGGTTGGCGTTATAAAAGTTTTTTATTTTGTTTTAAACAAGTAATTAACAATTGTGTCTGCTTAATAAAATATGTTAAGAATATCTACCTGCATACTAGACGTTTCATAAACAAATCAACCCAAACACAACATATTTATTAGACAAGTTAGAAATAACGACCTTAAAGCTAACTATTTTCGTATGTGTGAGGGATTGTCACCCATAATAACATAAGAAAGTAGGAATAGGAGTTCACGTCAAATCAAGTATTTATAATTGGAGGCTAGCTCACATACAGTTACAATCTTTTTAATGTGGAGGTCTCAGATGCAATTCCATGCAAACTAGGATTTTTTTTCCCGCGCTACGCAGCGGGAGTTTATCGTTTTTCTCCGAGCTACGCAGTGTGATTTTGGTTTTTATCTTCTCAGCTCGCCAAAAACCATAAAAACGAATACCGAATCGAAAAACATATAAAAACGAATATTGAAACCAATTCAGATAATACCATGACTTCAATGATGTTTTACGCTCGAAATTGATTCGGTTCATTACGATAATAATGCTTAAATAATAATGTAACCAAAAGGCCTAAAATAGTGTATTTATATTATATTTTTTTAGAAAAATACGGGGACCAAAAATGACATTTCACAAAAAAATCAAATGTCAAAAAGAAAACGTGTAACTTTTGTGCCCAAAAACTCAACCCATAAAATTGGCAGCCCTCAACTAAAAAGACAAACCTGCTGGTCAAAACATAAGAATATTATACTCTACTGTAGCTCAAAAGTTCCTTTTTAATATAGAATATATAATGTGTAATAATAGAGCTGTTTAAAAAAACAATAAAACGAGAGATATGATAGAAATATGTATAAACTTTCAATAATGTGTATTTAATTAACAAGAATTTCTTTGATATAACTATAACCCATTTTTATCTATAGAATATAATAAAAGAAGATTTCTTTTGCAACATGTCATTCTCTTACATCATATTTTTGACACTTGTCATTACTTTAAACATCTTCACTTCATTTTTCCTACAAAAGGGTAATATAGTAATTTAAACAATAATTTCTCTCTTTTAATAAATATTAATTTTATTAATTGTTACAGTTCTCTCTCATCTAGAATTTTTTAAAATCAAATTATATTTTTAAAAATAAACTATATTAAGAAAATTAAAAATTGTATTTTTTTATTAAAATAGAAATAATAAAAAACAAAATTTTTATATAATATAAAATTTTCTAAATTGGTCCCTTTTTAAAACTAATATTTATAAAACCTTTTTGAAACATAATATTTTAAATCGATCCTTTCTCAAAAAATTATAAAAACTATGAAATTTTCTAAAAGCAGTTTTATTAAAACAATCAGAATAATTCAAAAACTAAGTTTGAAATAAACAAGATTTTTATAACAATAATCTTTTTATAAAATAATCTTAAAACAAATATATAAAAATAAATTTATTTAGATAAGAGAGTTAAAAAAAATAGTATAATTGTTTTATTTATTAAACTATTACGCATATTTAATTTTAATCATATCTTATATTAAAATATCATACTGTAACTTTTCGTGTTTATTACTAACTATAATCTGTTTAATGAATTAGTTTTTAGCCTATCTATTTATTTATATATCTATATATCTATAAAAAAGAAAATTTAAAATAACACTTGACACAATTATAAGTTTTATCATACTAACTTTCTAATTTTTTTATTATTATTAACAATATTGAATACTAATAATATTAATCATACCATTTTCATATTAAAAATTATATAATTTAATAAATTAAAACCTATTTTTTATTAAAAACACACTTTTTAAAAATAAAAGTTTATAAAATACAGAATACAACAAACTTTTTTCAAAATAAATTCATTTTTCTTAGAATAAAATATTTAAAACCCATATTTTTTATTAAATAAGAGTTTAAGAAAATATATTATTGTTTATTTACGTAAATTAGCTATTCATATGTAATAATAATCATATTTTATCTTCAAACATAGTTTTATAATTTGTAATTTTTTATTTGTAATTATTTAATATTTTATTTAATCAACCCGTGTAATACACGGGGTACTAACCTAGTGTCATTATATAACATAAATAATGACAAATATACACACGAATACATACATACATATATGAAAATTATTTTTAAATAGCTTAGTATTGTAGGTAAATTAGTTTTGAACTCCTTGTAGTATGTTGAGTGAAAAAACCGTCTCAAAATGACAATCGCATAATTGGGAAGACAAGGTACAACAACTTACAAGTTATAAATTCATTATTTAATTATATTATTGGTCGGTATTGAAACTAGTTCAGAAAAAAATATGTTAAGTTCTTTATTAAATAATTAACATATACTTAATATTTCACAAGAGACAAAGAGACAAAGACGTAGGCAAGTTGAGAAAATAAACAACAATTATTATCATTGTTATTGTTATATATGTTTCAATGACAAATTGCATCTATAATTCACCTTACAAGAATCTACTTTTGGAGTATTGATTACGTTTTTATTTATAATATAACAAAATAAACTTCAGACTAGCATGATTAAAAAAGATAACTACATTGTATGCCCAACTATCATGAAAAGCTAAAAGTTTAGACTTATGTTTAAATAACTTAAAATGTATTTAGAGTCTAAGCTAGGCTAAATTTTCTCATCTCACGAATTTGCATGTATCAGTGCTGAAAGTTCTGTAGATTAATTCGAAGAACATTCCATATGCCCTATGCAAAATGTCCATAATTAAAAGAAGAAAATATGTGTTATAAATCTAATGGCAGATGAGAGTATTTAGGGTTTGAAGAACTTATCATTTTAAAGAAATGTGGTTTGTGTGAGAGGTTGATGTATCCTTAAAACTTATGATCTCTTGAATAAACATAGTAAGTGAATTTGGTCCAAATTTGTGGTTTTATACATAATGATTACTCGTTTCTTACATAAATTGAAACTAAGAAGTTTGGTAGAATTGTTGTTTGATGAGGTTGTGTATGGTTAATTCTAGTTCATATGTGCCACTTGACATGTGATAGCTATTGTTTGATCTTTTAAGTAATATTGATCCTTGAGGATATTGATTCTCACTAAATGAGCATTGAGAATCTTGAGTGTCACTAATTGGTCTCTAAGAACTACAATTCTCACCTAATTGGTATTAGGAACTTCTCTCACTTAAATGAAATTGAGAACTTAATTGGATTCTCACTTATTTAGTATGGGGGAGTAAGATCCTTACATCTTTTGACAAATAAAATTATGATTCTCACTAACTTTATTTTCGTATTTTCGTATAATATGTTTGCTTGGATTCAAATTAAGTGAAGTATGTGATTTATGTGCAAACATAGATATTAAGTAGACTTACACAATTGTCGAATTATGCATACTTTGGCTTCCTAAGTTAACATGTTCTTTGGACTCGTGAGTTTGGCTTTATACTATGTGACTCGTTAATTATGTTTTATATGTTGGACTCAAGTAATTATATGCCTTCAAACCATTCAACATCTTTACCAAGTTGACATTATTAGTCCCTAATTTAATGGGCTATTAACCCCTAATCTAATGGGCTGGTTATATGATATGTTTCACCACTTAATAATACTAATTAGGGTATACCTTTAAATGTCTGCTTGTAAATATGAGAGTAAGAGAGGCCAAAGCTAGCTACCTCAAACCCTAGCTGCCTCTTCCCCCCTCTCTCTCACTAAGTTCTCTCATCAAGGCTCAAACATCATTATAAGAACAAATCCATGACGTTGCCATCTTTAACATCTCAAGTCGTGATTACTACATATTATATTTGATGTCAAATTATTTTTCTTGATGATTAAATCAACATGACTAGGGTTTCGTGTTTTGATTCATGTTTCAAAATATAATCAACATTATAAAGTTATAATATTGATGCAACATAAATATAAGAGAAGTTGGTCAATTTTAGCAAGAATTTGGATTTACATGTTAGATTAGGTTTTACATGGTAGCCTTGTGGTGGTTCATTGTAGGCCTACAGTTTTGCTTGTACTACATTGACCATATGGTACAACTGTTTTGTTTGGGTGTCATAACCCACTTACTAGAAAAATAAGCCTACAACCTTTATAAAAAAAGTTGTATTTCTAACAAAAGGATTGCATTATCACACAAAAAAAATTGCTTTAGATTTATTGTAATTTCATCCAATGTAACATTTGGTACAAACTTGCTTTAGATATAATACGATATTTTAAAAGCCCAATACAAATTTTTCAAAGGCTAATACAACATATTATCAAAGTTCCATTAGCTTCATTTATTATAGTAAGCTTAAGATGCTTTAGCAAAGGTTTGTGTGGCCACTTTATTTTACTACATCATTATAAATATTCTTCGAATGTGTTTGGTGTTAGATTATCTAGTATAAACACTCGTGGTATTTATTTAACTATATCAATGTGTGTGATGTATATTCCTTAAACAATACATCCAAGGAAGTCAAATTTGAAAGTAGAAGCTTCGTTACAAAACTGTTATGGGTTCAAGCTTGCTTATGAATGTTAATATTATCAAACTATTTTTGGATCTAGGCATGTGTTTAGAAACAGCTTGCAACCACAATTGTAAAGTTTTATGAGTAATCTTTGTTTAATTTTACTTTTGAAACACTTATAAGTGTTAATGCTTTTGTTACTTGCAATATCTTACTACTCTAATCTTCCTAGCCACTATAATAAAAGAGTAATTATAATGGACACATGTCATCATTATATTTCACCTCATCAAAATTTTTCTGCTTATCTCTCATATTAATATTATATTTACTAATAATAAATAAAGAAATGTATCTTTTTATTAATATTGTTTCTAAAACAATAAATA
This sequence comes from Flaveria robusta, assembly GCA_025506415.1. Lineage (NCBI taxonomy): Eukaryota > Viridiplantae > Streptophyta > Magnoliopsida > Asterales > Asteraceae > Flaveria > Flaveria robusta. The sequence goes on along the minus strand of CM046464.1, from coordinate 6,423,409 downwards.
TTTATGAATTAAAAAAATTTCTAAAACAACAAATTTTTTTAAAAATTTTAAATATCCTAAAATTGATGTTTTAGGTAAAACTTTTATATAAAAACTAATTAAAATTAGGAGTTATAATTAAATTGTTTTAAAAAAATACATTTTTTACAATGTTTGTTTTGAAACAAAGTTTTTAATTTTTTTTTGTAAATAATAAAAAAAGTTTAAATTGTTTTAAAAAAATACATTTTTTACAATGTTTGTTTTGAAACAAAGTTTTTAATTTTTTTTGTAAATAATAAAAAAAGTTTAAAACAAAAAATTAAATAGTTTATATCATTATATTATTATTTATAGTCCTTACTTATACATAATTTTAATCATAGTTTATCTTAAAATATTGTTTTATAACTATTAATTTTTATTATATTTGATATTTTATTTATTCAATCTGTGTAATATACGGGTTTATTAAAACTAGTGTAAATTATTTAATAGTCTTTTTGAAAGTTTTCTAAAAATTTAAGTGATATGCCTATCCTGGCCATCCGAAATCAAACCATACATGGTTCTTACTTTTGGTTGAAGTCCCAAGTAACTGTTTTTAAGGTTGATATTTATTTGAACCAAAGTAAAAGATGTGAATTTGATCTCCATAACAAAGTATAAAACCTACAATGCAATTATGATAAAATTAATACACTAAGAAATTAAATAAGATTTCACTCGCCCCTTGTTCATTTGGAAGAGAGATTATAGGTTCTTAAGGAATGTAAAGGACGCTTGGCCTTAACTATCATCAATGTGAGTCAGGAATGTGTTGCTTGTAGTCTTGTAAACGAAAGAGAACTCCATTGTTGAATTTGTTTGGATGAGAAAAATTAGAGAGTATAAAAATTAGAGAGTATAAGATTTTTTTATAAATTCAACACATAACTTACTCAAAATAAACTCATGAACTTTTAATAAACGACTTTAAGTCGTCACTTGAGCTACACAAAATAACTCATAGTCTCCTAATAGACAAAAGAGATAATATTGATATAATTCATTACTCCAATATTAATTTAAGTCATACTATTTGCCTCCCATAGGTTGTTAAAGATTTAGTCTTAGGAGGAACGCAAGAAACAATGACTGGCTGAGTGCATCCATGATAATTTGGATGTTTAGTTAAAACTTACACATACACAAATAAATATATATATTTTTACTTTAATAAAAAAATAAATAAGAGGCACATGTGATAGCATCATATTCCTACTCACTAAATTTTTTTCGCTTCTTTCTCCTATTTAGTAGTTACTATAATTACTGATAATATTATTTAATTTATTTATAAACTAAAAATATTTTTTAGTAAATAAAAAAAATTCTTTTTATTAATGTTATTTATAAAGAATTAAATTTTATAAAATAGTAATTTTTTAATACATCAAAATATTTTAAAATTAGTGTTTTTAAAAAAGTATAATTTTTATAAATAAAAAATAATTTAAATTGAGAGTTATAATAAATGATTTTTTTTAAAAAAATGGTTTATATTGAAATAAAATGTTTTGTTTTTTTAAATAAAAAAATTAAAAAGTTAATATCATTGTTTTATTACTTATAACCTTACTAATACGCAATTTTAATTATGCCTGTCTTAGAATATCGTTTTATAATTAATAAATTCTTATTTTATTTAGTATTTTATTTATTTAACCCGTGTAATATATGAGTTGCTAAAGGTAGTATTTTATATATCGTTAATATTGATATTTATAATATATATAAAGGACAAAATAAAGAGTTTTTTTTTTCTTCTCTAAGAATAATAATAGTAAACATGTAAGACCACATAACCGTTAGAATAAAAATAAAAATTTAATACCACTATAAAACAAAAGACATGATTGATATTTTACGGTATAAACCATCATGTTCTTTTGGGCTCTAGTCAAAATCGTTTCTCACATTTTCTCGTAAAGATCTCACAAGATTCTAGTTATGTATATTGAGACACATACATGACACATAATTCGGTTCAGTTACGGGCAAGTATTAAAAAATAAAAATCAGAAGTAAACTATAATAAATCGGTTTTTATGGTGATAGGATTTTCAGTGTCTATCGGGTTCAAGGTTTTTGATTTCAGATAGCGCCGACCAAATGACTAGTTGTGATTATTTACTAAATCATCAATTAGAAGAGCTACAAAAGAAATTAATTGTTTTGGTAAAGAGCAATGTCTTTGGTACATAGTGTAAATGATTTGAGTTAAGTTTAAGTTTGTTTAAGCTCGAGTTAGGCTTGTTTAGAACTCTATTTCTAAAGTGGTCTGGTCACGAGTTGTTTCAAGCTCAAGTTGGTTAAGAATCAATTTGTTTATTATTTATTGCATTTATATATTCGTATAGTTACAATTGTAGTTTTTATATATAACACAATATATATTAAATATGTTAAATAATAATTATATATATAACATGTTTGTTAAACTTGAGAACCTGGGCTAAGCTCTCTTTCATTGACTCAGCCCGAGCATAAGTTTATGTTCGTTTTAACTTGATTTGATTTAAACTTTTTATAATACAAATGTTGAGTGGCTCACAAGGAGCTTGGGTTGTTTATGCCTTACACTGTCAGCCTATCACATAATGAAAAATAAAAAAGACCAAAATTACTCTTAATTAAGACTTGCATTGATTTTGCGACAATTACATTTATTTATATATAAAACTAGAATTAAATATGAAATTTATGCAAAGTAGGAGACTGTTACTTCAATTATAATTAACTATTTAACTGGGTGTATTCTATCACACTTCAAGACGAATTCTCTGGGCATGCTTTGTGTTATTATGTTTGTACTTATCGATTGGTTGTCGTTTAGCTTATTTAGAAGCTTTTCAAGTAAAAGTCACTACGTTTTCATTTGAATGTTGTGTTAGCATATATCAATTTAACTTTGATTTTCTACAAACTGTTAAGCATAACTTTAGGTACAATTTTATTTTTCTAATATGTTTTGTTTGTATCCACACATGTTCCAACATGTCTTTTTATGACCCATGTTTTGAGCTGTCTTGAGCACAGCTAAATATCCTAATGAGTCAATAAGCCAGACAACCAAGACACCAACAACTACATAAGCATTAGATATCGAAATATTAGGCAAACAAAAACTCATGAAAAGCTACAAAGTATTCACATGTGTCATTGAGTAATATCAATCTCACAACCAACTTTTAAGGAAAGTTTTGACATATGATGCATAAGAGGGTTTTTAGAACATACTAAGGACCATCTAGAAAATGGAATAACACCTTTATGTAAGAAGTGTAATCTCTAGACAACTAACATGGAGAGTGTGGACCATTGAATGTATAAAACTACAATAAATATTTTAAAATCATTACATAAAATAGTTGCATCATATAAAACGTGCTAAAATGCACATTTTAAAATCATTATATTAAAATAGTTACATCTACAAACCATTGGGTATGCATGGCTCAAAATTCATGATTCGTTGTGGCTGCAAAATTCATGATTCGTTGTGGCTGCAAACAATAAGTACAAATTTTAATCATCACACTTGAAAAAACTCTATTGTGCCCAGCTTCTCAATCACATGAAAGAGTTATTTATCAGAATTAGTAATGCATGGTAACTCATGATCAATGAAAAATTGGTTGTGCTACCCAACCTTGAAGGTTCACTTGTCCAGCGAAAGCAAAATAAACACCTACAACACATATAAGAAATAAGTGAAACAAAAGCAGATCATAGAAAACAAATGTTAAAAACCCTCATGATTCGAACTCGAAACCAACGGATTCACATGATAGGCATGCTTGCCACTAGAACAACAACCATTTTTGGAAATAAACTCCTAATATAAATCTTTTTACAAATAGCACAGACGCAAATGTGGCACGAGTCAATTGCACCAATCACAGAAAAGCATCATAAGTAGCAAATAAAAAGTACTATTCATCATACTTTGCAAATCATATGTATCATATGATTTGGGAGAAGTTCATGAAATATGGGCAAATTAATAATTAATAATTATTATATATAGCATTTGTATCTTATCTTTAAAAAGTTATATCACTTGTCTTAAATTTTAACTAAAATTACAAGTGTGTCATCATTAAATTACTTATATAATAGTATAGATGATATAGATATAGATTATTATTATCATTATAATTATAAAAATATTTAGTTATTATGTAGTCAAGTATTCAAATAAGATAATACTTATTTATAAATTTAATTATTATTATTATCATTATTGTTATTATTACAATTGTAATAATAAAAGTATTTAGTAATTATATAGTTAATTTTTCGAATAAGATAACCCTTACTAATAAATTTAAACGTTAATTTAAAGTATTTTAAATAATATAATATATAATATAGTGAATTAAATAATCTCATATTATTAAATAATATATTAATAATATGCATTAATTAATATATCAATTAGACTAAGTTTATTAAATGAGGGGTAAAATAAGAATTATTGTATAAAACACTTATATCTATAAACTAAAAGATTTATAAAAAGAAAGTTATTTTAATTGAATTATTAAACTTCAGAATCTTGTAAAATTTCTAAAATGAGGTTATGTTAAGAACTAAAAAAAATATAAAAAGAATACTATAAACTAAAAGGTTTGTAGAAATCAAATAGTATTAAATTATAAAAATATAAATAGTAAATGTATATATTTTAATATTCATTTAAAATATTATAAAAAAGATAATACTTAAAATAAATGTACATTAAATAATGTATTAGTTGGGAGAAGTTCTTGAAATATGAGCAAATTAACAATTATTGTATATAACACTTGTATCTTATCTTTAAAAAGTTATATCACGTGTCTTAAATTTTAACTAAAATTACAAGTGTGTCATCATTAAATTATTTATATAATAGTATAGATGATATAGATATAGATTATTATTATCATTATAATTATAAAAATATTTAGTTATTATATAGTCAAGTATTCAAATAAGATAATACTTATTTATAAATTTAATTATTATTATTATCATTATTGTTATTATTATTACAATTATAATAATAAAATTATTTAGTAATTATATAGTTAATTTTTCTAATAAAAAAATCCTTACTAATAAATTTAAACGTTAATTTAAAGTATTATAAATAATATAATATATAATGTAGTGAATTAAATAATCTCATATTATTAAATAATATATTAATAATATGCATTAATTGATATATCAATTAGACTAAGTTTATTAAACGAGGGGTAAAATATTAATTATTGTATAGAACACTTATACCTATAAGCTAAAAGATTTATAAAAAGAAAGTTATTTTAATTGAATTATTAAACTTCAGAATCTTGTAAAATTTCTAAACTGAAGTTATGTTAAGAACTAAAAAAATATAAAAAGAATACTATAAACTAAAAGATTTATAAAGAAGTTTTTCACATATCTCTACTATTATAAAATGGTAAATGAGGGGGACACGTGATATAACCACATTGCTCATAATCGAATTTTTCTCGGTTCTTTCTTCTATTTAATAGTTTCTATAATTACTGATAATATTATTTAATTTTTATAAACTAACAATACTTTTTAATAAATTAACAAAAGTTCTTTTTATTAATGTTAATTATAAAAAAATGAACTTTTATAAAATAATAATTTTTTTAAAACATCAAAATATTTTAAAATTTATGTTTTTAAAAAGTAAAATTTTTATTAAAAAAATAATTAACATTGGGAGTTATAATAATGAATTTTTTTTAAATGGTTTGTTTTGAAATAAAATGTTTAGTTTTTCTAAATAAAAAAGTTTAAAAAGTTAATATCATTATTTTATTAGTTATAACCTTATTAATACATAATTTCAATTATATCTTATATTAGAATATCGTTTTATAATTAATAAAATTTTATTTTATTTATTTAATACGTTTAATATGCAAGTTACTAAAGCTAGTTAAAAAATATTAGGAAGGTTAAGATGGCGGATATATTTTCTTATAAACAAGAAGATAAATCGTTAAAGGAATAATAATGTCAATTTTCATTATTTTAATATAATTCTCTTTAACAAATATATAAACCAAACAAAATAATCAAATAATGAAATCTGAATTTAATTTTATTCTCTTAATAGAAAAACGTATCAGATATCAACTCTTTTGTATTATGTTAATCGTATTTATCTTGATAGAGAGTTAGCTACTCCAATTTAAAGAAAGTAAGAAACATGAGATTTTTTTTAATTGAATAAACACCCACTTTCAAACAGCAGTAGCAGCGACTACTTAATATAACTGAAATTACAATTGATCTCACGCTCCAATCAATCAACAAAAAGATATAAAATTATAAACATGAGTTCGTTCCTTGTTGATGATAAGCTTTGAATTTTTGAGGTTCAACTTGCATAATTAAATCTTTAAATTTTTAAAAGTTTTTCCCACATTGAGAGGAAAATGATGTCTCAATTTCCCTTTCTTGAGTTAATGCCATTTCTGTCATTTGGGTAACGAAATAGAACTTTGTCATATGTGTGTGACTTATGATTTCCTTTACCGTATATTTTGTGCAAAATTCTTATTTATTTATATATTATTATAGTTGTTGTTATATAGCATCAATAATAATAGATAATATTTTCATTTTAATATACGAAGATTAACAAGTAAACCATTAAAACGTAGTGTAGTGGTAACTTGTAAACATTTAATTCCTCTTTTAAGTTTCTAGCAGATGTTTTGGGTTTGGATAATGCTTTCATTAATTGTACTTGTTAAAACTTGTTAAAAACCATCTGGTTGTTTTGCCTAACCTTGTTTGTTACTATAGTAATGGTATGGTCTAGTGAGTTTTTTTGTAACCGGTTCATATAGTTAGAAGTTAATAAACAATATATAATTTTACTTTGTTGTTTGAATTAATTGTACGATATGAGAATGAGAATCAGAGTATGTATTTGCATTTATTAACGAGTTTCCGTTTATAATAATGCAATTTATTATAGTATGTAAAAGTATATACTACGTTTAGAATTCAAGAAAGCCGTTAGCTTTTTAAGTATGATATATCATAATAAATTCACAAATATAGTTATGTTTCTGGCTGTATCAAGTTTTACTTGTGTATTAAAGCTTACTTCTAATGATGTTATAAAGGACATGTTACACAAGTATCAGTCACAGGTTTTATTGTGACCCATCAAAATAGTACAAAATGTTGGCTTGTGTGATATAATATATGTTTCTAATTCATTCTTCTCATAATAACTTTATTCAGTTTAGAAAAAAAGATAGAAGGAGAAAATAAGAGAAAAGAAAGAAAAATGTTTAGTAAATAACAAATTTCAAACGTTAATAACCACACTAGTATGAACTACAAATACTAGCATTTGCAAAAATTATGATAACAATGTATAAAATTCCTATTTTAATTACCTTGATACATGTATTATTGTGTTCTATTTGATAAATAAAATACTTTTAATTGAATTTGAAATATATATATATATATATATATATATATATATATATATATATATACACTATTTGTATCGTTAAAATACTATTACTATAAGTGGGAAGAAGGAGTACGATCCTATTTATAGAATAGAAAGCAGGAATTAAGAAAACTTGGTCACAAATGAAGGAGGATCTATGGGGCTTGGGTTGTGAGTGAAATAGCCTCACACCTCACTTATGTTATCTACTCTATCTTATGCTCTTAGACATTGGTCCATAGTCATTAAAATCTTATACCATTGTATGTTATTTATTTGTTTCTTCTGTAAAACATTCTTTGTCTTTTTTGAAAGTTGAGAAACTTCATATTACTATTGTCAATCTAAATAGTACCCTATGATGAAAATGAAATGAGAACTCAAAATGCAAAACTTGTATTTTTCAATATAGGACAAATATGATATGATACCTTTTTATTGATTATTTTATGCAATATCAATATTACTATATAGAGTAATTACACTTTTTGCATCTTACGTTTATACCCGTTCAATTTCGTTATTATACAAAAGTTATATGGATCATCTTTTATGTTAACAAATTGTCAGCCATTTTCCTTTGGTCTCATAGGTGTTTAATTGGGTCATTGAAAGTAGTGTGTGCACGTGCACGAGGATAGTTAGTTTTAAAAGTAATTTATAGTTGAACCCTAAGCCTGCCATTAAACCAATACCTAGCGGGTTATACCTTTGTTTTGTGTCTTCTCGTTTATAAATAAACTTGTATGGAAACGTAGAAAAGAATAAGTATGTCGAACGACACGTTAGTGATTCGAAAACTATATACCAAAATCTATAGTGAAAAGTGGATAAAGAAATATTGTCAACGAATATTTGCAATTTCATACAACAATATATGCCAAAAGCGATAAAATGAAAACAAAAGTGAATATAAAAATGATAAATATATTATATATGACTCTACTTGGTTTTGAATAAATTTATAGCGAAATATAGATAAAAATACACAAAACTTGTAAATTAATTGATGGGGTTAAGATACACAAGTAAAGGAAGATGATAAATCAATTGACGGGGTTAAGATACATGTAAACATGTATGCAGACAACAGATCTCTAGTATGATACATGTCATCAGTCATCTTCCTTTACGTCCCCATATAGCCCACGCATTGACGCACACCACAATGTAGTATCCATAACGAGCAATGCGGGTCTCCTTAATTTACTTGCATAGTGTTTATTAGTTGATCATGTAGTACTTGTTTGTTCCTAATTGTCTAGTGATAGTGGGTTAACGTTATGAATGTTTAAAAGCTTATTTTCAACAGCGCGAAATCACCAGGGTTAGAAGTGATATGATTCATTTAACGGTTTATAAAATGGGGTTTCACGGTCTGATTTACGGTTAGGGCTTAGAACTGCCCGCGTAATCAAAACTAGCAGAGATATTAAAATTTTCACTATTATAGTTTATGAATCTATATAATTTTAATAAAAAATAAAACCAAAAAATAAATTTTCACTGGTTTACTTTATTCTGTGCATATTGTTAGTGGTTTCTTCTCTTGTTCACCACCATACAATATCCATAATGAGCAACATGGGTTTACTTCATGTGCATATTGTTACTCTGTCATCTAGTAGTTGTTTGTTCTTGATTGTCTAGCACTATTGAGTCTAGCGGGCAGGTAGTATTAGTTAGTGGTAGTTATTTTCTTACAAGGTTATAAATAAATTAAATATGTTTAGTATTTTAATATGATAAATTATATGAGTTGAGTCAATTGTTGTAACTCACATGCTTCTTTCTGTCTCTATTAGATACACATTACATTATTACACAATATTAATATACTAGGTTATTAACCTGTGTATTATACGGGTTAAAAGTTATAAATATATAATTCAAATATGTAAACAAAAATATTTAAACTCAATGGTTTTTTTTTTTAAATCAATTATATAAAAATAAGGATTTGTGATCATATGTTCAAATGGTTAAATAAGATTTGAGATAATTGATATCATAAATTCAAAATCCCTAGAAATGGTTATTGGTGATTGAGGTAGTTAAAGAAAATAAAATTTTCACACTTGTCATTCAAAAAAAATTAAAATAGAATAAAAACTTCAATTAAGAAATATAGCATGATTTGTGGAAAGTTTGTTAAAGGAAATTTAGACGGAAAAGTTTTTGTGAGGTGAAATCTGATGATGACATATGTCACCACATGTAATCATTTATTAGTATAGATTATTGCATAGTTTTAGGGTATGATCGAATGAAGTCGTTCAAGGAGAAAATTATAGAACCTGTGGTGATGTAGGTTTGAAGTAGATAGATGATACGTAAGACCATTCACAGTAAATTTCTTGTATTATTGCAAGTGCGTTTCTTATATTATAGGGAGTGATTGCGAGTGGATAAAAGAGAAAATATTACTATTTTATATGCATATTTGGAGAAAACACTGTTCACCCCTATAAATTTGTTAATATATTTGAAAGTAATTGTGAGTGGAGGAGATAAAAAATATAGTGATAAATGTATTAGAAAATATTATTTAATTGAAAATAAAAAAAATTAAAATGATAAAGAATGGAGAACACTATGTGAATGCTATAACATGTATTCATACTGATTTTTGTATTTTAAGATGTATATTTTACTATAGCGGAACCATAAAATGGGCCGACGCTTCGTAAACATGAAGTGGAGGTGCGTTTGGGATCTTTGGGCCTTGCTAACTAAAAAGTAACGACCAACACATGTAGTCCAATGGGCTTGTTTTAAAAGTAAAAACCAAACAAACACAATTTAATACAATTGTTTCAATTTTAGGTATTAACTACGTGTTTACCCGCGCATTGTAAACGTTAACCGTTAACAATGAAATGTAACATGCAATTTGACCCCTTAGTATCAAAATCTTAAATTGAGACTTTTTTTTTTGTCCTGAATTTTTTTTTTGTTTTTGTTGTTGTTAGTGGGTTGTTCTCTGCATCAAGATGAGAAAAGGTATGTTGTTGGATATCCGGTTTAACTTACGAAAATGAAAACTAATGTTTTTAGAACTGGATCGTACAACAAACCAGTCACCTTACCGGTCGACTGGTCGGACCGGATTTATGAACCGGATGATATCATAATTATATATATATATATATATATATTTATATTCCGCATATAGTTAAATATATAATTCAATATAAGTATAATATATATATATATATATATATATATATATATATATATATATTTTATAGTTATATATAAAACTCAATAATAATTATGCATCTGACACTGAAATCCATCATCCGACCTACACGTTAAACCCATTAAAATAAAAAAATTAAAAATCAGGTCTGAACCGGGTCGAACCGGCCGGTTCTTGAAGACGGAAACAACTTAGGGTGGATCGGACCGGTGTCCGAACTGAATCCTGGACGGACCGGCGATCGGATCAGGTCCGGTCATGACATCATTGCTACTAAGTAGTTAATAGTTTAACTCACTATGGATCATGTAAAAGGAAAACAAATTATATAGATTAAAGTTGATTGTTTGATAATAGGAGATTAAACATAAAAATTCTTCTTGTAGTAGAACACTAGAATTGATAAAGTAACAAACGTTAAATGTTGAGTTATTTACATTATCAACAAAATATTTGAGTAACTATATTATGTTAATTAGAATTAATATTGTTAGTGCCGTGAATCGAAATATGATTAAACTCAGTCGAAACATAAGTGAACTCGGAAGCAAGTTTATATAACATCATTTGTGAGATGTACAAACATGTTTTCTCCCGATACTTGAAATGATCATAATATAATAACCAAGGTTATCAACAAAATATTTGACTAACTATAATTAATTAAATAGTTATCAAAATCTGGTTGTAATATTCCCAATGAATTGTTCATTATCAACTTCAAATCTTTAAAATAGTTGTCTTGATAATTTATTTTAAGGAACATAATTGTAGTTATTTTGTTTTTATTATTATTGAAGATTTGACATAATTGGTTAAAACGAATGATTAATAATTAATAGAGAGATATATTATCAATCATATGTTAAAATGATGAAACCGATGATCTTGCTTCATGATTGGTCAATGGTGGTTTATAATTAGAGCTCGAAACTTATTTATCGAGTTGTCATTTCTATTTGGTTGTATGCAAGTATTTCATGCAATAAAAGAGTAGATTACATAAATATTTATATAAAATTATAAAGATACTTTTTAAGAATTAAAATTATACAAGTGAGTTTTGTTTTCTGAACTCATAACTTTTTAGTTCTTGAAATGAATGATTGTTTAACAGTTAACACTGTTGTCAAATTTTATAAACCAGTCATTATAATTGTTACAATGAATTATATATAGGTAAGAGGTAATTTAGACCAATGGTGGAGGATGGTAGTGTTAAATTTTAGTCCGATTTTATAAGCTTTTTGCCCTTTAGTGTAAATTTTAATATAAATATCAAGTACGCTCCCCTTAAAAAAATTAGTTTCGCTCCCGCCCCCCTACGTGAGTGTTCAAGCTCTGTCACTGGTTTAGACGAAGAAGGATACCCTAACATTTGACAAGGGTACTCGAGGTATGATTTGTAATATATAATATTAAGGGAGAATTACATATATTCTTTTATAAACTTGTAAAAGTACATATTTCTTCAAAACATAAGTTTTCAATGCATAATGTATGATATTCTTCAAGCATGATTTAGAGAATATGTAACTTTACATGTTTAGAGGGGGATATATAAAATTATCGGTTATGAGACACCCCTACCCCTAACCATAACTGATTAACCTTAATTAAAAATTATCGGTTGTTTAATCGGTTATTAGATATTTCAGTTTGGTGATGATTCAGTTATCGGTTAATTCGGTTAATGGTTAAGGTTTGCTCATCCCTATATGCTTTACATATTAGAATTTAGAAGTATATAATGGTTATATTTCACCATTGTGTTCGGAACCTATCATTTTAGAAAAAAAAAATTGTGTCAATAGATACAGGTCATTGTGTAAAATATTTTAATATTATGTTATATGTATTTATAATTATGTTTTACGTTTTAAATTATTTCATGTTATTTTGTTACTTTTTTGTATAAGATAAATTTGTCGTTATTTTATAGTTGTGTTTTACATATTAGAAGTACATAATTGTGTAATTTCACAATTGTGTTTTTCTAAACTTATCATTTTAAACACAATTGTATTTTATTATGGTGTTATTTTATAATTGTGTTTTTATTTTATGCATAATGATGCTATACTAATTCTAAAAATAAAAAAATACTTGATTTTAAGAGGTAATTCTTTTAAAATAATGTTATATATGAAAGTTATAAACATTTATAAAGGTGAGAAACTTAAAAACAATAATCAACAGAAATTGTTGCGGCTAAAAAATACTTCAATTAACTTTCTCATAATCTCTTTCTTGATTTCAATCATAATTTTGGAAATTTCATAGTTAGGATTACTTCTAGGTTGTTTAGCCTAAATATCATTTTTCGTATAAATCAACCCTTATTGATGATATGATAATAATTTATTTTTTAAACTATTTCAAAAACATTAAAAAAAAATACAACATTGGCAAACGATCGGTTTATTTATCTAACTCACGTAGTATATAAAATGGTAAAACGATCTCGACGTGTCCCTCAAGAGCATTCATTTTTTGTGGTCAAATGTATAGGATTAATTTCATTATTCATGATACCGATTTCAAAGTACTTAAAAATAAAAAATAAGAATGAAAAATAAAAAAACAAAAATTTGAATTTTAAGACACATATAAACGTGTGAAATTTAGAGTAGTGAGGAGAACACAAATAAACACATAGCGTCTTCTCGTTAAACCAATGGAATGAAAGGATGACAGATGTGTAGGTGTCATAGCTTACCATTAGCCTATATAATAGAAAATGCCCGAGTTATCGATATACTATAAATACAACACTCACATCTGAAAACATATGCATGCTCAAATATTAAACTTACTCCTAAAAGATATGGTCATATATATATATAAGAAATGATCATGGGCTCATGGCATCCAAGATTATCTACATATAGTGTGAATTAGAATGTTTCTTTATAACTTAATATCATGGTCATATAGTAGGATTTTATTGTCCATATAACACACCTCTAGAAGTCTTGTTTACTAAACAAGCAAGAGTATCACACCCTCTACCAATTGAGAAGAATAGGTGAAGGATCATTCTTAAGATGGCTTTCACTCGCGTACCCTCAGAGAGTAAAGAAAGAATCTCAAATATAGACGATAAAAAACCATTAGCTAGTAATTAATATTTAGACATTAGAGTGTAGAATGAAGCACGTACGATCATTAATAATCCAAGATCTTTCTTCTTTTAAATTAAGCCACTCAAGACATGAAATTTTTAAGTATTTACAAATCACATAGTAACTAATGTAAAGAACTGTTTTGTTTATATTACTCAGTTGTTAATTTATTTAAATAATTCTAAATAATGTAATATAACTGAAATTCAACTGTTAGTTAATTAATTATCTAAAATGTGTAAAAGATTTAAATGAACACTGATTAAAGTTGGTTATTATCAACTTTTTTATGACAGCTAACTCCCTTACGCTCTAAAGCAACTTCAAATCTAATTATAAACTATAACATTTTAAACATAGGTGAATAGTGATTTACAATACTATATACACAACTTTATTTCCTTTTTTAGGCCATTCTACTTCCAAAGCTTCACTCCAACAAGCAACTTCAGCTTTATTCTTGTAATTTCCTATAACTAGTGAATAATGTTCTTTATATCAAGAATCTCCTCAAATAACAGATCTTTCTAAGAAGATTAAACCCTAAAAATTTCTAGTGCGGTTCCATCAACATGGTATCACGGAGGTTTGTTGTTATTTGATTATTCATCTCCACACACAAAAACACACAATTTGTACACATACATTGTACCAATCTTCCAATTTAAAAAGGGTTTATCGCCACCTCCGTCATTTGTCATCCTTCTCTTGGATATAGGGTTTGTGTTAACTTTTTTCATGTACATGATTCGATTCTGGAGATCTTTGTTCTAACAGGTCCCACTTAATTAGAAAAAACGAAAACGAATCACTGTGGAACCCACTAAAAGAACGCGTTTACATCAAGGTCTCTTCCAATTTGAAAAGGGTTTATCGCCACCTCCGTCATTTGTCATCCTTCTCTTGGATATAGGGTTTGTGTTAACGTTTTTCATGTACATGATTCGATTCTGGTGATCTTTGTTCTAACAGGTCCCACTTAATTAGAAAAAACTGAAACGAATCACTGTGGAACCCATTAAAAGAACGCGTTTACATCAAGGTCTCTTCCAATTTGAAAAGGGTTTATCGCCACCTCCGTCATTTGTCATCCTTCTCTTGGATATAGGGTTTGTGTTAACGTTTTTCATGTACATGATTCGATTCTGGTGATCTTTGTTCTAACAGGTCCCACTTAATTAGAAAAAACGGAAACGAATCACTGTGGAACCCACTAAAAGAACGCGTTTACATCAAGGTCTCAGTTTCGTTAAAAGGTTGATTTGTAGATCAAATTCGAATGTTTAGATGCTTTTACTATTGTTTTGATTCAGGATTATAGCCTTTAAGGTTTCTAGAGCTTTAATTTTTTATTCTTATTACCAATTTAATGTGGTATACTAATCTTCTATATATATAAACACAACATGAATGCTTAAGTAATGTTTTAAGATGTTATAATTAGACCACCAAAATTAAACAATTTACAAGTAGCCTCTTCAACACGTATATATAATTTTTAAAATATTTATTTACACCCTTATACTATATATAAATATATGTTATTACCCAATTAACTTCCTACCAGTGGATTCTTCTTTAATAATTTTCATTCATTAACATTTTAAAAATAACTGAATGCATAACTTTTTTTCTCGATGGTCTGATATAAATTTTACTAAACATGAAGTTGTATTCGAAATCGGGTTATTTTTTGGTATCGTAAGTTGTATGGATTGCTGTTCGCGTATTGGCACCGTGACATACTAGACCGATACCGACCGAACAACATCAAATTTTTTAATTCATTGTTGTTGCTACTTCCTACTCTTCTATTTATTCTACTTATGGATTTTAAGTCGCCGCAAATCGCGAGCTTTATTTTCTAGTTTACTACAAGATATACTCTCAAATCAACCGAAATTCTTATTTAAAAAACAAAATAAAATTCTAGACATAGGTAGAATAGAGCAGATAAAAGAAGAAAATAATAGATTATAGTGGAAGAATGTGGATTCTAGAAGGGTAATAATGTAATTGAACATCCTTGGAGAGCCGTTGTGTTGTGAGGTGCAACGGTCAGAAAAAGCACCGGCTAGTTGCCCTCAACCACTCGTTTCGTTTCTTTAATTTTAACTTTTTATGTGTTAGGTTAAATGGTCCAATCATGCAAACCTTCTCTCTTTATTTATATTTTTCCGTTATAAAATTTTTTAAGACATTTTATTATCATTTTATTAAATTTTTTTATATAATCATTAGGCTAGGTGTTATGTTATGTTGTGTTTTATATCAAATTAGGTTAGTATCTCGTGAATTATACAGGTTGAATGAATAAAATATCAAATAGTTAGTAATGAAACATTATAAATCATAAATAATATTTTAAGATAAGAGATGATTGAAATTACTTACTAGTAATAATTTCAAGTAATAAAACAACGATATCTTTTTTTAAAGTTTTGTTTTTTAAGAAAATAAAGTTATTTCTTTTAAAAAGTTAATTTCAGTTTTACTCCCTAAGATTCAACTAAAGTAACTATTTTCCTCAAAAAAATTAAAAACATCAATTTAGCTCCAAAAGTTTCATATGTTGTTTCAATTTCACTCCAAATGTTTTATTATTTTGTATAAAATTAAAACAGCAAATGAAACTTTTGGATTAAAATTATAACAATTTATGAAACTTTTGGAGGTAAAATGATGTTTTTAATCTTTTAGAAAAAAATAGTTAGTTTTAACAAACCTCAAGGAGAAAAATTAAACTTAACTCTTTTTTAAACATTTTGTCTTAAAACAAACCATTTTAAAAAATATCATCTTTTAAAATTTCTCTATTATAACTTTGAAAATACATTATTTTCATTTTATTTTAATAAATTTGTTATAAACAAAATTCTGATTTTATAAAAATTTATTTATGTAAAAATTGAATTTATAGAAAGATCTTTTTTAATTTAGTAAACTATATTTTCAATCTAAAAAGATAAATAATGTTATTTTTAATTAAAGTAATTATTTATTAGGAGAGATAAGTAAGAAAAAAGATTTAAAAGTTCTAGAATTCTAGCACGTGCCCCAAAAACTTTCTTATATTAGGGTTTGTTTGGAAGCATTTTTAATAGTTATTAAAAGGTTAGCTTTTAATAGTTAATAGCCTTTTAATAGTTGATAGATAATACTAATGCTAAATGATTAATAGGTTAAATTTTAATGGCATATATTAATTAATTCAGCATTAGAGTTATCGCTTAACCATTAAAAAACTATAAATAATTAAGAGACGGCCTTTTAATGACCATTAGAAGACTATGAAACAACTCCTTAGTATGCATAAATTATTCGGTTAACAATTATGACACCTGATCAGGGGCCATTCAATTTGTTTCAAGCTTCAAAGAAGATTTTATTTTGGAGTCTCTTTTTAGAAAGTTAGATGAAATTTATTTTAAATAATTAATTAGTTTCTATTAACAAATCTATATATTGTTATTTATGTTAAGGGCAACAATTTTTGCCATGACCCGAAACATAATACGAAAATAATTAGGTTTTAGATTGTGTTATATAACTCGTTTAATAAACAGGTGAATTTGATGGCGGTGTGTTTAAAATATGATTGACCGTTGCTGTTTTAAGTTTAATATTTTAATTCTAGAGTCAATTACATTTTTTAAACCTAAAAGACATGATAAATAAAATGAAAAGAGAAGAGAATATAGAATGAGGAATGGTATGATTTCTTTATATAAAGGATTAGTCACACAAAATATAATAGATATAAGAAAAATACACTCTGAGTTGTTTCTCTTTAAATAAGTGTATTTGATAATGCTAACTCTTATCATCTTCTTTTCTTTATCTTTAATATACCAAAAAACTTAAACTTTTTAAAGTATTTTTGTCTTTAAAAATTTCATCTCTAATATGATACTAAACATCATATACTTTAAAGGTTTATAATAATTTAATATATCTATATAACAATAATGGCATAAGGGACAATAACGACTTGGTAGGTTGACGGCTTAATGACGCAAACGTAATTCATATATTTATTTTTGTCAAAATCATTTTGATATTGTATATATACTTAATAGCAAAGGTCGGTGACCAATGGGGTTGGGCAATCGACTTTGCTTTTATAATATATATGTTTTGTTTTCACATGGTTAACAATTGCTTAGCTAGAACAATTGGTTAGTTGTCAATGCTTTTAGATGGATGGTCTTTGGTTCTAGGCTTGGTAACAACATTCTTGATCCTTCTTTTTTTTTTTCTTTTTTCCAACTCCCAATTACAATTAATTAATATCTATTCTCCTAACTCTCAAATCTCAAGAACAATTAATTAATTCAAACATATGTAACGAACAACATACTAATTTATTATGTGATTGGTTTCTTAATAATTCGGTCTAAAATTTGAAGTGCTACGTGATAACATAAGTTTTGATCAAGAACGAATTGGGTCAAATATAATATATTTTTATGCTCACCTTTTATGTACGTTTAGAGATGGTCTACTATTCTACGTAAATTTTGTTTGGTAACGAAGGTATGAATTTGAGTTTTTCTATGTTGTTCGAAAACCGGTTGTATCTATAAGTATTCGTTTACTGAACATAGACGTGCACCTTGCGGAGTTGGTTTATACGTGGTTTTTGGTTGGCCGTACAATATAGTTTTTTTTTTTCTTTTTGTTTTTTTCTCTTGACTTTTCTAATAGTTTTTCTATCAATTTACATAACGCGTTTACCCGAAAACTATGTTTTGAAAGTTCTTATATCGTAATGTACAGAGCATAGTTGTGTTTTCTATTTACGCTTTAGTTTGTATAATCGATTTTCCGCAACTTCACATGTTTCTTTTAATCGTACAACCACACCGTAATAACGTATACCGGCCGCATTGGTATTTTGCTCGTAGAGCATAACAACCAAACATGACCTATGTAGTATGTTCATGACCTATGTAGTATGTTCAAATAGCAAGTAATAATCAAATAGCAAATTACTCAAACAAGTCATAAAGAGGTGACGTGTTGATGTTTAATAAACGTGTTGACCACGTTATGAGCTAGATATCTCAACTCGTCATTACTTTTTTAAATTAAACAGATTCGAATATTCAATAAAAACTTAATTAGTTTTATGTATGTCTTTGTAAAATACTTTGGGATCGTGTTGAGAATGGTTAGTTGGTTACCCTACATAATATTCAATTTAGGCAAATTGGATTTTAATAATCCAAACTATTACCTATTGGCCGATAATAATCCATACTATCAATTTGGCCAGTAACATTCCCAACTTTCACTTTTATTACCAACAACAGTCCCAATGACATAATTTTCAATTTTTTATGTTTGATTTGGACTCGATTCGGTTTGTAATAATAATTATGAATGAAATGAAGAAACATACAAGTTAAATTGAGACTAAAATAGATACAAATTAAGCGTAAAAAATTAAAAATTATGTTACTGGGACTGTTGTTGGTTATAAAAGTGAAAGTTGGGAGTGTTACCAGCCAAATTAATAGTATAGATTATTATCGGGCAGTAGGTAATAGTTTGGATTATTAAAATCCAATTTGCCTTCAATTTATTATACATTATAAACGAAAATTAAGTTCTTTTAAGAAATAAATTTTGTTTCTTCACGAAAATTGAGTTCCAATAATTCTATCAATGTCAAATTTTAGGGATAATAGTGTTTTTGCATACGAATTGAGATAAGCATAGAAATCAAAATGGTTAATGAAACTAATGGCCCCATTACACCTGCTAAATTGTTGAGTTGTGATAAAGTTGTCTCCTTCTAAATTCAAAATTCAGAAATCCAGCAAAATTCTAAATTTTAATAAAATTTTAATGGTCTTTGGAGATTAAATCAATTAATAATACCATGAATAATATAATTACTTATGGCTAAAAAGAATGCTGGCCTAAATAACAAATAAAACCAATAATTTCAAGACACTCTGTACTGAATGATAACACAAAGAAAGTCACAAACAAACAATTCTAAATTCTCTGCTCTTTCCGGTACAAACAGACCTTACACAAAGCATTATTATTAATTTAAAAGGGATGTGTTAAATATACACCCCATGATTTTAAATCAACACCCCAAAATTTCTATACGTGTCGTATAGCCCCATACGCGTCGTATAGGGGGGGGGGTCGTATAAGGCTATATGTGTCGTATAGGGCTATATGTGTCGTATAGGGCTATATGTGTCGTATAGGGGGGGTCGTATAGGGCTATATGGGACGTATAGCTCTCTGACAGCCCCCCTGAATTTTCCTCGTTTTTAGTGTATTCGACCCTATACGTCGCGTATGGACCCATACGCGGAGTTTAGGAGGTGTCGATTTATCTGGGTGGGTGTCTCTATAGTAGGACCCATTTATAATAATCCTATGGTTAGTTATAAAATCAAGAAAACTAGTACTAATCTAATCTTATATTTAAAGAACTATTCATATAGTAAAATGGATTAGACATTTAACATCATTAACGTTAAATTGCAGTTCACAAAAAGAAAATTATAGTTTATTTTACGGTCAAGTGATGTATATTATATAGATTTAAGTGATTCATTTGATGTAGGCCTTTTTATTATTACGTAAAATGATATGACTTTAGTTAATATATATATATATATATATATATATATATATATATATATATATATATATATATTGTTTTTCTTTTATAATTTTTAATTATATTGTAGTAGAATAAACAAATATGTCGTTATAATTTGCTTGTTTACCTATATTTAAAAATTACAAAAAAATTTATAAAACTTCATATGTCGGTATATGGGATATGACTCCGTTTTTATATAAATTTTTTTTTAAATATAGATAAAATTAAACAAACGGTAGGGTCATATTTAATATAACAATATTAACTAGTACAATAATAACAATTATTATTTTCATTGTTATTAAATTACCAATGATTAGTTACCAAACCACAAAAATTAGCACTAATCTTGATGGTTCAAAGTTCAAAACTCACAACTTTTCATCTATAAAACCCCACAGACCCTATACTCCATCACTCCATCATCACAAACTCTCCACTCAAATCCCAAATCTAGAGTGATCTAGAGAGTGAAAAAAAAGAAAAAAGGTTTAAACTTTGAAAATTGAAATGGAGGGTAAGGAAGAGGATGTGAGGCTTGGAGCCAACAAGTTCTCTGAAAGGCAACCCATTGGGACCTCAGCTCAAACAGACAAAGACTACAAGGAGCCACCACCAGCACCTCTGTTTGAGCCAGGGGAGCTCTCATCATGGTCCTTTTACAGGGCTGGAATTGCAGAGTTTATTGCAACTTTCTTGTTCCTTTACATATCTGTGTTGACTGTAATGGGTGTGGTCAAATCTCCTACAAAATGTGGTACTGTGGGTATTCAGGGGATTGCTTGGGCTTTTGGTGGGATGATCTTTGCTCTTGTTTACTGCACTGCTGGTATCTCAGGTGTGTTTGCTTCAAAAGACTGATTTTTGTTGTGTTTTGTTGTTGAAATTGGTTATGGAGTTTGTGTTTTTGGTGGTTAGGTGGTTTTTGAGCTGATTTTTTGGTGATTGTTGACTAAATTTGATTTTTTTAAGTCACAAGAACCATAATCTTTACTGATAGCCGTATCAAAGTGTGTAGAAAATGTGTTTTTACTTATCTGGTTGAGGGTTTACGTCTTATGATGAGAAAGAAAAAATGCAAATTCAAATGTAGAATTAAAAGGTGTTGCCAATAAGTCCTACGTCAATTGGTTTGACATAATGCATCTCATGGCTTATCAAAATAAAGATCATGGGTTCGAGTATCACTTGATGTAATATGTTTTAAGTGGACTAGGGTTTTTACCACTGTGGGTCTTTGGGTGGTGGGTTTCCCCTGGATTGGTGGACAGGCCGGGTCACCAGCGTTGTTTGTGTTTCGTCGGCGTGGGTGACCTTTCGTCATTGGGTTTACCCGGATGACCGGGTTTAAAAGTATTCGTTAGCCATTAAAAAAAATTAAAAGGTGTTAGGGGTTAAAAAAAACTCTCATATCTTTAGTATAGTTCCATCAAAAAGTCCAAATTCTCTAATCTTTGCAGTCTTATTTTCTTGAAATCTCCAAAAAAGTACGATTCTGGTGTCATATTTTCTTGAAATCTCCAAAAAGTATGTTTATGGAGTCTCATTTATTAATCTTGATAATATTATAATCGGGTGTGGCTAAACGTATCCCTCTTATATGAGGTAAATTAAAATTTTAATCCGGATGGAAACACCAAGTTTGTAAGGGATGGTTACGTTTAACAGCACCCTGTCGTCCAAAAGTTTTGATTTTACAAAGAATTCATCTTTTCAAGATAAAAATAATCACACATGCAAGTGTGTATTTACTGTTCCATTGGCCAATTTGTTTCTACTTGATCTTTTGAGTTAAAGTTACAATCTTTACGCAGATTTATAGTCATTAACACTTAATGCATTTCAATTTGGTTTTAAACAGGAGGGCATATTAACCCAGCTGTGACCTTTGGTTTGCTATTAGCAAGAAAACTGTCTTTGACAAGGGCACTGTTCTACATGGTGATGCAGTGCCTTGGAGCCATCTGTGGTGCTGGTGTGGTCAAGGGGTTCGAGGGCAAGAACCAGTTCACCGCCTTGGGCGGTGGAGCCAATGTTGTAGCCCATGGTTACACCAAGGGCGACGGCCTTGGGGCCGAGATCGTTGGCACTTTCGTGCTAGTTTACACTGTCTTTTCTGCAACTGATGCCAAGAGAAATGCCAGAGACTCCCATGTCCCTGTATGAATATTCTTGCACTATAATCATTTGTTAACACAATTGAAATTGCTAAAAGGTCAAACTTTGAGTTGACTTTGACTTTTGTTGTAGATTTTGGCTCCTCTCCCAATCGGGTTTGCGGTTTTCTTGGTCCATTTGGCTACCATCCCCATCACTGGAACTGGCATTAACCCTGCAAGAAGTCTTGGAGCTGCAATCATCTACAACAAGGACCATGCTTGGGATGATCATGTAAGATTTCATTATAATTTTCAAAGTCAAACATTCATTTTTACTAATTCTACTTGCAAAGTGGTCATCAAAATTTGATTTTTTTTTTTTTGTTGCTTTATGCTTGCAGTGGATCTTCTGGGTCGGTCCGTTTATTGGCGCTGCACTTGCTGCCTTGTATCATCAGATTGTCATCAGAGCCATTCCCTTCAAGAGCAGATGTTAAATTCTTTTTATTTTTCTTTGATTTTTTTTCCTCTATGTATGTCAATTGTAGCTTCTTGTTCTCTTCATTCAGATGTGGATTTTAATGTCATGTTGTTATTGGTTAATAAGTGTGTGTAAATTACTCCCACCATATGAGTTTCTTTTTTTTTTTTCTTGTTTGGTGTTACCTTTTACATGGAAGGATGATGTTTTTTTTTTACAATCTTCATGATGTTTATGTTCCTCCTTTATTTGGGTAAAGGTCTCCTGAAATAAGATGATTATTAAAATTGTCATGTGTTAATGTGTTATTGATTTTATACCGAGCATTGTGTTTCTCGTCTTATTTGGGAGGTTTGGTCCTATTATCTGTGGTAGAGTGGATGTTATATTGGAAGCTTTTATATCTTAACATGTATAGGTAAGGTTTGCTTACATCTCATCTTACTTATGTGTTATAAATGAGCATTATTGGGTTATAATTATGACACAAGGTATTGTATATAGTCATTTTGAGTGATTGGGAGAAGGTCAAGTACTCACATCTAGAGCGTAAGAAAACATTTTTAGAGTTAAGGTATCAAAATTTCATTAGTTAAACAAGGCACCACACCAATTTTTGCTTTTTAACCCTAAATTCATGACATTTTTAATTTAAAAAACTAACTTGTCATTACCTTAGCCGCACCATTTTTTTTTTCTTTTGAAGTTATAACCACGAAAATATAAATATTTAACACTAAACCCCACAACATCGTTTGCAATTTATAAAACATATCGTCTTAGGGGGAGAGAGCGAGTTCATGAGAGCACACAAACACTCACTCTACTTAGACGTCATATCATTTTTTCCTTTACTCACCGACTCTTATTCAAGAGGTGAGGAGATGTTTCAAGATCTGACCACTCTCGTTCACTCAATTTACAATATATGTTACACAATTTACCACCACCAAAAAATCCCCTCTGTCTTGCCACCCGCTCATTCGAATGACCAACCCTTCACCTCATCGCTCTCGTCCTGATCATATATGTACTCCCTCCGCCCTTATGATTGGGTCATAATCTTATGTAACTGTTTGTAGTGGCCAAATGGTAATATATATAAGCAGTTAATCAAATAACTATTACTTAAAAGGTTGGTGATAATAACCCAAAGCTAAAAAAATGACCCGTTTCAACTCAACCCGTTCTCATCCGTTTCCACAACTCAAACAATTCATGTACATGGTATATGGTATGTTTTCCTAAATATTAACACAATACATACCACAAAATTCATATTTCATCTTTCATTCAACATAAACGCCTGAGCGTAAAACATACACGTGCTATGTATTTCCATAGGACGCACATTATGCGCAAGCAGACCAACAGACATTATAAAGACCATAAAAACACTTGACGAACCCAAAATATCATACATAAACAAAGGTGAGAACCTGATTACTTCGGTTGAGTCAACTCCAAACTGAAATCCCACAACTTCTTGGCCATTTCTGGATCATCAACACACTTGCTTGCTTTCGATAGGTTACTATCAGCAAAATACTCGCCACTAACACCCTTCACTTGTGGATGCAATGCTACATAGCAAGAAGTTGCAGCTCCTTGGGCAACATTCTTTAAGAAAATGAAAGCCAACCGGCTAAAGAAAGAGGCAACCATTCCTTGGTTGCGTAAAAGATTTGTTTTTATTACTCCAGGGTGTAGTGAGTTCACAGTAACGTTCGCACCTTCATTCTGATTCAATCAACATAAAAGTGAATTCAAGAGTTGCCCACAAAATCAACTGTTAATATTATCATTTTTATTTTAAGATTAGCAGAGACTTTATTCGTTAATGGGTCAGATTATAAACCATTTAGAATCATCATGGGTTGGATCTAACCGAAATCCAACCCATTGACAGGAGGAAGAAAAATAATCACCTGAAGGCGCCTCGCTAGTTCTTTAGCATGCAATGCATTAGCAAGCTTTGACTGCCCATAAGCATTGAAAGCATTATAGCTGAAATCAAGAAAACCCAATAAATAATAAAGAGAAATCCTGGACACCTTCATTTGTGACTTTTTAGAGTTTAATGTAAAAGTGTGATTTTGGCCAAAATTAACAACTTGGGTCTACTGTCTTTTTTTGTTAATCTCTTGGGTTTGTTTAGGCAACCGTAAAGGGAAACTCACAACCGCTCCAAAAACGCTAGCCATTGACGGGATAGCTTATAGATACTATGTTGCAAGGCCACGTCCATGAGCACTTGTGGGGGTCACATCCGTTCACACGAACGGGGATAGGTGAGGTGGAGTTGGTGACATTTTATTATTTTAATTTAATTACTTTTACTTATTTCATTTTCCTTTTTTATTATAGAAAATTTAAGTTATGCTTTATTTTTTTTAAGTTAGTATATATTAATAAGAATTTGTATAAATGTAAAAATAAATTAATTTTCTTTTGGTTATAAAAAATGATAACTATATAACTATTTATATATTTTTAAGATTTTATATAGGAAATTTATTTATCTACAAACTTATTAATTTAAGAATTTATATAACTTATATATCATTAACTTAATAAAATAAACTTATCGAATTAAAACTTTTAATAGAGTTTCGGAATTTATATAATTATATATATAAACTTATTAAATTTTTAAATAGTTATAGTTTAAGAACTTCAATAAAAATTGAGAATTTATATAACTTATAAATATATAAACTTATTCAACGTAAATAACTAGATTTTCTTAACAAAACAACTAACTATATGTATTCATACGATATTAAAACACTAAATAATTTACTATAATATATAATTTGGTTATGAAAACTAAATGTAAAAGGTGGCAATGATCCCAAAAGGTAAGAATGTTTATGTGACATATGGATGACATAAGGAAAACTTTGTGAGTGTTGCATACATTGTTTTCCTGAAGACTAAAAGACCATACACTTCATATGGTCTTAGTAGGGACACAAACTAAAAAACTGCTATGAATTTGCATGTCAAAACAATTTAATGTTACATTTTATTATTCTTTAGTAATAATAAAAAAAATCTATATGTTCTTTAATATTTGGTTATTATGAAATTCAAAAATCGATGATAAAAATAAACGGCTCAGCCCATCCAAGACAGTTGTATTATTTTAACCTAGATTAAACCCAAGAAAACACGTCCATTTTGACACCTCTATTATTATGAACTAATATTAACAAAATAATGTACCTCTTTTCGTCGTTGATCTTGTCAAACCTAATTCCTTCAGGGTATGAATACTTATGAAGCTCAGATGAAACAACAACAATCCTTCCCTCCTTTTGGCTTTTAGTTGAAGTCTTTTTCATGGTATCCAATAACAAGTTTGTCAACAGAAAATGACCTAAACAAACAAAACATGTTTTCCCTTAGAAAGATATCTTGATTGTGTATATGTTTATGCTTTGGTTGTTGTGAACATTAACATACCAATATGGTTGGTTGCAAACTGCAATTCAATGTTGTCTTGTGAAAGAGTGAATGGAGGAGACATGATCCCTGCATTGAGACTTCATGCACAAAAGAACCGAAGAAATTAGTCGAATACATATGTAACATTCTTTCAAACTTGATCAAAGGCTATTTCATACATTAGGATGTTCAAAGGAAGGTTCTTTGAAATGTAATCAGCTGCAAACTGTCGTACAGATGCCTGTGAGCTCAGATCTAACTCCATCACATCAAGTTTAGCGTTAGGGATTTTCGAGCAAATTTTTGCTTTGACTTTTTGACCAACTTCAACATTTCTTACTGCCATGATCACATGTACCCCGCGTAGGGCAAGAACACTAGCTGTTTCGGTGCCAATACCACTACTAGCCCCTAAAAATCAAATGCATATAACAAGATTATCAATGACAGCAAGAATTGGATCATTCATGTATCAGAGCCAAAAAAAAAAAAAAAAAACAAATAATTAGTTTCACTTTGCAAATGCTAGCATCATCGTATTCATATAAATTCATTTACAATAGTTTTCAAACCATAATAACCAAAAAACTCACATGACCACCAGTACCTACTAACCAATAGGATCAGATAAAACACAGCTTGCACGTTAAAACATGCATAACCCTAAAGGTTGTTTACAAAATTTTGGCATGATCCCACTATTTATTTGTCATTAGGTTATTAATTTTACAACAGCAAGCAATTATCATCCAAATAAGAATACAAACTCAAAATCAATTGCAGGAGACCTTTGATATTTCACTTTCTTTAAAATTCAATTGCATGTTCTTTAATCAATAACAACTTTCCCCCAAATCACAACCATCTACATGAATCAATCAGATAACATGAATCTAATACTACAACCTCGAAATTAGAGGAAAACAAAAAGGAATTCAAAATTCACCATATAAATTCACATTTGAAGTTCTAATTACACTCTTTCAACAGATCTAAAAGAAAACAGAGCAAAATTACCAGTAACAATGGCGGTCAACCCACTTCCATCGATCCCATCAGTAACATCTTCAGCTCTTGAATTCGCTGAAAACCCTGATGGCCCGCTGAACAGTGAGAATATCCACGTCATTTTCAGCAGTTGTTTCGATTAATTGGCCTCTGAAACTTGATTTTGATCGAAAATCAGAAGAACCCACTTGCAGAAAGGTGTTTTAGAAGAAGATGATGATCATATTTGATCAAAAGGTTGATTATTTATGGGGTTTGAATAAGACAATAAGAACAAAGAAGACCCTGTTTCACGCGATTTTGATGACGAAAAGGGAAACTTCTTGTGGAAATTTGAAACGTTTGGAAACAAATTTAAATATTAAATTTATTTATGTCTTTTGTAGAATTGTAGTTTTACATAACTACAAATTGACACCCTATAGTTTTATAATTATTTGGTTTTGAATTATGGATGTTAATCATGTTAAGTCGATGGATTGACAGGTTGAATTGTTAATCGGATTGGTGGGTATTAAAAAATAAGTTAAAAGTTCATGCACAGGTTAGTGGATCAACTTGTTTGACTAAATGTATTAAACATGCCAACTCGAAGATGATCCATGTAAACTAACAGATCAACATGAACACAAGATTTTTTCTTTTAAATGTATTATATATAACAATGCAATTCTGAAACTTTTATGTTAGGTTCGTGTCGTGTTGAACTAATGTCAAGAAGTGCCACCGTTAGGTTTAATCTATACAAGAAGAATAAGCATTATGATTTTTAGGATAAATCATGAAAAATGTTGAATTTGGGAAGAGCATAATGTAGACTTTTTAGTATGGATTGTCTAACAAATATCGTTTAAAAGAATTACTATAAGACATAGATTTCTGTAATGTTATGTATTAAATAACTTTAATTCGTGTATAAGTGACCTTCCATTTATTATAGGTTGTTGTGATACATGATTGTTATGTATTGATTTGTTTACAAGTTAATCTACTACAATCACCAAAAGTATTAGTAAATCTTATTATTTTTTATCAACTAAAAGTTATCGGCTGATATATTGAACATGTTGAAACGAGTTTAACTTAAAAACTAATGAACTTTTTATCACAATTGACGGATCTGCTTTAGTTTATTATGTGTATCTCTTTTTATTTCAGTCGACATGTGAGTTATAGCTGTAAAAATAAAGTGATAATAATAATGATATGTATTATATTTTTATTTCACCAATAGTTAATAGCATCTAAAAAATAAAATATTCATAAAACTAATAATTTTGACATGTTTTATTTTTTTTCACTCATATAATACATGGGCTCTAACCTAGTTATTATATATAATAGTAACCCGTGAAGTTTATTTTAGAACATTAAGTTACTGTAAAAACAATAAGAACAAACTTAAATCATTTATTTTTTTATATTAATGGCTTAATTTTGTCAGACTTCTACTTTTCGGATACAAGTATGTGTGATATGTATATAAAAAACATTAAATAAAAATAAGTCATGTTTAAAATATAAAGCTCAGACTCAAATTTGTTTATTAAACGAGTCTTAATTTAGATCAAATTATGCTAGAGATCATTACAACTCAACTCGATCCAACTCTTCCAAACCAACCCGTTGATAAACGGTTTGTTACATTTATAATACCTATATTATTCCCATCGGAGATAAGAAAATGGACGATCAAGATTTCAGAGACGTTACTATCCCCCCTCATCCTAGGGCTTTAAGCTCCTGCAAAGTGGAAACTGTCTAATTTACCCTCCAATGCTTAATACCAAAACCAGTGTTTTTACGACCGGATCGGACCGACCGGGGATCGGCCACCTAGCCGGTCCAGTTCGGTGCGACTCGTTTTGGACTGGTCGAACCGGCCGGTTCGGTTCGGCTCGAACCGCTGGTCGGACCGGGAAACCGGACCGTTTCGGACCAGTTTTCGTATTTTTTTTTTTTATTTTTTTGATTTTAATGGGTAAAAATGGGGTGTTGAACCATAAATTAGTGTGTTGGATATAAAAATATAGTTAAGTTTTATATATAACTATAAAATACATATATAAATTACTTATATTTAATTATATATATAACTATATATATAATATAGTATATATATAATTATGACGTCATCCGGTTCTTAAATCCGGTCCGACCGGTCTGACCACCAAACCAATAAGGCGTCCGGTTCGACTTCCGATCCGGTTCTGAAAACATTGACCAAAACACTAGTTATATTTATGGGTCCATGTGGTCGTTCTATATAATATGAAGGATCCTTTTTGTCAAGTATTATATGTTTAGGTTTACATGGCTCTGCGGTCATGGTCAATAGTCAATACAAGTGCTTCATTTTATATTTGAGTCTACCTTTTTATAATTTTTTATTGTTTTATTTTGATAATATTTTATTATTATAATAACTTTAAACTATAATATATTTTTTTTTTAATTTAAATACCGCCTTGTTCATTTAATCAAAACTTCAATACAAACATTATTAGAAACTAAATTATATAATTATATAATATAATATAGACTTATCTATTACATATCAAGGTGCGTGTTATACTAGTTGGCAAATTTGACCATTAATCTTCCTTTTCTTGTTTTTGAAAATAATTAATCTTACTCATTGCTCACCGCTCACTCTTCATAACACCTCACGAGTAAGCAAATTGGTTACTGATGCCTACATAGCAGCGTCACCACTCACTTGTCATGATACATGCACTAATAAGACCCTTGTAACAAACTTTGATTTTTAACATATTTTAAAGCCACATGCATAAATAAAACTAGTTATTATATTGCTAACTAGGTTAGTATCCCGTGTATTACACGGGTTGCATAAATAAATATTAAATATTTAGTAACAAAAATTTATAAATTATAAAACAATAACTTGAGATATGATATTATTAAAATTACGTGCGAGTAGTGACTTTAAATAATAAAACAACAATATCATTTTTCAAACTTTTATTTTTAATTTTTTGAAAGTTTTTTGTTTCAAAACAAAATATTTTTAAAAATGCTATTTTTAAAATTTTTCTTAGAAAAAGTTTGAATTTTAATCATTTTTGTTTCATAAAAAAGTTATTTTTTAAGGACACAAGTTTTAAAATATTTCATATACTTAGAAAAGTTTAATCTTTTAGTAAAATTTCTAATTTTACAAAAAATTGTTTATATAGAAATTACATTTATAAAATTATCTCTTTTTTGGAATTTATAAAAAATGTTTTTAATTTTAAATGAATTAAATAAAATTATTAATAGTTAATACAATTATTAATTAAGAGAGAGAAACGAGAAAATAAGCTTTAGAAACTTTATAATTGCGCCATGTGTCAATAAAAACCTTTTTTTATTAGTATTGATAGATTGATAGATATGATTATGCAGATCACAAATGATACCGTAAAGAAAGAGCAAATTATAGTAAAATATTGAGAGTAAATAAGTAGAAAGAAGGAATATAAGATGTTATTGAGGCTTGAAAGATCTAAAACTTGATATTTTTAGCCTTAACAGAATAATTGTTGAATTCAATCGATTAATGTAAGACGTATGCAAAGAGTCAAGGACAATGACATTCACAAATATTACCTTAGAACATTTATATACACACAATTAGTATATCCGATCACCACTCACCTTTTCAACTTATCATTCACATCACTCCTCTTTTTTAAACTTAAACATCTCAACTTTGTATACCAACAAATCTTTAGACTTAAACATTTAACCTTTTAATGTTTCAACTTCACCCAATGTGTAACATACGTTATTAACCTAATAGATATTTTTACTAATCTAATTTTTATTTAATGATTATTATTCGTTAACTCTTATATAAAAAGACTAATTTGTGATTGTGTTAATTTTTTCTCTTGATATCACTGTATAAATTTTGTTAGAAAATGAGTTGTATTCAAAATAAGTTATTTTTGGCGGTCTTAGTTACGTTTGACTTTGTTTTATATCTATGTTTGGATCTACAGAACTGATTGAGTGCAACTTTGTGCGTTTCTTCTATGTATTAACCGCATTAATATCACCACGCCACACGCATATCAAAGTTTGTAGAGTTAGATTAGGCTTAATTTCTAGTTATACCTAAAATGAAAAAAAAAAGTTATTAGCATATGTAATAAAAATAAGTCATCTCAAAAATGACAATAACCTAATAATTTTTATAATCTTTGTTTTACTATAAACGCATGTTGATCATTTTAGTGCCATTAAAATCATTTTAGTTTATTAATCATAATAAATATTGGACAAAATTACAGAAAATGACCTTTAAATTTATATAAAGTTGCAGGTTTCATCATTTATCTTTAAAAAGTACTCTAAACATCCTTTATGTTAACATTTTGTAATAGATATCGTCCTTTAGACTAACTGTCGTTAACTTTTTCTGTTAAGTCAAGGGTAATTTGGCCTTTTTACCTCTAAAGGACTATTAATGTAATTTTTTCTAAACATAAAGGACGCTTTCTGCAACTTTTTTATTTCTTACTTAATTTATGTATTTTTAGAATAATACATATAAATATGATTTTTTCATAACATAATATATATTATTTATTTATTTTCATCCATGTATTATAAAATATTAATTATATAAATAATTAAATAATACAAACGGTGTTTAGAGTTAAATAAATTATATAACTTTATTTATATAGAATACGTCGATGAAAATAAATATATATTATATAAATAACTAAATATATAAATTATTTTCATGCACGTACAACTAACTAAATAGGTTCATCCATTTATAATTAATTATTTTCAATCACGTATTTTATATATATATATATATATATATATATATATATTATATAAATACATATATTATTTTTCCGATCCACGTATTTAAACTATATAGATTATATAAATAATTAAATAATATAAAAATGTAAATAATATAATTAATATTTATATATAATGCGTGGATGAAAATAAATAAATAATATATATTATGTTATAAAAAAATCATATTTATATGTATTATTCTAAAAATACATAAATTAAATAAGAAATAAAAATGTTGCAAATACCTTCCTTTATGTTTAAAAAAAATTACATTAATAGTCCTTTAGAGGTAAAAAGACCAAATTACTCTTGACTTAACAGAAAAAGTTAACGACGGTTAGTGTAAAGGATGATATCTGTTACAAAATATTAACATAAAGGACGTTTAGAGTACTTTTTAAAGATAAAGGATGAAACGTGTAACTTTATATAAACTTAAAGGACGTTTTCTGTAATTTTGTCTAAATATTGATACGGGTTAGAAGGTACTGTGAAGTATATGTTTGTTCGAGACCATTGCAATTTCTAACACATAAGAACTTCAGCGGTACTATAGGTGTCGGGGTGAGAGCTCCTACGACGCCAGTATGGAAAATTTTTTTTATCTATGTGAAAAGTCACTATAACTTGGTTCGGATTGTATGAGTGATGGAAATTTGCATGGAAAATGGCCGTAAGTAGGAACTCATGATTGGAGGTGATTGATAGTTGATGATAATGGAGATCAATAGCAATTGCTCAGCAATGGAAACATGGTATAGTATCAATTAGGCTTATCGAGGGTAACTAGGTGCTAATAGAGTTTCTGCTAAAGGTTTGCCTGATGATATAACCGAATACACACCAGCGATTAAAACAGCCAAATGTCAACTGAAACGTTATGATGGTTCACCAAGTATATAAACGAGGTCTTTGGCCTTTTTTAAAAAAAAGGTTTTTGATATCACTAAGCCATTGAGGGATGACGAATGTCTAACCTTATACTAATATTCCTTTTAGCAGTTCGACGAGAAGGTTTTCTATCTTTATAACCGGATTTGTAGAGAACCATTACATATAATAAATCTGTTGGTAGTAAAGCTTTGGGGGGACACTTTTGATTATTTATCTCTTCATGATGCTACCTAGATGTCATAGTTAGTCTTGTCATACAGTGAATATTATTTATAGTTAGTCTTGTCATACAGTGAATATTATTTATATGAGAACTTTTAGGTACTCACAATGTGTGATTTTAATCGATTCCCATTAACATATTATAGTCCAGAGGATAAACCCTTTCGATTTTCTTGGATGGTGTTTTGCCTATTTTCATTTGAAGTAATTTATAGTAATGATATTATTTTTAGATGTTAATCTTGTTATCAAATGATTCTAAGACTAAGTACGTTCTATCTGGAACAACTATAATATAATATATGAATTATTTATCCGAATAAAATATCAAAATATTTTTGATTATTCATCTTATCATGATGCAACCTAGATATGAGAGTTGGTCATGTCATATGGTGAATATGGCTTATATGATAACTTTTAATTACTCTTAATGTATGATTTTAATAGATTGCCACTAGTGTATTATAATCTAAAGGATAAACCTTTTAACTTTTTCTTGGATGGTCTTTTGCCTTTTTTCATTTTAAGTAACTTAGTAAAGATATTAACTAGATGTTAACCTTTCTACCGAATGATTCTAAGACTAAGTATATTCAATCTGGAGTTAATATACACCATTGGGGGGGGGGGGGGGGGGGGGGGGCGCAATTCATGCCACAATAGTTATTTTTTTAAATTACTTCATATAAATAAATAGATTACAATCAAATAGATATCAAGTCTATAGCTATGGACTTGATCAAAGTATCAAATAACGAACCGTAGATCTTGAATTCTAAGAAAATTGAAAGCCATGATTAAAATCCATCAAAAAAAAAACCCATGAATGAATCCAATTAGCATAATCAAATAAAAAAGATTGAATTTTTTTCTCACCGGAGTTGAAGAAGAATGAGTTGCTCTGTTCTTCAACGAATGGATCACCAACGCGGGGAGGCGGGTGGCGGAGGCGACGGGGCTGGAGGGTGGTGCATCTCCATCAACCGAGGAAATAAATCGTTAAGGGGGGGGGGGGGATGGTCTTTGCAACTGTCAAAAATGGGGCGTTGCAACGGCGTGGACATGCCGTGAGACAAAGGAGATTATCGACGTGGGGGACCAGTGGTGGTGGTGCCACGCGACGCCACCATCGCCGTGGGGTCGCGGCGTCCCCCCACCCTTACCCGAATAAAATATGATGTATGAGATCTTCTAGAGCATTGAATATTATTAATTTATTATTAACACCTA
The DNA here is from genome assembly GCA_025506415.1 of Flaveria robusta. Classification (NCBI taxonomy): domain Eukaryota; kingdom Viridiplantae; phylum Streptophyta; class Magnoliopsida; order Asterales; family Asteraceae; genus Flaveria; species Flaveria robusta. The sequence continues at coordinate 6,388,712 of CM046464.1, read as the reverse complement.
GAATGGTATAAACAAATGCCTAATCAAAATATAATCAAAAATCTAAATAACATAGATAGCTAGGATAAATAGGATATCATATTCACGGGTAGCATGTAATTAGTATTATATGTTTCGTTTGATTTTATAAGCAAGTTTTAAAAATATTGATTGAAAAATAAAATAAACTAAAGCTAAACTAGTTTGCAATGAAATTAAGAAGTAAGTAAACACGATCAATTATAACACGAGAAATTGAAGTCGGGTTATAACTTATAAATATGAGAATCATGTTATCAATTTTTGTTACGGTTTTGATTAATTAGTTGCAAGAGTTAATCGCTCATAACAATGTTTAATCAACTACATAGACACGACTTATTATGACCCTACCACCTACCTAAAGCATGATTCATGTATCTTTAACTAAACTAACTAGGTGTATTGGGCATGATTGTGTGGCGTACTATAAACTGGTTTGCCGAATCAACACATAAAATACAAGTCTCATGCAAATGATTAATAATTGTTCAAATGCTTAAACATAATTATAACTCAAGTAAGTTGGATTGCAACTCATTAACTTGATGTGTAATATAAATATTCGATCGGTTACATAGACGTAACATATATTGTTTGGATTGTTAATTTTGGACACGAATCACACTAAACTGCACCAACGACGTATGAGACGTCTACTACACACATCTTGAGTCTCGAAAATGAAGTTATCAGAAAAACAACATTAACTCATCTAACAATTAACACAATCAAATATCACGAAAATATAAACGAATCCAGATTGTTGATATATATTCAAGTGTCAAATATAAATATTACTCATTAAATTAAACAATAAATATAAGAAAACAATAGTCCCGGTCACGATCATGAGAAATCAGCTAGCCGATTATAATTATTAAATAAATAAATGTTACCACCACATATTTTTCCCTTGCTCTCAATTTTCTTTTGCGTGATCCAGCCCACGTAACCAGTCCATCTCCAAAATTGAATTTAGCCCATATTTTATTAGTCTACAAATAGGGTTGAAATCGGGTAGAGGTGGGCAAACCGGGTCCGGCCCAATACCCGAAGCCGGGTTGAAACCGGGTTCGGCCCAACCGGTTTTTTTCGTACCCGGGTACGGGTGGAACCGGGTTCGAACCCGGGTCGGGTTCACCCAAGCTATTACCCTACCCGACATACCCGGTTAGGGTCGGGTCGGGTACGGAACCCGGGTATAATCGGGTTTTTGAATTTTTTTTTTTTTTTTTGTTTTTACTAATATAAATCATTATTAATATTATTATTATTATTATTATTATTATTATTATTATTATTGACTTGTTGTTGTTATTTTTGTTATTATTATTATAAATCATAATAAGTATTATTGTTATTATTATTAATAATATTATTGTTGTTTTTGTTTTTGTTTGTTTTTATTGTTGCTGTTATTATTAATATTATTATTGTTGTTATTATTATTAATAATATTAATGTTGTTTTTGTTTAACAATATTAAATAAACATTAATTTTTCATTTATTTATTTAAAAAACTTAAAAATACATAAATCGATCAATAAAAAATAACATAAAACTTTTATTTAAGTTATCGTCTAATGTTTATTTACTACGAGACGCTTGATCAAATGCTAATTCTTCGTCCGATATGCCAGAAGATACTCCTTCTTCTACCTCTTTATCGTGTACTTTAGCTACGAGTGCAATTTCATCTTCGAGGCTTGTTTGGTCTTGTATACGATCCATCGCGTCTAAGTGATCCTTTAAACAAATGCACATCTCACCGCTTCTGGAGTTAGTCTTGTTCTCCGTAATGAGATTACCCTGCCACTAAGAGAAAACGCAGATTCCGAAGCTACCGTAGAAGCTTGGACGCTTAGTAAATCACGGGCCATAGCGGAAAGAATCGGAAATTGAGATTCCTTTCCTTTCCACCAAGCCAAAATATCGAATGCACGATAATCTTCGGTAGTCATAGTGGAAATAAAATCCGGTTAGGGTCGGATCGGGTCGGGTCGGGTCGGGTTCTTGGAAAATCCTAAAATCCCAAACCGGTTCCTATCCACCGGTTTTTTTCGGTTCCAACCCAGGTACACCCTATACCGGGTTGTACCCGGAACTGGGTCCGGGTCGGGTCGGCCGGGTCCGTACCCGGTTTTTTTGCCCAGCTCTAAAATCGGGTTGAAAACCAGTTTTGAAACCGGTTGAATTGGTCGAACAAAATTCAAACTAATTTTTTTTTAATTTGTTCAGGTTGAAACCAGTTTGAGTGAGGAAATTGACCAGTTTTAAATCGGGTTGAATCGAGTCGAAACCGGTTTAAAACTAGTTCGCTTCAAGTCTAACCGGGTTGAAAGCGGTTTCACCAAATAAGGTTAAGAACGGATCTCAAACCTATGGGTTTAATACGGTTGGAACCGAGATGGAGTGAAACCAGTTTGACAACCGAGTCAGGTTGGGTCAGGTCAAGTTGTTGGTTTAAATCTCCAAACCGGTTTTTTTCCATCCCTAACCTGTATTTTATTGGCACAACAATAAAACGTCATCCTATCTTCAATTTCTTGATACTTGACTTTCAAAACTAAACTTCACATTTGAAATTGTTGTCCATCCTTTAATTGTTATAATTAATTAACAATTTAGGCAAATTGGATTTTAATAATCCAAACTATTACCTATTGGCTAATAATAATACATACTATTAATTTGGCCGGTAACACTCTCAACTTTCATTTTTATTACCAACAACAGTTCCAATGATATAATTTTCAATTTTTCACGTTTGATTTGGACTCGATTCCAGTCACAATAATGATTATGAACGAAATGAAAAAACATACAAGTTAAATTGAACCTAAAATAAATACAAATCGAATGTAAAAAATTAAAAATTATGTCACTAGTACTGTTGTTGGTAACAAAAGTGAAAGTTGGGAGTGTTGCTGGCTAAATTGATAGTATAGAATATTATCGACCAATAGGTAATAGTTTGGATTATTAAAATCCAATTTGCCAACAATTTATGATTGATAACTAACAAATTCTTATCGTGTTAAATCCAATAATATATAAAAAACGAGTTAAAGTAACATATTTTATAAATATATCAATATATTTATAACATAAGTAATATGCAATAACATGTATATATAACATGCATCTCTCAAACCTCTCCAACTTAATTCTTTCTAGCCTTTGAGGAAGAATAAAAATAAAATCACAGTCAAATTATAATTTAACGAAAACCCTGCTAACCTTAAGATTTGAACATGCAAAGATAATCACACAACAATGAAACTTTTAACATAAATAATGAGGGTCTTTTATTTTGATATTTCAAGATCGTCGTTTGGATTTGATCATTGTTATTTATAATTCCCCGATAATCTTTTTTTTTTTCTTTCAGTAAGGGCATTCACAATGGAATTCTTAAATTTATGTGAGTGTGTTTGGTATATTATATGAAATGGTTTTGAGTGGTTATAAATGAAAGATATAGAGAAAATGTTATTGTTGATTGGTATATTTGAATAATCACTGTTCAATTCTTATAAATTTTTTAATATTTTTGAAAGTGGTTGTGAGTGGAGCAGAGAGGAAAAAATAATAATAAGGGTATAAAATGTATTATTTGATTGAAAATGAAAGAGAAAATGTAGTGATTTTTAGTGTAATTATATGGATAAAGATAGTAAATCCACTGTGAATACTCTAAAATGTTTCCTTTTAGATGCAACACATATGGCTTTTGATAAAAAGATTTAACACTCAACTTATTTTTACTAAATCAACCTCTCTACTCATGGAGGTAGCAGATGGCATTGGAGGAATCGCTGGTGGCTGTGGTGGTAGTTGTGGTTGTTAATGGTGGTAAAATGATGAAATTAAATAGGTATAATGATGAAATCACCCCTAACTTAACATTAAAAAATGAATGGAGTTAGCATATTGGATAGAAATGACAAAAAATTTGACACTTAATGGTCCGATTGAGAAAAAAATATATTTTTGGATGAATCTGGCAAAATTTCCCGAACCTTGATTTTGGCTATTCACTTTTTTAATAATAACTTAATTTTCTATCATGCTTAATTTGTTTAATCACAATCAATAAATGAAAGAGAGTTTTCACCATATTTAGCAACCAATTTCTTCAAATATATACCAATACCCTGACTAAACTAACCTAACATGGAAAATGATAAAATCAATAATTTTTAACTAAATACAGAAAGAAATGAGTTCACTAGATTAATCTCTACAACCCAATTACATAGGGATTACGGTTGCATTCAGCATATGCAATAAACCTTTTAAACCCCCTATCAAGCAGGAGTAGACTAGTGAAGTCTCGTAAGGGTTCTAATAAACATACCCATAAAGTTCTCTAGGTTGCCCCTGAATAACACTAAAGCAAATATGTTTTTGTGTTTTTTTTATCTAAATAAAATTAACAACAAACAATTTAAACAATTTAAACTAAAGCAAATAAAGTTCTAGTGAACATACCCACTGAAATTTCCTTTAATGTGTTGCGCCATTTTGATGATCGTCATTAAATCACGCAAAAACTTAAATAACTTAGATAGTTAGGAAAGCTGGGTATGGTATTTATAAAGTGTATGTGGTTAATATTATAAAAATAATATATAATTAAAGAAAATGTAAATAGTTTGATTGGATATTTGGTTAAACTAAAGTAAATTTGCAATGAAATTTAGAAGCAAGTGAAACCACAAAAACACAAGAGAATTAAGTCGGTTTATGATGATGAAAAACAAGTGATCACTTTCGGTTTCAATGTCAGTTACTTAGTTGCAAGACTTAAATCGACGATAAGAATGTTTAATCGACTCCATAGACATATATTATCTCTATCCTAACACTGACCTAGAGCACAATTCATGTACTTACACATCAACTACTCGAACCTTAAGTTAAACTAACTGGGTGTACTAGGCAGGATCGAGTGTTGTACTATAAATTGTACGTCGAATCAACGCAAGAATCAAATACACCAAAGTGGACACAAATTACAAGTATATGATTAACACATGTTCATATACTTAATCATATTTATTATTCAAGTAAGCACGATTGATTGATTAATGTTTTATATACTTAACCACGTTAAAATCACCATCGCAACGCGCGTAACAAGTTCTGCATACACACCACATTAAGCAGGCTTATATTCTAGTTAAATTTAAAGCAAAACAATTAAAGTTAATTAATCAGTTGTGTCTCCCATCGAGTCTTGTTTGTGAAGCTTGTAAAACCAATTAATTTCCATTTGATTTATTGCTTGTCTATATAATAGGGAAGTTCTGATGGAAATTGGTAATAAGAATTGGTTTAATGCAATTAATTTCATCTCATATAACTAGAACACCATGAATGCCATAAACACCCATTAATTTCCTTCATTTAATGTCGAGCTGAAGATATTTCAGCATATTTCTATACTAGGTTAGTACTCTGTATATTACATGGATTAAATAAATAAAATATTAAATAAATAGTAGTAAAAAATTATGAACTATAAAATAATATGATTGAAATTATGTATGAGTAAATACTATAAGTAAAAAAACAATGATATTATTTTCTTTGAACTTTTGTTTTAAATTTTTTAAATCTAAAAAAATTTAAAAAATTCATTCAAAATCAAAATGTTTTAAAAAAATGTCATTTTCTAAAAATTTCTTAAATATGGGGTATTTTAGTCTTTTTCAACACCCTAATTATCCAATTAATATAAATTAATCAATTAATATTCAACTAAAACTAAAAAACCTCATGAAGTGACTCATGAGACCGGTCGTTTCAATTAATTCTAACCATGTTGTTTGATTAAGGTCTGCTGTGAGATTTCAATTAATCTTCACGTTTTGTTTGAACGTGTACTGTTGTTCGATTGAGGTCTAATGTTGTCACTTTTTGTTTTATTGAGGTCTGCTACTGTCACGTTTAAAGACCTCAATCAAATTAAAAATGTGAACAACAAACATCAATCCTACAACAGACCTCAATCAAATAACGGTACACATTCGAACAAAACGTGAAGATTAATTGAAATCTCACGCCAAACCTCAATCGAAAAACATGGGTTAGGGTCAATCGAAGCTTTTAAATCGAAGCGTCTGGTCTCACTAGTCGTTTCATGTGTTTTTTAGTTTTAATTGAATATTAATTGATTAATTTGTTTTAATTGGATAATTAGGGTGTTCAAAAAAACTAAAATAACCTCATATTTAATGGAGTTTTAACGAAGTTTTAACGGTGTTAGTGGAGTGGATGGAAATGACAACATTTGGTAAACTACAGTAACTGAAATGGCAAAAAAAAAAGTTTTTGGACTGAAATGGCAAATTCAACAAAACGTCAGGGACGAAAATAGGATTTTACTCTATAACAAATGACGACTCAAACCTATTTTTGTTATTAAAGATAGTCATTTACATTCTGATCTCCAAATAAAACAATTCAGCTTCCTTTAACCTAAGTATTTTTATTTAGTCTGTTTCCTTCGTTAATAGCATCAAGAATTAAAGATATTTTGAAATGATTTACCTGATGGTACAAATCTTATCGATGACAAATGATGTAAATTTAAAAGCGAATTTAGTTGAGATGTGAGTTTTTTGTAAGAAAAAAATAATATAGTTTATTAACGTTCCGACGTGAATTTTGCTTATACATGAAATCCTTTATTTTATTATATTAATTTATAAAATAAAAGATAATAGCATGCATGATGACAATAAACTCAAAGTAAAAAAAAAAATCTATTGTCATGGGAAGTGGTTTTGAACTTGCAAACACAAACATAAATAACTAAAGCCCAAACCATTGCATGTAAGGTGGTGTTTGTTTTTTAAAAGGTAAAATGTCTGCAGTTTGCGGACCAGATCTACAAACATCTGTAGCAGAAGAGGTGGACCAAACCTTTGCAGTCTGCAAGAAGAATACTGTTTGTTTTTTAACGTCTGCAGATTATTAAAATAAACTAGTGGTGGTGGACGGCGGCGCTGGATGGTGGTGGTGGTGGGTGGTGGCGGAGGTGGACGGTGGTGGTGGCGGACGGTGGCTGGTGGCTGGTGGCGGAGGTGGACGGGGGTAGCGGCGGACGGGGGTGGTGGAGGAGGTGGACGGTGGTGGTGGGGGCAGGTGATGGTGGTGGTGGGTGGTGGTGTTTAATATATATATAATTATATTCTACTATTACTTTAAAAATAATATAGGTAAGCGTTCATACATAATGTACTACTAACTAATGCACATGGCTCTTTTTTCCCTATTTGTTTTTTTATTATTTTATTATATTTGTCTTTTAGTAATTTCTTATTATATTAATTAGTTTTGAAGTTATTTTGTATTTTCTTTATAACTTTTAAAATATGATGCTTAATAAAATCTCTAATATCTCGTTGTGATGTGTTTATTTTTATCTAAGTTTTTATTCAATTTCAATCAAAATGGAGTTGCACATACTAATGTACAAGTAATCAAAGAAAAAACGTACAAGGCATTAAAGCTATTTCAATGTTTCGATTTTTTCGTGTTTTTTTTTTGTTTTCCGTCATTTTACAACTTTTAAAATATGATGTTTTATAAAATTTTGAGTTTTAGGTTGCGACGTGACTATCTCTATCTATGTTTTGGCTTGAATTTTCGTAATGTTATTTTTAAATAGATCAGTGGTTCTAAACGATTGTTTAAACTTTTCAACAGTTATCTTTAAATAAACGGATGGACACTAACTTGATGCAACGGGTCTTTTTATGTATCTTATCTATCGTAACATGGTTAGTATGGACACTAACTTGATTTTGTTATATATCATTTTTTTCATACAAAGAAACAAATGATGCCTCTGGTCTAGTAGTTCACGTATGTACACACGCAACAACTCCTTATGCATATAGGATTTATTTTCATTACCGTGTGACTAATTATATCAATGTTCTTATGTTAATTGTTTTTAACTATTTTCCTTTTTTATATATTAACTTTCAAATATTATAATGGCCTGGCTGCATCTCAAAGGTTTGTGATGGTTTTTTATATAAAGTTTGCAAGTTTTGTATTTATTATCTTCAAAGTGTAGGTTTGCAATATTATGTCTAACTTTTCTTTTTAGATAATTTTGTTCTCCCGCCGCAACTCAGGGGGTTTTTAAACTAGTATAACCTTAAAACCGATCACTATAATCAGTGTGGATTAATAACAAGAAGAGTAAATGAGTCCCCATCCATTCCCCTACCTTCTAGACATATTAGACTTTTCCATTGTGTCCTTCCCTTCCTAATGATGTTCATTTTTCAAGGCCCTAACCATTTTTCAAAAATTAATTTAATCAAATATAACTAATAATATATGGGGTCGGGGGTTGTGTCTAGTTATAGAACTATTAGAATTATAGTGGTATAGCTCTTTTAAAGTCAAAGGTTCGAGTTTTGTTTAAAACGTGTCGGTATGATTTAGTTGTGGTGTATTTAAAAATAAATTAACATTTGCCATTTAAAAAATTATATTCAAAAGATAAAATAAAATTTTATTTACATGAGTAAATAAAAAACAATTAGAAAAATTAAAACTCTCATCCTAACGTTAGACAATTTCACGCTTTCTAACCTTTCATGACTCATACTTTATCTTTATATTTATCATTAACAATTGAATAATATTTTTAATCAATTTATACTATTATTTATCTCTCTTTCACTCACAAAATAATTACAAAAAATGACTAGTGAATTGGTAAATATAAGAACACATTCTACTCATATATGTAACTCTTAGGGTAGGATTATAGTATAAATTAGAGTAAATTGCAGTTTTACTCTTTGCGATTTGGTCACATTTGTTATTTCTATCAAAAAAGTTTTTTTTTTTTTGGCATCTGTCTTCTCAAGATTTTAAAATATTATCATTTTCATCTAATAAAATTAACTTTGCTAATTTAAAATGATAAACCATCCACCATTACAAGAGATACTTATGTAATTTTACATTTTAAAAAAATCCTAAATTATGTTAACGTAATGATGTTAAAATTCCTTTCATTTGCTATCTGTCCATTCGTGAAACCTAAATCAATCATTTCCTTTTCAAATATTTTATTATAACTGAATCACGAGATTGTCGGTTTTATCGGTAGAGAAAGAGAATGGACCTTGTTTTTTGTGGTAGTCAAGAACCACCCATAGCGAAGGGATTGTATAATAAAGACTATCGCATTTAATTGTCATCTCCCTTATATCGTGATTCAGTTCCACTTGATAATGGTTATGTAATTAAGAGATTTTATTTTTTACTTTAAAGGATAATTTTGTTAATTCACATGTTTAACGATTAAAATTAATGGAGTTAACTTTTTGGATGAAAGTGATAATTTTTGAAAATCATAAAAAACCAGATGCAAAAAAAAATCTTTTTAGAATGAAAATAATAAATGTATCAAATTATAAGTAGGAAAACACAATTCACCCTATAAATTATATAACCCTCGTCGATGCTGTATGAAGTTAACGCTATGTTCCTGATGGAAAAAAGAAAAGAAAACTTCCTTTTCTTATTTATTTCCTTTTTTTTCTTTTTTCTTATTTTTTTTTCTCTTCGTTTCTTTCTAATTTGAAAAGATTAATTTAGGGCTTCAATTTTCTTTTTTTTTCCTTACTTAAATGAACTTTGACACACAACTTTTTTATTTTTATTTTATTTTTATCATTAATAAAAAACTTTGAAACACAACTGTTTTTTTTCTTAAAGTTTTTTTTTCTCTTTTTAAATAAACTCGAGAACATAACGTAAGTATTATATTATTAAAAGAAAAATAAACTAAATAAATGAAACACATAGAAAAAAAATGAAAAAGGTTTTATGCATGCAGGATAAGGTCGGTGAATCGGTGATTTCAGAAGATAGAGTTTTTGTCTGACGGTGCTCTCATCGGCACCACACCTAAATCCCCTTAATAATTATGCATTTATAACAACACTAAATAACAAATATGGGTAACAACATATATTACCACAATAATAATAAGTTAATAACCACTACATATATTATATATATTGACACCAATTTCTTAACAAACGATCACAAATCAAAAGAAAATTAGCATGTGGTTTTTCGGAAGAAAAGGAGCATCAGGGTTTTCATCATCATCAACAGCTGAAGAAGTTACCGATGGAGTCAACGGGTATGGTCTTACTGCTATTGTAACAGGTATAATAAGCTTACATGCTTCTATATGTCTTCATTTGAGCAACTGAAGATTTGAGCAAGTGTGGTAAAAAATATGATGTGTGCATATAGGAGCTACAAGTGGTATCGGGGCGGAGACAGCGCGAGTCCTTGCGAAGCGCGGGGTGCATGTGGTTATGGCGGTACGAAACATGGAGAAAGGTGTAAGGGTTAAGGAAAGGATACTAACCGAAACAATTGATGCTAAAGTTGATGTGATGGAGTTGGATTTGAGCTCTCAGGCGTCGGTGAGGGAGTTTGCGGTTAAGTACCGTTCTTCGGGCCTTCCGTTGAACATACTAATGTAAGAAACTGTGTTTTGTGTTTTGCGTAAGGTGGTAAGATGGACGGGTCGGGTAATAAGCAAAGAAATATTACTTTTTCATGGGATGCGAAACGTGTTGACTGGTGACAATTTTTTTATAATAATACTTTTTAATTGTTTTGTAATTTGTAATAAACTAATATTATGCGAACACGACTAAAATTAATCACTAACAGTAGTCAAAACGTATGATATAAATTTGAACTGATTTGGTTTTGAACAAAATTATATGTTGATAGCTATAGATAGAAAATAAGCACGTAAAAATGATATACTTAAAATTTTATGAAACGTTAAGAGAATAACAAAATATGAGTAAAATAATTATATTAATATAATAATCAAAATCACAGACTTTATACATATATCAGAAAGTTCGGACGACTTTGTTTTCGTTCGAATGACCTTATAATATAGGCGGGCCGCTCGTATTTTTAACATCCTGGTATTTTTTTTACCTCAAAAATTAAATTCGGACGATTATGTTTTAAGATTGTCTATGCTTTTATTAAGGGGATAAATTGAGAAAGAAATTCCAATTGACATTTATAAGAGTTTTATAATTGTTTTGTAATAAAATACTCTTATGTTACACACGACTAAAAGGAACCACTATCGATAGTCAATACAGTCGTAAATATTCATTTGCGACTTAGAACTTGGTTTTGGTGACGCTATATCTCGTCACCACTACTGAAATAGGAGTCTATAAGTGATTGTGACTGAAATAGACATTGTTAGTCATTAACTAATTATGTATATTGATTTATTATTAAATAAATTGAAGTTACCACCTCTATACAATGATTTATAAATAAATAGGTCGAAACTACCATCGATGTGTCTTAAAGGCTATGTAAAACTCCTGCTTGTTTTGTTAGCAACAATGCAGGTGTTTTGCTCCCTCAATTCAAGATTTCCAAGGATGAAATTGAACTACATTTTGCAACTAATCATATAGGTCATTTTCTTTTGACGAATATGTTGTTGGAGACGATGAAGATAACTTCATATGAACAAAAAACAGAAGGACGAATAATCAACGTATCATCTACGGGTCATCGTTTTGCAAACGAACCTTTCGATGATAGAATTAACCATGAATCAAGGTTAACAAAAACATAAATTCGTCATTGACTTTTCCAAAATACCACTATTACACAAACAACCATTGTGACGGCCAAATCCGTTTAAAGAACTCTTTGCGACGGTTTGGCCGGTCTAAAATGATTTGAGTCAAATCATATAGTTGCCAATCACTTTGGCATGGAATTACGACGGAATGCTTATTGTGACGACTTTAGTGACAAAAAATGAACAAAGGGGTTCGTGATTGATCTTTTAATTTATTTTAAAATTAATTTTTATTTTCATTCTTGAGTTTTGCTTTGTTTTATCATTTTTATTCATTTTTTTTTCTTTTTTAGGTCTCTCACCTTTTAAAAAGTCACTATTATCATTCCTATTCATTAATTTAGTTAATTGTATTGTTAAGTTAGGAGCATCTAAATATATAAATAAAAATAAAAATTAAATGATTATAATGACTTAAATGCGCCTAACTTAACAAACACAATCAACTAAGTTAACGAAAATGAATTAAAATGATGACTTTTTAAGAAATCAAGGATCTAGAAGATAAAAAAAACTTTTTTGAATGGAAATGACAAACCGATGAAAACTTAAGAATGAAAATGACAATTAACTTTTTATTTTATAAAAATGAGTTACAAACTATTTGTAATGGATTTAATATTACCAACGGATTTTTCTGACACACATTTCTGTTGCTAATACCGGTTTGTGTAGTAGTGTATATAAACCATATAACCATATGCTTAGGCTATAACATAATATAAATATATGTGAAACAGTAATAAGTCTTTGTCTGGTTATCCATTATCAAAACTGGCTAATATACTCCATGCCAAAGAGCTCGCGCGACGTTTGAAGGTGATCGAATTTAGTCCTCTCTTTATCGATATATAACTTGTTTCAAATATTGGTTAATCACCGAGTGAATGCGGTTTACAATGACTTGTTGATTAGGAGGAGGGGATCAACATCACTGCAAACTCATTGCATCCTGGCATTATAGTCACTGAGATCTTCCGCAACTACCATATATCCTCGGGTATGTATGATAAATCCTAACTAATATATTATATCTAATATATTTATTACTAACGGGTTGGTATTGTTTTTGGCATAGTTATCTGTAACGCGATTTTGAAGTACTTCGTGAAAGATGTTTCACAGGTTTGTACTTGACGCTTGACTTTTTTTTAATAGGCATGAGAACCCATTAGAAAAAATTAACTAGGCCCATGGGCGGACTTAAGAAGGGTGGGGAGGGGTCAACCGACCCCGCAGATTTTCCCCCTTATGTGTAACGTGTATTGGCGGTTTTTGATTGACCCCGTGTATTTTTTAATACTGACCCCAATAAAAAAATTTACGACCCCTAAACCCCATTTTATTGGAACGTTTAACCCACTAAAAGTTAAAATAATAGCTCAATTAGTTAAGAAAAGTAATATTAGAATAATCACCAATAGGTTTATTTCGTATAAAATCTCTAAGCTCATTTATTTAACTAAACACCCAACACATATTTCATTAATCTATTAACATTCCTTAATTATCTCTAAAATTTTTTTTAGAAGAATACCTTAAACAATACTTGCATTTGTTAAATTGAGAAAGATATTTTTAAGAAGGTTTAGATTGATGATGTAGTGGATATTTTTCAAGTGATGAATACACATAAACAAAAACTATAAAATGTAATGCTTTTTACTTTTCAATGAAATCGTATATTTATCAAATGTCTTATAATGTGATTGTAATTTGTTGTGTGACCCGATCTGACCCAAAAAAATTTTCAACATTGAGTTGAGATATACACGTTTATTCGAAACTAAAAAAAACCGACCCCGGAGAAAAAATTTTCTGGGTCCGCCACTGACTAGGCCTTATAAATACCTTGTTAACGACTGGTGATCAGGCTAGATAAAATACAACTTATGTTCAGTAGGTGACCTACTGGCCTACATTTAGAGGTTTGATTTATTAATTATGTTCATTAGCTTTTGTTGTTTGTTTTATTAACTTTGGTTTTCAGGGAGCCGCAACGACATGTTATCTAGCTTTAAACCCTAAGGTGAAAGGGGTCACGGGCGCGTATTTCTGTGATTGCAATTTGGCGAAACCATCAGCTAGAGGTGAAGATGACGAGTTAGCCAAGGAACTGTGGGAGTTTAGTTTGCAATTGACTAGCTCCAAGTGAAGTGATCGAGTCTTGTGATCGGGTGTATATAACACATATGTAGCACCCTAATTGAAATACAATCGTGTGAGAAAATATTTGATCTTCTAAGACTTAAATACTAGGTTAGCGTCATGACTATAGATGTTCAGTTATACTTTGCATCCCATTTAAATCTAATAAAAGGAAACTACTTATTGGCATAGTTCTAATTAAGATAACTTGAAAAATAAAGTTGGAATTATTTTGGGTCAAGTTAATATGTTTAAAGTTTAAATCTTCTATTTTATTTAGTTAAGTAGAATATTTTTATTTATTGGAGTTTGAGTTAAAGAGGTTTGTTTGTTTTCAAGTTACGGTCAAGTATAAATAAATTGGTAGAGTTATTGTATTTGATATGGTTCTCAATCAATATAAAGATGAAAGAGACATGTCCCAAAGATGGGTCACAAACCCGGTTGTCATGGAAAGAGACGTGCCCCAAAGATGCATGGGTCACAAACCCGACTGTCATTGTGTGCGCTAAAACCTATTTTTCTAATAATTATATTTGAGCGAGGAGAAGATCAAGGTTTGTGTGACACAAAGAAGCGCGATGGAACAAACAAAGAAGAACAACAACCTAAGATATAAAGCAACTAGATGGAAGACTAGACCATCAAAGAATCACATCTTTGTGTTTGTGATCGGATTGGAGTTATCTTAGGTCTAGATGTATGTTTAAAGTTCAAATTATTTAGTTCATTAATTAGGTAGCATGCTTTATTTATTTAGAATTTTAGTCAAATTGGTTTGTTTGTTTTTCAAGTTACATAAAAGTATAAATATACTAGGTTTAGTAAACTTGTGCGGTATGAATAAATAAAATTTTAATATAATAATATTTTATTAATTATAAAATAATATTTTAAGATATGATGTGATTAAAATTATGTATTATTAAAGAATATAAGTAATAAAACAATGATATCAACTTTTTAAAATTTATTTTCCAAAGAAAAACATTTTATTATAAAACAAACCGTATAAAAAATGTCATTCTTAAAAATTTTCTTATTATAACTCTTAAATTTATTATTTTTGGTTTATAAAAAATTTACTTTAAATAAAAAATATAAAAATATTTCATATTTAAAAAAATAATATAAGTTTTTGAAAGAAATCTTATTTTATAAAAATTTATTTCTTTAGAAATAATATTAAAAAACACTTTTTTAATTTATTAAAAACTATTTAATAATTTAAAAAATTCATCAATAATATTATTAGTAATCAAGATAATTACTTAATAGGAAAAAAACAGAAAAATATAATGAATAAAAATATGGTGCTGTTATGTGTCATCTTTAGTTACTTTTTTGTTAGAGTAGAAAAATTAATAGAGTTAATGTATTTTGTGTGGTTTACGATCAACATAAAGAAAAAAGAGTCATGTATTGGAAATGGTCACAACTTGGTTGTCATTGAGTGTGTGCCTGGTCCAATTCTTTTAAGGATATCACCTAAGAATCTTAAGATAAATGATTTATATATACTTTAAACCATGTTCAATAAAATAATTGTACTGAAAGTTTATATACCGACTATTGTAGCATTTGTTACGTCGGGTAGTATTAAGTAATTTTTCATGCATTGGTCCTTGTTGTCCTGGGATAAGGATTACTTATTATTATCAGTATACCTTATATGAAATTTGTCACAGAGCATGATTTAATAGAAATCTCAATCTAATAGCAACGTTTGGTACATACAGATCACTTCAAGATTAGAGAAACAAGTACTAAGGCATAGACTATCAAAGTGATAATCTACAAGTGACAGTATATGATCAACAGAGGTTCATGAGGGAACAAGAAACCCTAGTCATGTGAAAGAGAGATAACAGATTAACAGGAGATGGTGAATAAAGTGTGTTGATACAATACACCCAAAACACCAATATATAGCCAAAAGAATTAAGCAAGTTCTTAATCCCAGCAACACTCTACAGCACCTTCAATAAGCCCAGCAACACTCTTTTAGACATTGTGCATTCCTAGGTGATAATTGTTATCTTGATATATCAAACGCTAAGCTATTGTCACCCGTTCAAGTTTTGTAGCTGAATATAGTGAAGTTGTTAATGTTATTGCTGAAACATGTTGGATGCACAATCTATATCTTGAGCTTCATTGTCCTTTGATTAGTGTCAATTGTAGAGTCATGTATTTTGATTAAGCTTTGTTTGTAATTTTGTTTTAAGTCGTGTCTCTTAATCGAAAGTATACTTTCTTTTAACTTATAACAATTACTGTGTATTAAAAGTATTTTTTGATCGGAACAATGTTTCGATTGAGTACCAAACTTTCAATGGGGTCAATATTCACTCCAAATAGCTATGGTTGTTACTGGTCATTGTATGCATGAACCTTCTATTGTAACAACAGTTTTTAGTGAATATGCATACATTTTGCAGTATTTCTTTTGCCAGATGATTTATTCTTTATATATACAAATTCATTTTGTGTTATTCACCTGTCAAAGAGAGAGTTTGAGTGATTACATCTCATTTACACACAAATTCCATCTTTGTGTTGTAAGCATTGATCTGATTTTATAGTTTCATCCTTGTTTCAGGACGTACACCAACATCGTCTAGTCATTGTAGTTTCTATGTCCACTAATCGAGTACAACATCAACACCATGTAAACTAAGATCATTTAGTGACATAATGAGATAAAGGTAAGACAATATGTCTAACATGAAATGTAATTGGTAAGGAGTGTAAACATGATTTAAACTAGATTAACTGAAAATAAATTATTTTAAAACAAAGACATTAGAAGATTAAAATAATTGATTTATTATTTTATCAAATAAAATCCCTTTCGTTTATATATGTTTTGTTGAACATAAAGATGTAATAAAAAACAGGTGTACCAGACATGCTAACTAGCTCATGACAAGTTGCCTCGTACCAAACACACCGGAGGCAGTGCTCGCTTGTTGAAGGCGAAACATGTCAGACTCGTGCTAAACAGATCAAAGGATGTATGGTGAGATGTTTAAACTAGGGTTCTTCCCCCACATTTGCATTATACTCTCCAATTCCCTTGACCAATTACGCTACTCGCCCGACATAAAGATTCAACAATCAAAAAATTATTAAGAGAATAAAAATTGAATCATTTGATGCATAATATAATGACATTTCTTAGTTAACAACAAACCATATTTCAATCAAATATTCGAAACTTATATCAACAGATACCTAATAAAATGAATTATCTTTTAAACTTTTTTAGCAACTAGTAGGTGAGAGATGAAAATGATAGCTTATTGTGTAAATGTTAAAACTTACAAGTTTAACTATATAATATATATAAAAACAGATTACTTGTAATATGCAATGTAACTTTTATAAGAAACAAGGTTTTATAATATTTAAAAAGACCAAATAAACTTATAATATAACATAAACTCTAATAAAAAAATTATGGTTAAAAACATTATTATAATCATAACTTCCTTGTTAACCACGATTAATAACAATGTAAGAACTAAATCTGATACACATGATTTCACAACATACAAAATGTGGATTTTTGGTAGAAAGGGATCATCGGGATTTTCAGCATCGTCAACAGCCGAAGAAGTTACCGATGGAATCAATGGATATGGTCTTACTGCAATTGTTACAGGTATGAACTAATTACATGCTTCTATATGTCTTCATGGAAGTTTGATTTGAGTAATTAATTATGGTTAAAAATGGTGCATGCACATAGGAGCTACAAGCGGTATCGGGACCGAGACAGCGCGAGTCCTTGCGATGCGCGGGGTCCATGTAGTTATGGC
The DNA here is from genome assembly GCA_025506415.1 of Flaveria robusta. Classification (NCBI taxonomy): domain Eukaryota; kingdom Viridiplantae; phylum Streptophyta; class Magnoliopsida; order Asterales; family Asteraceae; genus Flaveria; species Flaveria robusta. The sequence goes on along the minus strand of CM046464.1, from coordinate 6,371,023 downwards.
GGTACGAAACATGGAGAAAGGTGTAACAGTTAGGGAAACAATACTTAAAGAGACACCAGATGCGAAAGTTGATGTGATGGAGTTAGATCTGAGCTCTCAGGCGTCGGTGAGGGATTTTGCGACTAAATACTGTTCTTCGGGCCTCCCGTTAAACATTCTTATGTAAGAAACTGTGTTATAATTAGTAAGGTGGTAAAATAGACGGGTTAGGTAAATAGAGCAAACTCTGATTTTTTTTTTTTAGTTCTTTTATAATAAAATAAATACATGTTAACATGAGTGTAAAGATGCTCGTTAGCAATCACCAAAACGGTCACAAATGTCCATTTGCGACCTTGGAAGTGATCTTGGTGGTCGCCGATTTCTTTATCGCTGATGAGATTTGCGACAGAAAAGGTGTCGCTAAATTTGTGACTTTGTCTTCCATTCTTTTTGGATTTTTACGTTACATAGTAACTTGTTTATAAATAAATGGGCCGAAATCATACCTTTTTTTTACTTACAACCAAATAAGTCAAAGTTATCACATTTATGATTTCTAACTATATAGGTTGAAATTGCGATTTTGAAGAATTGATTTGTAATTAAAATGAGATGAAATTGTCACCTATATTTAATGATATAATTAGAATGGTTGAAACTATGACCTTTGTTTATTTTCAACTAAATAAGTTTAAATTATCACATCTATAAATTGATTTAAAACTAGCAGGTCGAAATTATCGCATCTACACGTTGAATTATAGATAAACAAATCAAAACTACAACCTTTATACATTGATTTGTAACTAAATAGGTTTAAATTACCACCTGCATACAATGATTTATAACTAACGAGTCAAAATTACCATCTCTGTTGATCTATATGTTAAATACATCTAAACGAGTCGAAATTAGACCTCTTATAATAACCAAACTGGGCGAAATTACCACCAATTTCTGTTGAATAATGCTATAAAAACTCTGTTTGTTTTGTTGAAAGTAACAATGCAGGGGTTTTATCTCCACAATTCAAGCTTTCAAAGGATGGAATCGAACTACATTTTGCCACCAATCATTTAGGTGTGTTTCAATGCTTTTTGTTTTGAATAACTAACTTTTTAAACCATTTTATTTGACTATTTATGATTAAAAAAACCATCTTTTCTGCAAATTTTGGTTTATATTAATTGTCAGGTCATTTTCTTTTGACGAATCTTTTGTTGGAGACGATGAAGATAACTTCATATGAACAGAAAACAGAAGGAAGAATAATCAATGTATCATCTATAGGTCATCGTTTAGCATACAATCAACCTTTCGATGATCAAATAAACCATGAATCAAGGTTAACAAAAACACAATTTGTCATGTAGTCTTTTGCAAAATACCACTGCTACACAAAATATCATAGTCTTTGCGACGGATTTATGACGGTTTTTGCCCGTCTCAGATCATGTAGATGTCGATTGCTTTCTGATGGAATTGTGACAGAATACTGTTTGTGACGACTTTAGCGACAAAATTAACATCTTTTTTCCTTATCTGTTGTTTGTGACGGATAATCAATTACTTTTTAATAATTTGTGACAGTTTTGTGACCGATTTAGTCTTTTATTTATTTTGAAATTCTTACATTTACAATCATAATCTGTGGGGGAATCCATGGCCATGGAAACAGTCACAACAATACCTTGTCGCAATTGTCATCACTGTTTGTGACAATCCAGTTTTGTCTCAAATCCCATGTCTACAGTTTTTTTCCACAGTAATAGCGACATTTCTTTTCTGTCGCTAATATTGGCTTGTGTGGTAGTGTACATGAACTTTGCTTCTAATCGTTAACGCGATATAACTATACATGCCAGTTACAATTCTGTATACGCTTATGGACGATCAAAACTGGCTAATATACTTCATGCCAAAGAGCTCGCGAGACGTTTGAAGGTGATCACTTCCTTTTGCCATCTATAAATAGTTTTTAACGGTTTTCTTGACTATTGTCCAAAAAAAAAAAAGTCAGAATATGGTGCTTATGGGAGGTTTAACAAACGATATTAAAATGACTATTCCTGATTAGGAGGAGGGGGTCAACATCACTGCAAACTCATTGCATCCTGGCTTTATAGTCACTGATATTTTCCGCGGCTACAATATATTCTCGGGTATGTATATGAACATATGATCCTACATTATTGACTAGAAACACGCTTAAAGATTGTTTGATGATGTCTTTCTTGGCATAGTTATCTGTAACGCGGTTTTGAAGTACTTTGTGAAAGATGTTTCACAGGTTTGTAATTTAAGTTTGTTTTTTATTCTTTATTATGAAAACCTATGACGAAAAACTTAAGGGACCCAAATACCCTATTGTTACGCTCGGAAGGTGGCCCATTAGCCTTAAGGTAAAGTGTACACTTAGAGAGGTTTGATTTTTAATGTTTACTAGACAAAGTGGTTGCTGTTTGTTTTATTAGTTTTGGTTTTCAGGGAGCTGCGACGACATGTTATCTAGCTTTAAATCCGAAAGTGAATGGTGTGACAGGCGCGTATTTTTCTGATAATAATTTGGCGGAACCGTCACCTAGAGGTGAAGATGAAGATTTAGCCAAGGAACTATGGGAGTTTAGCTTGCTCATGACTAGCTCCAAGTGAAGTTATCGAGTCCCTTGTGACAGGGTCTATAAAGTACATGATAAAACCCTTTTAAGGGCTATTATCCTTGTGCTCATGCAATAAAGTTGCTCATAATTTTGGAAATACTATTCTTGTGTTGATGATATTAGACATACATGAGACCCTCTTTTATCATCTTATTTATTGTACATGCTTTTGTATATAAACTAGATGGTCATAACCGCGCGTTGCAGCGGGTAAATTAACGTGGATAAAAATATTAACAGAATTGTATGATCTTACAATGCTCCGGTTTTAAATATCAAAACACATATGAAAAAAAAACGTCATGAAGGTATATTCGAGAATAACACAAAAGTTATGTCATTTTAAAAATTAGTGATAAACGAAAAATAATTTTACACAGAACGTCAGAAAAAAAAGTAAAACATATCATATTTGCTACTTGATTTTGAATAAAAATTACATCAAAACGTAGTCTGCCTTGAATAATATTTATATCAAAGCATATAAAAAATAAGCACGTCACAACAATACTTTTATATTTAATAAAACAATATGTAAAAGTTATAAGAGAAAAACAAAATATGTATAAAATTAACTATAAATATTAAACAATGAAAACAAAAAAAATTGTATTATAAATAATCAAAAGTGTTTTATACTTCAATTATAGTAATTGAAGTTTGTGGTCAAACATTAAGAACTTAAAACTTTATGGCTAAACTATAAAGAATTAAAAGTTTATGATTAAATTACAAAAGAGTTAAAGATTTGTGGATAAATTGTAAAGAGCTAAAAGTTTACCATTAATCCATTTCTTAATTGTTATATAGATAATTATTGTTCAATTATTTATAGTATGGTTCTCCTACTCATTTAGTAAGGAGACATTTACCATATATTTTTGTAAATGTAAACGTATATTTTTATTTTTTCCGATAATGTGAAAGTAAGTAAAACGCATATTGTTACTTTTTTAGATATCTTGTGGGTAGGGATGTTCACGAGTCTAGTCGAATCGAGCGGAACTTTACTCGCGCTTGGATCGTTTTCAAACCAACCGAGTTGATCGGCTCGTTTACAACCGAGCGGGAAAACGAATTAGCGTTTTTTGAGCGTTAATTTGTTCGATCGAGCGTTGAGCGAATGCAATGAGCGGCGGACAATTTGTACAACTCAAATATCTAATGTTTCATCCGATTTATATCGCAACGAGAGACGGTAATAATGTTAGGTCTTAGGTTTTAATAGCTTAAAAAGCAACGCATTTCATAATATGTCATTTTCCTGAATGACAATACGTTGTGCCTAGCGATTAGTCTAAGGCTGTAACCAATGAGGTGGTGAGCATGTTGCAGAGAACAAAATGTGAGAGCGGTGATGATAGACTAAAAGTAAGAGCGGGGCCAAATTTCTCATAGCGACTTAGAATTTCATTTTAATGCTTAGTGTTAATTTTTTTATTAGGTTCATTGATGTAATATGTATAAATGCAATTATATATTTGTATATAGTAGGCCAAATCTATTAAACTGTTATGTATAAACTGTATATATAAAAAAATAAAAAATAATTGGAGCCGAACCAAGCCGATCGGACCTTTGCTCGTGCTTGGCTCCTTACAAACCGATCCGACCGATCAGCTCGTTTACAATCTAGCAGAAGTTTGAATGAGCATTTTTGAGCAAATTTTGAACTAGCATCGAACAAGTGTCGAGTGACGAGCGATTCGCTTATAACATACCTTTTTTTCTTATTTTCTGGTACATACGAACGTTTTGTGTTTTATCAAACTATTGTAGTTAACTTTTTTATTTTATAATATACAATTTCAGCGTTCATCACATGTGATGGATTTACTAGTTCAATAATCCATGATAATTATCTACAAAAGCGTGCCCCATAAAACCTTTTCTCAGGTATAATTATGATTTCACGTGATAATAAAAGGATTATAAGAGGATTTTACAAAAATATATAATTTATAATATGTTATCTAGTAATATTATTAATTATATAAGATAGAGGTATGTTATTGATATATACCGTTTATCTTCATTCTCTCTAACTCTCTCTATACATACATTTTTATCTATATCTATATCTATATCTATATCTATATTATATACTACTATATAATAGAGAAATTATGATTACATTTGTAATTTTACATCAATTTTAAAATTACATATGAAGAGTGCAAGTTTTAATATGTAATGTTATAAAATTTATTCTTATTATACCCTTTTTAAACTTTAAATATTTGTACTCTATTTTTTTCTAATTAAATTTACAATATAACTATTATATTTTAGGTTATTTAAATTTATTTATATCTATACTACTATATAATACAACTTTTTGGACAATATTGTAATTTTAATTCATTTTTAAGATACTTAATAACAATTTTGTTACATTTAGTACAAAAGATTATGCATAAACAACTTGTTATTTATAAATTTGTTCATCCCTATAGTAATATAAATATGTTTGATATCTCATATTAATCAAATAAAAAAACAAAATGAAAGTTAGCAAAATAAGAGAAAATTAGCTAAATACAAAGTCCTAAAAATATATATATCCCCGTCGCACCGCGCAAGTTTTCACTCACTAGTAGATACATATAGAAAGATGAAGACAACAAAATGTTTTAATAACAAAATGGGTGTTTGTATTAAGGATTTTCCTCGCCCAGTCACCTTTTCAGCGAGAGATTAAAGATGTTCCTCGCCCACGTGGCGAGGGTTGGACACGTGGCTAATTTTTTATTGGTTGTTTCTTTTTGTAAATTTATTTTTAATGGTTATATTATTAATTTAATTTGATCAAATGTTTATTTTGATAATTTTTTCTATAATATAATCATAAATGGAAATGATGGTGAATATAATTAAGTTTATTAAAAAAGTTGACTTTTATCCGACTTGAAACCATCAAAAATTTGTTGTTTTATGGAGCCCCGATATAAACATAGAAAGAGGGTGAAGTGGAATCACATCACATGGCTTATTGTCAGAGCTTCTTTAGTTGCTTACATTGGATTTGTAAAAAATATAAAAATATATAATAAAAGTAGTGTATTATCTTTTCCAAATTAAAAAATATACAAGTATAAAAAAAATGTGCCATATTTGATATTTCTCATTATTTTATCAGAAAATAATATTAAGATTAATCAGCCTTTTAAAGCCAAACTTAGCTGTGATGTTTTATGCACGTGATTTTCATCTAATAAACGTCTTTAAGTTCAAATTCTATTTTTGCCCGTTTTCAATTATAACATCTTAAATGTTACTTGAGGAGCAGCATAAGCTATAATTAGGGCTGGCAAAATGGGTATCTGTTTAGACACGATAAGACCTGTTTAGCAAAAAAGTGCACTATGCATTTTTTTATTTTTTTAAAATAATTAAAATTAGGAGTCTTGGATTTATCATTTCTTCTTTTTGATACCTAAAACATATAACTGTCACACTCAAACCACCAAATCTAAGTGTTAAAGGTGTCGTTTTCATGTTTGATACTTGTGCTTATCGCGTCGTCTGTAACCTGTTAAACACGATAAAACACGATTTGCCAGCCCTAGCTATAATATATCTAATATTGTTGTTAACAAATTATTGAACGAGTCCTTTAAATTTATCGGTAACCAGGTATGTTTAAAAAAGAAGTAATTGATCTGGTCATCCATAGGACGCATCTATCTCATTATGTTATTTTTCTTCTTAAATATGTTATTAAAAATAATTAAATTAAAATTATAATATTGCTTTAATTTAGTATTAGCTTATAATAGCATTCGCAATGACTTTTCAATCCCAATTCCTATAATTTAACTAAAATTTATATTTATCCACCTAAATTTAGGTTATTTTCTAAAACGCTCATACAACACATTATTCATATTTATCCTCTATGTAAGTTAATAATACTAGTATATTCACATCAGTTATTTTTTCTTTCTTCAACAACTCACAACACAACAAATATATAAATTAATTATATTGATTGAATAGTGTATCCATGAATTTTGAGGATTTAATTTAGTTTTCCTAAAAGTTTAGGAATAAAAATGAAAATAAAGACGAAGAAACCATTGTAAATGCTTTAGCAGTTAACTTTTGAGATGCTACGTTATTATAACAACCGAGTGAAGTAGCTAGAAAAGATACAAGTTGAAATGAAAAAGGAAGGGATAGAAGAGAAAAACATTAGTCAAACCAAGATAAATTAAATATTTTGGTCTAAATCTAATATAATTAAATAAAGAGACACCTTAATACCATCATATTTCGAAGAAAGCAAGTATCCATTCTGAAACTAAAATGTTTCTCATCTTTTAAATTCACCAATTGACCGAGTAAATAATAACATTATTCACTTTATTACATATATAAGGAACAGATGAGCTATTGGAGAAAAAATATCTATTTAATAGAATATAATACTATACAATATTACAAGAAGATGTTGGACTAATCTTGTCAATATCGAATATTTAGAGGGGATAATTAATATAGTTATATATTTAATTGCTTGAGTTTGATTTTGTTTTCTAATTTAAGTCTAAGTAACTTATTCTGCAAGTTGGTTTAATATTAATAAGGGTCATTGATGTCTTTGTAATGTGTGTCAAGTTCTCTTTTTAATAAAAATAGTCGATAAGAGATTTTGATCAAACAAAAACTGTTCAGGTTCGGTTAAGAGCTATGCCATCAAAAGATTTATAAAATTATCTTAAAATCTAATATTAAAAATGGGAGGTTTTTGCCTTTTGAGTTCAAAACTACACATGAGAGCATTCACAGTGAAATTATTATCTTTATTATTTTATTTATATAAATATAATAAAAATTATTATTTTTTCTCTTTTTATTTCAATTAAATAATAATTTTTATACATTTATCATTACTTTTTCCACTCTCATCTAATCACAACCACTTTTAAAAATATTAAAAAATTCATAAATGTAAAACAGTGTTCACTCAAATATATAGATGAATAGTAACAATTTTAATTTCATCCACTCACAACCGTTTAAACTCATTCCTATAAAAGTTTATAATAAACGGAAATTTTAAAAATAAAGAACGACTAAAAAAGTTTAATAAGCAAACGAGTTTGAACAAAATTATAATAAACGAGTGGTTTTTGAAAAGACATATTTATTTTTATATCTAAAATTTGTAGTATTAAATAATAATAAAAAATAATTTATGGAAAATAAATACTACAAGAATATACGAGAAAGATTATTTTAAATCATTATCTATAAAACTAATTATTAAATCAAAAATTTTAAAATAAATACTACACGAATATACAAAAAATGTATATTTGTAAATGTTTCTAAATAATCTTCCTACTCTAATAATATGGTAAATAGAGAGAACACATGGTATCACCACATTCATCCTCACAAATTTTTTTCCGCCTCTCTCTTCTATTAAATAATCAAATTAATTACTATATTATTTAATTCTTCATATATTAAAATAATTTGTAATAAATTGAGAAAAATATTTTTTTATTAATGTTATTTCTAAAGAAATAATTTTTTTATAAAATAAGAAATTTTTAAAAAAATCAACATTTTTTAAAAAATAAGAAATATTTAAAATTGGTGTTTTTTTAAAGAGTAATTTTTTTAATAAAATAATTACAACTAGGAGTTATAATAAAAAGTTTTTAGAAATGACATTTTTTAAAATGTTCTTTTTAAAACAAAATCTTTTATTCTATTTATAATAAGGAAGATTTAAATAATATCTTATATTAAAAATCATTAAATTATTAATAAATTTTAATTTTTTTACTATTTAATTTATTCAACCCGTGTATTGCTAGTATTTAATATACATACACACACATACACTAATAACAAAAGTAAAAATAATATTATTTTAACAGTTTGAGTTCCGAGGGTACTTTAGTTATTTTGTAAAGAAGTTAACTTAAAAATTAACCTTCGTTAGTTATATAGATTCAAATGGTTACAAAAATGAAAAGTCGGGGGGGGGGGGGGGGCAAAAAAAGGTTTTAAACATTAGGAATTCAAGTAGTTAAAGTATGGAAACGTTAGAAATGCAAATAGTAATTTACTTCTAGATAAATTAATTGTTATTTATAAAATCAATAAAACTTTTAAACGATGTTAAATGAACAACCCCTTCAATTTACAACGCGACTTGATGAAACAAAAGAGTTGAACCATACTAATTGTATTGTTCATCATCATAATGTTGAATACACTATCCTTTTGTACTTCCATTCAAGATTTAAAGATTGCTCGTACAAAATTTGAATTTTGATTTCATTGCATAGATTATGTCAATTCAAGTTCTCAATAATTGAAAAGTGTAATGGAACTTTTTAATCGTATAAACAATCTAAGCGTTCAGAAAAACTGAAACCAAGTTGCAACTTCCTTTTAACCTTCATTCTGAAAAGAAAGATCACATTGAGATTTTTGACTCGAGACCCGTTAGTCTAATTGGTTGTCCCTACAACGTGATGGCTAAAATTCTTGCCACTCAATTATCAATGTAATTATTAAACTTTTTTCCGACTGTAACTCACACATTCATCTAACTTACTATTAGTTTCACATCACAACTAATTTATATTATCATATCCTAGACATGGTTCAAAACTTTGCCCTCAATATCAATCTAGCTTCGAAGAACTTTGTCTTAGATCCAACCCCCACCCCTACTAAATTCTTATCTCCCAACTATACAACATGTGGTGGAAGTGGAAAAATATTATATGGTGTCCTTGTATCTCATGAACTTGCTAGGTATACAATGAATGTGGGTTTAAAGATTTGTTGAATAATGTGGTCAATAATTGGAATGGCTTTGTAGCAATTATTTGTTTCAACTTTTGTGAGCAATTTTGTGGGCAATTTTGTGAAGTGCTTCTCTAATGGAAACTTGAAATGATTACTATTACAAAAACATAATATTTATTTTCATATTCTAGCATTGGGGTATAATTGTTAATCAATTATAATTGACAAGTACAATTATAAGTTATAGATGTGATTGACAACTTTCTCAAGAATGCCCATAATGACCAAATATTCTTCAATTTCTCATTCATTATGAAAACAAACACAAAAAAACAACACCCACAGACCCTTTGTCCAATTTTTCATATAGATTTTGATTATACAAAACTCCAACAGGAGTTCCATACATGGGAGACACATTTTTCTTATTATTATTATTTACTTTAATCATGAAAATACAATGGATAAAATACTATATTTGCGTTTTAAAATTTTGACTTTAATAACTACTTTTATTTAAAAAAACCAAAATAATTTACAAATCATAATATATTACAAATTAAGGGACATTTTATTTGACTAAACTTGGTAGCAATTAGAACATTTAATTAGAGGTGTTTATAAACAGTTTAAACCAACAGTCATTCAAACCGAAAAAATCTATCGTTCAAGCTGGTCGGTTCAAAACACAGTACTTCTATTCTAATGGTTTGATACCTTATGGTTAGATTTAGCGCTTGAAACATGAAAGTACTGTTGAATCCAATAATCAATTAAACCAAAACAAGCTGGTTACTTCAAAATATAAAGCTTCTATCTTGATGATTTGATACCTTACTGTTAGATTTACCAGTTGAAACTTAAAACCTATTGTTTGACATTATTACTTGGTACTTCACTTGGTGAATAGTAACCCTTTTGTGTGTGTTCAAGAATGTCAACAATCAAGTTGAAAAAAGTGTGAACCTTTGACACTAACACCCATAACCTCGTCAGATCCGTCTTGTTCTTGGGTCCTATACATATCCTCTGCTTTCTTTTCACTCTTTTCTTTTGTCAGCCCTAAAATTTCTCATTTTCCCACACATATACATACACATACATGTATATATAGGTCCACACACTGAATCAAACAAGGGTTTAGTGTAGTTAATCTAGGGCTTGAACTTGATTGGTGAGTCTGAATCAAATCCCTTCTAAAATTTATTATTTCTTGTTCTTGTCTGTTAGTTCTTGAATCAAATCTTTCCCCCTTTCTTCACCCCACAAAAGGGTGAATGTTGATTTATAAAATCTTTATCAAATATGTCAAAAGTATGCTTTTTTGTTCACTTTACACTGATGCAGACGTGTTATCTTTCTACTTTTGAATGTTGATTTATGTAACAGTTCTCAGTTGACTTTCTTGTGAGTGTAGGTCAGATTAACAAGCTTGAAGATTTGGGGATTCATGATTTGCTGTTTATATTCAAATTGAGCAAGTGGGGTTTGGTTTGATTGTGGAAAGATTCAATCTTTGTGGGTGATTTGATGATATTCATCCCTGTACAGCTGGTTAGGGTTTTCTTGTTCTTTTTGATTTTCTGCAGATCTGTAATGTGATAATGTAAGATGTTCATTAGATGGTTCTTTGTGTTTGCATAGGATGATTTAGATCTGTAATGCCATTGGGATCAAAGTTGTTTATTGCCCTCAAGATCTTTGCATTTGATTCATGCTTCAGATTTTTTTGCTTGAAATGGGATTGAGTATTTTGAACATTTGATTTATACATTTAAGACATATATCTGTTGCATTAGAACTTATTGATTTTTGTTGATGATTATATTGAAGATTTGAGACATTTAAATTTTCATGCTTTTTAATCCCATAAATCATTTGAAAGATATTGTTCTAGTTGAATAATTCTTCCTTGATCATATATTAATGCCGCTGCTAGATTATAGCAAGTAAGGGTGTTCATAAACCGTTGCAACCGATTGAACATTCAAACTGTATAAAGTATGGCGGTTTGAGTACTGTACGGTTTAATTTACAGGTCGGTTTTGATGATTTGACAGTTGAGTCGATGGTTTGGAACTTGAAATCGTTCGTCTAGACCGTATACGATTAACTTTTATGTTTATTTTTCATATTTTTTCATATATATATTTATGAGCCAGCTTCATTATTTTTAATTTTTTGATACAATCTAACGATTTGAAGAAAAAGATTGGTTTAAACCGCTAAACTACTACAGATGGATGGTCCAGCCGATCTACCCAACCTGTCCAGTTTGGTTTATCATTTCATAAAACCGTAATTAGTGGTTCGGCCTACATTTTTATATCAAAACCAGCCAAACCAGTCCGTGAACACCCCCAAGCGCAAGTTGTCTCAAAATTTCAAATGATGCATTTCAGATCAAAAATCTTGAAAAATTCCAATCTATTTTCAGATGACTACAATCTGTTCCAAGAGGGACTGATTGTATAAACATGGATCTACGAGACGAAAGCTCAAGACATGGATCAAATCTAAGGAATTTATCATCTTCATCCTCTGTCTTCTTCTCTGCAAATCAGTCCCCATTCTTCACTCCAAGATCGTCATTTTGGCAACCAGCTGAAGGTACTACAATAACAACTTTCATCCACATTTACAATCTTTTTTCTAATCATCTAAAGTACAAGTTTAAATCTTTAAAGAAAACTACATTCAAATTTCAGATTGTCCTGTTCCTGCTGCAAGTACATCAACCGATCGACAAAAGTTTGAGCGCATAACCTCCTCAACGGGCCTTTCCACCAGCAACCCACTGCAATACACCACCTGCCACGAAAACGAAGCTTTTGACCACCAAGAAACCTCAAAGAAAGTCCCCCGAAGCCCATTATCATCCTTTACGCCACTGTCAAACTCATACTGTCCAACAAGATTAAGAAGCTTTGACGTGTACGTAGGATTTCACGGGAAGAAACCGTTATTATTAAGGTTTGTGAATTGGCTTCGTGCTGAGTTAGAAGTACAAGGGTTAAGTTGCTTTGTTACAGATAGAGCAAAATGCCGAAACACCAGAAAACATAACTTTGTAGAGAAAGCTATGGACGCCTCTGCGTATGGGGTTATCATACTAACAAGAAAATCATTCAGGAACCCGTATACGATCGAGGAGCTACAGTTCTTTGCAAGTAAAAAGAACCTGGTCCCGGTTTATTTTGACGTGGGCCCGGATGACTGTCTGGTTAGAGACATAGTCGAGAGGCGTGGGGAGATATGGGAAAGACATGGTGGAGAGCTTTGGCTTCTTTATGGTGGGTTAGAACATGAATGGAAAGAAGCAGTTAACGGTTTGACCCGTGTGGATGAGTGGAAATTGGATGCCCGTGATGGGAAATGGCGGGATTGTGTTCTTCGGGCCGTGACCCTTTTAGCATTGAGGCTGGGCCGGAGAAGTGTCATTGATAGATTAACCAAATGGCAGGAGAAAGTTGAAAACGAAGAGTTTCCATACCCGCGAAATGAGAACTTTATAGGGAGAAAGAAGGAGCTTTCTGAGCTTGAGTTCATGCTTTTTGGCGATGTTATCGGGGACCGTGAGCGGGAGTATATTGAACTTAAAGCGAGACCGAAAAGAAAGAGTTTGATTCATAGTTGGGGTAGGAGTAATTCGATAGATGAGCGCAGAAGAGAGGTGAAAGCTGAGGCTAGAAGTAGGAGGAGAAAAGGGAAAGAGCCAGTGGTTTGGAAGGAATCTGAGAAGGAAATTGAGATGCAAACTGCTGTTTCACCGAAACCGAGGCCCGGGAGGCGAAAACGGGCTGTGAAAGTCGTGTACGGGAAGGGGATCGCGTGTGTATCTGGGGACTCGGGTATTGGTAAAACAGAGTTACTTCTTGAGTTCGCGTATAGGTTTCATCAAAGGTACAAAATGGTGTTGTGGATTGGAGGTGAAAGCAGGTACATTCGACAAAATTATTTGGATTTATCGTCGTTTTTAGAAGTCGATGTGGGAATCGAGTCGGGCTTGGAGAAATGTAGGACCAAGAGCTTTGAAGTACACGAAGAATCCGCCATAGCTAGAGCCCAAAAAGAGCTCATGAGAAACATTCCGTTTCTGGTCATAATCGACAACTTAGAATCCGAAAAAGATTGGTGGGATGGTAAACATGTGATTGATCTTCTTCCTCGGTTTGGTGGTGAAACTCATGTTGTGATATCCACACGGCTATCACGGTTAATAAACATGGAACCGTTACGGCTCTCATACTTATCGGGTGTCGAGGCGATGTCTTTGTTGCAAGGAAACATAAACAACCGGCCTCTCTCGGGTTCAGAAACCGATGCATTGCGTACGATTGAAGAGAAACTTGGGAGGTTGCCTTTAGGGCTAGCCATTGTGGGAGCGGTTCTTTCTGAAATCCCGATAACTCCGAGTCGGCTTTTGGATACGATCAACCGAATGCCATCGAGTGGAAGAGATTGCGGGAGTCGTTCTTTGAGGAGAAATAGTTTTCTTTTGCAGCTTATCGAGGTTTGTTTCTCGATATTTGACCACGCAGACGGTCCAAGAAGTTTAGCAACCCGAATGGTCCTTGCTAGTGGCTGGTTCGCACCCGGTCCAACCCCGGTTACACTACTGGCTCTAGCCGCTAAGCAGATCCCAGAAAAGCATAACCGGACTCGGTTATGGAGGAAGCTTTTGCAGTCATTAACATGCGGTTGTTCTTCTTTATATGACAAGAAATACGAAACCGAAGCTTGTTCAGTTATGTTACGGTTCAACATGGCTCGGAGCTGTACTAAAGACGGTTACATCCGGTTCAACCACCTGATAAAACTGTACGCACGAAAAAGAAGCGTCCCAGGGACCGCACACGCAGTAGTGCACACGATCATAACTCGTGGCACCATCATACACCACTCAAACCACATCTGGGCTGCATGTTTCTTGTTACTCGGGTTCGGGACCGACCCTGTGGTGATCGAAACAAAAGCCTCCGAGCTACCATTTCTCGTGAAAGAAGTAATCTTACCGCTCGCTATAAGAACCTTCATTCGGTTCTCACGGTGCACTGCGGCACTAGAGCTGTTGCGGTTGTGCACCAACCTACTCGAAACAGCCGATGAAGCACTCGTGACACCGGTTGAAAACTGGTTGGATAGATCACTGTGTTGGAAACCGATCCAAACCGACGCGCAACTGAACCCTAGTTTGTGGCAAGAGCTAGCTCTTTCAAGAGCTAGTGTTCTTGAAATTAGGGCAAAATTGATGCTAAGAGGAGGTCAATTTGATATTGGGGATGATCTTATTAGGAAAGCTATATTTATTAGAAGTTCTATTTGTGGTGATGATCATCCCCATACTGTATCTGCACGCGAAACACTTAGTAAACTTACAAGAATGTTAGCCAATGTTCAAATGCATACTTCACCATAGATTTATACACGATTTTTTGCGATTATTCTTTATTTTTATACGGAGTTTAGATACGGTTTTTTCGATCAGGTCAAAGTCGGGTCAAGTTGGGTACGAATCATCAAAAATATTGTTATTAGTCACTTGTTTTGATTATTTGAAAAGAGTCATCAAAAGTATTGTTATTAGTCACATGTACCATTGCAAATGTCTCCTACAGTGTGAAGTTTCACATGAGCACCTGACACTAGTATACTTAGAAACCATGTGAAGGAAACAAGATTCCAGTTGGGTTTATGTTTTATATTTTAATTTTTTGAACGACTAACTCATACAGTCTATAATTCTACTTCTCTCCTACTGATGATAAAATCAAGCGAGGTGGTATTGTTGATGCCGCCATGGTTTCCGATCAGCCATTTCTTGGCCTGCACACACACATTAAACACAATGATTCCATCCATCTTTGACAAGAACGTACATAGACGCTCACTAGCATAATTGGCTACCGATGCTGATGTTCAGTTTGTCTGAATTCATCAGTGATTTTAAGTTTAAGATTCAGTGAAACAAACTCACACCCAACAGTCAAGATCTCGACATGAGTTTCTGTTAAGCATTGGTTTTGGCTAGGGTAGTTGAAGGAGAGCAACGGGTGTGGTATAACAGTCCCTCGGGTGAAGATGACAAGACCTGGGCGGCACACAGGGTGACAATGGACGCTAAGGGTGATTCATTAGGAGGCTTAACACGAAGGAGATAGGTGAGAGTAGAAGGCCATCGGGTGGGACTTTTAACGCGATTTCTAGTTCGAGGTCATAGTTAAAAGAAAGGTAACCTTCTTGTTAGCTTTCATTTAAAGATATTTATTAGTTGATTGTTGGTGCTGGTGTTAAAAATAAGACTAAAGCTATCAATTTAAAGTGATAGTATCTCATCTTCACTCTTGTTTTTTTATTTATTCTTTATGATAAGAAAAAGATCATAGTCGACCTTGGAGCAGTAATAAATTTGTTGCTATGTGGCCTAAAGATTACAGAAACAAATAGCGAAAATAATCTTTTATAGAAACAGAATATATTATGCTTAAATCAAGGTCATAGTGACCCGACACCCCAAAACTCACGCATGCATAACTAATGTTTTTAAAACCGGACCGGACAACGAACCGAAAGTCTTACCGGTCCGCTGGTTGGACCGGTTCAACCGGTCGGACCGGTTCAACCGGTCGGACCGGTTCAACCGGATAAAATTATAACTAATTTTTATAAATATATGTAAAAATTACAAAAAAATAAAATAAAAAGATTATCATTCAACGGTCCAACCGCCGGTTCGACGTTAAAACGGTTTTAAGCACCGAACCGAACCGGATTGGAGTCCGGTTCCCGGTCCAACCGGTCGGACCAGCCGGTCTGGTCCGGTTTTCAAAACCATGTGCATAACCCTTATGTCCTAGGTATTATCATTCTAACTCGTTAAATGCACTATAAATCAATAGTTGACGTTATTAAATATGGTTTCCGTCAGTCGGCCTTGATAACCTGAGTGTACGTATATACGCACGTCATTTGTCCAGAGTTGAACTACCAATGTCTCCATATTGTTTCATTTCACATGTCATGTGCATATCATAAAAATGACATGCATAAATTGTATATGCATTTGAAGTGAGTATGTTTTTGGTATTCTCCCATTTGTTAGTAGATAAACTTATCTATTCACCATGTTTCTCTATTCTTTCAGTTTGTTTGCTGTGTGACTTTGAATGTACCTAAATTGACGATCCATCTAAAACAGATACAAGATTCATAATAACACACTTGAGTTGTCATTTTCAAACCTACAAATCAATCGATTCACCACACTTCCAAATGTGGATCATAGGATAAACGTTAGCGCAAGTCGTTTTAGCCTTTTAGGGTCTGGAATATCAGGTTTTTAAGTTGTTCAAGATTTTTAGCATGAGTTGAATCATAACATTTGTTTTATGAGTACAATCGTGTATCTCCTCATCCTAAAGAACATATTATCAAAATTAGACAACATTTCTTCGTGGTACCATAAGGTATGCACATTGTAGTCAAATCTCAACTCTTGAGGATAACTAAGAGTATTATGCTACATGTAAATTGTTGTCTACATGAGAACATTCAGATGTAAAATATTATACTCTCTAACCAAATGATTGCAAGTTTAAATTTTACAAAACAAAGCGTAGGCGTGATGATTATAAAAGTAGAGGGTGTGTTAAACATGTAGATTTTAGGGTAAATATGGACATATTGGGCAAATGATGACTAGATATGAAAAAATGTATAATAAAAGATGAGTATTTTACCATTTAGTTTACACAGAGTATATGTTCTTACAATCCAAATATTTTGATCCTACTGAATTCAATAACAGGAAAACCTAAGCATGGAGGCAATTCGGTTATGTGAAGACCTTACAGGAAGAAAGTTTTATAACCTTATACCATGGTATACAAACTTCTGGTACAAAAAGTGTTAAAAAAGAGCAGGTTTATATGTTGCAAGGCTAGTACCATAACCTGATATGCAGTCCGGATGGCCTGCTTAGAGTTAAACGCATCCCAAAACCCGTCATTGCATCAAATTTTAGCATCAGCAAAAGCCAAGTACACGCGACGCAAGGTTGTTCCCATTTGAAAAACACCCTGCACGAGTGCACGACTAAATAGAAAACAAACAGATTAGCACAGATTTTTTCAAGTACACAGAATGAGGCAACAAGAACTTGTTTCAACTTCTTTTTATAACTTTTTAACGCTTAGATTGTTAGCATTTAATTTCTTGCATTAAAACATCTCAAAAAGATGAAGAATGAGGCCCGGAATGAGCATAAAGAATTAAAGATCACCATGGCACTTGCATGGGTTTTTCTTGACTTCCACACTACCGTTGACTAAACTACTGAAATAAAAACTAGGAGCGTCAATCGTGTCAGGTTCGTGCGTTAAAGCTGAACACAAGTACACAACATATATATCTATTTGATTAACAAGGTAAATGATGACCATAAAAGTATAAAACAAGAAAAACCATCAGATAGTCAGATAAGGGAAACTGAGAACAGCTCAACAATGTGTGGTGGTCAAAAGTCAAACAAATATGATTCTAACCCAAGATCAAAAATCAACAAAAAGACTTAGGGGCTATTTGACAGCCTTTTAATCAGCCTCTTAATGGTTCAGCACTTAATGGTTCAGACTGTTTGTTTCACGAGCAAATGTCTGAATGGTTCAGACATTTGCCTCTGAATGGTTAAGCATTATACTAATGCTGAATGGTTAAGAGGTCTAATGCTGAATGATTAAGACCTCTTATCTGAATTGGTTAGACATTTGCTTTAGAATAGTTAAGCGATATGCTAGCTCTTAATGGTTCAGACCTCTTAATGATTAAGACCTTTCAATCTCCTTTTCCACAATCATCCTACATCTATAATATCCTATTACTTCCTTTATACCCTTGCAAAGTCTAAACAATTAACAACTAATGAGCCATCAATCAGCAAAGGTTTTGTAGCATTAACAGTTAATCTTAAGAACAAAAATAAAATAAATATCATCTAACACACGAATAATGCAATTAACAACTATAATAAGTGGCCCTTGAAGCAACTGATAAGATTACTACTTGATAACAACGATGTCATGGGTTTAAGCTATAAAAACAGTCTCCAGCACGAAGTGTAAGTTAAGGTTACATACATTAAAATGCTAAGTGATTTCTACGCAAAATGGGAGCTAAATCAAACAATGATACACCCTACGGCCTTTACATGTATATTGAATGAACATCCTGATAAAACAATTAATTTAAGGTAACAGATTCAACATAGTTCAATACGAAATTCAGATCATCATGCGCTGCAAATTATATAAAACATCAAATCTATACAAATTAACGAAGAAATCATATAACTCACTGAAATCGAAATCGCATATTCAAATAATTAGCAACAACAACTAGTAATTGATAATTTGAACCTTCAGAATCATCATCATCACGAGGTTAGGAGACGAGCGATTGATGGCGAAAGAAGAGGAAAGCGAGCAGCAATGGAGAGATCGAGAGGAATTACGGTTTCAGATTGAAAACTATAAAGCATCATTTGAATTTATTGGTATAAATTCATCAGGGTTTTGCTTGGTGTTCATCAAACATCGTCACTCTCGTCTCGATCGCCGCTTCTAGCGTTGCTCTTTCTTCTACACATCTCAAGCCGCCCCCATTTGGATTCATCTGTGTGTTTCAATTTAAAGGGTTAGGGTTTTAAGTTTTAACTTTTAACCCAATTACCCAACTAGCATCAACACCTAAAAATCGAAATAGAGTTAATAACATTAGTAACTTTATAAACAAATCGTGTTGTGTTGTTGATAACATTTGAAAATATATAAAAGGAAAATGAAATACCATGTTGCATCAAGGGCGTAAAAACGCGAAAGGATGTAACATTAAAACGTTGATGCAAACCCGTCAATTGAATGAAGTATTGATAAAATACATAACTTTAAGTAAGAAAAATGAAACATTGATACAAACCCGTCAATTGAGTGGAGTATAGTGAGTTCCTTGATAATATTCAGAACTTTGTGTAAAAAAAGTTGTTACTCACAACTCCGCTTTGAATAAAACTTACACGGAAAAATTGATAAAAATATGCACGTCGTAATGATGTATTTGAAATTTTATAAAATGTTAACTATTAAAAGTTTTAAGAGGAAAAAAATAGAAAATGATAAGTAAATAAAAAACAAATAGATAAGTATAGTTTATAAAGTGTATCAATAGCTAAACTTGAGAGATCAAAATGCAAGGAAGATGAGGACGATATTGAATGGTAGATTGGTGTTTCCAAATTTTAAAATAAAACTTGTGTTACACTAACGTAAGCACGCATAACAGAGTTATATTTTGTGTTCTAGAATTCAAAGAAAAGAAGAAGTCGTTAAAGATTTATGCATTCTCGTTTGTCATGTATCTTAGGTTTACCATACCTTGCTTATGCATTCTTTTATCCGTTGAGTTTCATGTATGATTGACTATGTAGAGAATTTGTAATCAAACTTGGATAATTTGATAAACGTGAATAACACTTTCAGATTGAAATTATTTTGTAGTTTTCTTGAATATCTTAATCGGATATAACTCAGATTTGATCAAAAACTAATATGATATTGTGTGTGCTTTTGTGAACCAGAAGAAGAAAATTCAAGAGAGAAATAATCAAATGTAAGCAATTTAATTTTCAATAGATTGAGATCCAAAATTGTCATTTGACAATTTTTAATTTTAAATCATAATACCCTAAAAATTGCCCCTTTTTATCAAACCCGGATTTCACATGTGAAATTCCAGAAAAACAATTTCTAATACATTTTTAATGAAGCCATTTTTACAAATATGAAAAAATTTCCAATCTTACCTAACAATTCGACCCTAGCCAAAGGCTCCTCCCCTTGGACTCCGCTACCAGGGGCGCTATCCTCGGACCCCCACTAAGGAGACGTTGCCCCCTTGGAACCTACATTGCTTTAATGCTTTGCTCCTAAGATCATAATAAACTCAAACAATAATGCATTCCACGCCTCCTAACTTGTTTGATTAATATTACATTGATTATTTAATCAATCTAATTACATGAAAATATCTAACAAATCATAGCATGACATGTCAAAGTATGTACTCTTATGCTTACATAGCTTAGTCTGGAATTAATATTTGTCCATGCATTTTTATTCGATGAGCTTGTATGGCTTATCTTCTTGTATGCTTTATTTTAGGGGTGCAAACGAGCCGATCCGCTCGTGAGCTACTCGAGATCGGATCGATAAAAAGCTCGAAACGAGCTGAGTTTTATCGAGCCCGAGCCCGAGCCCGAGCCGAGCTCGAGCTTGAAAAAAAGCTCATTTAATTATCGAGCCCGAGCTTTACTTATCGAGCTCGATCAGGCTCGTGAGCCTAAACGAGCCTTTTATTTATATATTTTTATTTAATTTATTTAATAGATTATATAAATAATATGTATTATATATAAAGTTATGATAAAAAAACAATTAAATAATATGAATAATGTTCTATATAAAGTATATAATTATAAATATATATCAAAATTAAATACAAAAATATTAAAAATAATATTTAAATAAAAAAAGAGCCGAGCTGAGCTCGAGCTTGAAAAAGTATTTGTCGAGCCCAGCTCGAGCTTTAAAAATAAAGCTCGAAACGAGCCAAGCTCGAGCTCAAGCTCTTTTAAGTCATCACGAGCCGAGCTCGAGCCCATACGAGCTCGGGCTCGGCTCGGCTCGTTTGCACCCATACTTTATTTGTATGATATTGCAATAGTAGTGATGTCATTGTATGCGTAGACTTGAGTAGATCCATGTGAGCGGGAACACAATTCATAATGAACATGACGCTGAATGCAATATTAAACAAGACTCAGGAACACAACATTACATTTTACGATATGAATTCTAATGATTTTCTTTGTACGGAAATCAAAATTCATAATTATGTGATATTGAACATTGACGCTAAATGTGATATTAAACATTAGACTAGTTACTAAACGTGATACCAAATGTGACACTAGACGTGATGCTAAAACTGTAATACTAGATACTGATAGTTCAATGTATGTTTATGTATACGTTGTAGTTATTCTCTCACTAATATTAGCCCAGACATACGTTTCTTCTATGTATGTGAGTTACAGTTTCATTTGGGAAGACATGAAAAAGTGCTCCAGAGATTAGAGATACGTATATTAGGTCATACGTCAATCATGATCGTTAGTTGGGTGTTATAATAAGTGTTATAATATCATATAATATATTGATCTCTTATATTCAACCCTTGACATAACAATAAATGCATTAGCCTTTTAAACTTAAGGCCTGTTTGACAACTTCTGAATAGATAAGTGTTGAATCATTAAAAGTTCTGAATCATTAAGTGCTGACCCACTAAGATGTCTGGATCATTAATAGCTAGTATATTGCTTAACTGTTCAGAGGCAAATGTCTGACCAATTCAGATAAAAGCTTTTAACCATTCATACTCAGTATAATGCTTAACCATTCATACTCAGTATAATACTTAACCATTCAGATGCAATAGTGCTTAACCATTAAAAAATCTGTTCACGAAACAAATATTCTGAACTATTAAGTGCTGAAACATTTAGAAATCTGAATGGTTTAAAGGCAAAACTGTTAGGTATTACGTGTACGCGGCTGACCCGAGGATTCGGATAGGGTACGAAATCAATACAATACTACGGCTCGGGCCTTAAGAACTTGTCGGTATTTCTAATTGATTTCTAAAACGAGTGACGAGATAATGATAGCAATAATAGTAGTAATAAACGTAACTACGCAGCGGAACAATAATCTAACCAAACAACGAATAAATCGAACTAATCAAACTGAACAATACCCAAAACAGAACCTGTTTGAAGGCTGTTCTTTGACCAGAAAACGGAACAGAAACAGCAGCAATGAACCAGGAGGGGCAGTGCCGGTAGTTCCCTGGTGCCGGTAGTTCCCTGGTGATCTGAAACTGCTGAAACAACTGGTGGGGCAAAACAGCAGTAAACAGCAGCAGTAAACTGTTGCTTCTTTCGGCAGAAACACAAACACAGGCACACGAGAATAATAATCAAAATAGTAAAGAACACAGCGATTTAACGTGGTTCGGTCAAGGATTGACCTACGTCCACGGGCTACGAACCAGGGTTTCTTTTTTATTTCTTTCAAGACTTAAGATTACAAGTACAATATGAGGGTACTTATAATAAAAGACAAATAAAACTTAACATAAATAAGTTGAGGCAGATTAGGGTTAGGGCCGGCTGCCCCTAACCCCTTTCTGCAGCTGATTTGCGGCTGTTCCAGGGCCCGACCCAGGATGGATCGGAGCCCACAACACAACATCTCCCACTTGGGCTTCGAAACATCTTCACTAGTCCTCCACATCAATGCGTCAAACACTTCAACCTGCTTCCACCCGGATGCAGTGAAACATTTGCAACTGCACTTGTCTTGTACTTCTGTAATCTTGAACCTTTTATGAAGAGAACCCTTCATACCACCTGATCCATAGCCGCCTTCATCTGCAATTAACCCTGAAGGCCAACTGAAGCTACACAGAGCTTCAGTTTATCCAACGTGACAACTTTAGTGAACATGTCAGCTGGATTCCTGTCCCCTTTGATGTTATTCAACTGGATAGTACCATCACTGATTAGCCCCCTGATGAAATGATACCTCATATGAATGTGCTTAGTCTTCCCATGATAAACTGGATTCTTTGCAAGTTTCACAGCACTTTCATTATCGCAGTACAACGGATACTCTGCCTGTTTTCTGTCTAATTCACCCAGAAAAGTCTTCAACCAAACAAGCTCTTTACTAGCCTCAGCGGCTGCCATATACTCAGCCTCTGTAGTTGAAAGTGCCACGCTCTTTTGGAGCCTAGACATCCAACATATTGCAGTATCACCCATAGTAAACACATACCTGTTGTACTTTTGTAGGTCTCTTTACATCCACCCAAATCTGCATCAGAATAACCCTTGAGAATTGCATCTCTACCCCTAAAACATAAAGCCATCTTTGAAGTGCCCTTCAAATATCTAAGCAGCCATTTAACTGCTTCCCAGTGTTCTCTCCCCGGATTAGACATAAACCTGCTAACAACTCCCACTGCATGAGCAATATCAGGCCTTGTGCATATCATTGCATACATAAGACTGCCCACAGCTGATGCATAAGGAACCTTCGCCATGTCGGCCTTGTCTTCATCTGTCTTTGGAGACTGATCTTTAGAAAGCTTAATATGACTACCCAATGGTGTATTTCGGGTAGTTGTCTTCTCATGATTCATTTTGAATTTCTCTAATATTTTCTTAATATACTTTCTTGAGATAATATTAAAGAACCGTTCAAATTCTGATTCCTGGTGATCAGCATATCTCATGAATTTCTTAAGATAGCAGCAGTGATCCATCTCGCACCTCCTATACCATTTCTCCATAAAATCATCAAACTTAATATACCACTGTCTGGGTGCCTGCTTCAAACCATAAAGACTCTTCTTTAGTTTGCACACCATGTTTTCCTTACCAGCTATCTGAAAACCCTCTGGTTGTGCCATGTAGATATCCTCCTCAAGGTCGCCATGCAGAAAAGCTGTCTTTACATCTAGCTGTTCTAAATGTAAGTTTTCTGCAGCCACGATACTAAGCACCAGTCTGATTGTAGTCATTTTAACCACGGGGGAAAATATTTCATTGTAATCACCCCGTGCTTTTGTTGAACCCCTTAACTACCAATCGTGCTTTGTATCTCTTAGTTCCATCACTTTCATCCTTGATTCTATATACCCATCTGTTTTGAAGAGCTTTTTTCCCCGTGGGAAGTTTAGTAAGAACCCAAGTTTGGTTCTTTTCAAGTGAACCCATTTCTTCTTTCATTGCGCGCTCCCACTGAGACGAATCTTTCAAACGGATGGCCTCTGAGTAGCATTGTGGTTCACCATTTTCAGTGAGAAGAAGATAATTAACTGATGGAGAATATCTCTGAGGAGGTACAGACGTTCGAGTAGACCTCCTAACCCAATGTGAAGTATTTGAATTTCCTGAATCATTTGATGGTGCGGACTGTTCATCCACAGGATCTGAACTCCCACTATCAAAGAGATCTTCTTGTTCTTCAAATTCTTCCTGATCATTATCTTCAGTTTCTGAACTTTCTTCTTCAGTACTCTGATTGTTTTCTTCAGTATTTTGACTTTCTGTCTCTGAACCATGGCTTTCTGAATTCTGGTTATCATCTTCAAACACCACCTAATCTTTACGAGTTTCTGGTATGGTTGAATTCTTGTCTTTGTAAAGTTTAGTTTCATTAAAGACCGGATCTCGACTCCTGATGGCGGCAAAACAGCAGCAGTAAACTGTTGTCCTTCTTTCGGCAGAAACACAAACACAGGCACACGAGAATAATAATCAAAATAGTAAAGAACACAGCGATTTAACGTGGTTCGGTCAAGGATTGACCTACGTCCACGGGCTACGAACCAGGGTTTCTTTTTTATTTCTTTCAAGACTTAAGATTACAAGTACAATATGAGGGTATTTATAATAAAAGACAAATAAAACTTAACATAAATAAGTTGAGGCAGATTAGGGTTAGGGCCGGCTGCCCCTAACCCCTTTCTGCAGCTGATTTGCGGCTGTTCCAGGGCCCGAACCAGGATGGATCGGAGCCCACAACACAACAAAAACAACAGCCCCTTACTTCGAATTATATTAGTCATAAGTTCATGTTTTCATGGGTTAATTAAAAACAACTTCAGACGTTTAGAACTTGCAAATTTAAGAACTAGGATCAGGAATTAAGTTTAAAAAATTATAGTTCCGTTTATTTTTTCCATAGAAACAAGAATTAGTTTCATCAATCTCACTTAGCCAATTAATAAGTTAAAGTTGCAATGTTTATTGTTAAACTAAACAAGGTTTAAGTACTGTGTCAAAAGTCTCTAAGAAAATATCAAAGCAGATGAAGTAATGAAAGAATTAAATGAAATAAGTTAAAGAAAAACGTTTTTTCCAAATTGGATTAGAGATATATGACACAGATTGAGATATGACTAGATGAAGAATAATTTTATATACATCAATATGAATAAATAACATTTAACTACAAATATGTATTTAGTAGCTTTCAGTTTGTTATATCAAGAGTCTTACAATGGCTCTTGATCTACCATATGTCTTTTCATTGCTTTAGTCTTTATACTATATGTGAATGTACTTCTTCATCACTTTTGATATATGAAAAATACAATTATAAGCTTTGTTTTATGGTATTAAAGCTTAAAAATAGCTTGTACCAGATCAATAACAAAAACAGCAGATAATATCTTCAGCCATGACCATAAGCTCTTCAACAACTGCCGTAGTCTCCCTCTAAGTTTTTAGAGAATCAGACTCGTTGCGTAACTTCACCGCTGCTAGCCTATCAAGTTTAGCTTCCACAAAATTAATAGGTGAAAATTATTTGATTTGGAACCATCAAATTATCACAATTCTAAAAACCATAGGACTGTTGCATCATATCACTGTGCATACTCCTGACCCATCACGCAGATTGGGTCAGTTTGGTCCCATTCGACCTTCATTTGATGGGTCATAGAGCTAACTTCCTTCTCATACACACTCTATTAAGTCATGATTTAGTAAAACCTTTCGAAATGAGCCTGCAATGTTTTGGCCTACTCATTTTACTCAATGGGATGCGATCCAAAATCAGACTCTTATAACTTTGCTAGTCTAACCACTAATCTACCTTCCCTTTCTAACATATCTGAACTAGTTGACTCGTGGATATATACTGCACTCTGGTGCTACGACACGTGACGTCAAACCCTTCATTGCGTTATGACACCATACCCTATCACGACACTGATCAAGTGGTGGTTGGTGATGGTAAGTCATTTAAAATTACACACATTAGCAAATTTGTACTTAACCTATCAAAACAAACTTTAACCTTAAATATGTGCTACTTGTACATGGTCTTACAAAAAATTTACTTTTTGTTACTACCTCGTTCTTGATGAATCTTTTTGCTTTACCTTCTCATGCTATAGACTTTTAATTCAGACGTTGACTTGTCGACTCCTTCAACACATAGGACCTAAACTCAACTAGCTTTACTCTCTCACTACTAAAATTACCTCAACACTACAAGATTTATGGTTGGTTAGTCGTCATAAGGCTCATCTTGTCGCCAAGGACTATCATAAAGTTGAAGGCCATGATTATACAAAAACCTTTAGTCTTGTAATCAAACCAGCTGTGATTTGTTTAGTCTTATCGGTTACCTTTTCTCGTAGGTGGGACATTTGACAAGTGGATGTCAACAATGCCTTCCTACATGGTGATTTGATAGAGACTATTTACATGACTCAACCCTCTGGTTTTTTTATTCCACTTATCCCAACCATATTTGTCTCCTAAAAAAGACTCTATACGTCCTAAAACAATCCCATTATGCTTGGTTCTCTTAGTTATCATGTGCATTACAAACATTTGGGTTATCACAATGTGTCTCTAACACCTTCTTGTTTATCTACTACCAAAATGATATCACTTGTACGTCCTTGTCTTTGTCGATGATATTATCATCCCTGGTAGTTCAACAACGTTTATTGAGAGCTTGATTGAACGTTTAAATGCATAGTTCGGTCTTAACGATCTTGGAACCTTTACTTATTTCCTAGGTATGCAGGCTACCTTCTCCAATGATACTCTACATCTCTCATAGCAACCTTACCTTACAGATCTTCTTCAACAAATGAGACTTTCTCAATGCAAACCATAATATACTCCTATTACACCTTGCGATCTACCATCTCACGACTTAGGAGTGCCCATGGATGATCCCATGTGGTATCGCAACATTATTGGTGCACTTCAGTATCTAGTCTTAACTCGTTTTGAGATTGCTTACGCTCTAAGTAAGGTCTCTCAATTTTACAAAATCTGACTAACAAACACTATATTGTAGTTATACGCATTCTCGGTATCATCGAGGAACCATTTCTAATGGTTTAACTATTCAAAGGTCCATAAGATCTGGGCTTCATGCTTATGTTGATGTTTACTAGGCTAGTTATTCAGATGATCGTTGCTCCACTACCGGCTACTGCTTATTTCTTGGACCCAATCTCATCAGTTGAAGTTTTAAGAAACGACATACCATTGCCAGGTCTAGCACTGAGGCAAGCTTTGAATCATACATAAATTGAGGTCCGTTGCGTGATGTCTCTTATACATGAGCTACAATTATCTTTTCCTACTCCTCTAACACTCAGGTGCGACAACATTGGTTCAGCCTACTTAGCAGCTAATACGATTCTTTATCAACGCACTTAACTCTTGGAGATTGATTTACATTTTGTTCAAGACATGGTTTTGTCAAATAGTCTTAAAGTGTGTTACCTGTCTATAGTCGCTCAGCTTGCAAACATGTTAACAAAATGGCTACCATTAAATTGGCTCTCTCTACTTGAATTCAAGTTACATGGTGATGCAAATATCTCGCTTGGGGGGCATATAAATACATATGATATTTATTACATTTAACTACAACAACTACTAGTATTTATTACATATGATATTTATTTAGTAACTTTTGCTTGTTATATCAAGTGTCTTACGATAACTCTTGATCTACTAAATGTCTTTACATTGCTTTATTCCTAATATTATACTAGCTTATAACCCATGTGAGACACGGGCGTAAAAAAAAAAAAAGAAAAAGTTAAACTTAACAAATTGACTTAATTGATATAGAAATAAATCATATATTGCTACATATAACAATCTAGAATGAAAATATAGAAAAATTATTCTATTGATTATGTAATACTTCTTTGCATGCAATGTTTGTTGTTCTATTTGTAACCTAAACTGCTTTACTTAAAAGCAATAGTTTTAATTCTCTACTTTTAACCTTGGATAATACAATATATAACTAACTATAAGTAAACACTGGATGTTTCAAGTATAAACCAACCCTCGATAATGATTATCATTGGCTTGGAGTCATGACAAAACATAAAGTTAGTGAAAAAAGATTTTATATGATATCAGGTAAAAAGATATGCTTATTATTCTATTTTCTAAAGCACTTCTTTACTTAATGGATTTGAATAGCAAAATTTCATGAAACAACCTGAAACCCTTATTGCATTTTATAATTTTGGTATTGTAGAAAATGCAAATCTTATGCGTACTATTAACATACTTAAAATTATTTTTTGTTTACTGATAGTAGGACAAGTAATCTTAAAACACGCTTCTTGTTAAAAAAAAATATCAAAATAGCCAAACCATATACTCAAACAAGTTGCATGCATACGAGTACCATTAAAGATATATATAAGTAACGAGTAATAAGTAATGAAAAATGTTATGATAATTACTAAAAAATGTATTATACGAAAATATATAATCTACTCATCAATAACTATCATTTTGATATAATAGGTGTCATTGGGGTTTTGGTTACATCGTTGTATACGGACTTGTATTATATGAAACTTAATGGTAAAGTCTTAAATTTTCTCTTAAGGTTGTTCAATACGATTATCAGATTTGACTCTATCAAGTTGTGTAAAAAAATAAAATAAATCAAAGTTAAATAAATACTATTTCTTTTACACACAAAGAGAGAGAGAGAGAGAGAGAGAGAGAGAGAGAGAGAGAGAGAGTAATAAAAATTTATTAAGAAACTAGCATCCTTCAAGAAATTAAAATTCAAAATCTACAAAAATAGAAATTTATTTGTTAAAAATATAGAAACTAAATAAAAGCTTTTACGTTTTAAAATATAAAATGCATATAACTTATACATTGAAATAAATTATTTGTTATGATTTGATGATAAAAAAACCTATTCTAATTTTTATTTAAATAAATATATAAATATTTTAGGAAACAATTCATGGCTAATTCAAAAAATTGTCATGCGGCTGATGATAATATTAAAAAATATCACGTGACAAAAATATGCTTGTTTATTATAATAGTAAGATATAAATGTACTTTTTAAACTTCTAAATAACTTTTAATTTATTAAAAATACAAGTGTAAGCTTTGCATCAGATACATTACCAATTGACAGTTTGACAAATTTTATACTCATGTGGCGTTACGTAAGAACCTCCATTTATATACAAAATTATTATTCTAAAAGAATTAAATACATCATACGTTAAGCAATGGTGGTGGTATTAGATAATCTCTATACTAATAAATCGCTATACTAATAAATAAAAATAAATCCGGACACTTGTCACCTTTCTAGTCCATTTAATAATTGGTTTTCCCGCTTCCCTCTATTCTTAATTATGAATGCTATAATAAATATTCATTAATTAATAACTATCTATAATTAAAATTTCAAATATGTTAATTTCAGATTTTTAAATGTGATATACATTTGTTTATTCAATTTTTATAATACATAATATTTAAGACATAATTTTTAATATTATTAATCATATAACAGTAGATTTATTTAGCTCGTGTATTACAAGGGATTGTAACCTAATTATTAATAATAAAAATAAAATTAGTAATAGTGAAAATAATTTATAATGTATGGCCTCGAGATAATAAATAGAATATTATTGTAAGTAACAATATACATTAAAGTATGATTTATTTACAAATTTTTTTACGGCTAAAAGATGACTGATCGGACACTGACTCATATGATAATCTTTATTACTCGAGTAAAGAAAATTGAGATCGTCATTAGAAGTAAACTCATATTATATAAGAAATCTCAGTAACCAACATAAAATTTTTTTAAATCACAAGTAAAACTTAAACTCATTTATTTATAAATATTAGATAAAGATGTACAAATATCTCCGTAGTTCATACTCTTTGAATTGAAATGTCCTTGAAAACCCCAACTTCGAGATTCTAGCATGTATTGTTAAGTGTAGATCAAGGCATCCACGATACATGGTTGTACTTATGTGAAATAATTTACGAATAATGATAATATTTAAGTTTTTTTTCACGGAAAATGTGCAATTTCGGAATATGGGTGTTATTTTAATCAGACTTATGTATCCGTTTTTCAGCTGTAACCGCACCCCTAACCCCTCACGAGAAAACTCATTGTTGAAAAAATCTACTGGCTCAACTCTGAGCATCTTGCTCAGAGTGAGATTTGAATCCATGACATCCTCATATTTACATATCATGAGTGTTTTATCTTAAATAGTACAGTTAAGAATTATTAATAATAATATTTAAGTACTAGAGGGTGTTCTTAAGGGTTGTTCTATTGTCATAAATTAAACATTCATGTTACTCGTGTAGCAAGCCATGTGTGAATATCAACTTAGGAGTTGTTTGGTGGACTATTAATAGTTATTAAGATGCTATCTTTTGATGGTTTATATTTTATTAATGATTAGTAGATAATCTTAGTTTGAATGGTTAAAAGATTACTATTAAAATGTTACCTATTAACCATTTAGATTTAAGTTTACCTCTTAAGCATTAAAATGTTATAAACCGTTAAAAGTTAGACATTTAATGATTATTAAGAGGTAGCTTTTTAATGACCCTTAAGAGGATACCAAACATCCTGATAGCAATGATCTTTATTACATGTGATTAAGGTGAGATACACAATGCAAAATAAGAAGGTCTTGGGTTTAATATGCTTTGGATTGAACCAAGGGTTTTCTTAGTTATGTGTTTCCTCTAGGGGGTCTAGAGGTGGTCCCGACCGGGAAACGAGTAGCCGTGCCGAATTAAGATAACACCTATGTTTCGAAACAAAGTCGCGTATTTGCCATTAAAAATATATATCAACTTAGATTGTAAGTTTCACTATTTATTAAGTTGATTTACGTTTATTCGAAGTTAGGCTTTATGATTCGAACTTATTTGAGCCTGAATCTAATTACAATACTTAGGGGTCATTTAGTTCGAAAAATGTTTTACAAAGTAATTTCAATTGGAAATAAAATTGGAATCGAAATCTTATTAAAATTAATAACGTGTTTGAATGGTCAAGTTTGAGTGGAATTAGAATGCTAATTTTAAACATTCAATTGAATTGTTAAACATTATATGGGTAAGTGATAATAATATGAATTCTAATAAATATGAGAAAATTTTTCAATTCCAATTGCAATTCCATCCATTTAGTAACCAAATAAGATTTTAGATGGAATATATTTAATTCTAATTTTAATTTTTGAGAATTCTACAAAGCAAATGGGTCTTATATTATATATGGATTCTTAAGGAATGATTGTTGGTTTGTCATATATTCAAAATTTTAATACAGTACGTCAAGTTAACATGCGCATGTGCATACATTGATCGCTAATATAACTTTAATAAGACCTCTATTAATGATTTACGTTAAACAGACGGTTCATATTTAAAATTAAAATTACTATGCAACTATATGTTTCATATACTGTATTGTATCTTATATAATGGTCTATTTAAAATTATTGAGAAGTAAAAAAGAACAATATAGCAAAACATCATATTTGTATTATTGTATACGTGTTTTTCTGTGTATATCTCGTATCGATATATAAACAACTTTTTTACTAGAGGCATAGGAATAAAAGTTTACACGAAACTAACCTATGATGAATAGACTCAGATAGGAAGAAAAATTTACATAAATTGACTTGTTTATTTTATCATGTATTCTTTTGTAAATTTGTAAAATTACGTGTTTTATCAAAACATTAGTTTTCAATGTATGTGATATAGTAGTTTTGAATTATAATTTGAGAAAATATGTAATTTCATAAGTTTAGATGAGATTTATAAAATTGCTACTTTTTTTTATTGGTTTACAATCAACTTCTAAAGTTTAAACTACCAAATCCTCATGTAAAAATTAAAATAGAAGTGATTAATATAAAAGAATAAAGTTACTAAGCACTTGGTATTATTGTGTCAGTTAAATTTAATCCATGTGGGAGACAATTTCTGTCTAACAGAGCTGGATTACTAAATGCCATGTTTTGATTTCAGAGGTGGGGTATTTTTGGAGGTAATCAATTTGAAATAATCTTGTTTTAGTTCGTAATTAAAAAGAAATACATGTGTACTATGTCTCGAATGTAGATTAATATTAGTAAATAAATATAAACATGTAACAAATGGAATTTTGTTTTAGTTTAATGACATAAGGAATTTAGTAAATAAATATTCCTATTTTTAAATTTTAAATGTATGGAAAGACGATATAACACACACACTTGATTCGTTGCTTTTTAGCTCACCCTGTATGGATATCTAGTTTCACCACTTGTTTCACCGGTCATGATCTATTAAAGCTTTTACATGTCGAAAATAACATCCTTAAAGAGAAAAATTATTAAACTTATATCAAATATGAGCCAAATATAAACAAATTAAAACACGAAGAAAGCTGATTATACACCAGTAAAAACATCACTTTACACACTCAACTTGTCGTCTTATATGTTCTTGTACCATATTCCATATCATACCACATGGCGTGTAAACTATATTCAACGATGTCTATATCACGTCCATGACTCAAACAGTCATATCCCCGTCACACACGCGTTATACGACCGCAACATGTTCTAGCACTTCCCATTGTCATTTGTAAACACACAAAGACAAAGGAAGAGACAAGACTAAAAAAGAAAGGGGAGGCACAAATAAGTGGACCGGTGTAGTGATAAGATGAGCTTCCGTCCAACCGGTCGGGTATTGGATGTGGATTTAGGTTTCAATGTGTAGTCTATTTTTAATTTATTATAATAATAATATTTTATTTTATTTTTAATACTTTTTATTATTTTCTTTTAAGCTTTTTTTGTTTGTGTGGGTCATTATGTTTTGGATTTACTAGACATATCTTAGATAGGATTCTATGGGCTTATACACTCCATTAATACTCACATCAAAAACCATTTTCGTTTATTAAATTATGACTAAAGAGAACTTAATTATTTAATTAAGTTATGAAAAATGTTAATTAATAAAGTAAATAATAAAAAAATGTTATCTTTTTGTTGGGAGTGTTTATGGAATCGGTTGGACCACATAGGTCCGTACCTACATGATCAAATACGTTTGATCACTGCTAACTTGTCGACCCCATAGATTCTATATAGGTTTTAATACATTAGTTGCAATAAATAAGTTTGAATATTATAATATAAAGAGTTGATTAAACAAGAGATCCCCTAGTTTGAGGTGGGATCGAACAATGAGGTTACAGTCTAAGATTAAAAAGTAACAAGTTTAAGATATGTTGTTAATTTGTAACATGTATGAGATCTAACAGTAACACCCGCTAAAAAGTTATGTTTGTGTCAAGTTAACAAATATTACAATGAAAGTCGAGGTTAAAACCTTAAACTCTTACAAATTTAAATATGCAAGTACCAAACTGCTAGCATTTAAAGTTACAGTCAAACTTGTTATTTTTATCAAACCAGTTAGGTAATTGAACATTGAAAATGAACGAATTATATTATTTTTTTCAAACATGTAATAAATTGTAGCATTGAAAAATGAGAAAAATAATTATTTGAAAAGAACCCCACCAAAAAAATGCATGAAAACCGAACCTTATGGGCCAACCATGACACCATAAATGAAAACCCACTACCCATGCTTCATTTGTTTTGGCTTGTTTGTTTTTAATGTCTGTTTATTATTTTTCTTGGGTATTTACTCATGCATTCATTATATAACTAATGTCGTGTAAGTAATGTCTCCTAAGCTGTCAAAATAAAAATAAAAATAAAAATAATAATAAAAATAAAAAGTAATGTCTCCTAAGTCCTACGTCTACATATCTCTTTTACCTTATAACATCATCAATCGTATCGACTGTAGAAATTTGTAATGTAAAAGAGTGTTTTTATTGAAGGAAAATATAAGTCTAGCCCTTCAAATTGTTAACAAAAATGTGATTTTTAATGAAGAAAAATGTTTATATTTTAAACGGATTAAATAAATATAATGTCATATATATATACTTAGTAATAAGAATTTACGTATTTTAAACGATATTTTAAGTTAACATATGATTCAAGTTACGCATAAGTACACTAGTTAATATTAGAAAATGTTTAAATAAACGTTATTGTGTATCTCTAATATGTAAAACACAATAATAAATTAACAGTTAATTAATCTAATATATAAAAAACAATAACAAAATAACACTATATCTCATTGTGATATTTGATCGTTGTTGTGTTATCTTGAACATTATTAGTTTTCAAAAATACATTGATGAAATAACATCATTGTATATTTCTAACTATAAAACACAATGATAGATAATAACAAATTTATATAATCTGTAAAAAATAATGATAAAAATAACACATTGTGTTATCTTTAATGCTAGAAGTTTTTGAAAAATACATTGGTGAAAGTATATCATTGTGTATTTTTAATTGAAAAAAACAATGATAGATAACAAGTTTATATAATATATTGAAACAATAATAAAAATAACACAAAATGTTGTAAAACGTAAAACACATGATATATATAGCAAATGATTGAAAATATATGACACAATAAACTGATAATTTACAAAGTGAACGTATAAGACATAATGAGCTAGCGTATTTTATATAATCACCAAAATGTTCTCCTATTTAAAACAAAAGAGTGACACTTGTCAAGCCTACAATACTTCTTAGATTTTTTAGATATATCAAATCCCTTTTCTAATATAAACCTACCCTTAATATTAATTAATAAAGCAATAATCTTTAAAAATAAAAAAAGATATTCATTATTCATAAATCTCTATAATTTATGTTGGTACGTTTACATTCTTCATCTAGGAATAATAGTTTTAGTATTTTTACTTTTTGGCTCTAATCAATATTTAATATAGTTGACCATATAAAAGAAAACCAACCCTAGATAGTTACTATCTTTGGCTCTAGTTTATTTCATTGCAATTCTTAACAAAGTGAAAATTGTCTTCTTAATTATTCAAAAGATATCCTTTTGTTTGAATGTGTTCAACTAATTGTGTGATAAAAGTGTGATTTCCAATATTATTTTCAGATATCTCAGCTTTTGTAACACGATCATTATGTGCTATTAGCTTTATTACATAAACCACTTTTTTGTCAATATTTCTTAATTGCCTAAATTGAAAACCAACATTTACTACTAACCTATGGTTTGACAAACCGACGATTTAAGCTCATTTAAGTGATATAGAAAGTAACTTACGTTCTTAAAATACTAGAGTTGTTTAAAATTTACATAATATAATTGATAAAAGAAAAAAGTAACTTACTTTCCTAAAATAGTGGACGTTT
This sequence comes from Flaveria robusta, assembly GCA_025506415.1. Taxonomy (NCBI): domain Eukaryota; kingdom Viridiplantae; phylum Streptophyta; class Magnoliopsida; order Asterales; family Asteraceae; genus Flaveria; species Flaveria robusta. The sequence continues at coordinate 6,335,267 of CM046464.1, read as the reverse complement.
TAAAATTCATAATTTTCTTACATACCATGATATCTAATTGATTTGATTCGAAAAAACAAAACATGAATGCATAACATCATGACACATGACACCTAAGATACTTTTGTATTAAAATAAATCAAAATAGATATATTATTTTTATTTTATATAAATATAAATAAATAATAAAACTCCCATTATACAACTATTATGACACTAAATACCTCATTTTTATAACATACAATATCTATAACTTATATTTTCATATCCAACACTATCTCTTTTATATCACTCCATATTTCCATCCTTACAAACTAATCCCATAAACTTCCCTCACATGACAATCATAACAAACCTAATAATAACTCCACCCCAATTTACAACCACCCCCTCCACTTCCCAATCCTTCCACTTTCACCCCCTTTCTTCCCCATATGGCCATATATATACACCACCACCAATCTCACCACATGACTCTCTCCCCCTTCATCTTCATCATCATCATCTTCATCCCCATTACAAAACCTGCAAATTCCGATTAAACCGCCACCGATCACCGCCACCGCCAATGGGTTTTCCGGTGGGCTACACCGATCTCTACCTCCCCAAACTCCTCCTCCACATCCTCACCCTCTTGGGCTTAATCCGCAAACTCGTTTCCTCCGTTCTCCGCTTCGCGGGCCTCTCGGACTTCCTCGAGCCAGAATTCTCGCCCGACCCTACCCGACCCGAACCCATTACCCAGTTTTGTTCGATTTCCGCAGCGTTGATCCGAGAACTTCTGCCTGTGGTTAGGTTCTCCGAGCTGGTGGATCCACCAGAGAGCTGTGCAGTGTGTTTGTATGAGTTCGACTCCGGTGATGAGATACGGCGGTTGACGAATTGCCGGCATATATTCCACCGGAGCTGTGTGGACCGGTGGATGGACCATGATCAAAAGACTTGTCCGCTTTGTCGGACGACGTTTGTGCCTGATGACTTGCAGGAGTCGTTTAATGAGCGGTTGTGGGCCGCGTCGGGGATTGGAGATTACTCTGGCGAGTCGGTGTTTATAAGTAGTTTATGATATGATATGGTATGATATGATGTATGTATATTTTGTAAAGATATGAGAAAGGAGGATGAGAAGCATATAGTGTATTTAGAAAAGAATGGTAGAGATAGAATTAGGGGAAATCTTGATTTTCTTTCTTTATATGAATCCCATTTTATCATATTTGGTAACTTGACACCTTGAGTGATAATGGTGATAATTTCATATTTACAAAGAATTGTGATATGTTATTTGGGTTGGTAGTTTAGATTATTTTTTCTCAAATTCTTTTGAAACTATCTGGATTTAAATATGATTAAAAGTAGTTTAAGAGGCTTATTACTTTATTAGTCAGAAAGAAAAGAAATATTTTGATGTTAAATATATTCATTTCATATTCATAGACATTTGAGAATGGTGAAAATCTTTTATTTCAATAATGTAATTTGCAAGAATGTATTATAATCGAAGTAATCACTAATATATCGTAATTTATAAGGTATGATGCTTTTTGAACCGGACGAATTAACCCATCTGAACTGGTTGAACCGATCATTGTTCTTTTACCATTTTAAACTTCGCATTTTGTTTATTTTAGATTTCATGTCGTATTAACCTTAGGAAAATGTTTATTTTAGATTTCAATCTTTATCTATATACTTAGGAAAATGTTTACACGAACAACCCTATGTTATTACCAAAACTTAATTTATAAATTATAGATAGTCTCATTTAAAATTTTAAAACCGATCTTATTAATTAAGGCTAAGGCGGCCTAATAATCACTCTCGTTGCTAAAAACTGCTAAATTACTTTAGAAGAGTTAGTTTTGGTTTTGTGAAATGTGAGAATCAAAAAATTTGAAAAGTTGCTTAGAAAATTACAAAAAAGTACCAAATGTTTGGGTCCTACGTAAAGCAGAGCTTGTTGGGTACTGTTTGGATCCAACCGATTTAATCGGATCTTGTCTTAAAGTGTGAGCACTCTTTTTTTTCTATTTACGATATATAAATATAAATATATACAGGGAGCGGTAAAAGCATACGAGTAAAATATCATCATTTGAAGCATATAAAACCATCAAGATGTGACACGTATACTTTAAGCGAGAAGTATAATTGTCCATTCGTAATTATGTATTGAGTATACGTAATTATGAAACTTACGAAACTGCTTGATGAGTTTGAAAATTTTTTATAAGCAAATGTGTAAGGTGGAACCGCGAAGTGGGTTCCTTTTAGTTTTAGGTGCAACAGTTTGAGCTTTTGGTCTTGTGGGTTTGTGAGTGGGTAATAGAAGTTGCACGCGGGTTTTATATTTGGATCGTTTTCATATGTTTTCGGGTGTCTGGTTGATTTCTATGTGTCGTTAGTTGGTATGGTTTCAGGTTGTTTATAATTTTGTTTTCATTCTGTAATCCTTTTGTTTCGTTCCGGCTACTTGCTTGCTAGTCGTTTTTATAATTAGATGTTAAAATAAGATACCAGGGTACATGTATTTACACACTGTTATAATTGTTTAAAATATATAATTACCTAATTACATATCACATGTATAATTACATACAAAGAAATTTAAAAAGTTATAAAAATATCATACTCAGATTAAAGATAATAAAATTTAATTTTTATGATATAGTTTTTTTCTAAAAATTAATAAAGTATATTAAAGTTATTATGTTCTAAAAAATTGATAGAAATAGATTTAATTAAAAAAATCAACAAAAGTTGATTATTCATTTTTTATATTGTAAATCTATTTCAAGTAACTTTTATTAAAATATTCGGACCACTTAAGTTTAACCGTTGGATAGAATGAATTAAAATCTAAGCTAAGTTCAAGATTCATATTCTCCTTAAACTAAAACGTAAACTTCAATAATAAAAACGTATGTATGAAACTTTGATGTAGTTTTACGTTCATCTATTGTGAATTATCAATACCCCACTACCTTTTATAGGCATACGTACGTAACTAAACAAAAGAAAATCATTACTAATTATATTAAGGAAGTACATTGGCCACGTTCTCATGTAGTTGGATGTTATACATGAGAGTGCTTGAACCACATGGGTGGATAAAAAGGCATGTATCCTTCACGTTGTTACTATATATACATTTTAACATGACATCTATAGAATTGAACCTCGTTTTGATTGGATGTTTGGACTAGAGGTGTCGCGTATTTAGCGTTGGAGGGACCAAAGTTTTTTTTCTTTTTTTTTCCCTCGTGCGTCGTTTCTTTCAGAGTTTCAGAGTATTTACCGCAGCGTAACAACAAAGTGGGTTATAACCCATTGATAAGAGTGTTGCTTCCATCCACAACCCACTTGTGTTCAAATCTAGGGTTTATGTGTTTTTATAAGTGCTTTTCTTTAGTAATATTTATTATTTTTTAATTAATTTTTGTTATTTTTAATATACTTTTTAGTTTTGTTTTTTGCACCTTTTTTTGTCTTTTTTGTAGGTTTGTTTTTTGTTTAATGTTTTATTATGTGAAGACATTTTATTTTTTTCTTCTTTCTGTGTTAGAAAATTATTATATTGCGTTGTATTGATATTTTAAAATATACAACCGTGATTACAAATGCGACTACAAAATATTACTGTCCTGTTGTAACCATGGATTAAAAAAAAACTAGCTTTGCTACATTTGTATTCCATCATTTACTTATAAGAGAGAGAGAGAGAGAGAGAGAGAGAGAGAGAGAGAGAGAGAGAATTTATATATTGTATATACAACATAAAAAGGTAAATTTTGATTTTTAACGAATGTATATGTGTTTCTAATAAGATCATGATTGGTTCGGATATCTGAAAGTTGTAACACAAACCAAAAAGGTTTCCTATCACAGAAGTATCAATTTTTATATTGCTCAAAACGTAAACAAAGTTACAAAACACAATGTGTATAAGTTTAATAATTATTTATGTAAAACTTAGAGACCAAGATCATACATATACGATAGAGTTTATTACTATTATTATTTTTGAAAACTAAAACTTCATTAGAAGCCAATCAAGCAAATCAAGCAAGTAGCTAGGGTAGTAAAACACTACATCAAAAGTATATAGGAAATAAATCAGCAAGAAACATTACAAAAATAGAAACATTAGAATCTAAATTTTACCCAAGTATCCCAATCTAGGATTGTGATCCTTGCATGACTTTTAACCTAGAGAAAACCTATCTTTTTGACATCATCCAACATGAGGAGATTCATTCCGAAACACCACTCCATTCATCATTTTACGAACGCTCCACAATGTAGTGATAATGACCGTGTAGATTGCGTCCCCTGTGGAATTGCTTGCTACTTTGTGAATTTTCAGGAGATCCCATTGGAATTGCTTGTTGCATATACAGGGGGTATTTTACAGCATGAGGAGATGAATGCCCAAACCATTGAAGCATAGAAACATGAAATGAATAGATGGTCTATAGTTTCAGGGAATTGAAAACAAAGAGGGAAAATTTAGAAACCAAGTAAACATTCCTCCTGATTAACACTACCCGAATTGGAATACGATTAATTAGTTTTGATCTCCATGCCTTGATGTTAACTTTTGAGGGAACCCAAGCTGTGGAAATATTTAAGAGATATAAGTAACTTATACTTGGCGTAACTTTTTTACACTTATAAATTTACACATATACATAAAAAATAACGTTGTATATGCATAATGATGCTATTACAACAAAAAAAATAATGAGTTTGATTAATCTTTAAAAGTTAACACGGTTATCGTAATAATAGAGTGTTAACATTTGATCCTCACCCTATATATATATATATATATATATATATATATATATATATATATATATATATATATAGGGGAGGGTTCAAATAAGAACTCTTTTTTTTTAGAACTCTAGGAATCAATGTGAACTATAAGTTTTTGATGGTAAAAGAACAAATAATAAAAACATAATAAAAAATTATAAAACAAAAAATAACAAAATAACAAAAAGAACACAAGAATTTTTTCTTCGTTTCCCTCTTTCATAAAAAAATAAAAAGAGTTATAAAAAATAAAAAACTTATTTTTTTACAAACTTTGTTTTACACATGTGTAATACCTAATTTACACATGTGTAAAACCAAATTTATACATGTGTATTAACTAACTAACACATGTGTGAATAACGGCTAGTCCATTTTTTTAAAAAACATTATATCAATATGATACGCGTTGGAGATAAAAAAATATATAAATTTTGTGGTGTTTTTGAATAAATAATGTTGTGAAAAAAAGTTATGAATGTTTTTAAAAAAAATTATGAAAATGACATATGACTTGCATGTGATGTTAAATGTAATGACTTACATTGGTTATTAGAGTTTTTGTAAAAGTTAGTGGTTCTCAAGATAACCTTATCCTATATATATGTATACATATGTATGTATGTGTATGTGTGTATATATATATACTAGCTTTAGTAAACCCGTGTATTACACGGGTTGAATAAATAAAATACTAAATATAATAAAAGTTTAATAGTTATAAAATAATATTTTAAAATAAAATATGATTAAAATCATGTATAAGTAAGGACAATAAATAATAAAATAATGATATAAAATTTTTAATCTTTTATTTTTAAACTTTTTTTTATTTTTTTCAAAAAAAATTAAAAACTTTGTTTCAAAAAAACATTTTAAAAAATATAATTTTTTAAAACTTTTTTTATTATAACTCCTAATTTTAGTTAATTTTGGTTTATAAAATTCTACCTAAAACATCAATGGTAGAATATTTAAAATTTTTAAAAAAGTTGGATGTTTTAAAAGTTTATTAATTTGTAAATATTTATTTCTTTAGAAACAATATTAATGATTAATAAAAAGATATATTACTTAATTTATTGTTTATAATTAATGTGATATTAATAAGATAGAGAAATAGGAAAATTTTGATAAGGTGAAATGTAATAGTATCATGTGTCCATTATAGTTACTCTTTTATTAGAGTAGCAAGATAGGAAGATAATCATATGAGAACTAGTTTTATTTTGAGAACTTGAGAACTAATCCCATTTTTTCTTTAAATGTCTATAATTTTTTTATATGATATAATTTTTTTTAAAAAAAATTCACCATAATATCAAGAATTGCTTTGTGTTTAATCTGGGTATAATATTCATGTATTACATATGTGATGCGTATATGTAGTATATCAAATTAAATATGTGGAGTACATCATATTATATGTATGTTGTATCATAATATTACAGATATGTAGTATTGAAGTATAATTTTGTTTTTCTTTTTGATATAGCAATGCTATACATAAATTAAAGACAAAAACTTTGTGATTTAATGGTGTAATTTTAAAAAATAATAATAATAAAGTATGACAAAAAGTATAGTCGTATAAATTTAAAAAAAAAGTAGTTCTCAAATTAGAATTGGTTCTCAAGTAAACTTTACCCTATATGAGAGATGGTACCTATCAACATTAGGTTAAATATGTAATGGTGATCACTACCAGATTAAATGAGACGTTAAAAGAATGATCACTATTTGCTTACAGAGATGCTAAAGGGATGATAACTACCTAATTTGTAAGATGTTATAAGGGTGATCACTACCTAATATTTATCAAAAAGTATTTTTAATTTAAAAAATTAAATAATATTATTAGTAGTTAATTAATCTAATTATTTAATAAAAGAGAGAGAAACGAAAAAATTAGATTTAAAAGGTCTATACTTGTGTTATGTGTTTCTATAAAGCTTTTTTTTATTAATATGGATATATTTAAAGAAAATGATAAAGTCTTTTATAATATAATCTCAAAATGAAAATAATTGAAATCTCAAATAAGTATGTGAGGGTATGTGCCTCATGACCATGAACAAAAATGAGGTTTTTTCAAAATCAATTCCTCTTATGTTAAATCTAACTCTTTTAAAAATCTGGTGATATAAAACTAGATTATAAAAGGGTTTTAGATGATAAAGTATGGCTTAAGTTTTATAAATAACAAATATATCATCAAAACTATTATTTGTATTGCAAAAGAGACACAAAAACTCAATAGTAAAATAAAGTCGATGTATGGTCTGATCGTGCAACAGTACGGTATTGTGAGAAATTAAATCTAAGTGAGAAATTCAAAAACATGTCACCATTTAAATAAAAATATGCGTCTATTCCTAAATAGGTAAATATAAACTATCAAAATATGGTATTAGATCTTCAGAATAAGACAATAACTGGAATCGACACCAAGATCGAGACACATTTCTAGAAAGGATTTATTAATTATCCTTGTTAAAGAAGTGCAACTAGAAATACTTTTACAAACATCATAGCTAATTCACTTCAAGAAAATATGCTAATAGATATGGATTTATACAAACAAAAAGATTGTTGAAAGATGAATTGGAGAATATTTGTTGCTATGAATTTATACAAACAAAAAGATTGTTGAAAGAAGAAATTGTGAAGCAAAACTAACTTGATGTTAAAACAAAAACATAAAAAGAAAAACGTGAAGAAAAATCAACATTAAAGAAATCTTCACTACAAACCAAGATTTGTTGAGGTAAACTTTCATAACTTTTTATTATTAAATGCAACATGTTGAAATGGTATGTGTGATATGCTCACATGATAATGGCTTGAATGATAAATTTTTAAAAAAGTATAGCATGTAAATTTATACAAATAAAATATGAAATTATTTAATGTTAGCACGCTTGAATACAATGAATTATTAAGTTTAAAACAAAAATATATAAATTAATATTCATGAAGAAATATGAATTTAAGTGCAACTCTCATGACTAATTGGACTATAACTACAATCTTCATTTTACAAAGTCTTGATTAAAAGTGATACATAAAATAGAAAAATAGAAACTTGTTGAGCCAAAAGGTACCTTAACAATCTTGCTACTATTGCTCAAAGCCTCAAATATGGGGATCTTATAAAGTTAATAAATTATTGTTCGCACCAACACATTAGTGAGACTACAAGAAATCTTAGCATTTGGGGCGACCTAATTAGCTGCGATAACAATTAATAGCGGCGACATTATTAGCGACGACGTGTCATCACTATTATCATGATGTATGAATCAATTTATCAAAATACTTGATACAAATGGTAATATATCTGAACACTTGGGCTGGAACTAACTTATTTAACAAATACTCTTTTTAGGAAATATACACTTCTTGCTAAATTAACTTGACATATAAATTTGGGGATTGAAACTTTTCGAAATACATCTTGATTTTTTTTTTCGAACAACAACAAAGTTTATAAAAAAAGACACCAAGACTAACAAGACACTAGACCAGGGCAAGGATATAACAAAACATTACACAAGATGAGCATTTAGCCACTCGATCCAGTTCTTAGTAAACTTATTACATTGACTCTTAAACCAAATAAATAAAAATTGTTGAATTTCCTCAAGCATAGTAGACATCGGTGATCGATGCTTAAAAGTTGGTGATGATGAAATTCTAAAATTATATCTCACTCAAAAAGTTTTAGATGTATAATACTTTTAAAATTAGAAATATATAAATTCAAGATCAATGTAAAATCTATGTCAAGAAAGCTGCAACTATACAAGAATGGTTAAAATTCACCCAAATCATAACAAATACTACAAAACAAACAAATAACTCTTATCTAATATCAACCAGGTTATATATACATGCATGTGTGTATTGCATATAAGTAAAATGTGAACTTTTAAATGTAAAAATGCTATGCAGAATTAATATAGAGTTCAAATCTTCAATCATTGCAAAAGATATAAAGAAACGTAATATACATATATGATATATTACGTAATGTGATAAACATAATCATTATTAAAAATAATACATAAAATGATATCTTTAAGATAACAAACTTAAAGCTAATATGTCACGTGATGATCAATACTTGTGTAGTTGTGTTAATTTGACTATTGTGGTGTTCCTAATGTGATATAACTTATAACCAAAGTACTTTGATTTTACCGTGATTGCATATCTAAGATCCAAGTAGAATAATGCATGATAAAAAATGAATTATATATCTTAAAAGATCATTATATGTCAAACTCATAACTGATATATGACTATTGAAAAGTAAAAGTACATATCGCATGATGAAATAGAATCCACCATAAAAGTTCACTTACACTGTCAAAATAAAAAATAAAAAATTAAGACGTGTTAAAGTAAGAAACATATATTACACTTATGATAATATAAAATATTTTTAAACTAAGAATATACCTTGAAAATGCTTAAGAATTTGGTTTAAGAAATCATACAGACGAAAAGACAAATCAGTCGAATCTAAATGTTCATCTTTCTTGGTAAACAAAGGTTTGGGATGATGATAGCTATTGACAAGTTGGTATATTTTTCAAAATAAGTATCTTGTATCAAGGAAAGTATGTTAATATCATAATATGTGATTCTAGTATGTTAATATTTGAGCGCGCATAACTAAGTTGATTTTGTGAAACATATTAATTTTTAGCTTAGTATATACTTTTATCATAAGATTGTAACTTGAACTCCTCACATTAATAAAGCGAATCACATGTCAATGCTACAAATATGTTCAAATGATCATTAACATATCTAGAAAGCAAAAGGATATGCTTAACACATGAACTATATATGCATATATTATTGTGTAAAGGGAATATGATGCGGGAAGCGGGTGAGGGTGGGCGGGTGGGAAAAACCCGGACCCGGGTGGAAGCACCACCCCATTGAAACTGACGAGGAAAAATAGACTTTGTCCCGGTGATTTTTCACCAAACCGTCCATTTTCTTCTCTTTTTTAGGTCATGGGAAAACTAAGGAAAAACTGTGACGACTTCGTGCAAAAATTAAAAAAAATGTATGAAAAATAAAAAAAATTCAATATGTAACTGATGTGGCAACCCTAGCAACCCTAGAAACCCGTGACGAGCCCCACCCCTAAGGCAACCATGTGTATACATGTCAATCTTAAATGTAGCTTTTGCATGATACTAAGAAAAAGAGGTTGCTATTACGGTGCGGCGGCGAACACAATATGTAAGTTTTTAAAAATAAAAAACAGTATATCAATACTATACTCAAATAAAAAAATATTTGTTTTTGTGATGTAAATTCTTTTTAAACTATTAATGTATGAAGAAGCTACAATCATTTAAATTCTATGAAGTTAGGCAACTTAAAAATCAACAATTATTATCACATAATTAGTATATATGTAAAATATAATTAAGATATTCAAAACTATTTATAAAACAATTTCGAGCACTTAAACTGTTAAAAATAATATAAAAAGACAATTATGTAGTTTCTAAATGTATTATAATATAATATAGATAAGATAAAATGTGAGCTTAATAAATATGTGTGTATTATTATAAACTACTTAATTAATTAAAAGTTGAAATATGAACTTAGAGGTTCATATTCTTATAGGTTGAAATATGAACTAATGGTATTTTGGATAATTTCGTTTGATATATAATGCTTTTATGTAATTTTGTTTAGTTTTTATGACAATTGGAACATTGGTTTGATGTTTATATTATTCTAGAGAATTATTTACAAAAAATAAGATAAAATTCAGTAACACCTATAATGACATCATGTTTCTGCTATACGGTTAGATTATTTGAGTTAATATTTTTCTTTGGAGTTAATTTCAATTTTATTCTTTAAAGTTTGACAAAAGTAACAATTTTCCTCCAAAAGTTTCAAAACATCAATTTCCGTTCAAAAGTTTCATCATTTATATTAATTTTAATGCAAAAGTTTTATTTTTTGTATTCAAGTTGAAACAACTTATGAAACTTTTGGATTAAATTGAAACAACTTATGAAACTTTTGAAGGTAAAATTAATATTTTTAATATTTTGGAGGAAAATAGTTATTTTAATCAAACCTTAGGGAGCAAAATCGAATTTAACTCTTTTCTTTATTTAATCTGTACTCTCAAAATAATTTAATATTATTTATTTTAATTTTTATTAATCATAATAAGTTTTTTATATATTTAATAAATCTAATGGGATGACAATTTTAGTCACAACATGTTGTCGCAAAGGCCAAACAATACCGATGACCCGTTTACCAACGACATTTTTTACCTTTAGTTACGAGACTATGCCAGCAAGCTTTATAGAAACAACTTGTCATCGTTATATACTTTCAAGACTCATAGTAACGACTTGTCGTCGGTACACGTGTTTAAATTGTCGTTGTAGGACTACTTTGTTGTAGTGATTTCTTGGAATCACACGAGTCCTAACATGAAAATAAACATAAGTGGAGTATGATTAAGTGATAATATGGTGAGAATGATCATATCATACATGGATATGCAATTGTATATACTCTCATTTAGAAGTGTCGGTGGGGTTTCTCATCTGCATGTCATGTATCACGTTTCAATTCGTCAATTGCATTGTTTTTTTCTTTTTTACTTCTTACAGAATTTATTAATTAATAAAAAATATTTCATTCAAAGCCAAACACAAGGAATGTTCCAAAACAACTCGTAGTATGCATTATTCAAGAATTGTGGGATGCGGGTTCAAACCTTGCTCCCAACAAAGTTTTTTAGGTGCGGTTTTTGGTGTTTTATTTTTCTTTTACCTTTTTACATTTTTGTAATTTTAAATTGTCTTTTTTTATTATTAGGTTGTAATTGGTGATACATAATATTGTCTTATATTTATGTTTTAATCTCTAAAACCGATCTGCAATAACTTTATATTCTTCTTTTATATACTTAAACATGTTAATGTTATCGTTATAACACGTGCAACGAATTTCTCGAACGTGCCCTTTTTAACAACGTGAATGACATTGTACGGTTTCGCCGCAACATACGGCAAAAAAACTCGTTATGAATTATGTATAAATAAGGCCGCTTTGACTTGTAGGAAGTCAACAATGACCAAACAAGAACCACGAGCTTAGATCTTCAAGCAACAAAGGGGAGTTCATACTGCAATCATACTATTGGTTGAACTTTCATAATTTCATTTGAATGCAATTATATGAATTATGATCTTGCAAAGAGATTTATTAATATGTGTGCAAAGGCTATAGCTTGACTTCTTTAGATGTTTAGATAATTAGATTAGTATTGAAACTTATATACACATTAAATTGGTAAGGTAATCGATCTCTTTAATATTATTTGATACCACATAAAACTTAGAAGGGTTAGTAAAGGCCCCATTTAAGATGTTTAATTGTCTGATGTTTGGGATGGGCTTTATAGGTCGGTTTTCTCAATACTTTATCTGAGACCATATCTATGTGAAACATGGGACCGTAGACCACTCAACTCATGCTTCGGTTTAAAACCGTGAACCTGAAACCGTTCAAACTGGTCATCGGCTTGCTCTCGTGGTTGGTTTTTCCTTCTAACTTTTGGTCGATAGGTTTGAAAATTTTCAAACCATAATGAATGGTTTGGTTTACTTTTTGTACCAAAAACCAGTCATATAAAATCAAACCAACCATAGAATTTGTATATATTTATAAAATGTTAAGTATTCTATGTTAGACATGTTTAATTTTTATACTTTATATTATGTTAAATATAACTATGCCTTTATGAATCAACAGTGAATGAAAACAAATATTTTGAAAAACTATTACACCTTATGACCTAAACACAATTTTTTTGGAAATATGAAAGAAAAGTGAATGAGTAGCTTGGAGGCCGGATTAAGTGTTTAATTTAGCAGGTTATTTAATTTTAATAATTCTAATTTTTACTTATTAGATAGGATTAATCCCAACTTAGAATATATTTATAGACACTTCAACTTTAAGTTTTTTTCCTCCAACGATCTCTACTGATCGAGAGTTAACCTCGTTAGTTTTTTTGATAACGTGGGCTACTTATTTGGCCAAAACACTAAAAAGAAAGTTGAAATCTAACATCAGGTCCGTTAATCTGAAACTTATACACTATAAAGCTCGTCAATCTCCACCTACTTATCTAAATCACTTAACTTGTTAGAGGTAGATTTTAGGTGACGATGAAGGCTAGACAACAGAAAACGGACCTGATAGAGGCTGGGCGCGGTGGAGTTGAAAATGGCTCAAAGCTGACCTCATGTCATCAAAAAAACTAACAAGAGTTAACTGTCAATTAGTAAGCGATTATTAGAGGAAAATAAGATCAAAGTTGAAAGTATCTATAAACATTTACTGAGTTGTGATTAATCCCGACCAATATATAAAAGTTTAGATTATTAAATCTAATAACCCTAATTTAACCGACAATATGAAAAGAGGTAAACATTAACTTTTATCAGTGTTTATTAATTTATCTGTTTAATTTAGCTCGTAGCAACAAAGACGAATCACTCACTTTAATCTTTTAAACGAGTAACAAATCCTTCAACTAGTATTTTTTTTATCTATTTTATGCATCTTGTATAAGGGCTTAATAAAGCCCAAATTGATACATACACAAATGGTAATCAAAGAATTAGAGCTAAAGATAGAAAAGAACAAGAAATTACTTAAAGAGAAAGAGATTAAGGTGCAGTTTGTTTTTTAGAGGTAAAATGTCTGTAATTTGAACACCATATCTGCAGACATCTGCAAAAAAAAAAAGTGAACCAAAGATTTACAATCTGCAAGAAGAAGCCTGTTAATTTGTTTTTAACTTCTGCAGACTACAGAAATAAACAGAAAATTCTAAGAAATCACAAACCTAACCAAATCACAAACTACAACAATATATACTAGTTTTAAGAAATCATTCTACCTATATCACCCAAATCAAATATCAATCAAAAGCAAATCACATACCTAAGCAAATGAAAGCTTTGATACCTGCTGCAATGGAGTGGAAAACTTTGGCGGTGGCGGCGATGGCGGAGGAAGGGAGAAGGGGCGGAGGCGGTGGAGGAGAGGGAGAGGGACAGGCGGCGATTGCGGGAGGGAGGATGTGCGACATGGTTGGCGGCTGGAGGTAGGAGGGGTGACGACGGCGATGGCGGAGGAAAGGAGAAGGGGTGGAGGTAGCGGAGGATAGGGAGAGGGAGAGGCGGCGACTGCGGAAGGGAGGATGTGCGACATGGTTGGTGGCGTCGGCAGCAACAGGGTAGGGTGAAGGAGAAGGTGGAGGTGGAGGTGGAGGTGGAGGTGGAGAGGTGAAGAGTGAATGTTTTCTTTACGAAGAAAAGAAAAAAGATTGGATGGTGTCTGTTTCAAAAATAGATCAGAAAGATATTTTTAAATGAAAGGTCTTTCAAAAAACAAATACTCTGTAGACGTAAACGTCTGCGCGGGCCAGACAAAAAAGTCAAAAAGACATTAAAAAAAAAAAACAAACAAACACCATCTAACTCTTAAAATCATTAGCTGGTCACCATATGAGGTCCTAATATAAAAGAGCATTGTTTTCACGACCGGATCGGACCGGCCGGTCCGACCGGTTCGACCGGGATTCGGTTGGTCCACCGGTCCGATCCCCCCAAATCATTTTCAGCAAGTTGAACCGGCCGGTTCGAACCGGTTCGGCGGTTGAACCGGGAACCGGGAACCGGTTTGGACCGGATTTTGTATTTTTTTTTATTTTTTTGATTTTAATAGGTAAAAACGGGGTGTTGAACCATATATTAGTGTGTTGGATATAAAAATATAGTTAAGTTTTATATATAACTATAAAATACATATATAAATTACTTATATTTAATTTTATATATAACTATATATATAATATACTATATATATAATTATGACGTCATCCAGTTCTTAAATCCGGTCGGACCGGTCCGAGTAGTCCGACCACCAAACCAGTAAGACGTCCGGTTCGACGTCCGATCCGGTTCTGAAAACATTGTAAAAGAGATTAACTCTCAACAAGTTAATAATTTTGAAATGTGATTCATATTACTGAGGTCCTAGTCAACATTATTTTAATTTAATTGTAGTCAAATATGTTATTGTTATTTCCAATATCTCTCTTATGATTTCTCTTAGTTCAGCTAGCTGATTAATTTAAAAAAAAATTCTATATATATTCTTACCAACTTACAAAATCTAAAAATTATAATAAAATAAGGATTTTTTTGTCACTTGTCATTCTTTTAAACAACCTTTATAACACTTGTTATTTTTTTAAGCATTGTCACTTCATTTTCCCTCCAAGATGGTATTATAATAATTTAAACACTCACACTAATTTCTTTCTCTTAATAAAAATTAATTTTATTAATTGATACATTTCTCTCTCATCTATATTTTTTAAAATCAAGCTATGTATTTAAATAAACTTAATTAAAGAAATTAAAAATCATATCTTTTTATTAAAATAAAAATAATAAAAAACCAAAAATTTTATCTAATATAAAATTTTCTAAAACACCAAACCTTTTTGAAACATAATATTTTAAATCGGTCTTTTTAAAAAAAAAGTATAAAAAATATAAAATTTTCTTAAAGCAGTTTTATCAAAACAACCAGAATAATTAGAAAACCAAGTTTTTAATAAACAAGATTTTTATAAACAATAAATTTTTTATAAAAAATCTTAAAACAAATGTTTAAAAATAAAAATATTTACATAAAAGAGTTAAAAAATAGTATATTTATATATAATTTTAATCATATTTTATACTAAAATATTGTACTGTAATTGTTCATATTTATTACTAACTATAATCCGTTTAATAAATGCGTTTATAGCTTATATATTTATCTATATATCTATCTATATAATAAAAAATATAAAATAAGACTTGATACAATTGTACATTTTATCATACTAATTTTCTCATTTCTCTTTATTATTATTAATAATATTGAATACTAATAATATTAATCATACTATTTTCATATTAAAAATTATATAATTTAATAAATTAAAACCTATTTCTTATTAAAAATACATTTTTTAAAAACAAAAGTTTTATAAAATACAGAATACAACAAAAAATTTTTAAAATAAATTCATTTTTTTTAAACAAAATATTTAACACTCACATTTTTTATAAAATAAAAGTTTAAGAAAAATATATCATTGTTTATTTACTTAAAATAGCTATTTATATGCAATTATAATCATATTTTATCTTCAAACATAGTTTTACGATTCGTAAATTTTTATTTCTAATTATTTAGCATTTTATTTATTCAACCCATGTAATACACGGGGTACTAACCTAGTAAATATATATCTAGAAAGATTTAAAACATCAGTTAGTTTGATATTTTAATTTTTTAGATATATACGATACTTTAAAAGTTTCTAAGAGTATATATGAAATTTTCTATAAATTAATTAGTTATCAAGAAAAATTTACAAGAAAGATATTCGGAAAAACATATTTGACCGCAATATATGCAAAATAACTTATAAATTTATATTCCAATAGTGTTGACTCGGACTTGGTAAGTCTTGACACTATGACTACTACCTATAACCATATACAGTTGATGTGAAGCGAGCTTATTTGGTAGATACATTGCGTTTTACCGACAGATCTTATATATGTTCAAACCCAAGTGTAACACCCGGCCTCTCGTACCACCAATCCGCTTTGCCCACAAAGAGCTCACGGATTTGCTTTTGGTTGCCCGGGTGAAAACTTCCCAGGGAGGTCACCCATCCCTGGATTGCTCCCACCTGAGCACGCTTAACTGTGGAGTTCTCCTCTCATCCACAGCCAACACGCCCAAAACGCATTGGTGATATTAGAGACCGGACATTACTTATGAACCAAAAATCTCTCCTGTCCACGACCGATGTGAGATATATGCAGGGTGTCACAATGTTATAATCAATGCTTGGTTACGGTTGGAAGATATTACATATACTTAAACTTCACTCAATTTAAAAACCACACCCGTATCGAATTTGATGTTTTGACTAAACCAACACTTCTAACACTTTAACTATTCACACAAAGAAAAACGCAAATTTATACATATATGAAAATAACGGTATCTACAAATTACATATATGTAACAAAATGCTATAGTAAACGAACTGCAAGTTCCATATATGTAAAACTAACAGGACAATTGAATATGCAACTAATAAAGTATAATTGCATAGATACTCATTTACAAAGGTTGGTGATGACCAACTCATTCTTATAAGCTAGAAAACTATATGAAATTGCAAATACTAAATTTCCCTGACATATACTTAATCCACTAAACTAACAGCACAATTGAATATGTAACTAATAAAGTATAATTACACATATACTCATTTACAAAGGTCGGTGATGACCAACTCAATTTTACAACTTAGACTCCACTTCATTTTATAATGTTAAACCCTTACACTTTTAATATTTCAATTTAACCCCTTTAATATATATAATATAAATTTTTAACCGATTATTTTTTGATCAATTTGATTTTTCTTTACTGGTTTTTATTTGTTAATTTTGTTTTGAAAATATAATTTGCGGTTGTGATTATTTTTTTTTTGGCGACTCGGTATAGCTTTTGTTAAAAATGATGTAGTACTCAAAATAGGGTATGTATTTGGGTATTGTTAGTTATATCGACTAATGATAACATAAGGGTACCGTGAAAAATGAGACTGATACTAACCGAAAAACATAAGTATCATTATTTAGAAGATGTATTCAAAATAGGTTCTTTCTTTTGGTATCATAAGTTATATCGACTGACGGTAATGTACTGGTACCGTAAACGATGAGATCAATACAGACCAAAGAGCATTGGTACCACTATATTATTAATTTCTATCTGCGTTTCAGTATGCAAAATGTGTTTCTTTTGTGTCTTAATCACGTTAATATAATCGTACAACTCCACCATGTCGAGCAGGTCTTAATTTCTCGTTATACTAATAAAAACATTAAAAATACTCTAAAAACACCAAAAGTTGTAGCAAGTTTCAATAATAGTATACATTTTCTTTGCTCTAGTCTCTACTTTGTCATATTATTTTTATAGATTTGTTAAGCTATGATTCTCGTCCATCCCCTTTCTTGTCTTGATGAGAGAGGCTTGATTTGTCAGGAAGAGTGAGAGACTTGCATAAAGAATTCATGTCTTGATGAGAGAGGTCAGATTCGTCCAACAAAGGTGAGAGCCTTGAGTAAAGAACTTACGTTGTGTTCCGAGTTCTTTTTAAGAAAGACGTTGAAAGAAACAAAAGAAAATATTTATGTTTTAAGGTTTTTTTTAACAATAGAAAGGAAAGGAAATGAAATAAATGAATTGGAAGAAAGACTTTTTAATAATTTTTCTTCCTAGCTATCCTCGCTCGAAAGGAAGTGAAGGAAATTTTATACTATTCTTCCCTTTTATCTTTTTACCATTCCAATCTAATTTAATTAAAAGATTAAAAGATTATAATAGTAAGAGTATATTTTTCTTTTCTTTTCCTCTCAATTTGAAAACACAAAAAATCTTTCTTTTCTTTCTCTTTCAATGTAACTCTAAAACTTATAATAAAATTATATCTTCTTTTTAACTATCTTTTCTCTCTCTCTTCTTTTTTTTATTTAGTAAAGTCAGAAACACAAACTGAAACAAATGTCTAGACTTGCATAAAGAACTTACAAACTTGCATATAGATTTGTCATTAAAACAAACCATATAGACACATCGATTCAGATTCATGTACTAGTAGACAACTGAAATAACTTAGAGGTTATAACAATATATATAACCGGTACCACTTATTCATGCATATATAGTTAAAATGACTATAAGTATGTAATGCAATGCATAAAAATCAAGAATTTTTGCATTAAAGCAATTTTATGAGCATGTATTAAGTAATGACATGTTAGGAAAAACTCAACCTTTTTCTTTTAATATATCAATAGCTTACTTTTGATAGCTAAACATATCAAACCTACAACACGAGGTACACTTGATTGATTTCCTTAATTCTTTTGACCCATTAATCACTTAAATCTCATCTTGAATTTATCAGAAGCTAATTTTCGTATATTCAAATATGATTGATAGCCCATTTACTAATTTCTATCCAAAATGTTCATATCTACATCAAAACCATATGACCCGTATTGGGCTCTATTTAGGATTATGCCTATCCATATTCATTTTTTGACCCGAGTCGAACTTTGACCCATAAAGCTTCTGACCCTTTTACCATTTTTTATCCATTTTTAAAGTTTTTTTTTACCATGAGTTTTGTAATTACGAACTTGTTCAATTACATTTCCGACAATTTATGAGTTTTCAGTAACAATTAACAACATCACATAATAGTTAACAATAGTCTTTTTTGAATAGATTTTACATGCATTGAGGATTTTAAAGATGTCGTAAGCTTGGCAATGATAATGACGTTTTTCTAACTTCTAAACCCGTTGATTTAAACGCGTGAGGCACATAAGCAAAATGGTCTTAAACCAATGAGCAATGTGTAAACGTGAGCTACCTTTTGTATGCGAGACACAAGATATATACAATGGAGAGTAATTAAATGAAAACTATGTTTATAATTAAAAACCGTGAATACCACCTCTAGTTAATCACATACTTTTTAAATTATTTACTTTTTAAATTGTTTAAAGTGTATTTTTAGTAAACTTCAATCTCATTTTCTAAGGTCAATCTATATTTTTTGATTTAAACCCAAATGAACGAAAATGATGACTAAACGAGTTACGTATACGTAAATTGTAAGTGTTATATATACATAACCCACAATTGTACACATGGTAACACGTACTTACATATACGTAAGTATTGGTTTTTGCGGTTTACAATTATAACATGGTATGTAAGTGATCCCTCCCCTATATACAATTTACTATATAATTAGCATTTTTGTACAACCTAAAACATTATAAGTATCCCTAAATAAGCAAATAGTATGTTAGTACACCCATTGTACAACTAACCAAGCATTAGGTAGAATAATCAAAACTTAATAAACCAAAAAGAAAACAATATAGAGAGTTAAGGGTAAACTTTAACAATAACTATGACTAAGGGTGGAAAATGTACTTTAAAAAAGAATGTCACATTTGTTTATATTAGGGTTTATGAAACAATTTAAAGGGGTCGTCGTTCACATTTCACCTTCATTGACAGAAACCTCCATCGACAAAACCGTTCTTCATTGCGCATCTCCACGTAAGTCTTCATCTCCGAACAGAAAAAATAAAGAATAAATCATGCTTGTTTTTATAAGGGAATGTTTCTTGATGATTTATAGTTATAAATTTTTTGTCAATGACAAATCTACCATATTTTTACTCGTACATTATTAAAAACTAATATACACTATGCTTGGTGTGACACCCTGTATATATCCCACATCGGTCGTGTACAGGAGAGATTCTTGGTTCATAAGTAATGTCTGGTTTCTAATATCACCAACGCATTTTGGGCGTATTGGCTGTGGATGAGAGGAGAACTCCACAGTTAAGCGTGCTCAGGTGGGAGCAATCCAGTGATGGGTGACCTCCCTGGGAAGTTTTCACCCGGGCAGCCAAAAGCAAATCCGTGAGTTCCTCGTGGGCAAAGCGGACAATATTGGTGATACGAGAGGCCGGGTGTTACAAACATGTACTTAAGCTTATCACCTCTTTGTAGATATACACATCAAAAACAATGATTGATCTTGAGGGTCATGCCATTGAAATCGACCCCACGACTTATATAATACTTGAGTCTATGGCAAATGCTTCAAGGCTTGATTTTTGTATAGTGTTCAGCTGAAATCGATCTCAAGACTTTTATAATGCTAGAGTCTATCTAATGCTTGAATGGTAGTGTTGTTTTTGTAATGTATTCCAATGTATGTTTATGTAATTTCTAAATTAAATGAATAACAATGAAAGTTCATGTTATTGAAATTTATTTATTTGGCTGTAACATTTATTACAAAATTTGGTTACATACCCTGTTCCATGCTTTATCTAGTTTCAACTTTTAACTATATCCAGACAGGTACTAGTAGGGTGCTGTTTTTTGAATGCTCAAGCTGGGTACAACCCGAAACCACTTCCTCTCAACCTAATTTTGGCTATCCTTAATCAAGCATAAACCAATATACTTGAAACCGGTTGTTTAAAAAACCCAAAATACTCGGATCTACTATCTAATGTGCAAATGATAAAAATAATAATATGTAAACCAGCCCAAATAAAGATGGGCTAATAAAATTCAGGGGTGAGAAGTAATAGAAAATTGTTTTTCAGTTATTCGAAAAATGTCTCGAACATATGATAAAGTAGTGTGCTTCTAATTAAAAATTATTGGTTCAAATTATGCATAGTGTAAATGGTGTAAATGTTATGATATTATAAAAGCATTCACAAAGAACTCATTCTTTATCTTTATTCATATAACTAGGTTAGTATCTCGTGTATTACACAAGTTGAATAAATAAAATATTAAATAAATAGTAATAAAAATTATTAATTACAAAATGATATTTTGAAATATGATATATTGAAATTACGTATGAGAAAATAGTATAAGTAAAAAAACAATGCTATTATTTTCTTTGAACTTTTGTTTTAAATTTTTTTATCTAAAAAAAATTAAAAAATTCGTTCTAAATCAAAATATTTTAAGAAAATGTCAATTTCTAAAAATTTCTTATTGTAACTTTGAATTTAATTTTTATGGTTCATAAAAAATTTAATTTCTAAAAACATTGATTTTAAATATTTTGTATTTTTAAAAAAGTTTGATATTTTAAAAACTTACTTATGTTAAACAAAAGATTGTTTCTTTAAAAGTTACATTCATAAAAAAAACTCTTTCTTAATTTATTAAAATCTCTTTTAATCTCAAAATAATTAAATAATATAATTAATAGTTAATGTAAATATTTAATATGAAAGAGAAGCGGGAAAATTAGTCTTAGGATGTCTAATATTATGACGAGTGAGAACTCAAAACCTTTTTTTATTATAATAGATAGATTATACTAAAAATAAATACTTTTTCTCTCAATTTTTCAGTTAAAAAATAAATTTTTTATATTTTTATCATTATCTTTTCTCTGTGTTACACTCACACTCAATTTTAAAACTATTAAAAAATACAAAGGTTAAACAGTATTTTCTTAAATTTACAGATTAAATAATAACATTTATTTATACTTCACTTATAACCATCTAAAACTATTCTATATAATATAAGAATTCTAATTATATGTTTTTAAACAACAAACTGTGGATGCTTTAAGCAAAGTAGGTTAAAAAATCAAGTTATGAATAAGTTGTGGATCCTGACCCGAATAGAATAATATAACAACCCGGGCCACGTATTGCTTTCGGTTCTTTAATTGAACAACAAAACGTTTTCGACTGGTGTCTCTCTCTCCCCAAAGGTACGTCTAGATTTTGGTCAATTAGGGCTTTTTCTATCTGTTGATTGATCCTAAATTCAAATTCCTACTTGATTATTTCTACTGAAATACATGTAGTATGATTAATCAATCAATCAATCAATCATCAGTTTGCCATTTTGGAAAATTTAGCATGCATTGGTTTATTGATTGATCTACATGTATTTGTTCATACTTTTCTTACAGAAGTTCGGATTTCTAGTTCCGATTAAGTTTATGCATTTATCTTAATCAGGCTGTGCTACTATTTTTGATTGATTTTGCAGATTCACAATTTGTTTGAAAATTTCAATCCAACTTTAAAGTGCTACCATTTTAGATGAAGAAGATGGATTTGGTTTCTGGTTATAAGGTACTAATTGTGGAGTTGTAATGTGCTAGAGGATGATTATTTGCTTTTTTGTTGGTTTAATGTTACTGTTGTTGTCATTGATGATTGAGTTTGTTCTTGATGTGCAGGGAGTTGTTGGACTTGTATTTGGGAATGAAGATTCAAGCTCCAATGAAGATAGGTTGATTTGTGCTTTTTTTGTTAATTGTTTTTAGCAGTTATTGATTTTCATTATATATGGTTATACCCTGCAAATGCTACCATGTAGCCCGGATTGTTCCACAGCTTGCTAATTGTTTAATATAACATTCATTGTCGCTCACTTCGTCAAAAAGTTGAAGAAAAAGTTGTTGGATTGTTTGTTGTAGGGGTGCTGTGATTTTTTGTTTGGATGATTGTTCTAACCTCTTAGGTGTCACCATTGTTATGTTTTGACTAGTAGAAATAGAATCATTTCGGTTATTAGGTTTTATTTATCCATCTTCTTCAACCTATCTTACTAATATGTAAAGTTACTAATATGGGACTTGATTCTTTTCTTTTAGCAAAACATAGTAAATAATGAGAAATTTTTGGCTCATAAACAAGAGACATGTTGCTTTAGAGGATATCTGCCAAACTTACTAATGATGAGGTTCTAACTAAATATTTCTTCTCTTGTGAGACTGATGTGTTTTCACTTTTTGCATGGTAGCTATGTTGAGCGCTTGCTAGATTGTATAAAAAATGGTAAGCTGGCAGATGATAGAAGAAATGCTATAGCTGAACTTCAGGCTATTGTTGCAGAAAGTCATTCTGCACAGCTGGCTTTTGGGACAATGGGTGCGTACAAATTGGTTAGATGGTGTTTATTTCATGTTTTGTGCACAAGATAATATGTTCCTTCTATTGCAGGATTTCCTGTACTTTTTGGAGTCCTCAAGGAACGTGATGATGTTGAAATGGTTTGAAGGCTTCTTTCAACAGAATTTTTCATCTTTTTTAGATATATAGTTATGTGATAGTCTTCATGCTTCTTTTATTTTTTCAAGACTAAATTATATTGGTTTCTTTAGGTTTGAATTCCAATGGGTTTAATAAATTAAGCACTCATAGGTCTTAACAAACTAGTTTAATTTTTTTTAGACTGAAATTTTTTTGTCTTTGTATATCTGTTTCAGTTAATATTTAATATTGCTTTACTTTCATGGATAATTGAAGGTGCGTGGGACTGTTGAAACTCTTGTGAGTGCTTTAACACCAATTAGACAAGCACAGTCACACAAAAATGAGGTTCAACCAGCTGTGATGAATGCAGATCTTTTATCAAGGGACGACCAGAGCATCTCTCTTCTTCTAAACCTGTTGGTAGGGCTCCTATATCTTGCTCCAATTATACCGTAAGAAAAATATATATACATTTGCTTTGTCGTACAATTGGTAACTATAGTTTTTTGGCAGTCAGAAGATGACTTCTACGTACGATATTATACACTTCAACTTTTGACTGCACTATTAACAAACTCCCATGTTAGGTATTTTTCTCATTGCACTTCCCTTTTCATATTGTTAGAAATATATGTACTGAGGTTTTCTTCAGGTTACAGGAAGCGATTCTTACAATCCCTCGTGGTATAACGCGGCTTGTGGATATGCTTATGGATCGAGAGGTATGAACCCATTAACTGCAGAGGGCATGAAGTAGTTATATGATGCTGTCTTTAAAAATAATACTACTTTCTCTGTAGGTCATAAGAAACGAGGCATTATTACTTCTAACTTACTTGACCCGTGAAGCTGAGGAAATCCAAAAAATATTGGTGTTTGAAGGTGCTTTTGAGAAGATTTTCAGTATTATTAAGGAAGAGGGAGGTTCGGATGGTGGTGTTGTTGTGCAGGTGATCATGTTTACTCTTTCATATATATTCTATCTTTATTTGGAAATAAAACTGTTTATAAATCTTAATCTACTATACATTCGTACCTCACAGGATTGTCTTGAATTGTTGAATAATCTCATTCGCAGCAATGCATCCAATCAGGTTTTGGCTTATTTTGTCTATAAATGTTTATTGGGTTGAAGTTTTGTATATATTATTATCATGTTGCTTTAACCATGCTATAGGTGTTGCTGAGGGAGACTATTGGCTTTGACTCGCTAATATCGATTTTGAAGCGAAGCACGTACAGCTTTTCTCAACAAAAGGTTAGGCTTTAAATGTTAAATTATCTTTTAGCAAATCTTTCTGTGGGTGATTTATATAGTTGGCTGTTTGATTACTTATTGTTCTTCAAATTTAATTGATGCCAGTAGACAATAAATCTACTGTGTGTTTTAGAAACAATCAGGTTACTGCTGAATGGAGGCTCTGAAGCTGATCCAGCAAAAGAAACTAATAAATCGACTAACAAAACCGTTCTGTCTCAGGTTATTTTAGAAACCTCACTTCCGTTAGTTACTAACTGAACTATTTTTTTTTTTTTTTGCATAATATTACTTATTCCCTCCCATCTATATCACAGAGAAATGTTTTAGACCATCTGCTAATGCTTGGAGTTGAAAGCCAAAGGGCTCCTGTTACTGTTCGTTGTGCAGTAAGATAATGAACTTACATATTTTATGCTTTTTTAATGGAATACAAATATACAATATTAACTTTGACATGTATCATGTTTTCAGGCTTTTAGATGCATTGGTGATTTAATATTTGGGCATCGCCCGAATCTTGACACACTTGCAAGCAAGTTTCTTGGTGATGAGCCACAAGTTGAGCCAGCTTTGAATTCTATTCTGCGAATTATCTTACGGACTTCTAGCATGCAAGAATTCATTGCAGCTGACTATGTTTTCAAGAGCTTTTGTGAGGTTCTTAATTCAAACATCATCTGTAGACAATTATTTTTGCTATATTTATTTTATAGGGTGCAAAAATGAATTCATTTACTTCATTATTTTGAATAGGGAAATCCAGATGGTCAAAAATTGCTAGCATCCACCTTAATTCCTCAACCTTTGTCATTGACCCATGCTCCATTTGAGGAGGATGTGAATATGTCCTTTGGGAGGTATGGTTTCTTATGTTATGCTAAGATTATCAGGTTTATAGAAGCCTCTTGCTTATAGGTGGCAAGATGGCAGGTCAAGCAGGTTGGGTAACGGTTCAAGACAGGTACGGGCCTGGTCATGTCGCTGTTGTTAGGTTTCAAGCGGCGCAGCGGAACCAACACACGAACCCGCACAAACGATTATCACGCAGAAAAAACAGAAAATAAACAACACAAGGATTTTACGTGGTTCGGTCGGTGTGACCTACGTCCACGGGCTGCAACTAGGGTTTTCTTTATTTGCTCAGTACAAAGATTACAAATACATGACATGGATATATATAGAGACTAATTAGGGTTTATATCCTAATAAACAAGAAAACTAAATATGGGCCCAAGCCCAAAGCCTTCACAAACCCAACAATCTCCCACTTGAAGGCTTTGCGATAAATTCTAGCTCGCCATTCAAGTACAAAGCAACCCAGTCATCTAGTAACTTCAGTTATCTTCAAACAAGTCTTTCAAGCCTCCAGTTCCCAAAGAACAAGCTAAGACTTCATCACATTTCCTAGTTGCAGCGACCCCTCATCATCAAGTACCAGAAGGGCCAGTTGAAGCTACCCCGAGCTCCAACTCAGTCGTGACTAGTCCCGCCAACGACTCATCCTCCATCTTAACCGATTTGGACATTCCACCGGATTCAAAGATACACCGAGGATCACTATCACTCTCCAAATTCAGCAAACAATCACCAGGAGAGAATTTTTCAGTCGTAGTCATTAAAACCCAACGTTTCTTTGTAACTGTACCCAGAACACGTCCCATGCTCCCACTGTCACCGAATCCCCTGAATGGTTTAGACTTTTGAACTCGTTCACCTAACATCCCTGCTCCAGACTTCACGTTTGCAAAATGAACTCTCTTAGCACCGGATTTAGTGAACCAGATTTTGTCATGCTTAACCGGGACGGTCATACATCCCTTAGCAGGTACCTCAACCATATACAATGACCCACGCTTTATACCACGAGCAATAACTAGATTACCATTGATCACCTTCCATTTACCACCACCAAACCTCACTTCCAGTCCTTGTTCATCCAGCTGACCAACTGAAATCAGTTTCTTCATCAGCCCCGGAATCACTCTTAACATTCTTCAGGTTCCATGTAGTTCCCAACGAAGTAACCACATCAATATCACCCATGCCCGTTACCTCAAGTATCTCTTCATTAGCTAATCGTACCTTTCCAAAATCACCATGTTTCAGATTCACCATCGTTTCCCCGTTGTCCATGGCGTGAAACGAAGCATCTGAATCCATGACCCAAGAGTTCACACTGTTTTCCACACTGAGTATCAATGCATCATCATCATCAGATACATACCCAGTAGCAGTGTTCAATTCTTTCTTATTCGGACACCGACTCTTAACATGTCCCACCTCATTGCAGCTCCAACACTTCACATTCTTTCTAGGTGTAGATGAACTCCTTCCCCGACTCCCACTGTTCCTGTTACTATCCCGACCCCTGCCAACATTTAACAGCTCACTATTCGATGATTCACCCAAGTTCTTTCTTCTTACATCTTCACCCATAATTAAATCTTGAATACCACCAAGAGTGAAACCCTTAGTCCCTGTAGAACTTGAAATTGCAGTCACAGTTCCAGACCTACTATCAGGCAGAGACGACAACAGCAGTAGAGCCTGAACTTCATCATCAAACTTAATTCCAACAGATACAAGTCTTGTTAAGATTGAATTTAGATTGTTGATGTGAGCAGTCACTGAGCTTCCTTCTTTCATCCTTGTGTTCATAAGCTCCCGAATCAAGAACACCTTATTCGCCGCAGACGGTTTCTCATACATATTTGACAAAGAAGACATCATACCACGAGCCGTGGTTTCTTTAATAATGTTAAAAGCAACATTTTTCGTCAAAGCCAATGTAATAACCGCACGAGCCTTTTTGTCCTTTGATTCCCAATCAGCTTGTTCTATTTTCTTAGGTTTTTCTTCTAGTACCATATCCAAGTCCTTTTGACATAACAATGCTTCTACTTGCATCTTCCACCAACTGAAATCAGAACCGTCAAATTTCTCGATGACAACCTTCCCGTCTTCAGCCATCTCAAACAGCAAACAAGAAGCAAATCGAAGCAGTGAACAGACACAGCAATGGCACGGGCCTGAACTTGACGGCTGTTCTACTGAACACTGTCAATTGACCGATTCGCTCCTACAATAAACCTTGTAGACAAATCTAAACCCGAACGTAGTTTTTCTTTCACAAAACACGGTTCCCCATACAGTTGAATAAAATAGTTAAAACAGAACTTGATAACTAAAACTGTAACCTAGTATTGAATTTATACTCCTCTCGCAAATACCCAAAACACCAATCCAAAATCAAAAAACAAAGCCGACAACAAACCCGAAACTTGAGCACCCGAACCCGAAATAACAACCCAATCGAAACCCTAAAAAAAAAGAAACTAATGAACCTCTTTTTTTTTTTTTTTTTTTCTTTTGCTGACAGCTGAAAAATGGTTGTAGTGGGCGGTGGTTTACGGCGATGCTTCGAATGACAATTTCTTCTTTTTGGTTTGTGCGTCGTCCAAATAACAACAATCAAAACAAAAAAAAAAAAACTATTTTGTTTCTTTGTTATTTGCGACCGCCAATAAGAAAAAAAAAAGATTTCCTGACTTTTTATTTTCATTCACATTCGCAGGTATCAAAAAACAAGAAACAAATCAAATTGTTCCTTTAATTTCTTTTGCACGAACTCCAAGATAAGATTCCCTTTTTTTTTCTTTAGTTAAATCCCAACGTGATTTCAATCACGATTCCATCGACATGGTGACGGCACGGCTTCGAACAGAGAGAAAAAAAAATAACTTCTTTGTGAATCGTTTATCAGTGCAACCGTATGTTCAACGAGCCAAAGCTCTGATACCACTTGTTAGGTTTCAAGCGGCGCAGCGGAACCAACACACGAACCCGCACAAACGATTATCACGCAAAAAAAACAGAAAATAAACAACGCAAGGATTTTACGTGGTTCGGTCGGTGTGACCTACGTCTATGGGTTGCAACTAGGGTTTTCTTTATTTGCTCAGTACAAAGATTACAAATACATGACATGGATATATATAAAGACTAATCAAGCCCAAAGCCTTCACAAGCCCAACATTTGTTGGGTTGATCCGCAAACACTTTTTGTATGTTCATATTTCTTTGCAATGATTAATTGGTTACTCTTGAGTACATAAACAGTGTTATTACAATGATCTAATTTTTTGAATTAAACAATTTATGAGATATTTTATGCATAAAAAATAGACATTATATGACTTTCAAGCTATTTTACGTGTTCGACACATTCAACCCGTTTGAGATAAGACAACCAGAATGGACCCGCTCATAAGTAAATGGATTAAAATAATCACCTCTACTCTTGCTGAATACATATTCTCTCTTTGTTCACATTCTTTTTTTGCAGCATGCTTTTACATGGTCTTGCCTTGAGTGAACATGATGGTGACCTTGAGGTGCTGTAAACCTACAAACTTTATATAAATATACCTTTAGATCTGCTTTATTTTTCATTAATTCAACTGTTTCCAGTGAACGGGTGTCCCTTGTTTCCTCAATATGCAAACCGCATCTGATTGATGTGTTATATGCAGATTAGTTGCAGAGCTGCTAGTGTTCTTTCTTATGTACTAAAGGATAATATTCAGTGCAAGGAAAAGGTACGCAATCTCATGTTGAATGCTAAAAAATCAAAATCAGTAAATAGTAGTTTTATCATTGTCCAAATTTATGCAGGTTTTACAAATTGAAATAGAGTCACCAATGCCTTCATTGGGATCCCCTGAACCCCTGTTGCACCGTATGGTAAAGTACTTGGCTCTTGCCTTTTCAAAGAAGGGCAAAGATGGAAAATTAACAAATTCCTATGTCCAACCGATAATATTAAAACTGCTTGTCACGTGGCTCTGTGATTGCCCAAATGCTGTGCACTCATTCCTTGCTTCACGTCCACATTTAACATATCTTGTAGAATTAATATCGAATAATGACGCAACAGTATGTGTAAGAGGATTAGCAGCTGTGCTTTTAGGGGAGTGTGTGATATTTAACAAGTCAATTGAGTCGGGAAAAGATGCATTTAGCATAGTTGATGCCATAAGCCAAAAAATTGGATTAACATCATACTTCCAAAGGCTAGAGGAGATGCAGAAAAGCTTCGTGTTTTCGTCTGCAAAACCAGCTCAATACCACAAACCGTTGACTAAAACAAACGATAATAGTATGGGAGATAATGAAGATATTGAGGATGACTTGGCAAGTGACGATAAGAATGTGGACCACCCTATGCTTGCTGAAATGTGTGACTCTCAGTTTGTCAACTTCATTAAGAATTTGGAAGTTAGTATTAGAGACGGGGTTGTTAATCTTTACAGTCACCCGAAGAGCAACGTGTCTGTCATTCCTGCTGAGTTGGAACAGAGAAAAGATGAAGCCGATGTGGAGTATATCAAGCGGCTCAAATCCTTTTTGGAGAAACAATGCTACGAGATACAGGTAAATTTGGGGCATCTTTCAAATCATTTGACCCGTTCCCCCTTTATCTTAGTGTTTCTATTTGACCCATTTGAGATAAAACATAATTCAAAATGGCCATTCATAAGTAAATGGGTTGAAATTGCCATCTTTTGTTTTTATGTGGTGTTCACTTGAAGTTTTATTGTTCATCAGGATCTTCTAAATAGAAATACAATATTAGCGGAGGACCTAGCTAATACAGGTGGAGGTGGTCCATCTCAAACAGAGCCTAGACCTAGTAGCGGGTCAGAAAGGGTCCAAATAGAGAAACTAAAACGAGATCTTCAAGAAGCCTCTCAAAGGGTCGATATGCTCAAAAAGGAAAATTCCAAGCTTGAAAACGAGGTCTCTTCTTACAAAGCATTATCTGCAAAAACCGAGAACGATCTAAAGAGCTTGTCGGATGCTTACAACAGTCTAGAGCAGGCAAACTACCATTTAGAAAAAGAAGTCAAAGCATTGAAAAGTGGCGGGTCAACACCAAGTTTGGATATCGAGGCTATAAAAGCAGAAGCAAAGGAAGAAGCTCAGAAAGAGAGTGAAGCAGAACTCGGTGATTTGCTTGTTTGTCTTGGGCAAGAACAGAGTAAAGTCGAGAAGCTGAGCGCACGATTAATGGAGTTGGGAGAAGATGTAGACGCATTGCTTGAAGGGATAGGTGATGACTTGGGTGCTCCTGAAGATGACGACGACGACGACAACGATGAAGATGATGAAAAGTGATATCGTTTGAGTGTTCGCAGAAGTTGAAATGTTTAACTTATAATATGCAAATTTGTTAAAAACTGAAATTCAATGTTTTTTATTTGGAGGTCAAAGTTTGTGATGTATGTGAATGCACATTTGTCATCTGTTCTTGGTGGAATGCAATTATGTTGTCAATGTAAGATTAGATCATAAGTTGTCTAATTTTGTTTTAAGTTGGAATCTGTGTGCAGTCAATAACCATATGAGTCGTACCTGACTTCGTAACATCCAATTTAAGCAGGAGGGTCGCACGTATTCAACTCGAGTTAGCTCTAGTTTGGATAGTCGTCATGTTTTTTCTAGTTTTGATGATTATGTATGTTTTTTTTATTTAATATCCAATAACCAATTAATAACAACTAGAGATTAAGCCTGTGGGTTGTTTACGCATTTTGTTACGCGCGTTCTAGCAGTGACATGAATGTGGTTAGAAAGTTATACAGGTCAACTAACTCGAGTTTGAACTAACTCGAGATGAATTTAATCGAGCTTTTGACGAGGGAGTTCAGAACTACCAGTTATTTACAAAAGCTCTAATGATGAGGTCTCTCCCATTAAAAATTATATAGGTATAATGTTTTCAAAAGCTAATAAAATAAAACAATTGTCTGCTTAAAAACATTAAAATAATTTCTTATCAATTTGAAGTTTATATTTTGTTTAATATAGTATAGTGTATATTTTATGCCAATGACATGTGTATTTTCAAATGATAACACCATATATATTCGAAAAATGACATAGTAATTCAAAAGGAAGAGAAGTTAAGGGGGATCGAGGGAAGGGACTTTGAAGTTATCTTAGAATTTTAGCATGAATTAACAAGATGTTTATATGATTACTATTTGCATTTCTTGATCAAGTGTACCCTATTATCATAATCCTGGTTATTTTTAGTTGCTATCCATCAAGTTGATAGATATTGAAAAACGATACATGGTGACAACGATAAAAAGGTGTTGGGTATATAGCTATGTAAGGTTCACCACGTACACTCATGACTATTTTAGTTCGTTGATATGAATGTGTTTAGTTTTGGAAAACTAGGGTTTCCACAAAATACCTTTTCAAAAAAATTTGATTTGAATTAATCCTTTTAAATTTTACTAATAGAAATAACGACAATATAAAAACATTAAAATATTCTTTCCAATACATAATTTTCGTCTTTCACAGACTTGGAACATGAAATAAATAATATGAAATGAACAAACATACATGAGACAAAATTTTACAATCGGATAATTAGATATTTCACTAAAGATTTCTTATAGTTATCCACTTGATACCTACAAGTAGTTTTCAATTTAGTTTCTGATTTAATTACTCTATATAGTATGAGATTCTTGAAAAGTTTATTTTATTTCTTCTGTCTCCTAAAAATTGCTAAGTGTAATAGAGAGATTCTTTTGGCTCTCGTGTGATGCCTATATGTGTGGCACAAATATGTAGCTCTCCTGTTTGTACTAGCACTTTTACTTTGTTGGTCTATCCTAGATTCTTCTACTTTTAGAAAACTTATGTAATACGAGCATTCACGTTCTGTATTTTATTTTCATCAATATAATTACATTAAAAATTAATATTTTTTTATCTTATTTTTAATAAAATAATATTTTTTATATATTTATCATTAATTTTTCTCTCTCATCTACTTACAATCACTTTAAAAAATTAATAAAAAATTTATAGGGTTTGAACAATATTTTTCACAAAATATAGATTGACCAATAATATTTTCTCTGTACTCCACTCACAACCACTTATAACCATACCGTATAATATAGGAAATACACTTATATCAATTTTGAGAACATGATGTGAATGCTCTACTACATACAAGAGCTTTCGAGACTAATAAATGGATATCTATGGAAGGCTGTAGCTTATGGTCTTCGTAGATACCAATCTAGAGCTTTTGGGTAATCATAAAGTAGTATAAGTAACTTACCTTTTAAAGCCTCAAAAATCTCGTTTTACATCTTTTCACGGTACTTGTGCTTTCTTAAATCGTTATGGTTTTCACTAGGCGGCCGCGAGAATGTTTTGACTATGGTTGTTCAATTTGGGTATATACCATCTGCAAGGTAATATCCAAAATTGCATTTAACTTTATTCACCATAAATGGACACTTCGGGGTAGTATCATTCACAATATCGTTAAACAATGACGATCGCTGGAGATGTTGATGTTGTTTTTGCATCCGGTGGCTCCAAAAAACACATACCAGAACCATTCATGGGTTGGGTGTAATCACCCTCAATCCCTCAATCATGTATTGCCTTCTCCATTCAATTGGACAATATTTCAAGGGCAATTCGTACAATTTATGATCCCCAACATCCTGTCAAACCATGTTGCTTCTCATGTGGGACACTTGAAAGGTGAACGTCATTGTAAGTCGGTTTAGGTTAAATTCTTTTGAGTTCAAACAAATGACGCCATCACAAAAGTATTGCAAGCTTTCACGCAACATTCTCTTAGACATTTGTGGGTAATTAGTAAGTGTCTAAGGAGGATATTCGTATGCTAGTCGTCGTATAACTGATGTGCACTTCTGCAGCGCTGTAAAACTCTAACTACCTCTTGCATCATAATTCGTTTGAAAGTACTTAAAATTTATCTTCAAATCACCGATGATTTGCATAACTGGATCTTTATACATAGAAAACTTTCTTCGAAACATCTCAGGAGAGTTGGATTGGTGTCACAAACGTAGTGGGCAATTGACGACTATAAGATTCTTCACGGCTGTATCTATACACAAACCTTCTTGACGATGATGTCTTCAAGTTCTCATAACAATGATATGGCCAAGATAGTCAAAAAATCAAAATTATGCCTAATCATATCAATATTATCATCATTGGAACTTGATGAAGTGTATGGAGCTGCTGGAAGTCAAATATTTTCCATCATAATATGAGAAAATTAAAAGGGAAGAAACATATATATATATATATATATATATATATATATATACACACACACACACACATATAAGGTGAAGTCCAGTTCAAAACACTAGATATACACGAGAGGGAGTACCTCAATGCTTCATAAAAATAGAGGGACATTTTAAGTTGAAGTCCCACCCATAACAAAAAATGGGTTTCAAGTTGGGACAGGTGTTTTTCTCAACTAAGGTGACTTTCCTACTGATGTTGGTCTTGATTTTGTACTAGGGATATGAAGATAATCGGGTCAGCTAGTGGTAGTAATCCTTTATCCATTCAAAAAATAAAAAATAAAAATAAAATCAAAACCATAACAAAATGAATACATCTTAACCATTAAATTAGTTGATTAATGGCTTATATTATATAAGTCAAAAAAGTAATTATGTATATGATTAACTATGGGGTTGTTTGGCAGTCTCTTAATCAGTCTCTTAATGGTTCAGATGTCTGAATGATTCAGCACTTAATGGTTCAGACTGTTTGTTTCGCGAGCAAATGTCTGAATGAGCCTCTGAATGGTTAAGCATTATACTAATGCTGAATTATTAAGAACTCTTATTTGAATTTGTCAGATATTTGCCTTTAAATAATTAAGCGATATACTAGCTCTTAATGGTTCAGAACTTTTAATGGTTTAGCACTTAATGGCTCATACCTCTTATTGGTTCAGCACTTAATCATTCAGATATTGTCAAACAACCCTTATCTTTAGTAAACCCCTAAATTACACAAGTTGAATAAAAAAATATTAAATATAATAAATATTTAATTAATTATAAAATGATATTTTAAAATAAAATATGATTGAATTTATGTATGAGTAAAGACTTTTAGTAATAAAACAATGATATCAATTTTTAGACTTTTGTTTTTAACTTTTTTTATTTTTTATAAAAAAATATTTTATTTCAAAACAAACCATTTTAAAAAAAAATGTCATTTTAGAAATTTTCTTATTATAACTCTTAAATTTAATTATTTTTGGTTTATAAAATATTTACTTTTTAAAAACACTAATTTTAAAATATTTAGTATTTTTAAAAAAAATTGATGTTTTAGAAAATTTCTTATTCTCTAAAAAATTATTTCTTTTGAAATAACATTAATAAAAAATCTCTTTATTAATTTATTAACGAACTATTTTTAATCTAAAAAAATAAAAAATATTATTTGTAATTAATGTAATTATTTAATAGAAAAAGATATGCGAGAAAATTTTGATGAGACACGTGTATTTTTTAGTTACTTTTTTATTAAATTAAGAAAATTATATTAATTTAATGAAGTAAGAGTAGAAAGAGTATTTGCTTTAACTAATTTTAAATCTTCCTCATTTATATCCTGATTTTCCATTTAAGAAAAATCAAATCATTTATTTTAATTAGTGTACACAAATATATATGTAAGTCAACTAGCATTGCGTATATTATTAATGCATTTGTGTAGAATTTTAAACGTTTATAACTGTCCATATTATTTTACCTATTTTATATTATTATTTTAATCTACACATATCTATATAAGTTATTAGTTTTCTATAGAACATTCAACCTATACGTATGGAATTTCAACCTATACACATTTAATAAATTAATTAAGAAGTAACTTTGTAAAATAGTAATCAAGTTTCAAGATTGTTCTAATTAGGTTACTCATAAAGTTTTTTGTCCCAATCAGGTCACTCATAAATTTTTTTGTCCCAATCAAATCGTTAAAGTTTCAAAATTGTTCTAATTAGATCATTTATAAGTTGTAAAAAGTTTTAAAAATTTTGAAATGTTTAAAAATATTAACAATATTTATAAAAAAAAACTAAATTATTTTAAAATTTTTGTGAATTATTTAAAAAATTGTAAAAATATGAGTAACATAATTGAAACACTTTTAAAACTACAGTGACCTGCTTGGAACAAATAAAAATATTGATGACTAATTGAAACACTTTTAAAACTTTAGTTACCAGATTGGAACAAATAAAAATATGAGTGACCTAATTGGAACACTACTAAAACTTGCTTACTATTCTGTGAAGTTTTCCCATTAATTAAAAACAAAAGAGATGTGTAGGGTAATTTTATAACTAAATAATTGGAGAGGAGAGATAACCTATATTTGTTTTATTATGTGTAGGATAAGTTTCGTCATGTGTAGGATAAGTTTCGTCATATGTAAGAATAATTTCAAAATGTGCATGATATGTGTTTGGGGACGAGCTAGGATTTGTATACCGATTTCAAGGGACGATATTCCTGATTTGAAGAAAGCTTTACCGAAATTGAGGAGATTTTTTTACCATATCGACTTTGTGTGCTCTTATCCTTAGTTGGTTTGATGACTCCTTTTGTGATTTTTTTTTGAATTTAGTGTTATAAGGTGTGATAAAAAAGACCTAGATAGGAAATTATTCTCAATGAATTGAAAGACCCACGATCCAATTGTAATATACTTTAAAAGCCAAACTGTAAAAATTTAAAGCACAATTTACAACTTCACAATGCGTATATATTCTACAACATACTTCTTCTATTCTCGTGTCACTTCTTCCATCACCATCTCATTGACTTTTAGATTCACAAATTCTACATACATTAACTATAACTCATTTAGCAAGGTCGGTGGGGTTCCACCGGCCTTGCCACGTGTCAAAAACTGATTGGGCCACAAACTTTTGTATTTTTTTTTATTTTTCCGATGTCGCTTACCAATAATAATTATTCTCCAAAATAGTGCTTAGTTCTAGCATGGTGTAGTGGTTAAATTCCTTCCTTTTAAGGTGTAGCTGGCTTGAGGTCGCGGGTTCATGAACCCTGCGTCGTGCTTTTTTGTCGTCTTTGTTTTTTTTTTTTTTTTTTTTTTTTTTTTTTTTTTTTTTTTTTTTTTTTTTTATAGTTTTGCTACATTATTTTCTTTTAAAATACCTTTTATCTTTTACTTTTTAATATTTATTTCTTTTAAATTACCTGTTATCTTTTATAATATTTGTTTCATTTAAATTACCTTTTCTAATGGCGGCATGAGCGTAATGTAGATCATACGTGTCACAACGTTTCGTTAAATGTGCTACTTCTCTGCAACACACGGGCCTTACATTTAAATTACTTATAAAAAATCAGACTTTAGTTTCGGTTCAAGTTGGTTTACGTTTCGATATAAATTTTGTTCTGAAAAAATAGGACTTCTTAGTTTCGGTTCAAGTTGATCTACGTTTCGATATAAATTTTGTTCGGAAATGAGTTGGGTCAAATAAAATAGGTATCATTGATGTAATAATTCTAAAATAAGTTTTGTCGATTGTAATATATACTTTACCACGTCACATACGGTCCCGTCGCAATGTGCGGCGTATAAAAATACTAGTTAAAACTCAAATAGCCCACACCAAATGTAAAATATACAACTCAAGACGCTAAATGCATGACACTTGCGACTTCCCATGAGTTTCAAGGTTAAGCTATAATTTTATGGCTCTTGTGGCTCCTTTTTGTATTCATCGAAAGGTGGTACATGCAATTTATATATTTGGACAGATCAAAGACTTTTGTTTTATAGTTTTGAAATTTGAATCATTATAATGTTTCAATTCACAATTATTATAACAACTAGAAGTGTTCCTCACGCTCGTTGTGCGGGGGATTCTGCTACATACTCGAAAATCAAAGCACAAATACGAAAAACATATCATTATGACTATTACTAACTATTAAGAAATAACTAAGGTTTTGATAACACTACAATCATGTACAATATATATGTAAGAAAAACATTGATGTATCTTTCTGATCATTCACAAAATAAAAAACAACAGCTTGATGCAACCACATATTCAGCTCGGATCCACAACACTTTCTAGTAAACTTTCATCCCATGCTTGTAAATGGGCTTTCCTTAGTCTTTTCAGGGATCTGCATCAGAACCTTCAAAGTTCGAGTTGCTGGTACCTGCAATAAAAGCTCCAATTACCTCAGATCCCAAACTTAAAGATAGTAAAGTTTATATCGACTTTAAATGTAAGATTAATCATATAGACTATGATACAAAAACAGTTTGATTACAAAAGAAATCAAACATATTCGAAACTTGAAAAACCATACCCGTCTTCAACAATTTCGATTTGAATACAGACAACTTCCTGCAAAACATTACTTTCTTTTTTTTAAAGCGGCTGAAATGTTTTAGTGGCTAAAAAAAATCAAAAGTCCATACCTTTATTACCTAATGCAAAATAACATTATTAGAAGAGCAACAGTTCTACTTCTAATTACAATCCTGAAAATATAGTATCTTTTGAGTTAGTATCTATAGAAAAAACTCAAAGAATATAAACATTATAGTAAACATGTCCCCCCTTAACATGATTATTATCAAAATAACTTTTGGCACAAAATAGTAAACACCAAAATTATAATAATTGCAATCAAAATTTCTATGGAAATGTGCTATTCAGCTATTGTAACAACTGTTGCATTGATATGCATGAAGAACTTTGATGTAGCTGAATTTTACGTGGGAGGGAAAATAGGGACATTTTTTCGACTTTGAAGGTAAAGTTGATCATATTAATTTAAGAGGTCAAATAAACTATCTTGTATGCTATAAAATCACAACATATATGCTACAAATTAGTTAAATTTATAACCTATAGACTGGTTAAGTTGGTAAGCCGATCCAAAGAAATGCTTCGACATCGAAGACTACTAACCTTTCTTAAGCACATTAAATATGAGATATTGTCTCTAGTGGTTGTTCATTAGTTTCACGCGTGGAAGGGATTAAGCAAACAACATGATAATATTAGCATGCAAATTCACACCATTAAAAGACGGTAATATGAGTATAGTTCCTCTTTTATACCATTAATAGATGGTAATATTAGCATGCAACTTCATAAATTTAACATGTCATAATAAAATTAATCTTTTCCTTATGTATGCTAGTACTGCCTCATGCCTCCTTATTGAATCACTAATTCTATTTCATGACTATTTGTTGGTTCTAACAGACTCTTCTTTTAGCATCGGCTTCATATATTAACAAAGGCGGGAGACATTATACGTTACAGAAGTAGCGGGTTGAAGGTAGAAGACACTTGTGGTGGAGGTCCTGCATGTCATTAACTTATAATTCAATTTAAATAGGTGGTGAGTTAAGCAAAAACATGAAAGACACTGCATGTGTGTGCTCAATTTAAAAACTTGTAAAAGTTTTGTGGCAAATTTCATAGAGGCATAAATTTAATTGTAGCTAGCATTGTCTAATTATATAGAGAGTAATTGGTAGTTATTTAATTATATCAAAAGGAAAAACCCTTATCAGAATCTCCATAAATGTTAACCGAGTTATCGTTGATGACCAAACTAAACTGCTTGCAGTTACTACTATTAGACGTAGTTGCTCGTAGTGTGAGTTGATAGCCTATATGTTGCTGCCAACAAGATTATCATTGATGAGTAAGTTATAATCACTTGTTATTACACCATAAAGTTTAAATGTTAAATCCTAAAATACTAGATATTGATTTAGATTAGAAGACATCCTAAAAAAAGATAGATTCTAGGTTAAAATCATTTTGAAAATAAAAGTAAAAGTGTATAAAAGTGGATTCTCTATAAATATATTAGTGTGTTTCTTATATTATAGGAAATGGTTGTAAATAATTGTGAATGTATGAGAGAGAAAATTTACTGTTAATTTGTATATTTGGGGAATTATTGTTCAGTCCCTATAAAGATTTTAATATTTTTGAAAGTGATTGTAAATGTAAAAGAGAGAAAATATAATGATAAATGTATATAAAAATATTATTTAATAGAAAAAAAGAGAAAATATAATAAATTTTAATTTAATTATATAAATAATGGTAAAAAATCTACTATAAATGCTCCGAGCAGCTGTTTTAAAAAATATATTCTCACCTTACCAATAAAACCATCTCACGTGATATGTCACGTGACTTGAAAAGAACCACATAGGTTTTGGGTGGGTTAGGTTTAATGAATCACGCTTGCTTTTGTCTGACTCCTTTCTCCCATCCCGTGACCTTTATTCTCCACTCCGATCTTGTCATTTTTTGTACCCACTATTTTAGCCTATGAAATATAAGCTTCTTTTTTTTATTATTATGTGTGGATAATGAAAATTATTCATCCACTATTTCAACTTTTACCAAAATGGCTAAAATATTAAAATATAAATTAACTTTACATCATTATAACGGTCATAACTGCTATGATGTTTTATTATATAATTAGCATTTAAAATTCCAGAATATATGTATGATTTTCTTTTTATTGTATTAAAGTATGATGAGGAATACACGTTAACATTGTATAAGGTAATAGTTAAACTACTTATTATTAATTTTTGGATACACCATATTGGTGTTCGTAGGTTGGCTTATTGTATAACAAAAGAAATTAAAAATATATCAAATATATGAATCCAAACATAACATATATGTTTCCGGTTTGAAAGAACACAATACTTTGAACCTTAAGAATATTATTTATATTTTTATATATTAAAACCTTAAAGTTAAAAATGTATAAGAAAATACAAATATCTATAAAACAATTACATTCAAACTAAAAAACTAACAATTGTTTAATTTTGACATAAACAAGTTTAGTTATAACATAAAGCACTTTGTCAAAACATTATATAAATAAACAGGTCTAACAAAAAAAATACTAACACGTATAAAACAATTACATATAAACTAAAACTGATTTTTTATTTTTATTAAATTTGACATAACCAATTTTAGTTACAACATAAAACATAAGTTCAAAAGAATTTAAAAATTAAATGAACCAACCCAAGAACATACCAGGTTGACCCAAAACACAACTCTATCTAGCCAAACTTGTTTATTGGTTTGACCGGACATTGACATGAAGCCATTCAATCAAAACTCAAACCGACGAATTTCATATTCAATTCATATAACCTTAGATATTCATAACTTTGTTAAATCATCAAACTTATATAATCGCAGAAGAATTAGGTATTCCACATCATTTTTTTAAATAAATGATAGTTGAACGTTTAGCTTCTTTTTGATAACCTTATTTAAGGGTCACATGTCTTGTCTCAGATAAAAGGTATAAATCGTTCAAATCGTATATAACATATAGATCTTTACGTTTAGTTACATCTTCTTGATTGTAAATTGGTCACAATGAGTCCACATCTTAGGTAGGTCGGAATTGTATCAATGGGAAAAAATGAGAAGATGAGATGAAGAGTGATGATTGGAAGTGGAGATGGTGATGTGTGGTTATGGTTCGACATAACTCGGTGAATATTCACGGAATACCACTCCATGTCCCCTTGCATAAGAGTAAAAAAAATATTATTATTTAATCATTTTAGATCTAAAATAATTTTATAAATAAATTATGAAAGAGATTTTTTATTAAATTAAATTTTTTCTAAAACTTAATTTTTTTAAAAGAATAAAAAATATTTTAAAATTGAATTTTTAAAAAGTAAAATTTTTTCAACCAAAATAATAAAAACTAAGAGTTATAATATGAAAATTTTTTAAATGGTTTGTTTTGCAACAAATTGTTTAAATTTTTCTAAAAAAGACTTCAACCCAGTGGCGGATATCTTACAAGTTCAGAGGTAACGTAAATTTTTTTACTTTACATTTATATAAATAAACGAAAAAACACGATAGTAAAGGAAGTCAAGCAAATACCTAATATATCTCAGAATTCTACTTTTTGGTTTTTCATAGCTTGAAAATAAAATATTACATCCTCATTTGTTACTTCATCAAATGTTTACCTTTCAACTGCACATACTAGAGCATTGTTCAAATATTCATCTACCAATCAAAGAAATTGAACCCGAAGTAGTAGTTGAACCAATATCATTATCCATTAATTGCATATCATTATCATTATTGGAATCAATATCCTACTATTGAAATTTTTAAAAGAATTACCAATAAAAACTTGTTTTTATCATTCAAATCCCTAATTTTATGACAAATAACACTAAAAGATTACAATTTCACTTAGAAATAACGCAATTCAAATCCCTAATTTAAAAATCAAATCACCAATTCATATCCCTAATTTCAAATCCCTAATTTTTATAAAAAAATAAAAATATTAAAAATTGAACATAGTATACCCTAAATCCTCAATTTCATAGTCTAATAGAGTAATAGGTATAGATTAAATATTGTTACCTTGAGCGGCGTAGGTGGGTGGTCCAGTGGGCGGTGGCGTAGGTGGTGGTCCGATGACGCAAGTGGGTGGTCTGGTGGGCGCTACGCAGGTGGGCTGTGGCACAAATTCAGCTTGCTGCTCGACTACCTTCTGTTTTTATATTTTATGTTTTATTTTTTGATTTTGAGCTTATTAATATATTGGGTAGTGGCCAGTGGGTATTGAATATTTTGGGGCTTTTAAGTTATTGGGTAATGGACTAATAGATCAATGACATTATGGGTATTTAATATTTAATTTAAGCCCAAATTTTATGAAGTTTATTGTTTTTTTATATATTATTAGACTTTTTTTCTTATAAATCGAGTACTTTTTGTGAAGTGTTGAGTTTAAAAAAATTTAGGGGGAACATAATTTTTTCTCAGAGATAACGTAAAACGTAACCTTTTTTTTTTTACATAAAACCATAATTTTTTTACAGTGCTTGTAAAAAGTTGAGGGGAAGCGAAGGCTACCCCTAGAGTAGAGATAGGTCCGCACATAATTCAACACATGTAATACACGAATTATAAACGCTTGTTTTGATTAATAAATTCACCATGTTGATTTTTTTTTATATCTAGAGCAAATCGTAGTTCCATTCATTTAACGGAGCAATATGAGAATGTTTGTAAAAGTTATGATTTTCAACCTTTTTATATCTAGAGCAAATCGTAAAAAGTTGAGGGGAAGCGAAGGCTACCCTTAGAGTAGAGATAGGTCCGCACATAAATTCACCATGTAAAAGTTATGATAACATGAGCAATATGAGAATGTTTGTAAGAGCATTTACAAGTTTACAACCCATTCTTTATCTTCATCTCTATAATTACATTAAAAATCACTATTTTTTCTTTATTTTTTTCAATTAAATAATATTTTTTATATATTTGTCATTACATTTTCTCTTTTTTTTTTTACTTACAATCACTTTCAACAAATATTAAAATATTAATAAAGATGAACAGTGTTTTATCAAATATAGAGATGAACAATAACGTGTTGTCGATCCTCCACTCACAACTACTTATAACCATTCTTTATAATATATAGAAAGCACTCACAGATATATAAAGAATGAGCTGTGAATGCTCTAAGATACTACACAAGAAAATTTTGTAAAGTGTTCTAATCATATCAGATAACTAGACACTTTTGTGGGAATTTTCAGCTTTCTATTCTATACTAGTGGAGCGCTTTAAGCACTCTACATCACGTATACTTGAAGTTCAAAGTAAAAATAACATCATATTTAGGAGGTTAACCGGTATATCTTACTACGAAACGTCGAAAGACGGTTTATGTAAGATTTAGATTATGTATTAGAAAAATCTTGAAATTACAGTTAAAGTTAAGGAAAAAAAGAAAAGAAGTAAAACACAAACAATTGTTGCATAATTCATTTACAAAACTTCAAAGGGTTGTTTGCCTTGATTATAATCTTCAATGAATATCTATGTTACGGTTACTCCAATCTTCAATATTCCTCACTCATATTCAACAAATCGATAAAGCAACACAAAAAGTAGTTATTAAATTCTTTAAAGAACATGGTATCACCATGACACCAACCCCATATATATAATCCCCATTACCTCCACCAATATTTCAGTACCAAAATTCATAAAAATTTTGCTTTCAATGGAGTTGCTCAAAAACCCAAGAAAACCACATGTAAGTACCCAAATTTTCTTCTTCATTTGGAAATGCTATTGATATGATTAGTTCATCGTTTAGTAACGTATGATTGTTGAAACCCCATTACAAATATAGGGTTCGTGAATCTTTAATTTGATTGTAGTTCTAGCGTTGAGATTCTTGGATGCTCTGTTTTTTGGTTGATGATTAAATTTTGCAAAGATTACAGATTAGCGTCTTCTTC
The DNA here is from genome assembly GCA_025506415.1 of Flaveria robusta. Classification (NCBI taxonomy): domain Eukaryota; kingdom Viridiplantae; phylum Streptophyta; class Magnoliopsida; order Asterales; family Asteraceae; genus Flaveria; species Flaveria robusta. The sequence goes on along the minus strand of CM046464.1, from coordinate 6,291,140 downwards.
AAATGGGTTTTACAGATTTTATGTTGATTTCGTTCGTAATTTTGCAAATTTTATGGAATTAGCATCTTCTTCAAATGGGCTTTAAAGATTTTATGCAAAATTCTGCAAAATTAGCATCTTCTTTAAATGGGGTTTAAAGATTTTACGTTGATTTCTTTCATTATTATGCAAAATTTATGGAATTAGCGTTCTTCTGCAATGGTTTTTGAAGGGTTTTTAGTAAAATCCCCCAACTGTTCTTGAGGGTTTTCTTTCATCAAGAATTTGATTGATCCTTGAAGTTCTTTAGGATTTCAAGAATCTCTGAAAAAACCCAAATTACAGCATCTTTTTGTACTATTTTTGAACCCATTTTGATGAATTTGCAGGGGATGAATCTGACATCAATTTTGATTGTTGTTTTGGCTTTCTTTGCCACAAACGTTTACGGAAGAATGAGTTATGGACACATCCGTCATCGCCATCATCGTCATCATGGTCACATCAAAAGCTATCTTCAATACTCTGCCATAAGCTGCAGAGCTTACACTGGTTCAATTACTGATTATGGAGGTGTTGGTGATGGTGTAACCTCAAACACCAAAGCGTTTCAGACCGCCATTGATCACCTCGGTCAATTCGGATCTAAAGGCGGTGGTTCACTCCTCTATGTTCCTCCAGGAAGATGGTTGACTGGTAGCTTCAATCTCACCAGTCATTTCACTCTGTTTCTTCATCAAGATGCTGTTCTTGTTGCTACTCAGGTTTGTATTTTCATATTGATCTTCATACTTTTGTTAATTTGATGATTACCCATGTGTAATTCAAGATCAATGTCTGTTAATTTGATGCTAAAGATGAGAATATTCATGTATAAACAACCAGATTAAGACAAGAAACAGAGCATATTGATGTCTTTCTTGAACTTTGGATTGTTCTTGACAGAATTATTCTATCTCATTTGGAATCAATTAACTATGCTGCTTATTTAATGGTTTATTATAATAAAATCAACCACGCGATAAGTGTAATTGTTTGAATTATAAACTACTAGTTGTTAGTCATGTTATTTTGCATAGTGTGAATCTTTTCGTTCAAGAATTGTTAGAAATGATTATATCTTGTTTATGGCATTTAACTAATGATTTTTTCTTGATTTCTAGGATGAAAACGAGTGGCCGTTGATCGAGCCCTTGCCCTCGTATGGGCGGGGACGCGATGCTGATGGTGGAAGATACATTAGTCTGATATTTGGCACCAATCTCACTGACGTTATAATCACTGGTATGTTACCACCGATTTCACTAAAAAAGTTGAAAAAATTGGTTTTTATTTTGATTTTTGATATTGTTGTTTGGTTTTGAAGGGAACAACGGGACGATTGATGGTCAAGGAGACTCGTGGTGGGTCAAATATCGCAGAGGCGAGCTAAAGTACACGCGACCATACTTGATTGAGATCATGTACTCAAGTGGCATTCAAATATCGAATATTACTTTGATGAACTCCCCATCATGGAATGTTCATCCCATATATAGCAGGTTTGGCAAAAATGCTTTAGTCGCGTGTCGTTTGTAGTTTTCTTTTATCGAATATAGCTGATTCATTTAATTTGGTTGATGCAGCAATATTATCATTCAGGGAATTACAATTCTTGCACCCACTAGATCTCCCAATACTGATGGAATTAACCCAGGTAATAACTATATGTACGTTGACTTTATCGGTCAAACCTTACGTTTTCTGAATGGAAATATCATACGAATTTGATCCCAAATTTAACCTAATCTGCTGGTTTTAGGATTCTCTAACACATTTAGACCAGTAATCTGAACTTTTAAAAATCTTGATCATTTTAACTCGTAGTGTTTCGGAATTCAAACTTAGTTAGTTTGACTTGAATAAGACTTTGACTACAGGGGTCAAAACATCTTCTTCAAACTGAAACAAGATATGATTTTTATCACAAATTGATTTCATGTTGCCATGTTGGTAGACTTTGTGTTAGAGTTATCCAAATTTTAAATACTTCTTGAATATTATTTGACATTGAATGAACCTCTATTCTTTCAGATTCTTGCACAAATACACGAATCGAGGACTGTTACATCGTGTCTGGGGACGACTGTATAGCCGTGAAGAGCGGCTGGGACGAGTACGGGATCGCGTTCGGGATGCCGACCCAACAACTCGTGATCCGACGCCTCACATGCATCTCACCAACAAGCGCGGTCATTGCTTTAGGAAGCGAAATGTCGGGTGGCATTCAAGACGTCCGGGCTGAAGACATTGTAGCCATCAACTCCGAGTCAGGAGTCAGGATCAAAACAGGCGTCGGAAGGGGCGGGTTCGTGAAGGACATATATGTCAAAGGGTTCACAATGCACACCATGAAATGGGCGTTTTGGATGACGGGTAACTACGGGTCCCACGCTGATGACAAGTGGAACGCATCAGCAATCCCAATCATCCACAACATAAACTATCGTGACATGGTCGCGGAAAACGTGACCATGGCGGGGCGATTGGAGGGGATATCGGGTGATCCTTTCACTGGGATTTGTATATCGAATGTGACTATTGGAATGGCGCCGAATGCGAAGAAACTTACGTGGAACTGCACCAATGTCGAGGGGGTGTCGAGTGACGTGACACCACCACCTTGTCCCGCCTTGCCTCCGGTTCCGGGCGGAAAAGCGTGTGATTTTCCTCAGGACAAGTTGCCTATTGAAGATGTTAAAGTTCATATGTGTTTTTATAAAGCAAAGTACATGTGATATGTAAACTTTTTTTCTGATATAACATATTTGATCATCTTTAAAAGGAAATTTGAATTTGTTGTAAGTTGTGCAGTAGAAGTTGTACATTGTGGGTATAAACTTATATCTCGGGATCAAAATGATTCAGTACTCTTGTACATTGGCTTAAAAAAATTTCGAATCGAGCCGAGCTTAAACAAGCTTGAGCTCATATTATGACTTCAGTAATGTCTTTTTATGCTCTTTGATCGCCTTGTCCCGATCATGGTTGCGAGTCATCATGATTTTAATTGTGGCGACGGAGTATCGGCGATTCGAGGAAGGAATTAGCTTTGATTCCACTGTTAGCTAGCATTAGAAAAGAAACTAGAGGAAGAAGAAGATCATTCACAATCTTAGCTGCCAATTTGTTATTGATTAACTGGTGTGGGTTCAAATGTTGAGAAGCGGAATATTAAGCATTTGGAGGCCCAGGAGTGTGTTCAAAAGGGATTCATTGAAATGACTGTAACTTGAGTTAGGAAGCTTAGTTTCGGACTAGTCAAAACGACCGTTCGACCGAGGAGCACGTTTCTACAAACATCCATAGGCGGTTTTGGCCCTTGTTTCCACTCAAAATCGACTTATTTTATGAGTTTTTTTTTTTTTACTTTTAAAGGTATTTTTAATGTTAGTTGGGCTTTGTAAATGGACTAGTTTTCGGCCTGTTTATGTTTTGAGACTCATTCGGATTTTGTCTTGTATTTTATATTTTTGAAGTTGATTAGTTTTGAATTGTATGAAAAAAATCATTTTCTCTCTATTACAAGTGTGTTAGTATGTGGAAATTCCTGATTATCGATATTCTTGCGAATCAACAATAATTAGAAGAGTTGTTACTGGTATTCGTTATGAACCAACATATTCAATTGTTATCTCGTTTATGTTCTACATCAATAAAAGTATTTAACAACCCTAACGATTGATGGTTAGAATAATGAACAATTACAATCTGAACCCCATATAATACAACATTTACATTTTAGTCCCTTAGCTATTGTATTCCTAACAAGAAGTTTGCTGGTTTTATAAGAATCTGGTGAAACAAAGTGTATGTTGTTATTGAAAATGCGTAGTTGTAAACTATAATTGTGTTTGTTGAATTGTTGTTGGTACTCAAGAAGCTTTAAACACCAAACTGATTGAATAGAGGATTAAGAACAAGAGAAAATAAATCTTTATTTGATTTAAACTTATTGTATTGCACAAATATAAAGATTGACTATTAAACAATCTGTTTAGAAACCACATTTCTAACATGGGATCGACCCATCAGGTCGGTTCGCCACCAAAATAATAAGATTTTAATACTTAAATATCGCAACCAAACTATGAGTAACATGGTTCATAATAAATCCTTTTAATATAATTTTTTAAAAACTTGTGTTTAGTGTTCCTAATGTTTTAAAAACTTGTTATTTTCATTTATTTTCGTTAACCTTGTTTATTTTACCTGTTAAGTGGCTATCACGTGCACCTCATGTGAGGGACATATATATACTTTTGCACTAGAAAAAAAGACAACCTAAACAAACATTGTTCAATTGCCCAGATCATTCAAACATTGTTCGGTTGCTTTCAATATTCAAAGCTGGTATTCACTTAACAGATCAAACAAACAGGGGTTAAGAACGTGAATGTAAATGACAAGTTTTAAATATTTCAAGGAGACAAAGGGGAAAAAAAGTTTTTGGATGAAAATCGCAAAAAACCAAACATCAGGGGCGAAAATGACAATTAATTTTTTTTTAACATTTTAAATAAATACATTAAAAATAATATGAATAATACAAGCGTTGAAAACCTTGTGCATTCAACAATAATATTGATACATTAACCACTGCCATAACTGTTAGGGATCCGGGTGTAGATCAACACACAAACACAATCAAACTGCGAGAGAAAAATAATAACAAAGATGAACACGCGAGATTTAACGTGGTTCGGTCGATGTGACCTACGTCCACGGGCTGCAACCAGAATTATACTTTTATTGCTTTCTGCCTCACTCGTGAGGAATTACAAGTACAATACATAATATAAATAGATAAAATTAGGGTTTATAACTTAATCCCCAAGAAAACCTTAATGGGCTAAAATTAAATAAAAATGAGTCAGGTCTTTAATTTAATTAATCTGCCACTAAATTGTCTTTTAACTTGAGCCCAAATCAAGACTCCACAAACCCAACAATCTCCCACTTGGAGGCTTGATCATCTTCAAACTGTCTTCCGCTATGAACACTTGTACCTCTTGTAATCTTTCTCGTCTTCGTGGTTGCAGCGGCCTTCTCATCAGTTAACCTGAAGGCCCGTTGAAGCTCCCCTGAGCTTCAACACATCAGTCACGGCTGTATCTGCCCCTGACTCATTCTCTGTCCCTACCGGCTCCCACTAAAACAAACTGCCAGAACCTGAAACACACTAAGAACAAACACTCTCCATATTTAGCAAGTAATCTTCTGAAGAGATTTTATCATATGGAATAGTAGTTCTTTTAACTCATTGTCGTCTAGAAACTGGAACTGAAGCACTACCCGTGCTCCCACTACCACGAAATCTTCTAACTGGTTTTTCTAAACTTTTCCATGCACATTCACTCTGAATCTTTTCTGTGACTGTAGGTTTCTTACTTGCGAAGCAAACATTTTTCTGCCCACGGGATTCTGTGAACTGGATTTTAGTCTTCTTCTGAACTGGAACGTCACTTCCTTCAGCGGTAAACTAACCATATACAATGAACCCATTTTCTTTCCACAAGCAATGACAAGATTCCCTTTAACAACTTTCCACTGCTTATTCTTGAACTAAACCTCATGTCCCTGTTCATCCAACTGACCGACAGAAATCAACCTTTTCTTCAAATCAGGAACTACCCTAACATCTTTTAAAGTCCATGAACCAGCTGAAGTAACTAAATCCATGTCACCCATGCCCGTAACATCAAGAACATCATTGTTTGCTAGTCTTACCTTACCAAAATCACCTTCTTTTAGATTCTGCAATGCTTCGCTGCTGTGGGTAGCATGAAACGAAGCTCCAGAATCCATGACCCAGGAATCCATACTACTTTCCACGCTACAGATTAAAAAATCATCATCTGAGTAGTCTGCTGCAGTATTAACTTCTTTTTGATCAGTCGGACACTGATTTCTGAAGTGTCCCACTTGTTTACAGTTCCAACAAGTCACATCATTTCGAGCCCTAGACTGACTCCTTTTCCTGTTCTTGCTCCCACTGCTTCTGTTATTCTTCCTTCCTCTGCTAACATTCAGTAATTCATTTGAAGATTCACCTGAATTTCTTCGTCTAATGTCTTCGCCCAGAATAATATCCCGAATCCCATTTAAAGTGAACGTGCTGGTGGAACTAGTAATCGTTGTAACGGTACCAGCCCAGCTATTGGGCAGTGATGATAACAGTAGTAGAGCCTGAACCTCATCCTCGAATTTGATGCCAACTGACCCAAGTCTTGACAAAATTGAGTTCAAGTTGTTGATGTGCACTGTAATTGAACTTCCCTCTTTCATCTTTGTATTAACCAGCTCTCGAATCAAGAAAACTTTATTTGCTGCCGAAGGCTTCTCGTACATATTAGATAACGCATCCATGATACCTTTCGCTGTAGTTTCCTTCAGAATGTTGAACACAACATCCTTTGTTAGTGACAACCTAATAACCGCCTTGGCCTTTTTATCTAAAGTTTCCCACTCAGTTGGTTCCATCTTTTCTGGTTTATCACCAAAACAACATCCAAGTCTTTCTGAACAAGCAAATCCTCCATTTGTATTTTCCACCAACCAAAGTCTTTTCCATTAAACTTTTCAACATGAAGTTTTTCACTCTCAGCCATTATCTCAAACTACAATTTGTTCACTAATCGAGTTAAGACTGAAAATAGTGTTAAACACAACTGTGACTGGCTGCCTGAACTTGAGTGTTGTTCTATTAAGCACTATCCTTTTACTCAGTCTCAAAAAATTGTAAACAAACTAGTTCAACAATACACCTTAGAATTATCGACTTTGACTCTCGGTAACTATATTAAGAATACTTGAAAAAATAAGTAACCCCCACTGATCTTGCTACACTACCATAGATCTCGACTACACTATCATAGATCTCGACAATCACAACAACACTATCCGGCTAAACTGCCTGACACCTACCTACTGGTGGGATGAAAAAAAACAACTAAAACGGTCTATTCTTTTCTTCTTAATATCGGCAAGAATAAGCATCCAAAAAGAAAAAAGAGTTGCGATTTTGTTGACTTTTGATAACTACACATAATATTACCACAAAATATTACCCACAAACAACCAATGGGTAGTAGCTAACTCCAACAAAAGTCAACAAAACAAATATTTATTTCTTTCTGCTTCGTTGGAAACCCCCATCAAAAAATACCCCACCTTTTTTTTTTCTTGTTGAATAGCAACTCCAAAACAAAGAATAATATTTATTTCTTCCTTTATTTGAATGTACGAACAAAAAAAAAAAAAAAAGGACGTTGACCTTTTGTGATTTCTGGTTGATCGTTGGATTATGACGACTAGCTGCCAACACCGAAACCCTAGATCTCTACTTCTCTCGCGATTCGTGTTTCTTTCGTGTGTAACGAGCCTAAGCTCTGATATCACTTGTTAGGGATTCGCGTGTAGATCGACACACAAACACAATCAAACTGCGAGAGAAAAATAATAACAAAGATGAAAACGCGAGATTTAACGTGGTTCGGTCGATGTGACCTACGTCCACGGGCTGCAACCAGGATAATACTTTTATTGCTTTCTGCCTCACTCGTGAGGAATTACAAGTACAATACATAATATAAATAGATAAAATTAGAGTTTACAACTTAATCCCCAAGAAAACCTTAATGGGCTAAAATTAAATAAAAACGGGCCAGGTCTTTAATTTAATTAATCTTCCACTAAATTGTCTTTTAACTTGAGCCCAAATGAAGACTCCACAAACCCAACAATTACATCAAACAGTTATAGATTAAACCACCCATTACATATTAGTTAATTACCACCATTAAGGAGACCAAACATATCATGTGTCTAATCCACATCACATATATAGTCTTAATTATATAATGTCAATCCTTAAACAAAACAAACCATTTGCATGTTGTGTTATTTCTCTAGTTTCAAAATCTCACCAATCCAAAACCAAAAACAAAATAATAAAAAAAAACAGTCAAACTCGTTTCACGGGAATCTGTATAATGATATAGGGTAAGGATGCGTAAATCAGACTCAAAGTGAACCAACACCCCTAAACCCTGTGCATGAGCTTTGTGCATCAAGTTCGTCATTTTCTATAGTGATGTAGGATAAGAAGATAATATTGATCCCATGTTTGATGCAGATGGTATAACCATTTGTTCATCACCAAGTTGTATTTCTTGATGTTCATCATCCCAATATAAATAACTTGGACATTGTTGGCTTGTTTGATCCACAACCCAATCACTAAACTCATTTTGTTTTTGGATTAAGCACTCTCTTCCTTCCCCATTGTTCAAATCACAATCTTGTCCTTCTACTATGCTATCCAAGTTCTCCATTAAAGGTGGCAAATATCCAGAATACATGCCATTATTCGTGGCGAAATTCAAAACTTGTGAGGGCAATTCTGGGATTTGATCATTCTTGTTCATTTGCAATATTGAACCATTGAAATACTCGGATTGTGCTATGTGATCACTATTTTGCCCTTCAAGTAAAGAGCCGCTCGTGTGAAGCATAAATTGAGAGCTCGAAGAAGAAGAGAACACAGGTTCTTGAGTCGGTTGTTTGATGTTGTTTATGCCTAAATCTTGAGTCAAGAAACTAAAATGGGTTGGGGTGTACCCGCAATCCGAATGTGGCTGATCCATGCTTGTAGAAGTTGTACTTAGACGTGTAGTAATGCTTGTTGAAGAGTGTTTCCGATTGATCTTCTTCTTTATCCATGAATTCCAGTAATTCTTAATCTCATTATCAGTTCTACCAGGCAAATGACTTGCTATATGTGCCCATCTATATAATAAAGAATACCTCGTAAGCTATCATATATAATTAGTCTATTATTTATAGCAATAAGACAAAGATAATTACAAAAGAGACCGAATAGAAACATATATCATATTATTATAATAAATACTTACTAACATGATATAAATATACATGTAATAATTTTCTATCCTTTTGTATAGTGGAAAATCGATACATAAAACTATGCATGACGTATGCATATGGTCACATAAAACACATGGAAAATCTAAACATATATATATGAAGCTTAGGGTGTGACATTGTTTTCAACATGTAAATGTAGGGCAAACAACTTTGAAAGCGATAATTAAGTGCTTTTTTAGCAAACATAATGTACTTTAACACGTGTATGTGTACGACTTTGATACCATATGAATTTTTAATTTTATTTTATTACAAAATTGAACAAATAAACCATATATATAATGCGTTTTTCTATTAACCAATTAACCTGGTGTATTAAGAGCTAGAAATTTAAAATCAGTTAAAAATGTGTAATCTACTTATGATTTTTGTCTTTTACCTCATGATTATATAAAATGATAAAAAAACATAAGAAAATCACTTGAAACTAGTCATTAGTTGCATATAATATATAAAAGTACAATGCGCATATGAAAATTCATGTAACGTGTACAAAGTGGTATAGAATAAACAACACAGCGTTGTATGTTTTGTTTTGTTATGAGGCGGAAGGAATATCAATATTTCTTGAAAGCAATACCGTTAGGTAAGACACTATATGTTAATTTGCTTCAAAATTTATTTGCTCCAAACAGTTTTGTTTGTTTAATATTATGCAAAAACAATCAAAATTGCAAATTGTCCACAAATTTACTTAATTTATGATGGAATGAATGACAAGGTTTACAATAGAGGTAAGAAAATGACATATGATCTAAAAACAATAGAAGCCATTAGATTTTCATTAATATATCAAGAAATACGTGTATATAGTTAATTAATGCAGTACTAACCGTAACTAGAACTGCCTAACTAGCAAAGACTTACTATATATAATGTAATATTTTTTTCTTAAGTGACAAATATAGTAACTAAAGTTTTGATTGCTTACTGCCTTCTTTTAATTTTGAACGATAGCTATATTATAAATATCGATTATAAGAAAGCTAACTTGTTTCCTACGACGCTGTGAAGGCTGATGATCAACTTCTCCTCGTCTTGTGTAAACTTTCCTCTTCTGATATCGGGTCTCAGATAGTTTATCCATCTCAATCGACAACTCTTTCCACATCTTTGAAGCCCTGAAAGTCATTAAAAACACATTCTTTGAGACATGCAAATTCACATAAATAGTCATAATTGGTTGATGATCATGCTATATTAAATCATGATGAAAGATTGTGTTTTGACTTTGAGTTTACAAAGTGACACCTATTAAACCATGCCTAACTCTTTTCAAGGCATTTTTGAACCATATTACTGTTAAAAATGTGTTGTACAATATTTTATCAATGGATTACTATGGATCAATGTGTGTGCTTAGCTACATTTATATAATTAACTACATGCATCAAGTATAGACTATTAATCTAATTAAAATCAATATGATATAGTAGACACTATCAAACCACTTAAGGGGGGGTGTGTATATATGTAGAAAGATAGATAGATCGATCGAGAGATAAAGAAGAGAGACCCGCTTTCTCAGGGACTTCACTCCAGCAGCCATAGCCATGAGTCGTGATGAATCTAATGAGCTTTTCGTCTTCTTCAGGTGACCAAAGTCCTCTCTTAACCTTCTGCTGGTTACAACAAGAATGCTGCCCCATTTCAAACACACATATGCGCGCATGCGCACACACACACACTCTCTCACACTGTCTTTCTCTCTCTCCGTGTACGCATATATTATATCTCTAACTATGTGTTCTAGTGTTTTTCCCTACTTAAAAAAAGGAACCAGAAGCATGGTCACCATATATATATATATAAAGATTGAAGCAAAAGGGTGCCTATATGTGTGTGTGTGATTATTATCTTTTAAATGTGTTGGAAATGCAATAGCAAATTGTTGATGGGACCCATTGATTCTTGTAGTGTCAAGTTTTCATCTAACCCTAAAAGGACAGTTGATCAAATTTATGTTAAAAGTCTACATTTTTCTACGTAGATTTGTAGTATTACGTAACCAACGTCACAAACTTGACTCTCTATCACAAGCACGCACTAAAACCACACGAATATATACAACCCCTTTACGCATTTTGATTGCAAACAATAAGGTATAACTGATGAAACATATATGCACAAGCCACTACATTTGAATTGGAAATTTATTTTAAAGATTTTTGTTTCACCTAGGAATTTAATTTAAAATAGTAATAGGTAGGCTGTTCCCAAGAAATGCCAAAATCTTTTGACCCTGAATGTGTAGAAAAAAGGGCTCCGGCCTATAATATAAAGTCAATAACTAATATATAAAATTTTGAGCGACGAGACACTAGTTCGATCAATCGATCTCCTGACCTCCCTGTGTTCTGATCATTCCTTTGCCTCCTGTGTACTGATCATTCTTTTACTGTCCGCGCCTCAGCTCAAAGCACACGTTATTTTATTTCGATTTGAAAATGGGCTTATGAGTAAATGTTACTAGGTTAAAATAATTAAAATCTTAATGATTTATAAAATAATTAAAATGTTAATGGGTTGTTAATGACTTAATGAGTTTTAAGTGTTTAAATAGTATATAGATTTTTCAAAAAAAAAAAAAAATACATAAGTAAATATTTAATATATATTTTTTTTTAAATTCTAGGCCTCGAGGAGAACCAGGCCTAGGCGGTCACCCGCCCTACCCCTCTTTAGGGCCGGCTCTGGTGGTAGGATGTCATTGCATAAAAACATCAAAGAAAATGATATAAACAACTAATGGGTGGTCTTAGGGCTTTATCAACCTTGTGTATACTTACTCAAATGAACTTTGCATTTATTGCTAGTTCACTATGTAAAAGAGCTTTGTACTTGTACAAGCTTAAGGATAATGATATAGTAAAAAAGCTAGAAAAATTACTTGCTAAAAGTATTGCTAAAGAAAGATAATTAAATCAAAGTGACAGTTAAAAATAAAGTGAAAATAAGACTTAAGTGACAATTAAAAATAAGTTTGACAATATGCATTGTTATTAAAGAATGATAAAGGCTTATATTATAAAGTATTCTAATAAAATTAAAATGAAAACTCACTTAACAACACCGACTTTTGTATGCAAATTAATTTGATGGATAAAAAGACGAATAAAGATGATAGTTTGGCATGCCTAGAGAGAATATATGGCTATGTTTAAGATTGACATCCTAGCTAAATAAGCATGTATAGTTAAAAAAAATTGATGTAATGTTTTAAGAAATATGACTTTGTAATGATGCTTATATACTACAATGAATAAATGAACGAATGAATATTTAATGTTTATGAATTATGTTTCTAATGTGTAAATTTAAATATAAGGTCTTCTAGAAATAAGGCTTGATAGGTTGGTATTAAACACATAATTTGAGAGATTTGAGCACTCCGATACGTAAAGTTAAACTGAGAATGGAACCAAATAAGAATGCTAGTATGAGTGACTTCATATCAAAGATATAAAATTTAAGTTATAGTTATAGTCAAAGTATAAGATAAGGATTGTTATATTAATAAGAATTTTTTATCTTTCAATTTATATTGTTGACAGAAGTCACTAACACTTAAGTCGAAGGTATTAGGTTAGTCTGATCAATAAGCCAAAAAAGGGAATATATTTTCTTCTTTTTTAATAAGAAATTAAGAGAACATATATATAGTTTTTTTTATCATTTGATCCGAACTAAATCTCGATTTTGAATTCGATTTCAAATTTTAGACTTCGTTTTTAAATATTACTTGATTTTCCACTTTAGAATTACAACTGAACCCTTAACAATCACACATTGATAGATGGATTCTTCACTCTTTAAGAACCCAAAAGTTCCTAACCAAATCACGTCTGTCGAGCTCAAACGTCACATCTCGTATTTGATCTATATCGAGTCTCAAAACCCTAAATTGTTCCAGAGTTTGCCTCTCACAGATTGCAATATTGCTTATATTTATGTTCTAAATTTGAATTGAACCAAATTAATGTGACTTGAAGTCAATTTTTCAAAATCTTAATCAGATTTAGTTACATGCAAGAATTTCAAAATCTAAGAAAACCTAGTTCTATTAACCCGAAAGACTCAAAGTTTGATTCGATAAACAACCTTATTTTAAGCTTCCACCGTAAACTAATACCCATGGTTTTATTAATAATAAATATGTCATTAAGGAGTTACTGCAATATAAGTAAAAGATCCCATAATTGGGAGACGATATTTACCATGTTTAATTTGGACAAGAAATTAAAGTTAATGCGACAAAACGTTACATATATGAAATTCTGATATGGACATTTTACTAACCAAAAGTTAAGTTCTCCAGATAAGATGTTTCCGGTGGTCAAGAAATAATCATAGTGTAGAACTGACAATTCATTTAGAAATAAAGTCAAAATCATTAATTGATTTTCTCAAGATTATTCGATTTCGAAAGTTACGGGATTACATTTAATCAAACTTGGTTCATAACCCTAATTTTTACTAAACTTTCTTGGGAAAAGATTTACTGGTACATATTTTATACAATCCATTGTACCAAGAAGGGTTACATAATGCTTTGAAATTAAAAGAATTAATAATGGTTAAATTAATAAAAGTTAACAATTTTGATATTTGAAGGCGATCAGTTTGATAAATTTGAAGTTTAACGGACAAGGTAAAGTTTAAGTAGTCTAACATTTATATTGAAGCATGGTTAGATGATTAAAGGACGAAACTGTTTCAAAATATAATATATGATGAACAATGGTTAAAACGGGTCAATAGTTTTAGAACTCAAGAGTAATACTCATATGTTTATGATTTATCATTTTGATGTAGGTTGTTTATTTATGTTTGTTAATTTAAAGTTATTTAAACTAAGAAACTCTAGTCAATTGAAGCTTTTATCATGTTTAACCTTAGTCGTTTGAAACTCAAATATTTGAGAGATTATTTTAGAGTAATTATGTTTATGATTATTATGTTTAACTTGTGTCTTTATTTTGAGATAATTATCTTCATGCTTAGTACTTTAGTATTTAAATTATGATTATTTCTAATGTTTAGGTTACAAATATTGATATTTATTATTATTTTTTAATATAGTACATGTTTGTTTGTTTTTGTTTGGTTATGTATTTGTAAATTGTTCTTGAATAAGTTTACTTTTTTTATAATAAACGAATACGAACAAAAACTTTCATCATGTTATGTGTTCGTGAACCTTATGTGAACGAGTCAAAGCTAAATGAACGAGCATGAACAAGACTTCTTTCATTTCGGTTTGGTTCGTTTACAACTTTACATATATGAATAGTTTTGTGACAAGAGACTAGCGTGTTGATGAGTAGATCACAAGAACATCAAGAAGTAGAGATGTATACACAAACCCTTTTGGGAAAAAAACCTGAAAAAAAAAACGAACCGTTTTGATTAAAAAACCGTTTGAGCCAAAGCGGTTCACAAACCGACTGGAACCGGTGGTTTGTATACCGGCACCGAAAGCCGGTTTCTAAATCATTTTTAATTAAAAAAATGGGTTAAATTAACCGGGAAAACCCGGTTTAAAAAAACCGGTCCAATTGGACGGTTTGAGAATTCTTAGTGAAAAAATCGTTTGAAACCGAACCGGTTTGCACACTTGAAGAAAAAAACTGATCCAGAAAATCCGAACCAGTTTAGTAAAAAAAAACTGGTTTGTACACATCTATCAATAAGTGAAGGTATAGTAATTAAGACTGATTAGTTTACATTTCCAGTTAAGCCTGATTACTTGGAGTTCTACTTATTTAATAAGATCATACATTAGACTATGTATTTAATATTATACGTAATTATCAATTTATCATGAACAAGTTAGCTTTAGCTTGAATTTTTATCTTCGAGTTATGGGTAGTTTAATATATTTGTTTGAAATTTTATGTACAGATAATCAAAGAAAAATAGTTTAAGTATAACCTCAAATAAACACTTGACACTAAATTTAGTGTTTAGTAATAAGTAATTGGGCTATAAAATTGCCCGTTAAAAACCACCACGATTATAGAGTAACATATATGCATAAACAAGACTAACATAAAAGTATAAGCAAGTAACTTTATTTGACAATACAATTTGATTAGTTATCATTTAAGGTAAAAAGAAATAATGTAATTATTTTAGAGTAATTTAATGTTAATTTTATCATTAAACAAATATCAAAACAAAAGCACTGAACAAGTACATATAATGAGAACAAATGAGAACACAATATCCACTTAGGCTAATTTGTTATAACTTCAGGATGCCATTAAAACCAAAAACAATTAAGAGTGACTACTAGTTTCAAACACAATTCCTTTCAGTTTCCCAAAGCTCTAATTATCACAAAGTTAATCCAAGATTTCTAACAACCAACCAACTTAAGATACACATTATTTTTTTTTTAACGACCAACGAATACTATAAGTCTAGCCACATGGATAAACCCATCGGCGAAAGGTCACCCACGCATTACGAACACACACAGTGTTGGTGACTCTACCCGCCTACCATTACAGCTGGGGAAACTCACCACCTAAATACCCAATGTGATAAAATATCTGGCTCACTTAAAACATATTGTACCAACTGAAACTCGAACTCATGACCTACACAATATTTTAGACCGAATATTGTGATTTAACTTTTAACATTACAAAACTTATAGTAGTATGCACATTCAATTTTGATTAATTATTGATCCATACCCTAGTTTTAGCTATAATATCAAGCCACAATCCATTAATATATTATAACTCATATGATTTTTTTAGAAGTAAAAAAGTCGGTACCCATACAAATTTTGTTAGAAATAAATCAAAGAATGCAACATACGAGCGACATATATGGCATGCATAATAATAACAATTAAACAACAAAAGCATGTTTTTTATTGAGTTTAATTGAATATACAGGATATTGAAGGATGCTACAAGCCTAACAAGAGAGTGAAAGATGTTTGATGCAAATCTTTTACCATATTTGATAGTGAAGACTGAAAGACTGTTGCTTGAATGAATCGCAAGCTTAAATTAGAAAAGACAAAACACAACATAATATACAAATAAAGTGATGAAAATGCATTACTCAATTAAGAGATGATGTATGTAAGTAGGAAAATCAAAGGGAGAATAATGATTACTTAGCTTTAAGGAGGAGCAATGGAGCCACAATTTTCAACAATGGGTCCACTTGTTTCTTTAACTGAAACAAATTTTATTTTTAAGTTGTTTTGTTAATTATGATTGTTTAACTTTGTTATGTTTATTACATAACTTTGAAAGTTATTTTTTAAGTCACAACATGAAGACATAAAATGTTGGTAGTTTTCGTGTCGTCATGATCATTTTAGTATAAATTTATTTACTTAATACTAAATGATCAGAAAATTACAATATACATTAATACGAGTTAAAAGGTGTAAAATGCACCCTCAACAAGACTGCAAGACTAATTTAATTTTTATAATAGTTCAAGGGGTGATGCCTTCTAGACCAAATAGATTGATTCCAAGGAGCAACGCTCCATGTTCGGATTTGAGGCCGTGCCCCAATGGGATCCAAGAGGCAAATTCAGATTAAGGTTAAAAAAACTATGTTGTAGATGCTTCATTCGAATCGCATTAGATCTTCATGAATAGTGAAAAGTTGTTTGATTTGATGATTAGAAAGTAGTTTACAACTTGTGTTTTACAAACATGAAACTCGAAATAGATCTTTCATTTAATTACTGTTTTCACAATCAATCAAGTTTATAAATTTGCAATCATTTTTTTTAAATCAATCATTAATTCAAAGTTATTTTCTTTATAAAATTAAAATTATGAAACTACAATTACACTTTTCACAAATTTCTTGTGCAGACGACCTTACTTACTCTTATATTAATATAGATCAGCTAAGTCTTGTTTTAATTTATTTTTGAGTAAATCACGACAATCTACATCATGATAAGCGACAACTTTGGCCTTCAATAGTAGCTACGAATTTGGTAGTAGCCAGTTACCATCAGTAACTTTCATCATCGGTAGTAACTGTATCAATAGCATCTATGGTCCTCGATCGCCACTAAGATCGATAGCAGCTACGGGCATATGTAGAAATTGTGATTGAGCGTTGTTTTTTTACTACAAGTTGTTTAATGATCCGTAGTAAATTTGATACTACACTGAATGTCAATAGTAATTAGTTTTACTGATAGTGTTTCTACTAACATATCTAGTAGCAGTTGACTGTAGCAACTATGATAACCATGAACTTTTATGTTTTTTCATGAAAAGTTACAATGATTCATTGTAATGTTTCTATCTTTATATAAAAGATAAATGTTGTTTGACTTTATGCTACTTTTCATACAAATTTTCATGTTAAACAAATTATTGTGTTTGAGTGAATGTTAGTAAAAATATATATAATGATTCATAAATTTATATTTGTAACCTCTTAAGGTTTGTGCTACAAAAGTTTTAACAATTTTAACAATTTTAAAATTTAAGACCCAATTACATATGCTTATCAAATATATCCTCTATCTCCGCATAACAAATTACTGATTATTTGGGTTCTACTTTCACTTAATTAATGGCTTAACGCAATAAGAATTTCTACTTGCTTTAAGAAGAATTTTGAAGAATGGATAATAATTTATGTAATATAAGGTCCATGCTTCTTGTATATAGGTAACCATCTTGTTAACTTTTGCTAGTCTGTTAAAAACAGGTAGCCTCCTAATGGTATACGCACGAAGCAAGCTGTGATTTAGCTTATCTTATTGTTAGCTATGTATTGACAAGTACTGTGAGTGTTCACTAATGGGCTCTTTTGGCCACCAAGAGAATAAAAGTTATTGTAAGATATAACAACAAAGTTGTCTACTGATGTGGATTCTAGGGGATTTAAACAAAGGAGTGATAAACACTTTAAACTTGCTTTTGTGTAGCTTTTATCCCTTTATTTTCTTGATTTTGTAGAATAATATAATTCATTAGTTTGATAAAAAAAATATAATACTTGAATAAAGTGGTTAAGATGTTTCAGTTTTTACTATGTTTTTCATATTTTACTGCTTCATTATTTCTTTTCTTTTTTATGTGATTTAGATATCTATAAACTTATGTATGTAATTGGTTTGATATAATGTTGCGTTTAGGTGTTGTTATTTGTCCGGATATAAAGAATAAAAATTATGACTAACAAAACTCATTTACCACTCAATTTTTTTAGAACAACATATTGGCACGCCCTCTTATGTTTAATTCTACTTATAATTATAAACTATTCATTTATTATAAGACTTAAACCTTAACCTTATAGAAAAAAATATTTACCCCTCAATTGCTTAGACTATTAATTATTTCACTGAAACAGATTAGTTGTAATACATGGTTCATTATAACATGTTCTTAGATAGGATTTGTAATAAATTAGGATACATTTTTGAGGTGTTGCTTTTAAAAAAATTTGGCTCGTAAGTTATTAGGGTGGTGGGGGCACCACACTGGCACCCCCTTGCGAATAGGAGGGTTCAAGGGTGCACCGACGCGCCACCTAGGCGGGTACCTCCAGCGGGTAGTGCTCACGGGGTAATGGAACCCGAGAAAAGATGATGAACTAACCCTTTAAGTATCACAAAGGTTTACATTTTTGATTGTTGCTCGGCTATCGGTCTAAGTGAACAAGTACTAAGCTCGTATATAATTTACTTATTGATTATTGATTCTCATCTTTTAATCATGCGCAAAACCAATTTATTTTTGATTGGTTAACCTTTTTAATCGGACCTTAGGACATAATGGACTGATTAATCTTTTAAAGTAGTTAGTTTTGTGGGTTTTTTTATCGGGCTTACGAGCCACTCTGGCACTCAGCTTGAAAAGAATTAAGGATCTAGGCCCATTGCATATTCAAACTTAAAATACTTAACAAAATTAGAGAAAAATTAGAGAAATGTTCTAATAGAAAAATCACGTAAAACTAAAAAGTGAATATTAATCTCCTTAATCAATTATTGATATTAAATTTTAAAAAAAAAATGTTATATGGATATTTCTAAAATAGTCACTCGCGTTGATTTTTTTAAGTTCACTTATTTTTTTAACACTTTTATAACTTTTGTGTAATACATTATTTTTTTATAAAAATTACAAACAAAAAAACAAGAATTTTTCTATCTTTAAAAATAGAAATAGGTTACGAACCTTGATTTTAGAAACCAAAATAAAAATAGGTTACGAACCTGGATTTCGAAAACCAAAACAAAATAGGTTACGAACACGGATTTCAAGAACGAAGGTGAAGGTTCTGCAAATGACGAATGCAACATCTATGGGTGATATTGAAGATGGAAATCATTTTCGGCGACCTTGTACCGTAGCAATGGGGTCTAGAGAGAGACCGATGGGGTTTAGCTATTAATTATTTAAAACTTTTTTTATTATTTTAATATATCAGATGTGAAGGCAAAAGACAAAATCATGTCTTATGTGAGAGACGTATGATTGAGTTAACTGTATATTTAAATGATAGTTAGTGTAAAGGACAATGTGTGTGTAGTTTTTTTAAAAGAACATTACATATAATTTTTAATTCTACAGGACGTATCATGCAATTTCATATATTAAAATAATGAACACATTTTGTAATTTCCTCTTTAAATTATTATGTTTTTAAAATTCTAAAACATGTCATTTGCACCTATCTAGAAGTAGTCTATACTTATTAATAAAGCAATATTTTTAGTAACACATGTCATGGTTTTAAGTCTTCATATCTCTAATTTACCGCCTAAAAATATATGTAACCTCATTTTTTGTTATAGTTCATTTGACTAAAGTCAACTTTTTGCTATATTCCACACTAGGTTAGCGCCCCGTGTATTACACGGTTTGAATAAATAAAATACTAAATAGTTAGTAATAAAATTTTATAAATTATAAAACTATATTTGAAGATAAAATATGATTATAATTGTATATGAATAGCTACTTTAAGCAAATAAACAATCATATATTTCTCTTAAATTTTTATTTTTTATAAAAATATGGGTTTTAAATATTTTATTTTAAGAAAAATGAATTTATTCTAAAAAAAGTTTGTTGTATTCTATATTTTATAAAACTTTTATTTTTAAAAGTGTGGTTTTTAATAAAAAATAAGTTTTGATTTATTAAAATATATTATTTTTAATATGAAAATAGTATGATTAATATTATTAGTACTCAATAGCATTAATAATAATAAAGAGAAATGAGAAAAATTAGTACGATAAAACTTACAATTGTGTCCAGTATTATTTTAGATTTTGTTTGTTACAAATAGATAATATATAGATAAATAGATAGGATACAACTCCATTTATTAAACGAATTATAGTTAGTAATAAAAATGAACAGTTACAGTACGATATTTTAATATAAGATATGATTAAAATTATATATGCGTAATAGTTCAAGAAATAAAACAATTATACTATTTTTTCTAACTCTCTTATCTAAATAGTTTCATTTTTAAATATTCGTTTTAAGATTTTTTTTATAAAAAATGGATTTTTTATAAAAATCTTGTTTATTAAAAACTCGGGTTTCTAATTATTTTGGTTGTTCTAATAAAGCTGCTTTTAAAAAATTTCATATTTTTTATTATTTTTTAAAAAAGGACCAATTTAAAATATTTTGCTTCAAAAAGATTTAGTGTTTTAGAAATTTTTATATTATATGAATATTTTGTTTTTTTATTATTTTTATTTGATAAAAAGATGTACTTTTAATTTTCCTTAATAAAATTTTATTTTTAAAAACATAGCTTGATTTTAAAAAATATAAATGAGAGAAAGAAATATATCAATTAATAAAATTGATTTTTATTAAAAGAGAGAAATTAGTTTGAGCTAAATTGCTATAATATACTTTTGTAGGAAAAATAAAATAAAAAATATTTAAAAGAATGACAAGTGTTAAAAAGTTGGTTTAAGAAAATGACAAATGGCAAAAGAAAACTTGCTTTATTAAATTATATAGATTTGAAGATTTTAAACAAGGAATGCCAAAAATCAAAATTAAATTCAATTTATGTCGTTGATTACAAACTGGATATCTAGTTTTGAATAATTGATTTATAAGACAAAACTTGAATTATGATCTATGTTTTATACTAATTGTCAAATGCTTTATTTATTGTATAAAAAACTATGCTATGAAAAAGAAAATTTTTCGTGAAAATTATATTAACAAATCTTTTGTGAAAATTATGGCATGAAACTTTTAACTCTATATCGTATATCTTAAACACTTTATTGTTTGAAACTTTTAGTTATGTATGCCTTTGGGAACTTCAACAACTTGGCTTATTATTATCATATTTTTATCTCAAAGTTTCATATACAAAAGTTGGTGTTTCAGTTCTTTTATTTGAAGTGTTAAAAGACATAAAAAACGAGAAAGAAAATCAATGGCTTTAGTTCCAAAAGATGGTGTTATGTTCATCATAACTTGAGTTACTATGATTTTGGATCAACTATTCCATAAGTAAGCTTCGATCTTTACGTTGCGTTATACATAATCAAAACTAGAGATGAGTTAAAATTATAATTTTTAGATAAGATAATAAACTTACGAATATTACATTAAAGATTGTATACAAACACATATTTAGAAATTTGTAAACTATAAATCTAATTTTTTTTTATTTCACTTTCATATGAAAGAAGTTACTTTAGTAATAAGAAATATACATAGATTTATAATTTGCATCAGTGATATGTTTTGTAATTACAATAAACAAGAACTAAAGACAATCACTATCCAAAATCAATTTGTTCTTTAAACAAGCAGTGTTCATATATGGTTAACCTATATTGTATTATCTTGATAATTAAAAGTAGAGAACAATTAAAATTATTAATATTAGATAAAAATAGTATAGTTATCAACATAACATCAAATATTGTACAGAAATACGTCTTCAGATGTTTATGAATTTCAAGTTTTCGTTTGCATGTTCAATTGTATACGTTTGTTACTTAAAATTATTATTTAAGTTCATTTCATTTCACTTAATACATTATTTGGAGTTATAAGCATTGATAGAAAAATACTACTAATATTAGATATAGATAATGTTATAAGTAGAATGTAAAAATCAATATGCATAATATTATCAACAATATTATAACTTACGGACTTTTTAACTTAACATTATTTTTATTGATTCAACCCGTGTAGTACAAAGGTGTTATTAACCTAGTGGCAGAATATATTCAAATAAGTTAAATAACAGTACCTTGAGTTGTTATTGAGTGGTACAAATTGGTTAAGAATAAACCATTGTGTTATTTTGAATGGTCATTAAGAATGAATAATTTTGTCTTTTCAAATGCGATTAATAAAAAACTATTGTGTTTCTTCGTATGCGATTGAGTTATAAATAACGATTTATGAATTATCGCCATTCACAAATGGCCAATACGTGTGTGCATAAGAGTAGTTTATATTTTATAGTGTTAGATAGGTATAAGGACCCATGGTCAACGTGGGTCTATGCTGATTTAGTAGACTCATTCATTCGGTACCTTGCGTGTGGAGTACCTCTTTCCTCGATGTCTTACCATTGTGTACGATCCTGATATCAGTACTTTAGAACCCATTCGTTATCTTCATCGACCCCTCTCATTCATCATTGCGAGTATACTAGACTGATGAAGTTTTTTGTAGAAAGAGATTTTTTGAATATAAATTTTCATTATAATATATTTTTCAATGCTATAACTTTTATTGTAATGAATCAAAATTACAATTATTTTATGGAATAACACAAACAACAAAAGCAACAAACTAACAAGACGAAACCCCTACCTAGCAACCAAACACAAACTAATATACTCAACTTGATTGATATAAAGTTAAGAATTCTCTTTTGACATGTGAGAAAGAACCCACCATTTCAATCATACTTGTGTTGTGCAAGGTGTACGTAGATTATTAATAGATAATTTACTTTTAAATTTATTAGATGATTTTCATCTAAACACAAAACAATGCAAAGCTACACAGTTTATTTGCCATGTCGTAACATAACTTCGACAAAAACCAAGTACCGATCAAAAGAGCCATTTATGATTGATTTTTGAAATTTAACTAAAATAAACCAAAAAAAAGTAGAACAAATGATTAGACGAAAAAGATAATAAATCTAAAAGTATTCACCTACTTCAAAGTTCAATCCTCCTAATAGGTATATGTGTGTTTTATGGTGAACATGTATACACCAAAAAGATAATAAATCTAAAACCCAATTGCATGGACATCTAAAAGTCAACCACCATCAGCAAGGTGTTCACCTGAAGCTGAATTTATAGATATGTAGCCACAACCACAACAAAGGTACAATGGCTAGTTTCACTTTTCACAAAACTTGGTTTTGCATCAGAGATCACTCCTACTATTTAATATGACAATTTAAGTGCAACACATTATTAAGAAAATCCTGTTTTCCATTCGTGTATTAAACATCTTCCTTTAGATTTTTATTTTGTTTTGGAAAAAGTTCAAGATGGGTCTCTACAAGTTAGAGGTTGTTTGGTAGCCTCTTTATGTCATTAAAATAACATCTTTTAATGGTTCATAATCTATTAATGGTTAAAAGGTAACCCTAATACTAAATAGTTAAAATGTTAAATCATAATGCTATCTCTTAACCATTCAGCATTATTGTTACCTATTAACCATTAAGAGATAATGAACTATTAAGAGGTAACATTTTAAAGACCATTAAAATGCTATCATACAGTCACTTACTCATATATTCAGTAATGATCAATTAACCGATGATTTCACCAAACAATTGTCACATCCACGATTTTACTCACTTGTTTTCAAGATTGGACTCGTCAACAAAACATCGTCTTGCGGGGAACACTAATGATAAGCATATGGGTTCAAATAACAATTAATCAAGATTTAAACGTTTCCTTCATTCTGTGATGTTTTACTTTATTCAAAATGTTTGTTGTATCTCCTAAATTATAGATAGCTACGTTATAGTTCATTTTCTATATATATTTGTAATTTTGATAGATGAATGAATCTGAGTTTTCCACACATTGTTAAAATCGATTAAGCATGCCCACCAACAATATTTCTAATTGCAATCTATTCTGTTTATGAAAATTAAGTAAATTCTGTCCTTATAACAAAAACAAACGCTACGGACAGTAAAATGGTGGGGTTGAGTTTGTATGCTTTTTTTTTCATTTCTCAAAATTCCATTCACACAAATGATGTGAGTTTTATTTTCTATTATATATACTATAATTTCATATTATCGGTAGCTACAGTTCTTATTGTTATTGGTTAGTTTTATTGCTTGTTTGTTGTTTTGTATCAATTTGATTTCCCTTGGATGATATTTTTTTTTAACTTTCACCAAAACCGCCCCAAAAGGGGCTCCAAGGCTTCCTAAACCCAAAAGACCAAAACAGTTCCAAAAGGTTTGAAGAAAAAGTTTATATAGTTCTATTTTGCTCAAGGATTTTCAAACTTGTATTTAAGTGTTCTTTTATTAATTTTATTTAGTGTGAGTTTATAATTATTAACTAATTTTAGTAAAACCATGTATTACAAAAATTAAATAAAAATAATAATAAACTAAAACCTTATTAATTGCAAATCGATATTTTAATATAAGACATGATTGAAATATTTCTTATTATAAATAGAATAAAAATTTTGTTTCAAAACAATGATTTAAAAAAATATCATTTTAAAATTTTTTCTTATTTTAAATCCTAATTTTAGTTGTTTTTTGTTTATAAAAAATTTATTTTTTTAAAAACACCAGTTTAAAAATATTTTGTATTTTTAAAGAAGTTTAGTGGTTTGGAAAAAAAATTTTATTTTATAAAAAATTTATTTCCTTACAAATAACATTAAAAATTTTTTTAATTTATTAAAAAACTATATTAATATAAAAAAAATTAAATAATATTATTAGTAATTAATATGATTATTTAATAAGAGATAAACGTGAAATATTTAGTAAGAAAGAATATGGTATTGTCATGCGCCTTTTCTAATAAAGAATATGGTATTGTCATGCGTCTTTTCTAATTATTTTTTTATTAAAGTATGAATAAGGATATTGTCAATAGGTTTACCAAATATAATTTACAGAAGTTTGGTTTGCACTTATTTTGATGAAAGAGCAACTAGGGTTCACTCCTTTTTAGAAATTTCATTTTATTTTCATCTAATGTTTTTCTTATCTTAAAAGGTAAATTCTTTTAAACTTTTTTGTTTCTTTTTGTAAGAATTTTTTGATCATATTAATGATTTTGTTTACGCTATTTTTGTTTGGTTTATTGTTGTTCAAACGTTAATTGATCATGTTGAATAAAGTATTGTGTTACATTTATGTTAATTTATTTTTTCATTTACCATTTGCATAAACTTATATCAAAATGTGAGTAGAAATAAACATGTTGCAACATTATATTCGGAATTTTAGATTCGCGGTAACACGCGATATCAATTCTAGTTTTCTTTATTTTTGAAACTAATGTATTATTTCTCTAATGGTTTAAAATATAATACGTTAAAATAATTTAAATAAACATTAATTTATATCTATATTTCTTATGTAAGTTATGTATGTAATCAGCTTACCTTTCAACACGCATGTCCGCGGTAATGTTTTAACGTAATTTTTTTCGTAATTTTGTTTGTCGTGGCAACACAGGGATCTAAATATTAGTTAATAAACACTTTTTATTAATTTTTGGTTTACAAAATACTGTACTTTTCAAATTGATCTTTGATTGAGTTCTAGTACACTCATACTCATCAAAAACAATTTTGATAAACTAGGATTTTGTAAAATCGATGGATTTTGAAATTTAAATTATAAAATATACTTTAATAAACGAAGGGTTAAAAAAAAAGATAAAGTCTTAGTTTTATTTAAGTTTAAATACTAGGTTTACAAATTTCAAGGGAAAGACATTCAAGCATTTTCAAAGTTTGCTTTACGTTTTAAGGTGCTAATTCTGAAATCTCTTACTTGTAGTATTGATACATTTACTTATATCAATTCGAACCCTTTAGCCTTTCGAAATCTGTTTCGTTCTTTAGTTGGCTTCAATTGGTAATTTCTTTCGTTAGTTAGGCTTCGACTGGTACAACGATCGGATCACCATCTAATCTGGTTCTAAAACATCAGCTGTTTTTTATTATATATTCCAAGTTGTAATTAATTTAAACAGTGAATACAATTATAAAACTTATTAGAGCATTCACGTCTCATTCTTTATTTTTATTCTTATAATTACATTAAAAATCACTACTTTTTTTCTCTTCTTTTAATTAAATAATATATTTTTATATCTTTTTAATTATATTTTCTCTCTCCTACACTCACAATCACTTTTAAAATTATTAAAAAATTTAAGGGTTGAACAGAAAATCCTTAAATTTACAGATGAACAATAACATTTTCTTTATTCTTCACTCACAACCACTTAAACAATTTCATATAATTTAAGAACTCCACTCACATAATATAAGAAATAAGGTGTGAATGCTCTTAACAATTTATATTTTGTGGCCTACGTTAATGTGAAACCGAGTCCAATGTAGTTTGGTTGTTATAAGTCGACTATAATGAATATTGAATAATTAATAGGTCTGTCAAAGTAGTACGTAGCCAGCCCAACATGGGTCCTCTAATGGTGTACTATATTAAGATATTAAGTAGAAAATTATATAAAATTATATCATGCTTTTAGATAAATCTTGAACGTATACAGGTTTTATCTGATCCGTTTTTTATTTTAATCTATCTTGTTAGTTATAAACCATCTACAAAATTCAGAATAATTTATTTCAAAGATGTATCATATCACCTAAAACGTCTAGAAAATTATGTGGATGTAGTTTGTATTTAATCAATTAAATATGTATTTATTAAATAAATAATAAATATAATTATTATAATATGTAAATAAAATAATTAGTAATAGACGAATTGAGCCTTGCCGAACACATGCTTTATAAATTTCTACGAGACGAGCTTGAACCTTAAAAGTATATCTGTAAAGGAGTTAAGCTCGAGCTCGAGCTCTATTAAAATGAAAATAAGCTGAGCTCGAATCTGGATGATTTCGAGCTCGTCTCGTTTACACCCTAGCTTTATGATATGAAATTCAAACTTATGATTAGCTAAGAGAAGTTTTCATTTAAAAACAAAATAATATTTAAAATAATATAAAATAGTTTTCCAAATATTATAAACTTGAAGAGGTATTCCCTTAGGAGACGCCTCTATCTTCGTACAGAAAATGTAGAAATAAGTGAGATTTTGGAAAATGACTTTTTTGTATTTTTCTATTAAATTCCACATACGATCATTCTTTATTTTGCTAGACTTATTGACTACACAGGCTTGTGTGAAACCAAACATGAGATGATTTCTAAGAACATGGGAAATTTTTCTAAATCTTGTAAAGTGTCAAGCCAAACGTTTTTGGCCATTCCGCTCGACCCAACTAACCTGACTAGTTTGACTTGTTATTTTTCAAACCTTTAGTTAAAAGTGCGGACAGTGTGGTTTAAAATTTATATCAAACAGTTTAATAATATGGTTTTTGCATCTCTTATGTGATTACAAGGAATAGACCGTATTGACCAGTCTTTTTTTAAACAAGTCGATTTAGATATATTTGAAGACTCTTTAGACAAAAGACTTTTAAGTACTAAATCTGTTAAATCATCTTATAATTTCTCAATACTCGAACACATGGTATTCACACTCCAATTTAATGAAAATTCTAAGTCAAACAGCTAACTACATAATAATTTTGGAAAACAACAAACCAAAATGAACTCTGTTTATGGGACATAGTCTCTAGCCAAGACTTTTACAAACTTGGTCCAAGTCTTAGAAATTGATTTTTCTAATTCTTTTAGCAACAATTGAATGTTGTTTTGGCCTTGAGGATAACTAATCATTTTACTATTATTTTTTCCATCCACAAGTAAATGGTCAGACCATTGACCACTCTCCTACCTACATCCTCTGTTCTTATAAATCACACACAAATTCACACACATTATCACTCACTCCCCATATTCAATTCAAAATATTCTCTTGATTTCTTCAATTCATCATGCCTGAAAGCAAGGTGAATTTCCTCACTTACTTCCTCTGTTTCATTGGTTTGTTTATTCTCCTTCTCTGTTTCATATGAACCTCTGTTTCTTTAAAGTTCAAAAAACAGTCTCTAAAGCCCAAATTTAGTATTTTCTCACCATAAATGCAATTTCAATCTATATTTCTTCATGGGTTTCTTCATTTTACTCGTAATTATGTGCAGAAAATCGTAATCAGAGTGGATATCCATGACGATAATTGCAAAAGAAAAGCTTTAAAGGCAGTTTCCGGTCTTTCAGGTTATAACTCTATATTCTTTTACCTTGATTTTGAATTTAGTATAATAATTGACTTAGATTAAATAGCGTGATCCTTAGAACAACTAGTAAGCTTACTGCTTTGTGACTTTATGGTCATTGGTTTGAGCAGTGAGAAACAGTCTCCTTAGAATAAGGTTGCTTAAGCATGAGTTATGTCAAACACCAGATACGCTTAAATTTGAATCAGATTACTAAAAATCTTGTTTTGATATAATATTAGGGATCGAGTCGTTATCTATGGACACGAAGGACAAGAAACTGACGATCATAGGAGGCGTTGATCCGGTGGATGTGGTCGGAAAACTTAAGAAATGGAACCCTAATATACTCACCGTCGGACCGGCGAAAGAAGAAAAGAAAAGTGAAGGTGGTTCAGATAAGAAAGGTGATGACAAGAACAAGACGAAAAAAGAGCAAGAAGAAGCTATTAAAAAATGGGTGGAAGCTTACTGGTTTTACCATCCGTACATGACACAACGATATTGTGTTCATTCTGTGGAGGATGACCCCAATGGTTTTTGTGTTATTTGTTGAATGTACAAGTAAAGATGCACTAGGTACATGCGTATGGGGTTGACTTTGGGTGGGTGGTGAGGGTGATCATTTTCATACTTTCTGTCATAAAGAGTTAGAATAACAGAGTTTGAAACATCACGTTGATACTTATGGTATCCATTTTGTATCCGTGAAAGGTTATATTAAAATTAAGTAAAGAATAATGAGAATCTTATAAGTTTTTATATAGGACAGAATCTTATATGTTGGACTTTTATGTAACTAGTTACTTTACTCTCCTTTGAACTTATATTATATTTGTCAAAAACTTCATATTATGTGGTTTGTATGGTAGCATTAATGATTTTCATTATAAAAAGTGGCATGGGTTTAAAGATTACAAATACAATGTTAGATGGTGTTTAAGAGTAAAAGCTTGTTGTTAAAAAAAAGTAGGGGGAGCAAGCTTTAACCATAACCAACCATGAATTGATAATCGAACCATATCCGCACCGATTTAAAAGAAAACCGATATAACCAGCGGTTATGATTAAGAATAACCGATAGATTGGTAATGGTTAAGAGTGTTCTATAACTGAACTTTAAC
This sequence comes from Flaveria robusta, assembly GCA_025506415.1. Taxonomy (NCBI): domain Eukaryota; kingdom Viridiplantae; phylum Streptophyta; class Magnoliopsida; order Asterales; family Asteraceae; genus Flaveria; species Flaveria robusta. The sequence goes on along the minus strand of CM046464.1, from coordinate 6,261,618 downwards.
TAATCTGAACTTTAAATCTATAAAATATTATAACATTTGAACTTGTAAAGTAAATGTTTAGTTTGTCACTAAATATATAACATTTCAAATCAAATTCTTCAACATGCCTTTTCGTAGTCGTATTGGCTGCAATAACAAACTAGAAAACAGATTGTTAATTGTTATGGTTCAACCATGTATTAGATATACTTCTGTTAAAAACAGATTTCGTGCATCTTTTAAAACAAATTTTGAAACAAACTAGCCAACACTTGTTTATATAGCAAGGTAGCAAGATCAACTTTTATAAAAGGGTTAGTTCATTGAAGTTTTTCTATTACTTGAAAAACCAACTTGTATTAAAAAAAAAAGAGAAAAAAATTGCATAAATGGTCTCTATGTTTTAACCAAAATGCATGTTTGGTCCCCAAACTTTAAAAATTGTAAATATAGTCGAAACTTTTATGTAATCATTGCATGTTTGGTCCCTGACATTAAATTCATTTATTTTTTATGTATTTTATAAAATTTAAACTAACTTTTAAATTTAATTTTAAGGACCAAAAGTGCAACACACACATCAAAGTTTGGACTAAGTTTGCATTTTTGTAACTACACAAAAGTTTAAACTAACTTTGTAATTTTCATAGTTTGGGGACCAATCATATAATCTGGTCAAACCACAGAGACCATGTATGTAATTTTCTCTAAAAAAAGTCAAGTTTTATAAAAGTTAAAGGGTACCTTAAAAATACTTTAGTTATTTTCTTATAAATTGCGTTACTTTATCATTTATAAAAGTAATTTTTACTAAATAATGATCGAATACTATTATAACTTTAAACCAATCAAGGCTTCAAGCAAGGCCTTCATTGTCTAATAAGTGTTCAAAGTTTGAAAATTAAGTTGTAGAGAAAACTTAATTTTTTTAAAATGTATTAACAAATTAATAGTATCGAATATCGTTTTGTTGATACATCCATCTTGCAAATCAACTAAAATGATCAATCTATAGGTGTGCAAAGTCGAGTAGTAAGCAGCTAGTTAAACATGGGTCCTCAAATGGTGTTCTAGAATATTAAGATAAGTAGAAAATTATGTCTAATGATGTCTTTCTTTTCGGATAAATCTTAAAAAATATACAAACATAGAGTATACAGGTTAATATAATCTTCTTTTTCTATTTTTATGTATCTTTTAAGTTTGAAAAAACCTAGAAAATTCAGAAAAACTAGTGTTGCGCGTGGGAACCTAAAGCTTAGATGAAATCGCAAAAAACTTGAAACACAGTCAGGTTCGGATGCGGCTACATGCCGAAAACAAAAGCAAACCAGATTCGCACAATCGAATTTACATAAACCTACTATTTTACAATTGCTTTTTAAATATTATAAGAAATCATAAAATTAAATCATAACCCTTATATCTTTGAAAGACCCAATGTAAAATATATACAAGTCTATAGTTAGAATAAATATTATACAATAAAAGAATCCATTGATTGATGGTCCGTGTCTTCGGTTACGAATAGTTCTTTATCTTAACTATTTATTTATTATATGTTCAGGGGGGCAAATGCAAAAGTCATCAAATATGTGTGGTCAAACCACAAGCACACTAAACACTTCTATTTCTCAAGTTGCTTTTTTAATATATAGATAATTATCTAAAGATTTGTTGTAACATCTAGCAATTCAAGAACACCTTCATCTTCTACTCAAGAATATTCTCGAACAGTTCATTTATCCTTCACATGTCGTCACTTTTCAACACTATTACTATCTTTTACATTTAATCTTCAACTTCAAATTATTAATAACCATTAAAGTTTTTAAAAAGTTAATAACATTTTGCGTAGTTATAAAACCGTACGATGGTTTTCTTTTTTTAACCATGTCACTCTTCCCTATGAGAGCTCTTGTAAACGAGAACTAGATGGATACCACGGGGTCACACCATGGGCGGCCCTGAAGGTGGGCGGTGTGAGCGACAACCAGGGCCTGATCTCTTTAAGAGCCCAAAACTTATAAAATCATTTATATATTATATGTACATATGTATTTAAAAAAACTATAAACTATTAATAAACTCATTAACAAACCTAATAACATTGTAATTATATTAGCCAGTTAATATCTATCTATAGTATATAATAAAGGAGTGACTAATATGCCACATGACACTCTTCTGTTACTCATTAAAAACAATTTCTCACCTAAACTAATATATTATTTTAGTCAAGTTTTTATTTTAAGAAACTAAATTAATAATTCATTTTATGTTTAATTTAATTTTTTTATATTATCAACTAAATTGTGTAATCATATATTATTTTGAATTATACATATTATTTTAGTCAAATAAGATTTAATTGAAAAAAGTTAAAGAAAAACATTTATTGATATACTTATATATTTTAGGATAGTGTCAATTTAACACAACTGATTTTTTATTTCACACGGGTCAATTGTATGCTATATTATCCAAAAAAATATTTGAATATATATAACTTAAAAATGTAACTTTTTATTTTTTATTGTTTTATATAATACGCAACTAAATCATACAAAACATTTATACATTTATGAATTATATAGTTTTCATATTTTTAAACCGTGTATTACACGGGTATCTAACCTAGTTTACAATACTTTAGCTCAATACCATTTACCCACTCTAAACCCATTTTTATATAATAATACCTAAATTAACCAAGAAGAATAAAGAAAAACCCCGTTCAAGATTTTAAGAGCAGAAGTGAGAATATCGATCGACGATTGACTTTGCTGCTTCGATTGCATTATAACAGTTATTTAGTTTAGTATTTATTAATACGTCATATTCTAAGGGCACATATCTCGGCCCAAGCTCAAGGTCTCTTAGAGACTTCTTGTGGTCGTCCCTGAGTCATACCACGACGATTAAGATTACAAAGCATTTAAAAGTCCGCAAAAGAGAAGATGGAGAAAAGATAATAATTGAAATGGGCCCGCAAATTAATATCATCAATAACTTTGTGTCGGCCTTTATGACACTCAAAAACGGCCACAGATGGATCACGTAATGTGATGATCGTGACCTTCTCGCCCGTTATATGCCTCTTGACGTCCGTGGATGGTGTAATATGAGAGATAAAGAGATTCATACATATGATTTGTTTGAAAATTTTATCATTTTAAATACAAAACGATTTTAAAATAAAAATGTATTAAAATAATTATTACAAATAAAAAAAACTTGAAGAGGTATTCCTATGAGAGACGCCTCTATCTTTCTATATAAAAATGGAGAAATCTGTGAGATCATGGAAGATAATATTTTTGTACATTTCTGTTGGTATAAAATTTCCTTAAGTCTTTTTTTATTCTTCATCCGTGGACTCATTGACTTGGTACTATAGGAATAGCTCATTAATTGCGTGTGTGAATTGGCTAAATAAGTCGTTTTGGTCTACTTTGAAAAACAAAATAAACCTCTTAGGGGTGTTTGGTTGAAAGGAATGAAATGGAATGAAATGGAATTGAGAAACTAGTATAATTTTCAAGTAAAATTATGTTTGAGTGGGTAATGAAATATAAAACTCAAGAAAATGTTTCACCTCAAATTCCCTTAGTTGTGGGATTTCAAAATCCTTCCACCAAAAGAGGGAATTTAAAATCCCACAACTAAGGGAATTTGAGGTGAAACATTCCCTTGGGTTTTACATTTCATTACCCACTCAAACATAATTTTACTTGAAAATTATACTAATTTCTCAATTCCATTCCATTCCATTTCATTCCTTCCAACCAAACGACCCCTTAGTCCTTAGCTTTTTTATAAATGGTTAATATTAATGTAGCTTTTTAGATCCAAGTAAATTGATTAGTTTAGGTTGTTTGAGGTTTATTCTGTTTGATCAGTTTGTGTTAAAAAACCGGGTTCAACGGTTCGCATCAGTGTTATAACTTAAACCAGTTGTTTACCTTTATCATTTATTTACTTTTTATTATGGACCCGAGTGCACCTATCGCGCACCAAAAAATTAACCACCCATTTTGATAGTTTTTAACAATATGTTTGTGAGTTTGTCCCTCCATACGTTTTCACTATACTAAAACTACTAAATCACATCATAATTTATCGATATATCATGGGTGTTAATCTGACTTAACTAGTTCAATGAAAATTCTAAATCTAATACTTAACTACAGTTTTGAAAAATAACAAACCAAACCAGAAGGGTTAGTCGAAACAAGCACTAGTGGAAGACTTGGTCTCATGACTTTCATGTTGTCCAAGTCTTCAATCTTATTTTTCTAATCCTTTTTGCAACAAATTGAATGTTGTTTTGGCCTTATGAATAACTAATCATTTTTCTAATATTATTGTGAACCAACTTTTTTCTCTCCTACCTTCCTCCTCAATTCTTATAAATCACATACACACATTATCAGTCATTCACACCTTCAATTCATAATTTTTTTTGATTTCTGCAACAATTCACTTCACCTGTTTCATCATCCCCCTCAACATGCCTGAAAGCAAGGTCTAATTTCCCTCTTTCATTTCTCTTGGTTTAATCTTCTTCATATGAGCTTTTGTTTCTTTGAAAACCAGATTTTGTGTATAATATTTGTTTAGTTTCGATCTCCGTTAATATTTCTTCATGGGTTTCTTCATTTTAATGTTACTAATTCGTAATTAAATGCAGAAATTGGTGATTAAAGTCGATATCCATGACGGTGATGATAAAAGGAAAGCTTTAAAGGCAGTTGCTAGTCTTTTAGGTTAAAACTCTGTTTTCTTTTTATTTAATTTTGATTTAAGATAAGCATTTAAGTTTTTGAAAACGGCCTCCTATGAAAAGTGTAAGATAAAGCTATGTACTGGTTTATTTAAAACTAGTACGCCCTAATTTGTATCAAATTACAGAAAATCTTGTTTTGAAATGATTTTAGGTATCGATTCGTTAGCTATGGACATGAAAGACAAGAAACTTACGATCATCGGAGGAGACATTGATCGGGTGGATGTCGTCGAGAAACTTAAAGAATGGAACCCTAATATAGTCTCTGTCGGTTCGGCGAAAGAAGAAAAGAAAACCGAAGGTGGTTCAGATAATAAAAGGGCAGATGGAGACGAGAAGAATAATGACAAAGAAGAAGCTATCATAAAGAGTTAGAAATTAGAATAATACATTTAGGAACTTCATGTTGTTTTTAAATTTTTAGTTGTCTTCATTTTGTATCCACGAGTGGTAGTTTAAGTTTAAGTTTGAACATCATGCATGTGTTTTTCATTTTAACTAGGCAAATTGGATTTTAATAATCCAAACTATTACCTATTGGCCGATAATAATCCATACTATTAATTTGTCCGGTAACACTCCCAACTTTCATTTTTATTACCAACAACAGTCCCAATGATATAATTTTTAATTTTTAAGTTTCATTTGGACTCGATTCCAGTCGCAATAATGATTATGAATGAAATGAAGAAACATATAAATTAAATTGGGCCTAAAATAAATACAAATCGAACGTAAAAATTTAAAAATCAAGTCACTAGGACTGTTGTTGGTAACAAAAGTGAAAGTTGGGAGTGTTGCTGGCCAAATTAGTAGTATGGATTATTATCGGCCAATAGGTAATAGTTTGGATTATTAAAATCCAATTTTCCTTTTAACTATCATATGTAATTTTCCACTTGTTAGAAAGGTTGGATCGCGAGAATCAAAATTAAAAACCAGATAGCGTTATAAATAACAAAAAATTAAACTTAATACATATGAAGATCCTATATTTTTGGTGTGTTTCTGATTTTGATAAAATATGAAGAGTTTTATGACTAATATGTGGATTTTGGAATACTAAAGTAATTTAAAAAAAATAAGATTATGAATGAAAAAAAAGAATTAAAATATGATTTAACCATCATTTCATTCTATTCATAAATCTTATCACATTGATAGATTCAAATGAAAACGATGCAAATAGTAAAAACCAGACTAGTTATGTGATTGATTTCTAGTTCCACTTCAGCCTGCCAATCTGATGTGATTATAAAAACAGTGTGGTGTTACTCTCTTTTAAACCCTTATTATATTCGTCAAAGACTATATATGCTACCATTTTCAATTATGTTTGATTTTAGAATGTGTGATTGATATGGCCATGCATTAAAATTATGCAAGCAATGATTTGACAAATATGTCTATGTGGAAAATAAGAAAATATACTTTTTCTAATGTACATTGAATTTAAACAATATGCTTTTATTGAACCTCTACATATAAAAAAAATTAAAACTTACTCGTAACATATTTAACCACGTCAATAGTGTTTTTACCGATGTAACATGCTCGCCTGAGAAACCCCGCCGTCGATTAAAAATTCATTCCGTAAGCTAATGAAATCTCGTGCTAATAATTTGGTGATAATCATTGACAAGTATCCATCAAAATTTCAAGAATTGATCGATTTAATATTATTGAAATCAATTTGTAACGAACGTAAGTTACGAACTTCCAAACTCGATTTTGTAAATTATATTAAAGGATATCAAAAATTGATGTGTGAAGTGGCGTTAATATATTAAATTGGAAAACCGGTTTATTTCCGAAAACTAAATATCAATTATTGATGACATATACCAATGTTAATTTAATTTGAATTAGTCAAAATCAATATTTATAATAATTGGATTGATATAATCAAAATGAGCTTTGGCACGACATGTTAATTATATGATATAAACTTGGGTCATGATAATGAAACCTTAGTTCTGTTTTTGCAATCAATTAATTAACATAACAGATATCAAAATCATAAACTTACTCATAGGAATTGTGATATTTGAAGATGTGTATGAATTCATGATTCGCGCTATGATACTCTTTAGTGATGAAGATTAAGAGAATATCATGTAATTGGTGTTCATGAGAGTTTTACTCTAATGATCCATGATTATAATCAATGATTCTTGATTATGATCAATAATGATGATCGGTTATTAAACTTCTTCTACTCTCTTTGTTAAAGACATGTAAGAGTAATCATATTTGTACATTTAACTATAATTACTTCCTCGAAATAATTGTATGTGACTAATTATGTCCTATTAGTATATATATTTAATCTTCGATCGTCCTTACAGTTTCAATAGCAACACTATTTTTATACTTATTTTTTGTAACCAAAGTATATATAAATGCCACAATTATCATTCAAGTTTATAAAAAATGCATATTACAAGTTTATATAATTTTACAAAGTTTATAAAATTTACAAAGACAAAAGTTATAAAGAAATAAAATCTAAAATGGCCATACAAAGTCCTTCGATACTTAGTAATGCGACATTCATGACAGACCTGATTTTTTTTAATAGCAATATCTCATTTTGGGACCAGACCGTTAATTTACTCATAACTAGGTTTTAAAACTAAATGGTTTTCAAAAAATCTTTCGCTCTAATTGTGACAGAACCACGTAAGCGACATCTGTGACGTTCTCATCCATAACATGTCATTCGCTTGCGTGTGTTATAATATGATATTCAAACTAATGATCTGTCCCGCTTAAAAAAAAAAAAAAAAAGGAAAAAGAAAAAAAAATAATCTACAGTTTAAACAAATTTATTTGAACAGAAAAATATATAAATTAAAAATTCCAAACATAAAAAGTTGAAGAGGTATTCTTGCAGGAAACGCCTCTATCTTTCTACATAAAAATGGATAAATATTGAGATTTTCGAAAATGCTATTTTTGTGTATTTTAGTTTGTATAAAACTACACTCGTTTTTTATTCTGCATACCGTTGACACTCGTATAATCCCATTATTGAATAAGTATGTGAATTGAACAAAACAAGACAGTTTGGTCTGATTTAAATAAAAATAAAAAAAATAAAGCACATAAGAAACCTAAAGTAGATCCAAAAGAAAAAGATTGAAGTTATAAGTAGATCCATTCTATGAAAGAAGTCTCCACTGGTTATGTTATTTGTTAAAAGTACAAGTAAAGATGCATTACGTACTTACATGTCTATGAGGTTGATTTTGTTGGAACACAGTGGCAATTTCCGAGAATCGTTCATGTGGCTGATCAGAGCCATTTCACATATGAAATCGAGGTTGTTTGACTATGTGTGTTGCGATAGAAAGAAACAAAAAACAGAGATATATATAACATAAACTTGAAGTTCTTTTGTATTCGAACTATTAATTATAAACACAAGACACATATATATACTATCATGAATTGTTGTGACGATGGAAGGTTTGTCGGAAACCTAAACCTAAGCCCAACATTAAAGACCCACTAATAATTACATAAACAAAGTTTATCAATGAATTAGCAATTAATAATCATCCCTTAATTCATTTAAGTTGAAGTTGGTTTTCATTTTCAACAGAAGAAGCTTTACCATCTTTGGTTATTTCCTTTGTTTCCTTCTTTGTCAATAATTAAAGTAAAATTATCCAAGTTATCTATGTCATCAAGTATGTCAAAGTCAAAGTCATCTTCAAAGTATATATTATCCAATCCTTGGCACATAAGTCACCATTAAGACCTTGCATTTTGCAATTCACCGTCTTTCTTATCGTTGTTGCCATCCGGAGTTTGATCATTTTTTAATCAATAGAACCCTTTTGAACCTTTGTTTCATCGTCAATCTTGATTTCATCCTTGACCTCTTAAACAACATCTTTGACACTTGCTAGTTCATTCTTGCCACTTGAGTCACCAATCTTTTTCTATTTATTCTTTTCATTCTCATACATCCAAACCATTTAATCTAAACATCCTTGATAAATGATATTCAAGTTTTTCTTCTCATTTGATCAACAAACATGTATAGATCAAACAAATCAATGGGAGTACCATTTGATAAAACCAAGGTATTTCTTAGGGTATTGTTTAAAGTGTTTCTCATAGAACCATTTTACAAATTTGGCAATTTTTCCCCTCAAGTATTCTTTCTTTGACATATCATCTCGGCTATACGAAATATGTCAAGGAAATGAACTCAAATTTGGTTTGTTCTTAATTTTGAATAGTTATTCCATCATTCATAAAGCACCCAAATTCGTGATCATAATATCCTTAAAAGTATGATTCAACTTTGTTTTTTTCAAGTTCAGAACCAGATTGTGGATCTAATGTTTTGTGAAGATTTTCAATAAAATCATCATGATCCGCATCAACATACCTTGACATATTTGAGTTGCCAGTTTCCTCTAAGATTTCCCGAATGCGTTCATCATCGAACATACCTTTCACAATATATATCACCATCAAAAGTGACATTAAATTCTTGGTTATATAATTGAGTCAAACTCAATATATTCTTATCCAAGGAAGGTACATATACGACTCTAGAGATTTTTCGGGGTTGAACTTTTTTCATTCTTGCTCTGATACCACTATTGGAAAACTGTGGTTAAATTCCATAATCGTTTTTGTGGTTGATTGGAGCCATTTCACATATGAAGATATATGAAACATAACTTGAAGTTCTTTTGTATTCGAAGTACTAATTACAAACACAAGACACATATATACAATCATGAATCAATGTGACGGTTGAAGGTTTGCCGGAAACTATAAACGACGTCTGGCACTCTGGCATATCTTTTTCATGTTTGATTGTTTGTTACTGATCCAACGTAATTGTTACTCAACCTAAACTGATGGCCCATGACCCATTTTACTAACCATACTACTAGACACATTGTTTGGGCCTTTACTTAATTAGATTATAGCCCAACATTAAAGACATACAAAAAAGTACATAAATAAAGTTTATCAAATGAATTAGCAATTAATAGATTTTGGATTGGTGGTGATCATAAATCATGATCGTACTTTCTTTTATAAGGGGTTGAATACTTGAGTAATATATATTGGAACTTCATGTTGATTCTTGCGTTTGGTTGGAAGAAATGTAATGAAATTGAGAAACTAGTATAATTTTCAAGTAAATTATGTTTGAGTGGGTAATGAAATGTAAAACCCAAGGGAATGCTTTACCTCAAATTCCCTTGGTTGTGGGATTTCAAATTTCCTCTATAGGTGAAAGAATTTTGAAATCCCACAACCAAAGGAATTTGAGGTGAAACATTCCCTTGGGTTTATTTTTAATTGCTCACTAATACACAGTTTTACTTGAAAATTGTATTAGTTTCTCATTTCCATTCCATTACATTCCATTCCTTTCAACCAAACGCAGCCTTAAGGTACACAGACTGTTTTCCTATGTTCTTCGATATCAAGGAGGTGGGGTTTTTTATTTTTCTTTAGAACAATTCCCTGATCACCGTCTTTTCTTTTCTTTGTGTCTTCTTTTGACCTGGTGAATTTCACCGGGTTTAGCCTCATTGCTCTAATCCACAACCACACATTATCATCTCCATCACTACTCACCGGTCACCACTCTCTACATGGACTCTCTGTTTATTTCCTGCTATTCCCGACGGTATGAATTCCAGTCACTCATGTGATAATATAGGTTAGTTATGCAGACAATGATTTCATAAATTTATATTGTAGAAAACGTAGTTTGAATCTATACTGAATTTGAACATGCTTTAATGAATCTCAAACTATAATAAAACTTAAATTTAGTTGTATCATTTTTCAAATAATGATTTCCTGATATGTTTACGTGATGTCTATGTCCCTAACATTTGATAACATTAATACTTTATTTCTTTTTTAAATGTGTAATTTTATCTGTCAAATTACACCAAGTAAATAATATATCACTGATCAAAGTGAATATCGTGCTTTTAAACACCTAACATTTTATGTGAAAATTCATTAAATTAATACCAAAAATAGTTAAAATCAATCTTTTAAAACTAAGAAAACGTAGTTTGAATCTATACTGACTTTGAACATGCTTTAATGAATCTCAAACTATAATAAAACTTAAATTTAGTTGTATCATTTTTCAATAAGATTTCCTGATATGTTTACGTGATGTCTATGTCCTAACATTTGATAACATTAATACTTATTTCTTTTTTAAATGTGAATTTATCTGTCAAATTACACCAAGTATAATATATCACTGATCAAAGTGAATATCGTGCTTTTAAACACCTAACATTTTATGTGAAAATTCATTAAATTAATACCAAAAATAGTTAAAATCAATCTTTTAAAACTAAGAGCATTCACAATGAGTTTGATAAAAATTCTTAATAGTTAAAATCAACATTTATTTTTAGAGTAAATTACGAATTGTGTCCTTTATTAATACATAAAATCACATCGTATATCCTTTAGTTTCAATAATTACAACGTATGTCCTTTTTAAAAAAAATTTGCATATCTATTGTCCTTTACACTAACTTCCATCCAAATTGAAAGTTAAGTCAAACATGTGCCAAAAGCATGATGGGCATTTATATAATTTGACAATTTGTAATTAATAAAGAATTGAGTAATTGAAACTTTAAAAATCATTTAATCCTTTTGCTCCTTTTTTCTTAGAAACGATCAGCAGAAAACTATTATGAATGATATACTTGATTTATTTACGAGACTTTAAAAATCAATTGTTTTTCATGATTTATTTGTCAAAGCTATGTGTAAAAACTTAATGGCTATTATGAATTTAAGCATTTTGCTTTATGATAAAACTTTATGGTACAAAGCATTCTGCATATTGGTCAAAAACATTCCGAAAGCAAATAAACATTTTGTTCAAAATGGTTCAAATTATTAATGTCTAAATTAAAATCCAAACGGTTCTGCACTGTCCTTCTGCATAATTTTACATATTGGTCAAGTGGTCAAAAACATTCACAAAGTATTCTGCTTAAAAAAATCCATGCATCCAAATCATTTAAACCCAAATAAACCATTAGAAAATCCATACAACCAAATTAAACCAACATATGTTCTCATTAGCATTCATTAGATACCTTAGCATATGTTTCCTAACCTTATGTTCGTTAACATCTGAATCACTCCCACTATCTAATCTCTCATTATCCAGCACTTCTTCATCAATGTCAACATGTTCATGGTGAGTGTTCTCAACATCATTATCAATGTTCAATCTAAAATCCCTCATGTCCACGTCAACATCATCAATGCAGTTATCAACTTCAAAATCACTATCATATTCACCACTTGACATGTTTTTATCCCCACCCCTGTTCTCATCTTCATTGTTTTGATCCCCACTTATGTTCTCATCTTCATTATTTTGATCCCCACCCATATTTTGATCAAAGAAAGGATCAAATTCATCACCCATGAAATCATAATAGAAACTTGGGTCTAGATGTGCTTGTGCGTCTTCTGCGATAATACATGCTTGATATGAGTTTTAAACTCAAATTGAAAACACAATTGTATCATAACACAAAAGGATTTTAATTAAAGGCTGCATATACGCTACCAATAAATTAACTAATGGATTAAATAATAAATTTGATTATGATGAAAATATGATTAAAAGTCAAAATCAAAAAGCGGTTTGTGGCAACTTCTTACAGCGAATGAAATCAAAAAGTGGTTCTCCACTTTACTTAATTCAATGAATTACGATTTTGACATATATATATATTCACATATACCGTTGATTTTGTCGTGTTCTTCTTCTGGAATATATTGGCCTGGTGATTTCATACTATCCATTGAAAGAGACGATAATGAAGGGACGGGATCGGAACTGTTGCGTGACTTCATCAAAGGTTTACAATAATCTATGCGTACATGAAGACTATGGGAATGAAGAGAAGTACATCTATTTTTTGATTCATTGAGGGCATGTAAAGACATTAATGCCCATCATGCTTTTGGCACATACTTTACTTAACTTTTAATTTAGATGATAGTTAGGGTAAAGGACAATAGATGTGCAAATATTTTTAAAAAAAAACATATGGTGTAATTATTAAAACTAAAGGACATACAATGAGATTTCATGTATTAATAAATGACATAATTTGTAATTTCCTTTTATTTTTATCAAAAATTCTCCTTTTTTTCTCTTATTAAATACTAGTGTAGAAATCTATGTACCATACAAATTGAATGATAATATTAAATTAATCGTTAGCAGCAATCAATATTTAAAATTTTAAAATAATTTTTAACATAAGGTACAATTAAAATTACTTATAATTAACTACCCTAAGTAATAAATCAATAACAATATTTTTTAAACTTTTGCATTGAAAAAAGTTTGTTTTAATCTTTTTAAAACAATGTCATTTTCTGGAAAAAGTACTTTGTATTATAAATTTTTAATATTTCATAAATTTTTGTTTTATAAAAGTTACGTTTTCTAATTTAAAAGAAACTTGTTTTATTATTATAAGAAAACATTTTTATACTTTAAAAAAGATATATAATATTATTAGCATTTAATATAATCATTAAAAGGTTAACTTGTTATGACAGTGACATGTGACAAAATGATTGTGAAAAAAAAAAAGAGAAAATGTCACAGAATAGTAATCAAGTTTTAAAAGTATTCTAATTTAGTCACTTATGTATGTTTTTCTCAAACTGGACCACTTAAACGATCAAATCGAGTCATAATCGAATTTTCTTATGTCAAGAAAGTAACGGTGGAGAAGACGTGGGGTTAGAATTTTCAATATATAAAATTATATTAAAAAATAAAAAAAAAATTAATTATGAAAAAAAATAAAAAAAAGTACCTAAAATTTACGTGAACGTTTCATATCAGCATCAAAAGATAGAAAAAAAATATTTTCTAACTGAAACAAAAAGTATAACATGCTAAAAAAAATATGTTAAGGTTTTTAATTTATATAAAATATGAAAATTGAGTGACCTAATTGGGACAATTTTAAAACTTGAGTTACCTAATTGAAACACTTTTGAAAGTTGGTTAATATTTTACAAAGTTATCCATATTTTAAAAGATAACATAGATAGATATAGATAAGTTAAAGTTAATTTAATAAAAAATTAATAAATCCACCCAACTTCATAAACGAGAATGTATATAAAAAAACATTCACTTCTTATTTTTATCATCATTCTTATAATTATATTAAAAATTATTACTTTTTGTTTTTCTTTTAATTAAATAATTTCCTTTTTACTTTCATAATTATCTTTTTTATTTATTTCTTTTACAACCACTTTTAAAAATATTAAAAAATATGTAAAGATTAAACAATGTTTCTTTAAACATACAAATGAATAGTAACATTTTTTATTTTCTCTACTTACAACCACTCACAAACATTTTATATAATATAAATATTTCACTCATAAATTATAAGAAATAGAATATGAGTGATTGTTATTATTTAAGAAAACAATATTCATCTTGATTTGAAAATTTTGTTCAAAGTTTGCTTTTGGGATGTGATATTTTGTACTTGATGTATCCTTCAAAAGAAACACTTGTCAAGGTATTCTTTGCTTCCTTGTGACCTGGCAGCAACCAAAAGCTAGTTGTGATTCTTTGAATTTAGAAAGGTAGTCTTACACCACTAAAAAGACACTAGAGATAAAACAAAATTATATATAAAAAGACACTATAAATGTAAATAAAACTGTTATAGAAATATATAAATAAAATAATTAAATAATAAACGAGTTAACCCGAAGCTAAGCTTGGGTTTGAAAGTTTCTCATGGGTCAAGTTCGAACCTTAGAAATAAAGTTTTAAGTTAGTAGAGCTCGAACTCGAGCCCTCTTATTCTCTCAAGTCAAAATTAAACGAGTCGAGCTTGAGTCTAAGCTAACTCAAGTTGATTCAGAAAAATTTGAAATTCGAACTTACGATTTGCTAAAACTAATTTTCATCTAAAAACAAAATGATATAACAAAAAAGATCTATAAATTAGTTATCCAAATATTATAAACATGAAGAGGTATTCCACTATTCCCATAGGAGACGCCCCTATCTTTCTATATAAAAATTGAAGAAATTAGAGGGATCAAAACGTGGCAATTTTCTTTTTCTATTCGTTTTAAATTTCACCTAAGGCAAAGACTTATTGAATATGGTCGTGTATGAAACTATTAAAACAATAAACATTTTAATCCCTATATTATTTACAAACCGTTAAAACTGACCCAACTGTTTATGACGAAGTAAGTTGATAGATTTATACAATTTGAGAATTATACTTTTTAGTTTACAGTTTATAGGATTGAAATGGTGTTTAACATTCGGTTCAACTTTTGTATTTTGAAAGCCGTTGTTTATGTTTATTATTATTATTTGAATTTTAAATATGCACTTATGTGTTTATATAATTTTTATAAACTATTTTTATTATTTTTAAATTTTAATACAAATAATTTAAAAGAAAACCATTCAAATCCCCTACAGCGTCAAAGCAAACTGTTTTAGCCGGTTCGCTCGACCCAATCAACATGACTAGTTTGACTTGTCATTTTCTGAAAGTTTGGTTAGTTCGGTTTGAAATTTTCATCAAAACCATCTCTTTTAAATCTTTTTTTAAGTTTTTTTTTTTAGTAGACGGAGACCGACCACCCTCCCTATGGTTCTTCGGAGAAATCAACTATAGCTGCTCTCACCAAGATCATCACTACCATTCAAGACCCTTAGCATTCCCACTCAAGATGCACCACTCAGTCATCTTCCCACCATAACCGACGATCACACAGACCTTAAATCTAGCTTAATCGCAACTAACATCTTTTTTTTTTCTACCTTTTCTTTGACTTTTGATTCACTGTGATATTGTTTTGTTTGGCCTGTATGATTTTAGCCGGAGGTGGTACAATGGGTTTAGAGCATAGGAAGAAACGAAAATAAATATGAGGCCACAGAGAAATACGCTTAAAAGATAAAAAGTGAGGGGGCCATCTTGCGAATTATCAAAAGTTGGTGTCCTAGAAACGCTTAAAAGTGTCGTATAAATTCCAACATCAGGATTTAGAGTTAATTACACGATTGGTCCCTGTGGTATGCCCATATTGCAGAATTAACCCCAACTTTTGAGAAATTACAGGTTTGATCCCAACTGTTTGCCAAACCGTAACACGATTGGTCCCCGACACTAAATTCTGTTAACTCAGTTAAGTGAGTGTAAAAATACTTTTTTACCCCTAAACTAAAAGGCAAATATAGGTGATACCCCTTTCTTTTGATTTAATTTTATATATATATATTGACGTGAAGAAAACCTGCACTCACACACCGCCAGAAACCACCGCCGGAAACATCGCCATGGCTGTATCTGTTTAATAAAATAGTCAATAATAATATGTTTTGAATTTTAAATAATGTTATCTCTATAAACTCACAAGCTTTATGCTGAGTCTCAACTATTTTATTTAATAGATACGCATCCTAGTGTCAAATGATTGCAGTAATTGAAAATTATAGGCTAGCTTATGAGTAAGTAAAGGTCTACAACGCGACTGAAGATTTGAACCACTAATATGGTTAAACTGATGTAATGATATAATCTAGTATGACAGATGTATAGTATGATGTGATGTTTAATCAAAGTTAGAATTCCGCTATGAACCCAATAATTATTATGTGTTATGTATATTCAATGCGTAGCACACCCTAGGGTGTACCCTGGGAAGCGGGTGTTACAATTTAGTTGATGATAATAAAAATTCTAAATTCAAAAATCAATATATAAAAACTAAAATAGATTATTAATTTAATTTTTAAAATAAAAGAGTTGATTAAAATAATATATGAATTTGGATGGAAAATTTTTTTTAGAAGTAATAGTAGAGTGCCATGCATCCATCTCTAGTGACTCATTTATTATATATATATACATATATATATATACTTTAAATAATTAAAAGATTAAATCAATTATCAATTATGTGATTGTGTAGTGGTAGTTTTCAAGGTTTTTAATTATAAGTATTTTTTTCATTTGATCCCTCCCCTATATGTATATATATATATATAGTAAATAACCAAAATCGTCCCTCAGGTTTGGGTAGTTTTGCCAAATCCATCCAAAAGGTTCTTTTTTCTAAATTGGACCACTGAGGTTTCAAATTCATTGCCATTTCCATCCAATACACTAATTCCATCCATTTTTAATATTAATTTTGGGGTAATTTTATCATTTTACCTATTTACTCTATTTGTTTTGCCAGATCCATCCACCATCATTAACAATCACAACGACCACCACCGCCATCACCGGTGGCCACCACAACCATTACCGTTGACCATCATAACCACCACCCTTGACCACCTCAACCACCTCAGCCGACCAACACCACCAACATAACATCGCCATCAGCCTTCAGCACCACCCGACAACCACCAACCATCGCCAACCACTAACCATCGCCGACCACCAGTCCCAATTTCACTAGTGCAACTCGTCGGAACCCACACCATCCCAACCCACACCCAACCTACAACAAATCCACTCTCATCTGCACCATAACCAACCCGACGACCACCATCCTTACAACTCCTGATACCTACAACCTAATTCCTCAAAAAAGGGTTTGAGTGTGAAAAATCAAGTGGGGTGGTTTTTGGTGGTGGTGTTGGTAATTTTGGCGGTCAATTTCGGTTTGCAAGCAACAGGTGTGGTTGTGGTGGGTGGTCGTTGTGGTAGGTGGTGGTCGATTCTTGTTCTTAGGCATAGGATGGTGAAGGTGGTGGTTGTTTGTCGCTAATGTGGTGATTGTTTGTCGATGGTGGGCGAATTGTTTGAAGATGTGGTGGTGATGTCAATTGGAATGAAGTTAAGGCATACCTTAAAGCCGCCAATGTCACTGAAGCTACTAGGGATCTATACTAATCCAATGTCACAACATCAAGGGGGACAAGTCACCACTCAGGGACCTACACAGGTACAAACTAATCCAGGACTTTCTGCCAGCGCTAACACCATCCGAGCTTGCACTGCCACTCGAAGAGAGATGCCTGTGAGACCCTCTAAAGTTCTTTCATTCGAAGGAGGTTCTAAGAATTCAAAAGTCTATAGTCACTTTCTTTGTACCTCTGGTGGTGGTTAAGGGGAGCAGTGAGTGAAGGTGATGATGAAGATGGTGGTATCTAGATATCCACACACACCCTTTCTGTTAACATAGAAAAAAATAAGAAAAAAAAAACAAATATATAAATTACCAAAATACCCCTCAGTTAATGTTAGTTTTTAACCTGATTAATAAAATGAATGGAAATGACAACAATTTTGAAACCTCAATGAATCAAATGAGGAAAAAAAACGTTTTGGATGAATATGGCAAAATTATCCAAACCTCAGGGACGATTTTGGCTATTTACTCTATATATATATACATATATATATATACATATATACATATTTATATATATGTATATATATATAGTCCCTGTGGTTTGATCAGATTGCATAATTGATCCCCAGACTTTGAAAATTGTAGAGTTTGTCCAAACTTTTATGTAGTCATTGTAAATTTATTTATCAAATTTACAAAATTACAAAGTTAGTCCAAACTTTTATGTGAGTTTTACATTTTTAATCCCTAAAATTAAATTTAAAAATTAGTTTATATTTTATAAAATGCATAAAAAATAAATATATTTAGTGTCAGGAACCAAACATTCAATAATTATACAAAAGTTTGGACTATTTTTTCAATTAATAAAGTTTCGAGATCAAATACGTAATTTGATTAAACCACATGTATCATTTATACAATTTTATCAAGATACAGATATAGACGAAGATTTCGTTCAAAAAAGGCATAGTATGCCGATGTCGTTCAAAAAAGGTATAGTATGCAGATTTGACCTTTCATCATAGATAATTACAGGTTCTGCATTTAAAAATAGTTTTAATATAATTTAATATTTAACATAACTAGTTTATTTACCCACCGCGCGTTGCGGCGGCGGCGTACGCGACGTGATAAAGTATATACTAAAATTGACCAAGACTCGTTTTTGAATTTAATTTACATCAATTACACCATCAAATGATCAAAACGTATTATATTTAATACGACTCGTTTCCAAACCAAATTTACGTTGAAACGTAAACCAACTCGAAACGTATATAAATAAATATGAAGATCAATTATATTTGACATGACTTGTTTACAAACACGTACATAAAAATAAGAATGCTAGAAATTAGTTTTAGGTAAAAATATACAAAAGTTAAATCTGAAACTTTAAAAACTCAAATGAATATAAGTGATATTTTGCAAACTATTGTAGAGCGGATTAAGTTAAAACATTAGAAATTTAAGGGTTTAAGTTGTAATAAAGTGTAAATGTGACAAGGGTGTAGAGTGTACATTAGTATGACCACCGTTGACCATGAAGTGAAACGTCGTCCTCCCTAGATTAAAGCATAGAGCTCTTGCTTCATTTTGGAAACTCAAACCACTAAACCTTGTCATGCTATCGTGTATAAATCCCACATCTGGAATAAAAAATAAACAAGTTAGTTACTACATGAAACTTACACCTGAAAAATTGCCATGATCCTAATTATCAAGCGGACACAAAAACATGTGACAACCATTATCAATCCGACACAAAATATTGATCTTCCACATGATTTAAAATTTACCATAATAGCAATACAAAGCTATAAAATTCTAATATGAATATATTTTTGATATACCAAAACTGTAATCACTTGCTCTTACGTTAATTTGAACAAAATATACTCGGTTTATTCATATCTCGCCCCCAAGAGAAGTCAACTAATTTTCTCACATGCCATTATTTCTCCTACAGATGCAAGTGAATTTACATTTTAGATGATCAAATATTAGCTAATAATTATTTTTGAACTGCCAGCATCTTCGTCATTAATCTTATGCTCCCGGGATAACATTCTGTCATCCTTTAGACCATCTTCTTACTTCACACTAATCGAATTTTTTGATATAATTTTTGATATACCAAAACTGTAATCACTTGCATCGTACGTTAATTTGAACAAAATATACCGGTTTATTCATATCTCGCCCCAAGAGAAGTCAACTAATTTTCTCACACTGCCATTATTTCTCATACAGATGCAAGTGAATTTACATTTTAGATGATCAAATATTAGCTAATAATTATTTTTGAACTGCCAGCATCTTCGTCATTAATCTTATGCTCCGGATAACATTTGTCATCCTTTAGACCATCTTCTTACTTCACACTAATCGAATTTTTGACAACACCTGGTTCACCCAATCAAATTCATAATAGTTTAGATATAAAAAAGAATCAGAACGGATCTTTTCTTTAGTTTTGACAATGAACTTTCAATATTTCTTAAAACCTTAAAACCACGTTAAAGGTTTAAAGAGACTTACAATCAACCTCATTGCCATTTCTTAATTTAGGTAGAAACCTGAGAGCATGATAGTTAACCTACATATTAAACTATTGATTTCTTGAGAGGCTACGCTATGCACTTAACCTGAGTTAAGAACCCACAACATACTCAAGGTAAGTGGCTAACAAAAACTAATTTCTAGAACCACATATCAAAATGAATCAACGCCGATGAGAAATATGTTTTTAAGGAGATCCAAAAAAATGAATGGCTTCTTCTACTTCGGATTGAATTCCAATTGTAGTTAAAGTCCATCGTAGATTTTTGCATATGACCTCAAATGACTATAACCCAAGTATATGTAAGCGAAACACACAAAGAAACATTCAAAGGAAGTTACTTAACCATCACCATTACCAAATCTCAACACTCAACTTAGATTGACAATAAAAGGTCTCTCACCTTTCTTGGTAACTCCTCATTATCATCAAGAATAGGTGGCTCCATCAAACAGAGAAATGTTCTTTTTGTCTCTCTAAGAAAATACCAAAATTACCAAAATGACCTTGATTTACTATTCATCGCCTTCCTTTTTTAATATATAGGATAATTTGTCATATGCTTTTTAAGTTTTTAACTAGTAAGTTTAACTAGGTTTATTACCCGTCGCGCGTTGCCGCGGCATTGTACGTGACGTGATAAAGTATAGGCTACAATTGACCCGACTCGTTTCCAAACTAATTTTACGTCAATACGTAGAGTAACTCGAATTTATACCGTTGAACAAAATTGTTTAATATTTGACCCAACTCATTTCCGAACTATATTTACGTCAAAACGTAGAATAACTCTAATATATATCGTTGAATAAAAGCATATTATATTTGATTTTCAAAATGTAGACCAACTCGAGACATACATAAAAAACACGTGTTATGGCGACATATGCGGTGTAATAAAATATAAATTACAACACCCCGATTCATAACTGAACTAAATTTACGTTGAAACGTAAAGTAACTCGGATTTATACTGTCAAATGAAAATGTATTATATTTGACTCGACGCATTTTCAAACAAAATTTGCGTTGAAATGTAGACCAATAAAATGTTTTATATTTGACTCGGCTCATTCCTAAACAAAATATATGTCAAAATGTACGATAGACGACCATGTTAAAAAAATAAATGAAAATGTCAAGTCCACTCTTACGGTAGAAATAAAAAGGCAAAAACTAAAAAGAGAGACAATTTGGTAAATTCACAAATGGGTTGAGAAAAAGAAAAAAAACATAGATGGGTTTCAAACCCAAGACCTTGTTTTGGAAATACAATGCACTTACCACTTGATCTAGGGGAGAATTCTTTGCATCTTTTGAAAGTGATTGCACTAAATGCTAAAACTTTTGCTGAATAAAAAATTATATAAACAACTGACTTTTACAAATATGTATATATATAATATGTATAGAGTATTAACACTGTCTTTAAACAATAATTTAGTTCTAGTGGTAACCAGTTAAGCAAACAAATTCCTCCACGCTGGCGAACTGGTCGGCGCATTCACATTTCAGTAAAATTTTGTTTTTTGTATTTTAATAATTTATTACTATAAATCGTTTGTAAAACCATTTTGTTTTCAATCTTATAGCTTTTGAAATACAAATTATATGATATTTAATAAAATTCCTAAAATGCCTTTTTAGACGTATTTATTTTTGTTTACGTTTTACTATAAGTTTCATTTAGATTTAAACCGTATAATATATAATATATTTCAGTTTTAAATATATAAAATTATATAATTCTCAACATACGTTGTGGCATACCTTTTCTTTTGTTCACATTTTAATATGAAATTATATCGAGTCATGTGCGCAACAACTTTTTAACAACAACATACATTATTACGATCGTCTATTTATTAATTACAAAATCGTTGTGATATGTTTATTTTTATCTATGTTTGAATCAAATATAATATGTTTATGTTTTTCATATACAATAATTTATATAATTGTGAATATATCTTTACGTCATCCTTATTTTTTTACATTTCGATATGCGTTTTATATCGAGCCGTGTACGCAACAACTTTTAACCAATAACATATGTTATTACATTCGCCCACATACCAATAATGTGTTTATTTTTTTCATTTAGGACCATGTATGTTTTCAGCGGACTGGACCTAACTAAAACCACACCATAAATTACTTGTTTTTATAGCGTTTTATTGGCACGTTCGAGCTGCCTATGTTCCCGCCCATGCTATAACGCTAGTTAACTTTTTTCAGCAACAAACTCATAGAAGCTCTAAATATACTATTGAATTTAAAGTATGCTTTCAGCCGACTGGACCTAACTAAAACCACACCATAAATTACTTGTTTTTATAGCGTTTTAAACCCTTAATCTGTAAAGAAAAGATAAGTTAGAATACACCTAAGTATCATTGAGCCAAATATCCCTTTGATACTGTATCTCTAAATCATCTCATAATTTATCAGTAGCATAAGATATGAGTATTCACAGTCTCCTTTAATGAAAATTGTAAATCATACAGCTTGCTACAGTTTAACTAACAAATGAAAAAGCAAATCACGAATCACCTGCCCCTGATGTAACAAGTCTAGTGGAAGACTTTTAGATTTTCATGTCTTCGTCCAATTCTTAGAATTTGATTATTTAAAGAGATAATTATCAAAATAAACATTTGATCAAATTAAATTATCAATATAATCATTGAAAAATAAATTTATAAAAAAAAAAAACCAATAAAAACAAGCCATGTGTCCATTACTCGCCACGTGGGCGAGGGAAATCCATAATCCCTCGCCGAAAAGGTGACTGAGCGAGTGATTTACATAATCCCTCGCTGACGTGGCGGAATTTTAGTGGTTCCTCGCTGACATGTCCCGTCCCTCGCTGACTAGGCGAGGAATCAATGGTTTTCCTCGCCCATAATTACCAAAATGCCACTGCTCGCTTAGAATTTTTACTTTTTTTTAAAATACAAAAATTTTAAAAAATATTTACAAAAAATTAAAAATCGTTAGTTTTATTAAATTTTTTTCATTTATTGTTTTTTAAACACTTAAATTTGTTATTTAATGTGGTTTTCCTCTATATAGTACAAGCTTTCCTAACAAACTTATCAAATTTTAGTTTTTTACTTTATTTATTTTACTAGTTTAGAAATAAGTTTTTAACATGGGTTGAATTAAAGTATTAAATTAATAGTTTTTAAAATTTTTAAATATTAAATATTAACTATTAATTTAATATTTTAATTCAACCCATGTTAAAAACTTATTACTAAACTAGTAAAATAAATAAAGTAAAAAACTAAAATTTGATAAGTTTGTTAAGAGGAAAGCCTTTACTATATAGAGGAAAACCACATTAAATAACAAATTTAAGTGTTTAAAAAACAATAAATGAAAAAAATTAATAAAACTAACGATGTTTTAATTTTTGTAAAAACTTTTTTTACATTTTTTGTATTTTAAAAAAATAAAAATTCTAAGCGAGGAGTGGCATTTTGGTAATTATGGGCGAGGAAAATCACTGATTCCTCGCCTAGTCAGCGAGGGATGGGACATGTCAGTGAGGAACCACTAAAATTTCACCACGTCAGCGAGGGATTATGTAAATCCCTCGCCCAGTCACCTTTTCGGCGAGGGATTATGGATTTCCCTCGCCCATGTGGCGAGTAATGAACACGCGACTTGTTTTTATTGGTTGTTTCTTTTTGTAAATTTATGTTTTAATGGTTATATTGGTAATTTAATTTGATCAAATGTTTATTTTGATAATTTTCTCTTATTTAAATCCTTAGACAAAGTTGACCAAATTCTTAGACTTTGATCATTCTAATCCTTTTTGCAATGAAAACCTACTCATTTTAATAATATGCGGAAGAAATGGGCCCACTCTCCTATTTTTTTTATAAATCACACACCCATTATCATTGGTCATTTCATAACTTCATTCAAAATTTTTAATTTTCTTAATAAAATTTACTTTAAAAAATAATTTGATTTTAAAAAATCTAGATAACAGAGAAATTCAACAATTAGTAAAATTGATTTTTAATAAAAGAAGTAAATTTGTTTAATTGTTTAAATTACTATAATTCTCTTTTGGATTTAGAAATAATATAAGAATGTTTGGTAAAAAGAACACGTGAAAAAAATGTGAGTCAAAAGAAAAACAATTGACAAAAAACTCTTTTTCTATTAAATACAATAAATATAATATGCAGAGCTCCGTTAAAAAAATATGAGTAAATTACAAATTGTATCATTTATTAATATATAGAATTGCATGTTATGTCTTTTAGTTATAATAATTACATGGAATGTCCTTTTTTAAAATAATTTGCATAATTATCGTCCTTTAAATTAACCTCCATACAAATTAACAGTTAAGTGAGGCATGTGTCACTCACATAAAGAGCATTTATGTATTTTACATGCTTACAATGAGCTAAATATATATCTACGTCGTTTCATTCCTTTCACCTTCATGTTAGGGTGTTTAAAATCGAATATTCAAAATTTTCGGATAGTATAAATTACTATTTGTATTCGTATTCAAAATTTCTGATACGTATAGCAATTTTAATATACGAAAATTTTTTTTTGCAATCATTAGATATATGTTATTATAAAAATAAAGCAACTATATTATACAAACTAAACGAAATAAAACAACTACAAACCTAGGTAATTACTTATGTTGCACTAAATTACTTATGTAGTCCATGAAATTTAAATGACAGTGATATCAAATTGTATTTCAATTAGATTTAATCCGTTGGGGGAAAAGAAAGACGATGGATTTAGTGATATCAAGTTGTGCTTTAATTCAGTTGAATCTAAGGGATGGGGAAGATGTTGGATTCAATGATGACGCAAGGTAGCATTGATAATTTCAATTGTTTTCGTCACTCTAACTATAGAATCCGCCTTGATGTCGGAGCATCGTTCGTGCTTCTAGCTTCCTATGTAATGATCTATACTTCTCTGCTTTATTCTACGCTTTTAGTTTAGGATTTAGAGTTTGATCACTATTGCTTGTTCTTAAAAAAGAGGGCACAAGAGTTAGATAATTTATTAAAGTTTCAATTACTCCATGCTTTATCAATTACAAATTGTCAAATTACATAAATTGCCCCTTATATGAGGGGCACATGCCTAATTTAACTGTGAATTTAGATAGAGGTTAGTGTAAAGGACGATATGTGTGCAAATTTTATAAACAAAAAGAGTAAATTTCAATTTTGATCCCTGTGGTTTAACCATTTTAACCATATCAGTCCAAAAAGAAATCTTTGATCATATCATGCCCTGTGGTTTCATTTTTGTAACGATTTTGGTTCCTGACACTAACCCTGTTAGTTTTAACAGTTAAATGTAAGGGTACTTTAGTCATTTTATATTTGAAGGACTAGTTATGTAAATTATATTAGATAAGGATAACTGTTGTATTTTTTTAAAACAATAAAAAAAAACAAAACCTAATCTAATCTAATCCACACATCTTCAGATCTCAATCTAATCCACACATCTTCAGATCTCCCATTTCACCCACCCCCTACCACTATATTCATAAAGAGTGAACAGTTGTTGCAAGTGTGACGATGTCGCAAGCGGTGGCACAGGTGCAGGCGGTGGTGCAGGAGGTGGTGGTGGCGCAGGGGCAGGCGGTTGCGATGGCGCAGGCATAGGCGGTGACGGGGGTGCAGGTGGTGGTGGGGGCGCATGCGGTGGCGGTGGCGATGGCGCAAGAGCTGGGGACGATGGTTGTTCGAAGATGAGGAAAAATACATTGGGGATGGTGGTTGTCCGGCGATGGGGGTTGTTCGAAAATGAGGAAGAAGATGATGGCGATTGTGGTTGTCCGGTGGTGGTGCAAGGTGTGGTGCGATGGTTGTCCGGCGTTGGTGCTGACGGTGAAGATGGTCATTGTCTACTTAGGGTTTTTAGATTTATAAGGGTTTGGTTTTAGTCTTTTATATTTGAAGTTTTATTTTTAAAATTTATATTGTATGTACTTTATATAATTTTATGTATATTACAAAAACAACCCCTCAAATTATTTATCTAGTTTCAAAATAGTCCATGTATGTAAAATGACCAAGGTACCCTTACATTTAACTGTAAAAACTAACAGAGTTAGTGTCAGGAACCAAAATCGTTACAAAAATGAAACCACAGGACATGATATGATCAAATATTCCTTTTTGTACTGAAATGATTAAAATGGTTGAACCACAAGAGCCAAAACCGTAATTTACTCTTAAAAAAAGACAAACAATGTAATTATTAAAAATAAAAGACATATAATGTAATTTTATATATTAATAAATAATATAATTTGTAATTTAATAAATAAATAAATATATATATAGTATGCAAATTTGCCCAGCTTTATTAAACGGTCGTTCAGATTTTGTCTGGTACTAGTAGTACCGTACTACCCCCAATATTACACGCCTAGTAAGACCAAAAACCTTAGCTATTTTTTTTTTTTTTTTTTTTTTACTTTTCTTCTTTTGTTTGGTACTAATAGTAATTTTTTTTTTGAACGGCTGTTGAGTGGTTAGTAGTTAGTATCATCAAGTTAGTAATATTCGTTAATGTCAAGGTTTGAACCTTGAACCTCCAAAAAAGGCAAAGCCTCCCACCTCCTCATTAACCACTAGACCAAGAGATCATTAACACTAGTAGTACTTAAACAACAGTCTTAACATAATTTGCCATATGCTCTTTTAATATATAGAGTATAAGCACCGTCGTTAAACAATAAATTAGTTCTAGTGGTAACGAGTTAGGCCAGCAAATTCCTCCACGTTGGCAGTCCAGGCGGCGTATTCACATTTTTGTTAATTATTTTTTTATGTTTTAATAATTTATTACTATAAATATTTTTAATTTTTAATCTTATGGCTTATGAAATATAAATTATATAACATTTAATAAAATTTCGAATATGCCTTTATGATGTGTTTCATTTTTGTTATATACGTACCTTATATGAGTTACATGTACGCAACTCGTGTTGTACACTTGGTAACACGTACTTTCATATATATAACTCCTACATATACGTAACTATTAGTTGTACACTTTGTAATACGTACTTACAAATATGTAACTCATAGTTTTCATGGTTTTCATTTATAATATGGTTTACAAGGGATCCCTCTCATTTATATATATATCATTATATGATTATGAACATACGTTGTGGGACGTTTTTTTTTAACATTTTAACATGAACTGCTATTGACTTGTGTTTTAATATTTTACCAACAACATATATGTTATTATGTTCTTCTATATATCAATCACATAATCATCATGATATGCTTATTTCTATCTATGCATGAGTCAAGTATAATAAATTTATATTTTTTTATGTATAATATTTTATATAATTTTGCATATATTATTACGCCATCTCTATTTTTTCACATTTTAATATGTGTTTTACATCAAGCTGTGTATGCAGCAACATTTTACCAATAATATATGTTATTATATCCGCTCATGCACCAATTACAAAACAATTGTAACGCGTTTTTTTTCATGTTTGGGTAAGATATAATATGTTTATAATCTTTTATATTTATAATTTTATGAACTCTATAGAATATAATAAACGTGTAACTAGGATGCCACATAATACTGTTTTGTTACTCCTTTAAAAAATTTCCTGCATAAACTAATATATTATTTTAGTTAAGTTTTTTATTTTAAAAACTAAATAAATAATTCCTTTTGTTTTGAATTTAATTTTTATATTATCAACTAAATTGTGTAATCATATATTATTTTGACTTATACATACTTTTATAGCCAAATAAAATTCAATCTAGAAAAATTTAAAAAGAAAAAAAATATTCATTGATATATTTATATCTTTTGGGTTAGTGTGAATTTAAGACAACTAGTCTTTAATTTTACACGTAAATTGTATGTTATATCATCCAAAAAAGTATTCGAATATTTATAACTTAAAAATATAACTTTTTATTTTTCATTGTTAACGTAATACGCAACTTAATCATAGAAAATATTTATAGATTTATGAACTATATAGATTTCAAATTTTCGACCCATGTATTATACGGGTTTCTAGCCTAGTTGTGAATCTAGCGCTACAACGTGCTTATTTTTTAGTTTTCGATATGTATTTTATGTCGAATTGTATGTGCAACACTTTTTACCAACAACGTACCATCTTGCATTCATCTAGATACCAATATTAGAATTCCCTCGCACCGTGCATAGATTAATATTTAGGACCAAGTATGTTTCGAGTGGACCTGACTAACCAAAGCGACACAATAAATTACCTGTTTTTAACAACGTTTTACCGACAATAAATTACCTATGTTCCCACCCATACTATAACAGCGAGTAATCTATTTTCAACAACGAACTCACATAGACTCCAAATACTATTAAATCTAGAACATTTGTTCATCAAATAATTTAAACCTTAAACTCTTGAGAAAGGATAAGATGCAATACACCTAAGTACCATTAAATCAAAGGCTCTTTAGTACTATATCCACTAAATCATCTCTTAATTTCTCAATACGTTAAGATATTAGTATTTTCACCATCTGATTTTTTGAAAATTTTAATCACCAGGCTAATGTAACAGAGTCTGAAATGGAAGACTTTTCATGTCTTCGTCCAATTTCTAGAATTTGATCATTAAATCCTTTTCGTAGAAGACTTGCGTGTCACGCCTTTCCATAAAATGACAAAGTTTTCTCAATTCTTAGAATTTGATATTTTTGATTATTCTAATCCTTTTTGCCATGCAACAATTGAAAGGCGTTTTAGCAACTATTATTTTCAAAATCAGACCGGAACGGTCGATCGGAGTGGTCGGACCGACAATCGGTCATAGAACCGGTCCGATTGTGTGTATTTGGACAACTTTCAGTTAAACCGACCGGTAACCAGTTGGACCGGTGAACTGGATCGTGTAGTCAGACCAGATTTCAAAATATTCATTTATTATATTCCTTCCAAAATCTTATTTTTTAATTAATTTAGTAATTTATGATTCATATTTTAGTTATTTAAGTGTTATTGTGTAAAAGTGAAAAATTATTCCTAAAACATATAATATTTTCATATTTTGTTTTTGAACAACATATATATGGTTAAATTAATAATTTATATAGATGACGTCCACCGGTTCTTAAATCCGGTTAAAACAGTGAACTGTTAAAGCAACCGGTTCAGTAGTCAGTCTGGTTTTAAAAACATTCTGAATAACTGCTCACTTTAATAATATGTGAAGCGTATATAACTATTTGCATCCTTGACGTTTGCAAAGATTAACTATTTGAATCCTTGATTTTTAAAAACCTCATTTTGCTCCTTTAATGTTTTATTTTTGTGTCTATTTGAATCCAAATGACTAATATTGTTAGTCTTTCTTGTTAAACTTGTATAAAAATAACTAAATTACAACTAAAAAGAAATAAATGAAAACTTGTGAGACCCACCTACTTAAACACACTTCCTTCATCAAACACCACCATCAAAAACACACAATATCTCTCTCATCTCTCCATCACCACCACCATCAAAGCCAACCATCACCACCACCAGAACAGCCCATCACCACAACACCACACACACACACACTCATTCTCTCTCTTTCTCTCTCTTCCTTTTTCTTTCTCTTTCTTTCTCTTTCTCTCTCTCTTTCTCTTTCTATCTCTCTCTCTCTCTCTCTCTCTCTCTCTCTTTCTCTCCTACACACATGTCTCCATCCGTCCTTCGCCACCACCATTGTCGTTGATACCCAACCTCTGCCTTCTTTGGCCAACATCATCGTAGATTTGACAAGACAGCAGCCTTCTAGGTGAGGATGAACTGTGGTAGCGACACTATTACCGTTGATGAATTAAATGAAGATTTTTTCGAATGTTTTATTAGGGTTTTAAAAAACTTTAAAGACCTGAAATGGGTATATGAGATAGGCTGATGGGGGGTTGTGGTGGTGGCGTTGGTTGGTTGTGGTTGTTACGATGAGGGCTATGGTGGTGACTGGTGGGCCTGGTGAAGATGGTGGCTGTGGTGGTGGTGGTGGTGGTGATGGGTTGGTGTTGTGCGGTGTGGGTGGCTATGGCAGTGGTGTTGGATGGCGGTGGTGGTGATGGCAGTTATAATGGCGGTAGACGTGATGGGTAGTAAATGGTGGTGGCTAGGTGTGGTGGGCGGTGATGACTAGGTAATTGTTTAAAAAACATGGGTGAAAAAAAGATGGATGTATGAATTAGGGTTGATTATTGTTGGACAAGGCTGATGACTAGAAAGGGTAAATTTGTCATTTAACTAAAAGTTAACAAATATAACTAAAAGTGTTAGGGTTTTGAACTAAAATGGAAACAAAAATGAAACGTCAGGGGAGCAAAATGAGGTTTTTAAACATCAAAGATTCAATTAGTTAATATTTGCCAACATTAAGGATGCAAATAGTACTTTACTCTAATTGTTGTTATATATTCATGTATTATTTATAATCAAAAATCATTTTTATGATAATTATTTAATACACTTGTTTTAAATATTCATATTATACGCATTTTCTACAAGCATTCATATTTTATAAATTTTTTATAAATCGTTCGCTTATCAAACCTTTTTTTTTCTTTTTAACTATTTATTTTAAATCGTTCAAATCCTATAATCATTCACGTTTTTAAGCTATTCGTTTTAGAATTAATTTTTTAAATAGTTTGTTTTTAAACATTAATAGTCTAATGATTTAAAAAGTAAAATATTTTTAATATAATTAAAGAAAAGATTTAAAAAATGAATGATCTTAAAATATGTATAATTTATAAACAAAAAAAAAATGACTTAAAAACAAATAATTTAATAAACAGAACTAGTAATTTAATCAGAGGTGAAAATATGGTCCCACTCTTCTAAATAGTAATTTAATCAGAGGTGAAAATATGGTCCCACTCTCTCATTTCACTATAAATCACACACAGCCATAACAGGTATTCCCTAACTTCAATTCAAATTCTCTCTTGATTTCTTCAATTCAACATGTCAGAAAACAAGGTTCAATTTCTACACTTTCTTTCTTCCTCTGTTTCATTGCTTTAATCTTCTTGTTTGTTTCATATAAACCTCTGTTTCTTTGAAGTTCGAAAAAACAGAGCCTCAAATCCCAAGTTTAGTACTTTTCTCTCCATAACTTTCTATTTTCATTGATGTTTCTTCATGGGTGTCTCACTTTACTGTTACTAACTCATAATCAACCGCAGAAAGTTGTAATCAAAGTGGATATGCATGACAGTAATTGTAAAAGGAAAGCTTTAATGGCAGTCACCAGTCTTTCAGGTTAAACCTCTGTTTTTCTTCAATTTTTATTAAATTTTGACTAGTGATAGAGCTTGAACAAATTTATAAGACACTGAAAGTCACGGGACCCATATCAGAGAGGCCAAAATCAATAATTATAAAATTACTAGCTTTAGTAAACCCGTGTATTACACGAGTTGAACAAATAAAATATTAAATATAATAAAAAATTGTCAAGTATAAAACGACATTTTACGATAAAATATAATTAAAATTACGTATAGTAAGAACAATATGTAATAAAACAATTATATCAAAGTTTTAAACTCTTGGTTTAAAACTTTTTTCCAAAAAATAATAAATATTTTGTTTCAAAACAAACCGAATTAAAAAAATATCATTTTTAAAAATTTTCTTATTATAAATTTTAGTTTTAATTATTTTTTGTTTATAAAAAATTATTTTTTTAAAAACATTAATTTAAAAAAGTTTGATGTTTTGTAAAAATTTCTTATTCTATAAAAATTATTTTTTGAAATAACATTAATAAGAAGATCTTTTTTAAATTTATTAAAAAAATATTTTTATTCTGAAAAAAGTTAAATAATATTATTGATAACTAAGGTAATTATTTAATAGGAGAGAGAAGCGGGAAAATTTTGGTGAGAATGAATGTGGTGCCGCCACGTGTCACACCAAGATACCTTTTTATTAGAGTAGGAAGATAAAAAAAAAAAACGCGTAAATTCCCACTTCTGAGCGAAAAAACGCCACCCCTAAAAGCTTTTCCTTTGAGTTTGACTTCAAATTAGCGACTAAAAATCTTGATTTGAAATGATTTCAGGGATCAGTTCGATACTGACGGACAAGGAGAACACGAAGCTGACGATCATCGGAGACATTAATCCGGTGAATGTGATGGAAAAACTTAAAAAATGGAACCCTATTATGCTCACCTTCGGACCGGAGAAAGAAGAGAAGAAAAAAGAAGAAAAGAAACCTGAAATAGATGTAGAAGTTCTCAAAAGATTCTTGGAACTTTACGGTCCATACTTTAGACCATATTACGGTCCATGAATGTGTGTTATTGTTTAATGTGCAAGGTGATCGTTTTCGTACTTTGTGGTTGTGTTATTTGTTTAACGTGCAAGGGTTGAATAATGATACATTTTGGAAATAAATGTAGACTCGAATCCTAATATGATTTCATGAAGTTATCTTGTGGGAAAAATGCTTTCTTTATTTATGAATGTACAAGAAAAGATGCGTTAGGTACAAGTCTACGGGTGGTGAATATCTTCGTACTTTTGTTTTAGGTTGATTACTACATTTGGGAATTTCATGTTGATTCTAATTGTGTATATTGGTTTCATGAACGGTTAAATATGAAAAGTACGAGATTCCTATGAACATGCGTTCTTCTAATCAACTAGTGTATTTCGAAGCGCGCGGTTGGTTTAGATAAACTGATGTCATCCGTCGTAGCTGCAAACATTTCTGTTTACCACACCATGAAAACGTATTGATCATCTTTTGGCATCATCATCGCCAGCCAAATGTTTTCGAACTATATCGGATAACCCTAGATCATAACAACATATCCAATAGAATAATATTCGTCTTAGATGAGCAACAGCTCGCCCTCATAGACATTCCTAAAATTGAAACAACGATGTATCAATTTACAATCAGTCTCGGGTGAGGTTACGCTCATCGTCATCGACACCGGTAGAACAAACATTAAGCATCACAAACAACACACGCCAAAAATAACGGTCCATTTGGATATGGGCCATCATAAGGGTAATTGCATAACCACCACCGTCGCCACCAACACCATCGACGTGAAGGGAGTCCAAAAGAACCACAGGAATCGGGGTGTGAGCAGCAATGAACAGTGCATGTCACGCGCTTGCCAGAGACCAACAGCACCAACATCAATAGCGACGGCCAACAACCAAGAAGAAATACCCACTATGCAGATCTGAAAACCCAAAGTGGGTTGCACCAACATCATGACACCACACACCACAGTGACAAAGGAAAACGGGGAATCAAACCCTTTTCAACCTAACCATCGTCGCTACCACCACGCGCCACCGTGACAAAGGAAAACAGAAAATCAAACCCTTTCCAACCTAAGCACCATCGCTACTGCCACCAGGACGCAAGGCGGCGGAGAGCCACCACCAGTGACAACGGCGAAGGACAGATAGACGAGGGCATGCACCGACCGCAAACAACCGGTGATGAACACCCGGTTCGCGCGTGCCGTCGCCGGCGACAATGGTCGGTGGGTGGCGTCGGTGGCGACAAAGGCAGAATGAAACGGGAAATGGAGGCCGGGATGTACACCCGCGGCTAACAACAACCTTGTGAACAACACCCGGCACGACGGATAAGGCCGTCGGCGGTAAAAATGGCAGGGAGGAGCATCACCAGCAACAACACCCAATATAAGATACAAAAGGAATATAAGGGTTAGGTGGTGCATTGGTGGACTTGTACCATTAGCATTAGGACTTGTACCATTAGCATTAGAACTTGTACACCCTAAAAATAACTGTTTATTCACACAGAAGTTAATATCAAGGTAAATTGGTGATACTGACATGTAAGACGAGTTTTTTTCCAAAATGATATAGTTAAAAAAATTATTTACCAAAATGGTATAGTTGGTAAAATATTTACCAAAATTGTATTTTAAAATTTTATTGTTTCTCCCTCCTATTTTCACCGGCTATTTAAAAAGAAATTTTTATTTATAATGTTATATAATCCCTCTAGGGATAATATCTTTAAATTCTTAGAAATGTTTTTTTATGAAACTTCTTTTTTATGAGTAATCCCTAGAACTATTTCTTTAGATAGTAATATTGATAGTTACAAAATAATCACCTAGAACTATTTCTTTAAAATCAAGTGATAATTGTCAAGAAAATATTTATAAAGAAATTTTATTTACAAAGTAATCCCTAACCTGATTAGTCACCACATCGAATATAATCTTAGATTTTTAGCAATGTTTTTTTAAATTGAGCTTATTCTATAGTTATAAAATAATTAAATTCAAAACCTTGAAAAAGAAAATGCGAGAGATAATTTTTAATTATATGTATAATATTTATATAGTTATAAAATTAAATATATTAAATTACTAACAAAATGTTATCACAGTAAAAAAAAGGAAAAATCTGGAAAAACGTTATTATATAAACTGTAAAAGAACAAAAGAAACGGAAACAATTACATTTCAATTTAAATAAGTTAAAAGATACCAAAAAAATTATATTCTAATACAATAATCAAACATTTAAAAACACCGTTCTTATACTGTTAGAAAGAAATTAGAAACTATTTCTAGAAAACTATAAAAAAAAAGTTTCGTAAATAAACATTTCTAAAAATTTAAAGATATTATCCCTAAATCTTTCTACTTTAATAAAAGAGTATCGTATGATAACATGTGGCGGTACCACATTCATTTTCACCCAAATTTTTCCGTTTTTCTCTCCTATTAAATAATTATCTTAATTATCAATAATATTAATTAACTTTTTTTTAGAACAAAAATAGTTTTTTAATAAATTTAAAAAAGATCTTTTTATTATTGTTATTTCTAAAAATATTTTTTATAGAATAAGAAATTTTTACAAAACATTAAACTTTTTTAAAATTAGTGTTTTTAAAAAGTTAATTTTTTATAATAAAAAAATAATAAAAATTGAAATTTATAATAAGAAAATTTTTAAAAATGATATTTTTAATACTTTTTGTTTTGAAACAAAATATTTATTATTTTTTTTGAAAAAAAAATTTAACCAAAAGTTTAAAAAGTTGATATAATTGTATTATTACATATTGTTATTACTATACGTAATTTCAATTATATTTTATCGTAAAATATCGTTTTATACTTGATAAATTTTTATTATATTTAATATTTTATTTGTTCAACCCGTGTAATACACGGGTTTACTAAAGTTAGTGTATTATATAACATTATAAATAAAATTCCCTTTTAAGTAGCCAATGAAAATAGGAGTGAGAAAAAAATAAAAATTTAAAACTACACTATTTTAATAAATATTTTACCAACTACACCATTTTAATAAATAATTTTTCCAACTACATCATTTTGGAAAAAAACTCCATGTAAGACGAGGGCTTCATTTTCTTCTAAACTTTAAAGTCAAAGTATCATATGTGGACGATTTAGAATAGGCAAAGTTAAGAAATAAACATGTGACCCAATCAATTTACAGAATTGTATAAAAAGGTTACCATCTTATCTATTTTTATGAATACTAGTGGGAATGCCCGCGCGTTGCGGCGAATGTGGTTGTGAAAATTGGTCGATGCAATTGCCACAGGCTTGTAGGGTCCTAGGTGTAATGATACCCTTAAAAAATATTGCTATGTTAATCTAGTGTGAACATTATACTTCACACTCACTAATGTGAAATTCGGACATTCCTGTACGTGGTCTTTACACAATTTTTTTCATGATACCTCACGCCCACTATAGGGCAATTTTGATGAGGCTAGTATGTAAGGCCGCACGTTGCGGCGGGATAAATATAACTGATTATCGATTAAAACTATTATTAACATATTAATTTTAACCCAAATTTGACGCACCGTTAAAAATATAACATGAAAGAAAAAGTTTGAGCAAAAATAAAATCCTTTGCACTCTTTGTACTTAACCTAAATTTCAACAAACATTCATTCTATTCTAACTCAAATACCTAAGTTCTAATGTGGGTTTGAATGGCCAAACAATAAATTCTCAAACTCTACCGACACCAAATCATCTTTTTTGAACCCATATTTTTTCCCACTCATAATATAGATTCGTTGAAACATTCCCCAAATTCAAAATTTTCAGGCATCTATCTCGATCATTCTCCTGTTGTGTGCGCTCTTTACAATAATATGCATCAGAATGCCTCCACATATAACACAATGATCCAGAATCACACTCATCAAATACTCGTACGAGTGTACATGGATGCAACAAAGAGTCACAAATAACACATTTTCCTTCAATTTTTTTTCACAAAGCCTTCTAGCACTATTCCCGACTGTGTTTTGCACATGATTAGATCAGGTTGATGCTTTGCCATCTTTCCTCAACAACCTTTTAACCACCAAGAAATTATAGATTACAACCTACATTGATCAAGATTTCATTAAAATGAGAACAAATGGAATGGTAAATATTAAATATTATTAAGAAACTATTATGCAGAATGAGGTACAAGCAACAAAAATAACTTTCAACCCAAATTAATATGATGAGCTCTAATGGAGCGGAAAATACAGTCGTAGATCAAAACTATCATATGCTTCATATGATCAGTTTATAATTATGCATAAACCATGACCTATGATAATATTAAATGCTTACAGTTTACGATTTTTGCCATGTCTTAACTATTATAAGATTTAAACATCCTGTTCATTATCAACATTGATTAAAGTTTGCTTTTAATTTGCACCATGTGGCACTTGATGATCATAAACAACCAAACCAACCTAATAAGATATCAAGTCTAAACCATCCATATTTTCTCCATACTAACGCATGTTATATTTTAAAAATTTTCATTAAATACAAACATATGTTTTCAGTTGTCCCGTATAGTCATTGTGTTTTTGTTTTACATTTGAGGCAATAAAAGATCCTTGTCCTGTTTCAGTCATTTTGTTTGAGAAAAAAACAGGTGCAACAAATGGTTTATCTATAATTATGTTTAATTATGGCACTTGTTTAAAAAACCATATGGGCTTCTGTTAAATTTGTACATAAGCTCCAACACCTTTTAGCTAAAAAGGAATTTTCTTTTACCCATTCAACCCGTTAAATATGGAACACAACCCATGTCAACCCATTTGCAAGTAAGAGGTCTAATAGCACCTTTATTCAGCTTGAAGGTTGATTGAACCAACCAAAACGACATATAAATGGAAGTGCTCGAAAGCTCGATTGAACCAAAACCACATAAAATTTGTTCTTGTTTAGACACCACAATTATGAATTGTGTGGCATTGCTTAAACTTGCATTTAAAAAAGAAACTGTAAGCATAACAAGCAAATTCCAATATAGAACATAACCATCAAACAACATCATTAATAAGCGTCTTGAGTTTAAACCATCCACATTTTCTCCATAGCAATGCAGGAAGAGCAAAAGAGCTCACATACAACTATTCCATGATTATACATAGACATCAACACCATCATCATCCATTATAATAATTAAAAAATGGGTGAAGGATTTGGTTAAAGTGTTACTTACTGCTCCTCAAAAATGAAACAGAGGATTATCAGCAGCACTTCAATTTTAACCTACCATTCGTTGCAGCGGGACAACTTCGCGCCGGCACAACAGTCGAACAACTCATGTTCGGCTCAGTCACCGTTATTGACAATGAACTAACCAAAGGACATGAACTTGGTACAGGAGTACTGGGCTGCAGGCAAGGGTTCTACCTTTTAACAATAAACTGAAAAGATACAATTTAAGAACATGGCATTATTACATATGGTGAAAACTACACAAAGTGGTCGAATATTTGATTTTTTCACATGTTACCTTGAATAAAGCAAACTACACGTCTACTAACCGTTTTACCACTTTTCCCCCTTCACCATTATGACTTAGACTAATCTGGCTTAACAAATTAAACTGTTCAAATATGCAGCCAAAATGCCAAAATGCAGCTAAAAGATGTAGTGAAAACGCTATTTAAGTTTACAACCAGATCTGTATATGATCAGATCAAGTTATTACCAGTTCACCTTACAACCAAGTGAGCTTGTGACCATATGACTTTATGATCGATTGAGTTCATTACCAAATCAGTTTTGGAGCAGATCAGCTAATGACCAGTTGAGTTTATGACCATATCAGTTTATGACCAACTGAGTTTGTGACCAATGGAGTTATGACCAAAATACAGGTACTCACATAAACCACTAAAATGAAAGCAAAACAATGTGAGCTTTGATGCCATGCAGGTAGGTATGGGTTGATAAGCAAGGGTAAAAATGAGACTGTCGGGTTGAAATGGCACCTTTATGATGATTATCAATGGGAAGTGGGTTACATAATTAGGGTACATGTTGATGTAGGTCGAGCAATGTATGAGTTGGACGAACCTACCAATTCAAGCAACTAATACAAGAAATTTGGTAATTTAAAGCAGGCCAGCCATCTTTATAGCAACCTGTGTGTATAAAATGCTTATCATAATTTACCAAATAACAAAATAACACCGAACTGCAGAAACTAAACGTTGACTAAAGAAAATTCCAAAGTATCTTTCAAAAGCAAAACAATCAAGTGAAGTGTTCCCTTATTACACAAGACATGTGTGTTTGAATTTGTGTCTGTTATTTGCTGTCATTTAATAAGTCAACAAGTGTTTTAGGAAAATTAATATGACTTTGACTTGCAGATTATTTATAGTAAAGATAATCAAATTTTGGTAATAAAAAATGGACTTCTAAAATAATTTATTAATGAAAACATGCTAGATTATCTAATGGTATATTAAAGCCACTATATAGCTTACTATATTTTCATAGGTTATTAATAATCACCTTAAAATACACTCATTTAAAGACACATAAGAAAGCTAGAACCCCTGATGGGGTTACAAAAGCACACAAATACAGGTAATGTTTGGTTTTGGGTTTCGAAAATGATTGTTCGGTTATCTAACCGTAAATATAACAATTTCACACATTCAATTCATAGCATCAGCTTTTGATGTTTAAATAAACAACCATACCAATTGTAAGTTGTTACTACTCAAAATCTAAAATCAAATAACCTAAATTAATGTTTTAAGTAACCTGATTTTGTTAGATATCCATTACAAACGATATCAAAGCAGCTACACACATTAAATTTATAAATGAACCAGCAGCTTTTAGCAGAATCTAGACATATCACCAATATTTTATAATACTTAAAACTTGATCTTGACATCAATACTTTACTACTGATCAGACCTTTAATGATTACCAAATTGATCTCACACTTATTTTCACAAATAAAGTGTTCCCTTATTTACACAATCTATTTAGACATGAATGGGTCAATTCGGTTTACCTTTTTATATCTAATTTGTTTAAAAAAAGATCTGCTTAAAATGAAAACAAATCGAACTGATCAAAACTTGTCTAAGATGGTACTTTAGAGCATAAAGCCTTCAAAATCATTAGGTTGTTCATAAAAATTTCAATTTTAGCAATATGTGCTTCAGGTGAACCCAACTTTATTTAAATTTTAATCCACTCACCTTTGGTTGGGCATCTGCAGAATGTGCAGCAGGCATCGGGTTATTGGTGACTTGGTGTCAACATTTTTGTAACAGCCTTCTTCTAACAAATTTCAAGACAAAAAAAATAATATGGTGTTGACAGTTCCATTTATCAAATTATCTAAAAAACAATAAACCTGAATCTTCAATTTAGGTGAATTGTAGTCCCAAGCATTACAAACTCATGTGGAATTGTCTTCACGCTTGTCATCTAAAGACTCAGTTTGATCTCAGCACCTTAGACAGAAGAATCCCAGCTGATGTTGCGGCCCTAATTGAGGTCGTTGGTGGGAATGGTTACACCAAATTGCCAGGAAGTGAAGAAGAGCAAAATTGAAATGTGTACCTGAGGTTATTGATACCGACGGGCATCGTGGTAGACCTAGCTTACATCCCAACTTTAAGTAATGCTGTGGGGGGAGGGGGAATCCGAAAACGGAAGCCATTTCAGTTGCTGCCATGAATGCCGATTGAATGACGATTGAATGACGGATCAACACAATGAGAGATTTATGCAAAGGAGGGGCATACATGGAAGAAATATGAAGGGGGAAGCATGAATACAAAGCGCCCTTTCATATGGCGTCTTATATTTAGGAGGAAATTACCATATTACCCATGGTTCTTGTATTATATAATAGTAAAGATAAAGATATAAAACCTATATTATTTTATGTCTTAAATAAATATACCTCTAATCCTATAATACATATACGATAAAAGTGAAAATAAAACATATTATTTGTTATAAATATATAACAAATATTAATTTTTTTATTAATATATAGAAATTATATTATTTTATGTATAAAAAATTTTATAAATATGAAAAATTAAAAATCAGACAGGGAAGAAAAAGTTTTAAAGAAACATTTCTGGTGAGGAAAAACATAATTCTTTGCTTACCCAACGAGTAATGGACACGCCAGCGAGTAAAACATGTCAATTCCTCTCCTGTTCAATGAGGAATGGACACGTTAGCGAGGTGTTATGGATTTTCCTCGCCATAATAGACACGTATTTTCTCCTGAGTGATCCATTTTTTTTTGTAAGTTTTATATTTTAATGTTTATTTTGGTAATTTACATTGGTTAAAATGTTAAATGCTTAATTTGGTAATTTTCCATTTAGAATAAAGGGTGCTATATATTCCTGGTTTTTTAAAGGATCGACCTTCGATCAAGATTTTCAAATGCCGACTTTTAAGTTTTTTGAACTTAGAAAATATGAAACTAGAAATGTTGAATGACAAAAACAAAATGAAAAGCCAAAAAGCAACAAAAATAAAAAAAAAAATTGTGTACCAAATTCAATGTATTTTGGTTATTGTTTCTCAAATGATTATTGAACATGGTTTACATTTTCATGGTCATGATTACCTTGAACACCTACTTGTAGCTCTTAGTTCCACCGTGGAAACATGTTAAGCCCATCGGTAAATCCTAACATCAAGGGCATTAAATCCGACTTGGGCACAATAGGGGCGTGAAACATTGCCTTGGTGCGGCATTAAGTAGTGCTAAAAGCTCTTCTCGTTAACTTGTTAATAAGCGTAAAGGGAGGGGAATTTTAGTGTAATTTTAGAATTAAAATGTAATATTAAAAAATGGATGAGATGGAGTTAAGGGGGATTAACTCATTTTCTTCCGGTGAGTAGGAGTGAAAGCAAGTAAAAATGATGATATGACGCTTAGTAGACTTAATACCATAGGAGTACACCTATAGGCCTTTTAATTATTTATGTCACTTAACTCGACCTAAATTGAAAAATCACTTAACTCGACCTAAATCAAAAATTCAATTGTCGGAGTTAAGAGGCGTCCAACCATAAAAAAAACGAACTTGATGGAAAAAATCTTGAGTCGGCCACTACTACCACATACAAGTTTATTGCATGGGTTTTACATTTTTTTATTAAAATTTGATTTTGTAACAAACACAACACCCCATATGCAAAAATATACTTTTTTGAGTCTCAATTAAATTTTCTAAAACATGTTATTAAAGGTTATCTTATTAGACTAAAATTTAAGTTTTAAAAAACTACATTAGCAAGAAACAAATTACTTAATTTTATTATTCAAATTTAAATTTAAAAATAAAATAGTTATTTTAATAATAATTTTTCTTAAAACGACTACAGTGTGGTTACCTATTTTTCATCTTTACTTCTCACTATTCATTTTCAATTTTCAACTTCATCTTCACTCTGAAACATGGGAAACCATCAAAAGTCTTTACTTTCAAAATGCTTAAAAATATTAATTCCCATTGTTTTTTTTTATGTAGAGAACGCGTGTGCTCATACCCTAGGCAGTCATTCTAAAAAAAAAAAAAAAAAACTTGTACTCGAGAGTACCTAAAGATATAACCTGATTAGACTAGTGTGACTTTCATTCATGACCTACAGTTTTGGTTTAAAGAATATTTTGGTGCGTTTGATGTTAGAATGGTGCTAGGGTGGGATGAACAACTATAATGTAATGAGATTTGAAGTTATTAATGAAAATATTAAGTTTATGTTCATTGTGTCTTTATGCAATGTTGAATTTTGGTGTAAAACTGTATTGATGTAAAAAAATGTTATGTAAATAAAGCTTCCCAGTTAGTGCACATTTTTGGACAAGCATAGTTTCATGGACTTTATGGCCTATTTGAAGTCAATTAGAAACTAATTACAGTCAATGGCAATTACAATTCAAACAAGCATAGTTTCAAAAGGACATTATGACCAATGGCAACTACAAATCAAACATACAATAAACATCTGACATTAAATTTTATGTTTTGATTCAATTGCAAGATCAACTTGTTTTGACCCAATTAGAAGATCAACCTGTTTTGACTCAATTGCATAATCAACCTATTTTGACCTATTTGGAAGTTAAATCTGCTTTGACTTAATTCAATCATCATTTAAAACACCATTTCATTGATAAGTAAGTGAAAAGAAAACCATACAAAGATGTCCATTACATAACAACCACCACCCAGATTTCAAATACATTGCCAACACAAACATATTAATTGTCTAAAACAAACCAACAGCAGTGAATATTGTTATAGACCAAACATTACGTAAGAAAAACACCCTCCATAAGAAACATTTATGACATTCAAATAATCACATTATTAATAGGAAATACAAATATGCAATACCATATACAAAACTGAATGTAACAAACTATTAAATTTACTTGAATTGAAACAAATCTAAAATTTGAACATATAGATTGTCGCTATTTAATTATGAATTAATATCTCAGAACCTGAACATATAGATTGTTCGCTTCTACATAGCGGAATCGCACACCAGTTATAAGCAACTTAACTCGTACCACAACCTCCAATGGACATTATAGTAGAGGATCCACAATAACTTGTCGTTTATTTCTTTCAATCACACACCTTAGAGTATTGATATACTATTTATTTTAGCTTTGTTTTGGACACGGCTCAATTTGTTGTGATCCTCTCATATCAGAGAATACAAACACACTTAAATAATAATTATATTAATAACAAATACTAATATTTATTAATATTCAAGTTTGATAAAAGCCCATTTTTTCAGTAAAGTTTCCAATATTGTAGTAACTAGGCTTTTTACCCGCGCGCGTTGTCGCGACATCATACGCGACGTGATAATATATAGAATACAATCAACCCGACTCGTTTCCGAATTAGAATTACGTCAATACGTAGAGTAAATTGATTTTATACCATTGAATAAAACATATTATATTTGACCCAACCCTATTCCAAACAAAATTTATGTCGAAACATAAACTTACAACCGCTCCAACTCGTTTTCAAACTAAATTTATGACAATATGTAGAGTAAATGATAACGTATTATATTTGACCAAACACATTTCCAAATAAAACTTATGTCGAAACGTAGATCTTCTCAAAGCGTACATAAAAATTAGCATACACACATTTTATATTTAACCCAACTTATTTCTGAAGAAAATTTACGTCAAAGCGTAAACGGATGTTGAAACGTAGACAGACTTAAAGTGTAAATTAAATTAGTCACGGAAACATTATATATTTGACCCGAGTCATTTCTGATTACGTCCAAACGTAAACACACTCAAATTTATAATGACGCATACACAAAATATGAACGTAAGAAATTAATATATATATATATATATATATATATATATATATATATATATATATATATATATATATATAAAGGTCAAATAGAAAAAGAAAAAAAA
Source organism: Flaveria robusta (assembly GCA_025506415.1). Classification (NCBI taxonomy): domain Eukaryota; kingdom Viridiplantae; phylum Streptophyta; class Magnoliopsida; order Asterales; family Asteraceae; genus Flaveria; species Flaveria robusta. The sequence goes on along the minus strand of CM046464.1, from coordinate 6,217,490 downwards.
AAAAAAAAAAAAAAAAAAAAAAAAAAAAAAATGTTGGTTGTGGGAGTCGAACCCACGGCAACCAAATTAAAACACAATTAACCTACCACTCCAACAAAAGCAACTTTGTTGTAATCTTTGTAAATGTGTATATATATACCCACAATTTTGATAGAATAAAAAAATAAAAAAACCCACCGACCTTTGTAAATGTGTAATACACATGCACGTAGAAATATATTATTTTTTATTAAGTGTATTAATGTATAAAAATTTTGTAATCTTACATCTAGATTCTAACTTTCTCTTTGATGTTATTTTTTTTATCAATACTAATAAAAATAAAAGACTTGTATACAACTGTTCTTTTCATTTTTATGTACATGTAGAATTTATAATTAGGAATATTTATAAACTACAAATCTAAGACAGTTTAAAAGGCCTGTGACTTGAGGTTTGTTCAAAATCAATATCAACTTGTTAACTTGTTAAGATAATAGAGTCGAGTCAATTTGACTTTGTTTATAAACAAGCCAAACTAGAGACTAATATGGCTTGTCTCGACTTGAATCATTTTACGCTTCCAATATAAAACTCGTTTGTTTTCTATATAACTTATTTTTAAAAATAACATTAATAAGATCTTTTTTAAAATTTATTAAAAAAACTATTTTTGTTCTAAAAAAATTAAATAATATTATTGACAATTAAAATAATTATCTAATATTAAAAGAGAAAGGTGAAAATTTTAGTAGAAATATAAGTTTGGTTAGAACACCCTCGGCCAGCCCAATAGGCCAATATAATAAGGCCAGGGCTTGGGTCTCAAAATTGTAAGCCCCTTTTCATGAAATAAATTTCGTGGGCTTTTTTTGGGCTAATCCAGAAAATGAAAACATAAAAGATAGGAAAATCCCCCCAATTGCAAGTTATCTTTTTAATAAATTGTAACAGAAGACGTCGTCGTTTCCGCTGCCTTTTTCTGTTCATCGGCGTTCTTCCATAAAGGGATAACATATAAATCTAGCGTTCGCAATGTTGGTGAGCAATAAATGTAGGGTTATGTTATACAAACATATATTTTTGTTATTGAGACACCTTATTGTTTTTATCTTTTTCTCTTTCTCTATATATCTATACTAGGTTAGTACCCCATGAATCACACGTGTTGAATAAATAAAATACAAAATAATTAGTAATAAAAATTTATAAATTATAAAACCATATTTTAAGATAAAGTATGATTATAATTGCATATTAATAGCTATTTTAAATAAATAAACAATAATATATTTTTCTTAAACTTTTATTTAATAAAAAAATATGGGTTTGAAATATTTTGTTCTAATAAAAATAAATTTATTTTAGAAAAAGCGTGTTTTTAATAAAAAAAAATAGCGTTTTAATTATTAAATTATAGAATTTTGATTTGAAAATGGTATGAGTAATATTATTAGTATTCAATATTATTAATAATAATAAAAAGAAATAAGAAAATTAGTATGATAAAGCTTACAATTGTGTCAAATCTTATTTTAGATTTCTTTTGTTATAGATAGATAGATATACAAATGAATAGATAGCCTATAAACTCATTTATTAAACAGATTATAGTTACTAATAAACACGAAAAGTTATAGTACGATATTTTAATATAAGATATGATTGAAATTATATATACATAATAGTTCAAGAAATAAAATAATTATACTATTTTTTTAACTCTCTTATCTAATAGTTTCATTATTAAACATTTGAGTTAAGATTTTTTTTATAAAATTTATTGTTTGTAAAAATCTTGTTTATTAAAATCTCAGGTTTCTAATTATTCTGGTTATTTTAATAAAACTGCTTTTAAAATATTTCATATTTTTCTAATTTTTTATAAAAGGACCAATTCAAATTATTTTGTTTCAAAAAGGTTTAGTGTTTTAGAAAATTTCATACTATATAAAAATTTTGTTTTTTTATGATTCCTATGTTAATAAAAAGATGTGATTTTTTATTTCCTTAATAAAATTTAACTTTAAAAACATAGCCTGATTTAAAAATATCTAGATGAGAGAGAAATATATCAATTAATAAAATTAATTTTTATTAAGAGAGAGAAATTATTTTGAGCGTTTAAATTACTATTATATATTTTTAGAAGGAAAATTAAGTGAGAATGTTTAAAAGAATGATAAGTGTCAAAAAGATGTTTAAATTGATTTTATTAGATACTATAGATGTATGTATTTAGAAAGACTAGGTTAGATACCCGTGTAATACACGGGTTGAAAATATAAAAACTATATAATTCATAAATGTATAAATATTTCGTATGATTAAATTACGTATTACATAAAACAATAAAAAATAAAAATTTGCATTTTTAAGTATATATATCGAACACATCTTTGGATAATATAACATACAATTGACCCATGTGAAATAAAAAACCAATTGTCTTAAATTGAAATTAACCTAAAATATATAAGTATATCAATAAATGTTTCTTAACTTTTTTTTTTAATTAATTATTATTTGACTATAAAAGTATGTACTATTCAAAATAACATATGATTACACAATTTAGTTGATAATATAAAAAAATTAAATTAAAAACAAAATCAATTATTAATTTAGTTTCTTAAAATAAAAAACTTGACTAAAATAATATAATAGTTTAGGCTTGAAATTTTTTTTGAAAAGTAACAGGAGAGTGACATGTGGCATCATAGTTACTCTTTTATTATATACTATAGAGTATAGACTGTAGAAAAAGATGAGGAAAATAAATTAGGTGTATCAATAAAATACCTCTAAATATATCTTTTTGTTAATTGTTTTCTTCCGTGTCTAAATCTCATATTTGGCATTAACAATGGCAGATTGAAACATTGATGTTTTGGTTAATGTTATTGCCAATTTGCCATACCGACGTACCACCGCTTGGATTTATTTATAGATATTATTTAGACGTTGCATCTTTGGTTGCTGAGAGAAATGGTGGAAAAAGGGTCAAATATGAAGTTTTGGAAGGCAATGAAAATTCAAATTGATTCGATTCGAGTCGAAAATCATCGAGTCGAATTCATGATTCGCGCTATGATACTCTTTTGTGTTGAAGATTAAGAGAATATCATGTAATTGGTGTTCATGAGAGTTTTACTCTAATGATCCATGATTATAATCAATGATTCTTGATTATGATCAATAATGATGATCGGTTATTAAACTTCTTCTACTCTCTCTGTTAAAGACATGTAAGAGTAATCATATTTGCACATTAAACTATAATTACTTCTACCAAATAATTGTATCTGACTAATTATGTCCTATTAGTATATATGTTTAATCTTCGATCGTCCTTACAGTTTCAACACTAACACCATTTTTATACTTATTTTTTGTAATCAAAGTATTTATAAATGCCACAGTTTTCCTTAAAGTTTATAAAACATGTTACAAGTTTATATAATTTTACAAAGCTTATAAAATTTACAAAGACAAAAGTAATAAAGAAATAAAATCTAAAACGGCCATACAATGTTCGATGCTAAGTAATGCGACATTCATGACAGACCTGATTTTTTTTTAATAGCAATATCTCATTTTGGGACCGGACCGTTAATTTACTCATAACTAGGTTTTAAAACTGAATGGTTTTCAAAAAATCTTTCGCTCTAATAGTGACAGAACCATGTAAGCGACATCTATTCTCGTTCATAACATGTCATTCGCTTGCATGTGTTATAATATGAGATTCAAACTAATGATTTGTCCCACTCTAATAAAAGGAAAGAGAAAAAAAAATAATCTTGTTAAGCAAATTTATTTGAATAGAAAAATATATAAATTAAGCATTCCAAACATAAAAAGTTGAAGAGGTATTCTTGCAGGAAACGCCTCTATCTTTCTATATAAAAATGGATAAATATTGAGATTTTCGAAAATGCTATTTTTGTCTATTTTAATTTGTATAAAACTACACTCGTTTTTTATTCTGCATACCGTTGACACTCATATAATCCCATTATTGAATAAGTATGTGAATTGAACAAAACAAGACAGTTTGGTCTGATTTTAAAAAAATTTAAAAAAAAATAAAGCAGATAAGAAACCTGAAGTAGATCCAGAAGTTATAAGAAGATTGAAGTTATAAGTAGATTCATTCTATTAAAGAAGACCCCACTGATTATGTTATTTGTTAAAAATACAAGTAAAGATGCATTACTTACATGTCTATGAGGTTGATTTTGTTGGTACAAAGTGGCAATTTTCGAGAATCATTCTTGTGGCTGATTGGAGCCATTTCACATATGAAATCAAGGTTGTTTGACTGTGTGTGTTGCGATAGAAAGAAACAAAAAACAGAGATATATTGTTGCACGGGCTTTGTAATAAATGGCAGTTGCCATTAGTGTAGGGGCTTATGTGTAATTGTCAATTCTTTAGGGGCGTCTTAGTAATTCTTGTAACGATCTTAACAGATTGTTAGTTAGTCGTTAGATGAGCATTCCATGTATTAATAGCCCAATTGAGGTTAATGAAGGTAGCTATGATTTGAGTATTTCCTCTTCTCTGTTCTTCTTCTCTATTCGTAGCAACATTGGTATCAGAGCGAACGATTCTCGGACGCTCGTGATCTCACGAGTTACAAATTTGATCAAATCCAATGGCGTCTACTCGTAATCAATCAATGGAGCAGTGGATTCAAGAGCATGATGCATCGTTGCTTCGATTGGAAGCTGCAACTGGCCATAATTTGATGGAATTAGAAGCCATTTGAACTGCAACAACCAAGCAAACAAGCGATATGGAGCTGATGAAGAATCAAGTGGCAGAAATTTTAAAAAATTTACAGATGCTTAGCAGTAATCAACATTCTCCTCCACCTTTGAACAATTTCGGAGAAGGAAACGGTGTTGATTCGGGAGATAGCTCCTGTAGTCACAGCAACAATCGATTGACGAAGATGGAGTTTCCAAAATTCAATGGAACGAATGTTAAAGGATGGCTTTGTAAAGTGGAGCATTTCTTCATAATCGATGAAACTCCAGAGCGATTGAAACTCATATATGCAATCGTACACTTTGAAGACATAGCACTCTTATGGCATCAATCATTTGTTCAGTCTAGAAGTGGAACGATTGATGGTATGCTATGGCCTGAATACAAATGTTTCATTTCAGCTAGATTTGCTTTAGTTTTAGGCTAAGATGCGATAGGAGCATTGTCTGCAATAAGGCAGAAAGGTTCTTTGCAGGAGCTTTGTCAAGAATTTGATTTGGCTCTTACTAAGGTTTCCATTTGTGATGAATATGCAGTGAGCTTATTCTTGAGGGCCGTTAAACTAGAAATAGGTTATCCATTACGCGTATTACGACCTAAAAACTTACTTGAGGCTTATATATTGGCACGAATCCAAGATGAGGCCCTAACTTTAGTTCAGCCTCATAAATGGAATAAAACATCTAAGCTCAGCTATTATTCTAAACCATATGATTAATTCTCTAAGCATTCTCAGTCTACTAGTACTAATCTGCCACTCTTACCCACTCCACCAATTAAGACTCGACCCATACGTAGATTATCACCAAAAGAAAGTGAAGAAAAAAGATCTAAAGGAGAATGTTTTGGGTGCACTGTGAAATTTACCGTTGGTCACGTATGTAAGAATAAACAGCTATTTTCAATTGAGGTTCTTGAAGAAAATGAGGATAATTTGGAAGAACCTGATAATTCGGAGCAGGTTCCTTAAATATCTCTTAATGCCATCATGGGGGTAGCGGCATACTCTACCTTGAGAGTAACTGGTTCTATTGGATCGAGACCATTACATGTTCTCATAGACTCGGGTTCTACTCATAATTTTTTGGACATTAATTTGGCCAAAAGAATGCAATGCCCTGCTACTACCATTGCTCCAGTGAATATAATAGTGGTTGATGGTAATAAGTTGGCTTGTACTCAGCTTTGTGAAAAATTCAGTTGGATCATGCAAGGGAATTGGTTTACAGCTGATGTTCTTTTAATTCCCCTCAGCAATTATGACATGGTGTTGGGTGTGCAATGGTTGGAAACACTCGATAATATCATCTGGAATTTTAAGCAATTGACTATGCAATTTAAGGTGGGAGATACCATCTTTGAATTGAAGGGCAATACTTCATCTAAAGCTACTTTATGTTCTGCTGAGAAGCTTCAGGGATTACTAAATCAAGATACTACTTTAGCTGGAGCTCAACTATTTAGCTTCTAGTTATTGGGTCATGGTTGCTTCCAACATGAGACCATTGTGAATGAAGCAGCCTTTCACCCAGCTATTGATTCCTTGTTGCAAACTTACATGGATGTTTTCAACATCCCTACTTCCCTCCCTCCTACCAGAGATTGTGATCATAGAATTGTATTGAAAGATGATTCAATTACAATTAATCAAAGAGTTTATCATTATCCAGTAGGACAAAAAGATATTTTAGAACAAATGACATAGGAATTATTGGATTCGGGAGTCATTCGAAATAGCCAAAGTTGTTTTGCATCTCCAGTGGTTCTTGTCAAGAAAAAAGATGGAAGCTGGCGATTTTGTGTGGATTACAGAAAGCTTAATGATGCTACTATTAAGAATCGCTTTCCAATTCCTTTAATCGAGGAATTGTTGGATGATTGGGTCAAGCTACTATTTTTTCTAAGTTGGACTTGCGAGCGGGGTATCATCAGATTCGTATGTATGAATCTGACATTCATAAGACTGCTTTTCGAACTCATCAAGGGATACTCGAGTTTGTAGTCATGCCCTTTGGCTTGACTAATGCTCCAACAACCTTTCAATCGTTAATGAATACTGTTTTCAAAGATTTGATGAGAAAATGCACGTTGGTCTTCTTTGATGATATACTGGTTTACAGCCCTACGATGGAACAACACCTCGTAGATTTGGAGCAAGTTTTAGCCCTTCTTCGTCAAAATTCTCTAGTAGCTAAGCGATCAAAATGTTCTTTTGGTGGTACCCAAATTGAGTATTTGGGCCATGTTATTTCTGCTAAAGGAGTGGCTACAGATCAAACAAAGATTTCTGCCATTCAGCAATGGCCTCCTCCCTCTACTCTTAAACAACTTCGTGGTTTCCTTGGTCTCGCAAGGTACTACCGTCGGTTTACTAAGCATTTCGGTGAAATTGCTAAACCATTGACTTCTCTCCTGAAGAAAGACGAGTCTTTTCGTTGGAATGAAGAAGCTCAGCGAGCCTTGGATCAGTTAAAGAACGCATTAACATCTGCTCCAGTTTTGGCCTTTCCCAATTTTAGTAAGTTGTTTGTGGTAGAGACAGATGCCTCTTCCAAAGGCATTGGTGCCATGCTTATGCAAGATAATCACCTCATTGCTTATCTTAATAAAGCTTTATCTACCAAGCAGCAATTACTCTCAGTCTATGAGAAAGAACTTCTTGCTATTATAATGGCTGTCAAGCAGTGGCACCATTACCTCATTTCTAAGAAATTTCTCATTAAAACTGATCAAAAGAGCCTGAAGTATCTATTGGATCAGAAAGTTACAACCCCCTTCAACAAACCTAGTTAGCTAAGCTGATCGGATATACGTACGAGATTACTTATAAGAAAGGAGTGGATAATGTGGTGGCAGATGGGTTGTCTCGTGTTCCTGGAATGGCCTTGTTCACCATGGGGGTTAGTTCTATCGATCCTTTACTTCTCCAACGTATTAAGGACTCGTGGGTGCAAGATTCTCAATTATCTACCCTTATTAATCATCTCTCAGATGAAGAAACAATGAAACATTTTACTTGGGATGGGAATTTTTTAAAACAAAAATCCAAGTTGATGATTGGGGCGGATCCATCCCTTCGACATGATATTGTACATCTTATGCATTCTTCATCGCTTGGGGGTCATTCTGGAGTTGTACCCACTCTAAAGAAACTCAAAGCTTTCTTTTATTGGCGCGGTTGTTCCAATTTTGTGCGAGAATTTATTCGGCAGTGTTCAGTCTGCCAACGAGCTAAGTATGAGCCGGTCGCTTCACCGGGTCTTCTACAACCTCTTCCATCTCCAACGCACATTTTTACGGATATTTAAATGGATTTTGTTTCGGGATTACCTCGCGTTCGTGGAAAGGATACTATTATGGTGGTAGTCGATCGCTTAACGAAATATGGCCACTTTATTTCGTTATCACATACTTTCACGGCCGTTACTGTGGCTCAAGCTTTTGTGGATAACATTTTTAAACTACACAGAAATCCATCTACAATTGTTTCAGATCGCGATCCAATTTTTTTAAGTGCGTTTTGGAAAGAATTCATGCGCTTGTAGGGAATTGAACTTGCCTTCTCATCTGCTTATCACCCTCAGAGTGATGGACAGACGCAAGTTTTAAATCGTTGCTTAGAGTCTTATCTCCGATGTATGACAATGGATTTCCCAGATCAATGGTTGAAGTGGTTGCCCCTAGCTGAATGGTGGTATAATAGTACTTATCATTCTACTATTAACATGAGTCCTTTCCAAGCTTTGTATGGTTATCCGCCTCCTCTCCATATTCCCTATGTTCCTGGGGATACTTTGGTTGATGCAGTTGAACATCTCCATCGTGATCGTGAAGTGATGATTCAATCTTTGAAGTCATCTTTGCAGAAGGCTCGTAATCGGATGCGCCAAATGACTTCAACACATCGCACGGAACGTAGCTTTAATGTGGGGGATTGGGTTTATTTGAAACTCAGCCTCACGCTCAGTCTTCTTTGCGTACAGCGAAGTGTTCTAAATTGGGTCCCCGCTATTTTGGCCCCTTCTTAATCCTTAAGAAGATTGGTGCGGTCGCCTATAAGCTCGATTTACCTTTGTCAGCTCAATTGCATCCGGTTTTCCATGTGTCTTTATTGAAAGCTGCTGTTGGGTCTCACCTTCCTACTATTCCTTTGCCGACGAGTCCTCGTTTTGTCCTTCAACCTCGCACCATTTTGGACCATCGCTTGGTCCGTCGTGTTGATTCTTGGGCAACTCAAGTGTTGGCGCATTGGCAGGGTTTATATTTAGTCGATGCTACATGGGAATTTCTCGATGAGTTCATCCTGCGTTTTCCCTCTTTCAATTCTTGAGGACAAGAATTTTTCATCGGGGGAAGTTCTGTTGCACGGGCTTTGTAATAAATGGCAGTTGCCATTAGTGTAGGGGCTTATGTGTAATTGTCAATTCTTTAGGGGCGTCTTAGTAATTCTTGTAACAATCTTAATAGATTGTTAGTTAGTCGTTAGATGAGCATTCTATGTATTAATAGCCCAATTGAGGTTAATGAAGGTAGCTATGATTTGAGTATTTCCTCTTCTATGTTCTTCTTCTCTATTCGTAGCAACATATATATAACATAAACTTGAAGTTCTTTTGTATTCGAACTATTAATTATAGACACAAGACACACATATATATACAATCATGAATCGATGCGACGGTTGAAGGTTTTCCGGAAAGTCGGAAACTATAATCGACGTCTGACTTTCCCTTGGAATGGTGGGCGAGCCGGGTTACCAGCGCTGTCTGTGTTCGCGGGCGTGGGTGGCCTTTCGCCAATGGGTTTACCTGGGTGACCGGGTTTAAAAATTATTCGTTGGCTGTTCAAAAAAAATAATCAACTTCTGACATATCTTTTTCATGTTTTCATGTTTGTTTCTGACCCAACGTAATTGTTACTCAACCTAAACTGATGGGCCATGGCCCAGTTTACTAACCATACTACTAGACACATTGTTTGGGCTTTTACTTAATTATATTATAGCCCAACATTAACGACATATTAAAAAGTACATAAATAAAGTTTATCAAATGAATTAGCAATTAATAGATTTTGGATTGGTGGTGATCATAAATTATGATCGAACTTTCTTTTATAAGGAGTTGAATACTTGAGTGATGTATTTTGGAATTTCATGTTGATTCTTAGGGTACGCAGACTGTTTTCCTATGTTATCTGATATCAAAAAGGTGGGGTTCTTTATTTTTTTTTAGTCCAATTTCCTGATCACCCTCTCTTCTCTTTTTTGTGTCTTCTTTCGACTTGGTGAATTTCATTGGATTTAGCCTCATCTCCTTGTTCGACAACCACACATTATCCCCTCCATCACTACTCACCACTCTCTACATGGACTCTCTGTTCCATTCCTGCCATCCCCGACGGTATGAATTCCAGTCACCCCTGTGACATAATAGGTTAGTTATGCAGACAATGATTTCATAAATTTATATTGTAGAAAACGTAATTTGAATCTATACTGAATTTGAACATGCTTTAATGAATCTCAAACTATAATAAAACTTATATTTAGTTGTATCAGTTTTCAAATAATGATTTCGTGATATGTTTACGTGATGTCTATGTACCTAACATTTGATAACATCAATATTTTATTTCTTTTTTAAATGTGTAATTTTATCCGTCAAGTTATACCAAGTAAATAATATATCACTGATCAAAGTGAATATCGTGCTTTTAAACACCTAACATTTTATGTCAAAATTCATTAAATTAATACCAGCAATAGTTAAAATCAATCTTTTAAAACTAAGAGCATTCACAATGAGTTTGATAAAAATTCTGAATAGTTAAAATCAATATTTATTTTTATCAAAAATTCTCGTTTTTTCTCTTATTAAATACTAGTTTAGAAATTCGTGTACCATACAAATTGAATGATAATATTAAATTAATCATTAGTAGCAATCAGTATTTACAAATTATAAAATAATTTTTAACATAATATATGATTAAAATTACTTATAATTAACTACCTTAAGTAATAAATCAATAACAATATTTTTTAAAACTTTTGCATTGAAAAACTTTTGTTTTAATCTTTTAAAACAATGTCATTTTCTGGAAAACGTTCTTTGTATTATAAACTTTTAATATTTCATAATTTTTTGTTTTATAAAAAATTATGTTTTCTAATTTAAAAGAAACTTGTTTTATTATTATAAGAAAACATTTTTATACTTTAAAAAATTTAATATAATCATTAAAAGGTTAACTTGTTATGACAGTGACATGTAACAAAATGATTGTGAAAAAAAAAATATTCTATTTTAAAAGATAAGATTGATAGATATAGATAAGTTAAAGTTAATTTAATAAAAAATTAATAAATCCACCCAACTTCATAAACGAGAATGTATATAAAAAAACATTCACTTCTCATTTCTTATTATCATTCTTATAATTATGAGTTAATTTCAGTTTTACTCACTAAGTTTTAACTAATTGAAACGATTTATGAAACTTTTGATGGTAAATTGATGTTTTTTATCTTTTGGAGGAAAATAGTTATTTTTAACAAACCTCAAATAGTAAAATTTAACTTAACTCTATAATTATATTAAAAATTAATTTTTTTCTTTTTTTCTTTTAATTAAATAATTTCTTTTTTACTTTCATCATTATCTTTTTTATTTATTACTTTTACAACCACTTTTAAATATATTAAAAAGTTTGTAAGAATTGAATAATGTTTCTTTAAACGTACAAATAAATAGTAACATTTTCTATTTTCTCTACTAACAACCACTGACAAATATTTTATATAATATAGATATTTCACTCATATTTTATAAGAAGTAGAATATGAGTGCTTCTTGTTATTATTTAAGAAAACAATATTCATCTTGATATGAAAGTCTTGTTCAAAGTTTGCTTTTGGGATGTGATATTTTGTACTTGATGTATCCTTCAAAAGAAACACTTGTCAAGGTATTCTTTGCTTCCTTGTGACCTGGCAGCAACCAAAAGCTCGTTGTGATTATTTGAATCTAGAAAGGTAGTCTTATACCACTAAAAAGACACCAGAGATAAAACAAAATTATATATAAAAAGATTAATAATAAATGTATATAAAACTGTTATATAAATAAAATAATTAAATAATAAACGAGTTAACCCGGAGCTAAGCTTGGGTTTGAAAGTTTATCATGGGCCAAGTTCGAACCTTAGAAATAAAGTTTTAAGTTAGTAGGGCTCGAACTCGACCGCTTTTATTCTCTCAAGTCAAAATTAAACGAGTCGAGCTTGAGTCTAAACTAGCTCAAATTGATTCATATGAAATTCGAACTTATGATTTGCTAAAACTAATTTTCATCTAGAAACAAAAAGATATAACAAAAAAATCTATAAATTAGTTATCCAAATATTATAAACATGAAGAGGTATTCCACTATTTTCATAGGAGACGCCTCTATCTTTCTATATAAAAATTGAAGAAATTAGAGGGATCAAAACGTGGCCATTTTCTTGTTCTATTCGTTTTAAATTTCACCTAAGGCAAAGACACATTGAATATGGTCGTGTATGAAACTATTAAAACAATAAACATTTTAATCCCTATATTATATACAAACCGTTAAAACTGACCCAACTGTTTATGACGAAGTAAGTTGACAGATTTAGACAATTTGAGAACTATACTTTTTAGTTTACATTTTATAGGATTGAAATTGTGTTTAACATTCGGTTAAACTTTTGTATTTTGAAAGCCATTGTTTATGTTTCTTATTATTATTTGAATTTTAAATATGCATTTATGTGTATATATTTTATTTATAAACTATTTTTATTATTTTTAAATTTTAATACAAAAAATTAAAAAAGAAACCATTCAAATTCCCTAAAGCGTCAAACCAAACTGTTTTAGCTGGTTCACTCGACCCAATGTTGACTAGTTTGACTTGTCATTTTTTGAAAGTTTGGTTAGTTCGGTTTGAAATTTTCATCAAAACCGTCTCTTTTAAATCTTTTTTTAAGTTTTTTTTTTTAGTAGACGGAGACCGACACCCTCCCTATGGTTCTTTGGAGAAATCAACAATAGCTGCCCTCACCAAGAATCCAAGATCATCGCTACCATTCAAGACCCTTAGCATTCCCACTCAAGACGCACCACTCAGTCATCTTCGTTCACCATAACCGACTACCACACAGACCCTAAATCTACCATCATCGCAACTAACATATTTTTTTATTCTACCTTTTCTTTGACTTTTGATTCACTGTGATTTTGTATTGTTTGGCCTGTAGGATTTTAGCCTGAGGTGGTATGACTGGTTTATAGTAAGAGGGAGAAACGAAAATAAATATGAGGCCAAAGAGAAATAACGCTTGAAAGATGAAAAGTGAGGGGGCATATGTGAATTATCAAAAGTTGGTGTCCTTCTAGAAACCTTTAAAAGTGTCATATAAATTCCAACATCAGGATTTATTATATATATAATATTAGGCTGGCAACTCATGTATTATATGAGTTAAAAATTTATAAAATATAAAACTTATAGATGTAAAAGTATTTTTTATGATTAAGTTACGTATTACATATAACAAAATAAAAATAAAAAGCTACCATTATAATTTATAAACTTTCAAATACTTATGTTGATAATATAATATACAGTTACCCGTATAAATATAATACACAATTGATCTATGTAAAATAAAAAGCCGGTTATCCTAAAATTACACTAATATAAATATCTCAATAAGTGTTTTTTTTTCTTTTAAACTTTTTTTAATCGAGTATTATTTTGCTATCAAAGTATATATAATTCAAAATCATATGATTAAACAATTTATTTAGCATCCCGAACATCCGAGTCAAATATAATTGCTAAATGACGAGAGATATGAACTTTATATCTCACATATTATTAAACGAGTAAGTAACGAGTAAATTGACTATTTAGAATTTGAAGTTTTCAACGAACTTTAGTGTCGTAAGAGACGGTTTAAATATATTTAAATATAATAACATATTATATTTAACTTACATCGTTTTAAACGAAATTTTAAGTCAGCTTGTAGAGAAAAATAAGCTCGTTCTAATAACATATTCGAAATTTTATAAAACGCTATATTTTAAAAGTTATAACAAAAAAACAGATTAAGCTAGCTAAATTAATTATAATAATATAATAATAAAAAAAATAATAATAAAACTCATATGGTCGTAGGGAAAGGAAGCTAGTAGGTAGCACGCCTTTGAATTCCACATCGATAAGAAAAAGTAAAAAGGACTTTAAAGAGCTTCTTTTTTTTTTTTTAAGGCCTTTAAAGAGCTTCTATAAATAAATCTTAGGGGGCGTTTGGTTGGAAGGAATGAAATGGAATGGAACGAAATTAAGAAACTAGTATAATTTTTAAGTAAAATTGTGTTTGAGTGAGCAATTAAAAGTGAACCCAAGGAAATGTTTCACCTTAAATTTCTTTGGTTGTGGGATTTCAAAATCCTTCCACCTAGAGAGGGAATTTGAAATCCCACAACCAAAGAAATTTGAGATGAAACATTCCCTTGGATTTTACATTTCATTACCCACTTAAACATAATTTTGCTTGAAAATTATACTAGTTTCTCAATTCCATTCCATTCCATTCCATTCCTTCCAACCAAACTCCCCCTTAGAATCGAGTTTACGATATAAGTTTTTTCGAAAACGTTGTAATATAAATAAAATTGTGAGTTTTAAATATCCCGTTGGGTATTGTAATAGTTGTTTTTTTGGACTCGAATAGGAGCGCAACCAGGGAGACTTTACATCAACTTATCGTAAATAGTTTTAAAATATGTTATTGTTTAAGTTTATGCCAACTTAATTTTTTATTTTAGTATTATTATATTAAGAGTACTATTAGTATTAGTTGGTGTTTGTTTTTTATTAAAAAAAATATGCGAAGCCTCTTTTGTCTGCACCCTACAGATCATGTGTAGACATGATTGTCTACAGATTGTTTGTTTTTTTGAAAAGATTTCATTAAAAAAGTTTTACGTGTGGTTTTCTTGAAGCGGACATAAATTTATGTCTTCATACATCTTCTCAAACATCTTCTCATTCTCAACCCTTGTGAAACCCATCACCAACCCAGCCAAGTCACCGCCTCCCATCCCCAACCCAGTCAAGTCGCTGCCGGCCCCCTTCCACTGTCCCGTTGCCGCCGCCGACCCTCCATCCATCGCCGCGTGCCATCGTCCGCCTTCACCGTCTCGTCGCCGTCTGATTCTACCATCCCCAACCCAGCCAAGTGGCCGCCTACCCCCCTCCACCTTCCCGTCACCACCAACGACCCTCCATCCAGTCGCCTCCATCCACCGCCGCGCGCCACCGTCTCCTTTTCGCCGCCACTCTACTGATTCAATTTCTTTGGAGGTGGGAATCGAGGAAGAACTTCTGGCCCTCGTTTTGATTCCTTGCAAAGGTGGTTCCACCATCACTGGTGGTTCTATTGATAGTGTTAGTGGTGGTGGTGGTGGTGGTGGTGGTGTGATGCCCACCGACGGTTGTACGGTGGCTGGAGAAATGAATAAGGTATATAGAGAAAGGTATATAGAAACAAACAGTCTTCTTCTTGTAGACTGCAGAAGTTTGGTCCACCTCTTCTGCTATAGATATATGTAGATGTAGTCCGCAGACTGCAGACATTTTATCTCTTCAAAAACAAACTGCAGCTTAGTAGTGTTATTATCTTTAGGCATTAGAGTTATGGTTATGGATGAGTATTGAGTAGCCTAACCTTAGTTAGGCATGAACTCATCACTCATGTTTAAACTAGACAGTGTAAACCAATATCCAATCATAATAATAACTAGTTAGTTATGTCATTAACTAAATTAGAATTACTTAAACTATATCAAGACCCTGAGATATTATCAGATTGTACTAGGGGCGGTTATTAACTGCTGAGCAACTGTTAAGCAGGTGAGTTCGCTGAACTTTTTTTCTAAAACGAGATGTGATATTCTGATAACTAGTAATAAATGAAAAATTGACTATCAATAGTATCTGTCATATGTGCCAATGTTTGATAGGATGTTTAAGGGGTGCCTGTATGATTCCTCTTTAGCAAGTGAAGTTTGTATACATAGTCTGGTTATGTGAATTTATATTATGCTTACTCTATTTCTATCTGTTTATCATGGCTGTACCTGTTTGATGCAATAGTCAATAATTATATGTTTTGAATTTTAAATAATACTATGTTTATAAACTCACAAGCTTTTTGCTAAATCGCAAATGTTTCATTTCATAGATACAGATCCTAAGTGTCAAATGATTGTAGTAGTTGTAGATTACAGGCTTGCTTATGAGGAAGTAAAGGTTTAGAGCACCACTGAAGATTTGAATCACTAGTATGATTAAACAAATGTAATGGTATTATCTAGTATGACAGATGTATAGTATGATGTGATGTTTAATCAACGTTAGACTTTCGCTATGAACCCAATAATTATTATGTGTTATTAGGCATGTAAATGAACCGAACGAACATGAACATCAGCATGTTCGTGTTCGTTCATTTAACTTTTAACGAACACGAACATGAACACATTATCAAACACGATTTTGTGTTCATGTTTGTTTATTAAGAAAATAAAAATGTTCGTGTTCGTTCATGTTTTGTTCGTTAAAAAGCTAAATGAACACTTCACGAACATAAACGAACACAAACGAACGCAAATAAACAATAATAAACAAACATAAATGAACCATAATAAACAAACAAAACTGAACATGAAAAAAAATCGTAAATTATCATTTTAGATTTTTTGGTGTATTAATGGAAATTGAAATTCACTATACTTATGAGTTTCTAGTAAAATTTTATACACTTATGTTTCAAATATTAACACATAATACTCTTTTTTTAATATATTAATATATTTAAGTAAACGAACATAAATGAACAAATATAAACGAACATAAATAAACGGACATATATTAACGAAAATAAACGAACATTCATGAACATAAACGAACGAATAAAGCATGTGTTCATGTTTGTTCGTTTAATTAAACAAACACAATTTTTTTGTTCTTGTTCGTTCATTTCCTAAATAAACGAACTTTCCGCCGAATAGTTCATGCACGTTTGGTTCATTTACAGGACTATATGTTATGTATCCGATGCGCAACATCCCTAGGGTGTGCCTTGGGAGGCGGGTGTTACAATTAGTTGATGATAATAAAAATTTTAAATTCAAATATCAATATATAAAAACTTAAATAGATTATTAATTTAGTTTTTAAAATAAAAGAGTTAGCTAAAATAATATATGAATTTAGACAAAAAATTTATTTTAAGAAGTAACATAATAGTATCATGTGTTATATTTATTTACTATTTTTAATTATATATTCGTATGGTTACATAAGCTTTAAATACAAGTTGTGTTAAATTGACGCTAACCCAAAATATATAAATATATCAATAAATGTTTTTCTTTAACTTTTTTCAATTAAATCTTATTTGACTAAAAAAGTATGTATAACTTAAAATAACATATGGTTACACAATTTAGTTGATAATATAAAAAAATTAAATTAAACACAAAATAAATTATTAATTTAGTTTCTTAAAATAAAAAAACTTGACTAAAATAATATATTAGTTTAGGGGGGAAATTGTTTTTAAAGAGTAACAGGAGTGTGCAATGTGGCATTCTAGTTACTCTTTTATTATGTACTAGCTTTAGTAAACCCGTGTATTACACGGGTTGAAAAAATAAAATATTAAATATAATAAAATTTTACTAATTATAAAACAATATATAAGATAAGATATAATTGAGATTATGTATAAATAAAGAAAGTAATAAAATAATTATATCAAATTTTATACTTTTGTATTTTCCAAAAGAAAGTAAACACTTTGTTTAAAAAAAATCCATTTTAAAAAAGAGATATTTTATAAATAAAATTTTATTATAACTCAAATTTTAATTATTTTTATAAAAAAAACTACTTTAAAAAAAACCAATTTTAAAATATTTTGTATTTTATAAAAAATTTATTTTTTTAGAAATAACATTAATAAAAGAACCTTTTTTAATTTATTAAAAAAATTATTTTTAATCTAAAAAGAGTTAAATAATATTATTAGTAATTAATATAATTATTATTTAATAGGAGAGAGAGGCGGGAAAATTTTGGTGAAGAAAAATGTGGTGATGACATGTGTCATCCATAGTTACCCTTTTATTAGAGTAGATTATAAACTAGCTTTAGTAAACTCGTGTATTACACGGGTTGAAAAATTAAAATATTAAATAGAATAAAAAAATTATTAATTATTAAACAATATTTTAAAATAAGATATGATTAAAACTATGTATGAGCGAGTACTATAAGTAATAAAATAATAATATCAACTTTTTAAAATTTTGTTTTTAAACTGTTTTTGTTTAAAAAAAACATTTTGTTTCAAAAGAAACAGTTTAAAAATATATTTTTTAAAATGTCCTTATATAGCTCCAAATTTTATTTATTTTTAGTTTATAATTTTTCTAAAATATAAATTTTAAAATATTTTATATTTTTAAAAAAGTTTAATGTTTTAAAGAAAGTTCTTATGCTAAAATAATTTATTTCTTTAAAAAATATAATTAATAAAAATATTTTTTTTAATTTATTAAAAACTATTTTTAATCTAAATAAAATAAAATAATATTATTATTAATTAATATAATTATTTAATAGAAAAAAAGAAGCATAAAGTTTTAGTGAGAAAGAATGTGAAAATAACATTAATAAAAATACATCTTTTCTAATTTATTAAAATATTATTTATAATCTAAAAAAGAATTAGAATTATTTAATATTTTTTAATTTAGGTAATTATTTAATAGAAGAGAAAAGAGGTAAAAACAAACTTAGGAGGTCTAGAAATGTAACAAGTGTCGCCACAAGTTACTATTTTAGTATTATATATAAATATAGATATATGAGTAAATTACACGGATGATCCCTATGATTTGGTTAAAATTTTGGATTTGGTACTTAAAGTTTTAAAATTGCAAATATAGTCCCTAATGCTATAGTTATCTTTTATAAATGGCCCCTACTCTGTTATTTCAGTTAGTGATGTTGAATTTGTGAAAATAACTATTTTATTTGTAAGGATCATCAATGTAATTTTATTTTATTAAAAACTATTTATTATAAATATATTTATTATTTAATACACAAATAAAAAAATATTTTAAAAAATGTCTTCTTTTAAATGTGGTTTATAATTTTTTTAAACCTATATGCGGGTTTTTTTTAAACCTTTATAACATGTCTTCTTTTATAAAGACGTTTAAAACTAAATTATTTTTTAAAAATGTTTAAAAAACTAAGAATTTTTTTAAGAAAAGATGTTTTAAAAAATGAATGGTTTTTTTAAAAAAAAAGAACTTTAAAAAACCAACCAGTTTAAAAAAAGTTTAAAAATTCAAAAAAAAATTTAATGACTTATAAAAAATGAACTGTTAAAAAACCAACATTTTAAAAAACATGTTTTTAACAAGTTTTTTATTTGTGTATCTAAAAACGTATTTTATTAAATAATAATCTTATTAATAATGAAATTATAAAAATAATATAAAAATAAAAAATTTTGAAAAATAAAAATATAAAATTTTCTTAAATAAAAATAATACAATAGTTTAAAAGATAAATTAAATAAATGGCTAATACGAGTAACATGCTAATTTTTACAATATTTAACATCACTAACGGTTAACTAACAGACCTAGGGACCATTTATGAAAAAGAAAGTAATGCTAGGGACTATATTCAAAGATTTTAAACTTTGAGGACCAAATCCAAGATTTAAACATAACCACAGGGATCATTCATGTAATTTACTCTAGATATATAGATAGGGTAGGGTTATCTTGAGCTCATTATTTTTTGTGAGAACTCTAGTAACCAATATGAGACACACATGTTTCATCACATGCAAGTCACATGTCATTTTTCCCCTTTTTATAAAACGGTTATAAATTTTTTTCACGATATTATTTTTTTCAAAAAAATTACACCATTAATTTTAGTATTTTTTTATTTATCCAACGCCTACCATATTGATATATCTTTTCTTTTTAAAATCATCCACTTGTTATTTACATATGTGTAAACCTGGTTATACACATGTGTAACACCGAATTTACGCATGTGTTAATCCGGTATTATACATGTGTAAAACGAATTTCGTAAAAAAAAAACGAGATTTTTTTTATTTTTTATAAATTGTTTTTTATTTTTGTGTTTTTATTTTTTTATGTTTATGTTATTTTTCATTTTATAATTTTTTTATTATGTTTTTATTAATTATCATTTTGCCATTGAAAACTAGTGGCTCACATTGGTTCCTATAGTTCTCACAAAAAAAATGAGTTTTCATTTGATTTCTCCACTATATAGATAATAAGGATAAAGATAATAAATATATAGGGGGAAGGTTCAAATGATAACTTGTTTTTTTGTGAAAACTCTATAAACCAATGTGAGCCACACATTTTCAAAGGCAAAATGGTAAATAACGATCACATGATAAAAAATTTAAAAAAAATAACATAAAAATAAAAAAAGTAAAATGACGAAAATATTTCTTTTGTTTCCCTTTTGCAAAAAAAATAAAAAAAATTATAAAAAATAAAAAAAACTTGTTTTTTTATTAACGTCATTGTACACATATTATATACCTGGAAATACACATGTGTAAAACAGGATTTACACATGTGTAATGACTAATTTACACATGTAAATAACAGGTTAATGATTTTTTTTTAAAATGTATATCAATATGGTACGCGTTGGAAAGATTAAAAAATACTGAAATTAATGTTGTAATTTTTTGAAAAAAATAATAACGTGAAAAAAAGTTATGAACGTTTTTAAAAAAAATATAGAAATGACATGTTAATTGCATGTGACTTGAATGTTTAGCTAATATTGGTTCATATAGTTCTTACGAAAAAAATTAATTCTCAAGATAACACTACCCTATATAGATATATCTTGTGGATTCAGATATTAGACGAAGATTTTGTTCAAAAAAAGTTTAGTATGCCGATTTCGTTCAAAAAAAGTATAGTATGTGGATTTGACCTTTCATCGTTGATAATTACAGGTTCGTTAAACAATAGTTTTTATATAATTTTAATATAAACATATGCTCTTTTAATATGTATAGAGTATTAACACTGTCTTTAAACAATAATAATTTAGTTCTAGTGGTAACCAGTTAAGCAAACAAATTCTTCCACGCTGGCGAACCAGTCGGCGCATTCACATTTCAGTTAAATTTTGTTTTTATATTTTAATAATTTATTCCTATAATCATTTTTAAAACCATTTTGTTTTTAATCTTATAACTTTTGAAATACTAATTATATGAAATTTAATAAAATTCCTAAAATGTCTTTCGACGTATTTATTTTTGTCTATGTGTTACTATAAGTTTCATTTAGATTTAAAACGTATAAAATAAATATATTTCAGTTTTTAATATATAATATTATATAATTCTCAACCTACATTGTGGCATACTTTTTCTTTTGTTTACATTTTAATATGAACTTATATCGAGTCATGTACGCAACAACTTTTAGCAACAACATACATCATTACAATCGTCTATATATCAATTACAGAATCGTTATGATATGTTTATTTCTATCTACGTTTGAGTCAAATATAATATATTTATATTTTTTCATATATAATAATTTATATAATTGTAAATATATCTTTACGTCATCCTTATTTTCTTACATTTCGATATGCGTTTTATATCGAGCCGTGTACACAACAACTTTTTACCAATAATATATGTTATTATGTCCGGCCACATACCAAAATGTCTTTATTTTTTATTTAGGACCATGTATGCTTTTAGCTGACCAGACCTAACTAAAACTACACCATAAATTACCTCTTATATAGCGTTTTATTTGCACGTTCGACCTATCTATGTTCCCACCCATACTATAACCGCTAGTTATCTTTTTTTAGCAACAAACTAATTGAAGCTCTAAATAGTGTTTTTTTCATACATGACTTAAGCCCTTAATCTTTAAAAAAAAAAAATAACAAATTGGAATACACCTAAATATCGTTGAGCCAAATACCCCTTTCATACTATATTCACTAAATCATCTCATAATTTCTCAGTACTATGAGATATGAGTATTCACGGTCTGCTTTAATGAAAATTGTAAATCATAAAGTTTGCTACAGTTTTAACTAACAAATGAAAAAGCAATCACCTGCCCTGATGTAACTAGTCTAGTTGAAGACTTTCTGATCTTCATTTCTTTGTATTTGATTATTTAAATCCTTAGACAAAGTTGTCCCAATTCTTAGAATTTGATCATTCTAATCCTTTTTGCAATGAATAACTACCCATTTTAATAATATGTGGAAGAAATGGGCCCACTCTCTTATAAATCACACACCCATTATCATCAGTTATTTTCTAACATCATTCAAAAATTTTAATTCCTTAATAAAATTTATTTTAAAAAAACAGTTTGATTTTAAAAGTGTTAAACGAGAGAAAGAAATGCAGCAATTAATAAAGTTACTTTTAAGAAAGAGAAATTAGTTTAAATATTTAAATTAGTATAATACTTTCTTAGATGAAAAAATAATATGAGTATGTCTAAGGATACGTGATAAAAAAATAAGTTAAAAAAACAAGTGAAAAAAAAATCTTCTTTTATTAATACAATAGATATGATATGCAAATCTCGGTTAATATATATATATATATATATATATATATATATATATATAATAAATTACATAAATGGTCTCTGTGATTTGATTATATTGCATGATTAGTCCCCATACTTTGAAAATTGTAAAGTTAGTCAAAACTTTTGTGTAGTAATTGTAAATTTGATCCCCAAATTTTACAAAAGTGTAAAGTTAGTTCAAACTTATATGTGTGCGTTGCACTTTTAGTCCCTAAAATTAAATTTAAAAGTTAGTTTAAATTTTATAAAATGCATAAAATATAAATGAATTTAATGGCAGGACCAAACATAAAATAATTACACAAAATTTTGAAACATCTTTGCAATTTTTAAAGTTTGAAGATCAAACATGTAATTTGGTTAAATCACAAGTATCATTTATGCAATTTTCTCAAATATATATAAACAAATCGTTTAGTTTTTGTCTGCATCGAGGTTACACGCCTAACACCAAAAAAAAAAAATAGCTTTCTTAATCAACTAAATTATCAACTTTTGACCATTAATCGTTGATAATTACAGGTTCGTTAAACAACAGTCTTAATATAATTTGTCATATGCTCTTTTAATATACATAGAGTATAATCACCGTCTTTAAATAATAAATTAGTTCTAGTGGTAACTAGTTAGGCCAACAAATTCCTCCACGCTGGCAGTCCAGTCGGCGTATTCATATTTTTGCTAAAAAAATTTTATGTTTTAATAATTAATTACAATAATCATTTTTAAACCCATTTTGTTTTTAATCTTATGGCTTAAGAAATATAAATTATATAATATTTAATAAAATTTCAAATATGCCTTTGTGACGTATTTCATTTTGTCTTTGTGTTGCTATAAGTTTTATTTAAATTTAAACCGCATTAAATTTATATATTCAATTTTTGATATATTATTATATGATTATGAGCATACTTTGTGGCACGTTTCTTTTTTACATTTTAACATGAACTTATATCGAGTTGTGTACGCAGTAATATTTTACCAACAACATATGTTATTACGTTCTTTCATATATCAATTACAGAATCAATGTGATATGCTTATCTCTATCTACGTATGAGTCAAGTATAATAAATTTATACTTTTTCATATGTAATGTTTTATATAATTTTAAATATATGATTATGTCATCCCTACTTTTTTACATTTTGATATGTGTTTTACATCAAGCCATGTACGCAACAACTTTTTACCAATAAGGTATGTTATTATGTCCGCCCACACACAAATTATAGAACAATTATAACGTGCTTTTTTCATGTTTGGGTTAGATATAATATATTTATAATCTTTTATATGTAAAATTTAATGAAATCTATAATATATAATAAATGAGTAACTAGGATACCACATAACACTCTTTTGTTACTCCTTCAAAAAAATTCCCGCCTAAACTAATATATTATTTTTGTCAAGATTTCTATTTTAAAAAATTAAATTAATAATTCGTTTTGTTTTGAATTTAATTCTATATTATCAATTAATTTGTGTAATTATATATTGTTTTGAATTATACATACTTTTATAGCCAAATAAGATTCAATTTAAAAAAGTTAAAAAGAAAAAAATATTTATTGATATATTTATATATTTTGGGTTAGTGTGAATTTAAGACAACTGTTTTTAATTTTACACGGTTCAATTACATGTTATATCATCAAAAAAAGTATTTGAATATTTATAACTTAAAAATATAACTTTTCATTTTTCATTGTTAATGTAATAGTAACTTAATCATAGAAAATATTTATAGATTTATGAACTATATAGATTTCACATTTTCAACACGTGTATTATACAGGTTTCTAGCCTAGTAATGAATCTAGTGTTACAATGTGCTTATTTTTTTTAGCTTTCGACATGTATTTTATGTCGAGTTGTATGTGCAACACTTTTTACCAACAAGGTACCATCTTGCATTCATCTAGATACCAATTACAGAATTCCCTCGCACCGTGCATAGATTAATATTTAGGACCAAGTATGTTTCGAGCGGACCTGACTAACCAAAGCGACACAATAAATTACCTGTTTTTGACAACGTTTTACCGACAATAAATTACCTATGTTCCCACCCATACTATAACAGCCAGTAATCTATTTTCAACAACGAACTCACATAGACACCAAATACTATTAAATCTAGAACATTTGTCCATGCAATAATTTAAACCTTAAACTCTTGAGAAAGGATAACATACAATACACCTAAGTACCATTAAATCAAAGGCCCTTTAGTACTATATCCACTAAATCATCTCTTAATTCCTCAATACGTTAAGATATTAGTATTCACCATCTGATTTATGAAAATTTTAATCACCAGGCTAATGTAACAGAGTCTGAAATGGAAGACTTTTCATGTCTTCGTCCAATTCCTAGAATTTGATCATTAAATCCTTTTCGTAGAAGACTTGGGTTGTCACGCCTTTCCATAAAATGACAAAGTTTTCTCAATTCTTAGAATTTGATATTTTTTATTATTCTAATCCTTTTTCCAATGCAACAATTGAAAGGTGTTTTAGCAACTATTCTTTTCAAAATCAGACCGGAACGGTCGATCGGAGTGGTCGGACCGACAATCAGTCATAAAACCGGTCCGATTGTGTGTATTTGGATAGTTTTCAGTTAAACCGACGGTAACCGGTTGGACCGGTGAACCGCTTGAACTAGATCATGTAGTCAGACCGGATTTCAAAATATTATTTTATTATTTTCCTTCCAAAATCTCATTTTTTTGATTAATTTAGTAATTTGTGATTCATATTTTAGTTATTTAAGTGTTATTGTGTAAAAGTGAAAAATTAATTCTAAAACATATAATATTTTTATTTAATAATTTTCATAGATGACGTCCACCGGTTTCTTAAATCCGGTTCAACCAGTGAACTGTTAAAGTGACCGGTATAGTAGTCAGTCTGGGTTTAAAAACATTCTGAATAACTACTCATTTTAATAATATGTGAAGAGTAAATTATTATTTGCATCCCTAATGTTTGCATATTTCAACTACTTGAATCCTTGTTGTTTCAAAACCTTCCTTTGCTCCCAAACTTTTTATATTTATAACTATTGGAATCCGGATAACTAACAGAAGTTAACTTTTATTAAAATGATTAAAGTACCCTTAGGGCTTAAAAGGGTTGAAATACTCCTATTTTTACTTTTATTATTAGTATGTTTGTGTGTATATATGTATATTAGATTTTTTTATTTAAATACGTTCGCAAACTAATTATTAAAATAATCGTTGGAGTAAATTACTATTTGCATATCTGACGTTTGCAAATATTAAATACTTGAATCCCTGATTTTTAAAAATCTCATTTTACTCCTCTAATGTTTTATTTTTATGTCTATTTGATTCCACATGACTAATATTGTTAGTCTTTATTGTTAAACTTGTATAACAATGACTAAATTATCACTAAAAATAAATAAATGAAAATTTGTGAGACCCACCCACTTAAAACACACTTCCTTCACCAAACACCACCACCAAAAACACACACACAATATCACTCTCATCTCTCCATCACCACCACCATCAAAGCCAACCATCACCACCACCGGAACCGCCCATCACCACCACCGGAACCGCCCATCACCACAACACCACACACATAGTCACACACACACACACTTAATTTCTCTCTCTCGCTTTCTATCTCTCTCTCTCTCTCTCTCTCTCTCTTTCTCTCCTACACACACATGTCTCCATCACCACCACCATTGTCGTTAATAACCCACCCTCTGCCTTCTCCAGCCAACATCATCATAGATTCGACAAGACAACAGCCTCCTGGGTGAGGATGAACTATGGTAGTGACACAATTACCGCCGATGAATTATTTGAAGATTTGTTTGGAAGTTTTATTAGGGTTTTAAAAATATGTAAAGACCTGAAATGGGTATATGTGGCGTTAGGCTATGGTGGTGGCGTTGGTTGGCTATGATTGTTACGATGAGGGCTGTGGTGGTGGGCCTGGTGGCGTTAGGGATTGTGGTGATTGTGATGGGCTGGTGTGGTGGCGGTGTGGGTGGCTATGGCAGTGGTGCTGGATGGCGGCGGTGATTATGGCAGTTATGATGGTGGGCCTGGTGGAGATGGGGGCAAACATGATGGGCAGTAGATTGTGGTGGCTAGGCGTGATGGGCGATGATGACTAGGTAGTTGTTTAAAAAACGTGGGTGAAAAAGAGATGGTTGTATGAATTAGAGTTAATTATTGTTGGATAAGGCTGATGACTAGAAAGTGTATTTTTATTTCATTTAACTAAAAGTTAACAGATATAACTAACAGTGTTAATATTTTGAACTAAAATGGAAACAAAAATGAAACGGAAGGGGAGCAAAATGAGGTTTTTAAACATCAAGGATTCAATTAGTTAATTTACTCTAATCGTTGTTATATATTCATGTATTATTTATAATCAAAAAATTATTTTTTATGATAATTATTGAATACACATGTTTTAAATATACATATAAATACGTATTTTCTATAAGCATTCATATTTTATAATTTTTTTTAAATCGTTCGCTTATTAAACCTTTTTTTTTTCTTTTTAACTGTTTATTTTAAATCGTTCAGGTCCTAAAATCATTCATGTTTTTAAGCTATTCGTTATAGAATTAATTTTTTAAGCTATTCATGTTTTTAATTTTTTTTTTCTTTTAATTTTTTAATAGTTTGTATTTGAACAAATAAATTATAAAATATAAATACTACAAGAATATATGATAACGATTATTTTAATCATTATCTGCAAAACTAATTATTAAATAAAATTTTTGAAAATAAATACTACACGAATACAAAAAATGCATATTTAGAGACGTTTTTAAATAATATTAACATACATACACACATACACTAATAACAAAAGTAAAAAATACATGTATATTAACTATTTAAGTATTGAGAGAACTTTAATCATTTTGGAAAAAAGTTAACCGAAAAATTAACCTCCGTTAGGTACATAGACTCAAATTGTTACACAAATAAAATACCAGGGGGAGCAAAATGAGATTTTAAAATATTAAGGATTCAAATAGTTAAAATATGTAAACACGAGGGATACAAATAGTAATTTAATCGCACGTGCAACATATGGTCCCACTCTTCTATTTCACTATAAATCACACATAGCCATTATCAGGTATTCCCTAACTTCAATTCAAATTCTCTCTTGATTTCTTCAATTCAACATGTCAGAAAACAAGGTTCAATTTCTACACTTTCTTTCTTCCTCTGTTTCATTGCTTTAATCTTCTTGTTTGTTATAAACCTCTGTTTCTTTGAAGTTCGAAAAACCAGAGCCTCAAATCCCAAGTTTCGTACTTTTCTCTCCATAACTTTCTATTTTCATTGATGTTTCTTCATGGGTGTCTCACTTTACTGTTACTAACTCATAATCAACTGCAGAAGGCTGTAATCAAAGTGGATATGCATGATGATAATTGTAAAAGGAAAGCTTTAATGGCAGTCACCAGTCTTTCAGGTTAAACCTCTGTTTTTCTTCAATCTCTATTGAATTTTGACCAGTGACAGAGCTTGAACAAATTCACAAGGCACTGAAAGTCACGGGACCCATATCAGAGAGGCCGAAATCAATAATTATAAAATTATCAAACAAAAAACGCGTAAATTCCCACTTCTGAGCGAAAAAACGCCACCCCTAAAAGCTTTGCCTTTGAGTTTGACTTCAAATTAGCGACTGAAAATCTTGATTTGAAATGATTTCAGGGATCAGTTCGATACTGACGGACAAGGAGAACACGAAGCTGACGATCATCGGAGACATTAATCCGGTGCATGTGGTGGAAAAACTTAAAAAATGGAACCCTATTATGCTCACCTTCGGACCGGAGAAAGAAGAGAAGAAAAAAGAAGAAGAAAAGAAACCTCAAATAGATCCAGAAGTTCTTAGAAGATTCTTGGAACTTTACGGTCCATACTTCAGACCATATTACGGTCCATGAATGTGTGTTATTTATCGAATGTACAACTAAATATGCGTTAGGTACATGTGTATGGGGTAGAATTTGCTTATTTGCGTGGGTGGTGATAGGTGATCATTTTCGTACTTTGTGGTTGTGTTAGTTGTTTAATGTGCAAGGGTTGAATAATGATACATTTTGGAACTTCATGTAGACTCATAAAGTTATCTTGTGGGAAAAATGGTTTCATTATTTAGGAATGTACAAGAAAAGATGCGTTAGGTACAAGTCTATGGGTGGTGAATATCTTCGTACTTTTGTTGTAGGTTGATTACTACTTTTGGGAATTTCATGTGGATTCTAATTGTGTGTATATTGGTTTCATGAACGGTTAAATATGAAAAGTACGAGATTCCTATGAACATGTGTTCTTTTAATTAATTGGTGATACTGACATGTGGACGATTTAGAATAGACGAAATTAAGAAATAAACATGTGACCCAATCAATTTACAGAATTGTATAAAAAGGTTACCATCTTATCTATTTTTATGAACATATTAAAATTACATTATTTTATGTCTTAAATAAATGTACCTCTAATCCTATAATACATATATAATAAAAGTGAAAATAAAACATACTACGTATATTCTAACTCGTACATTGCGCGAGTAGTCAACATGTTTTGAAACCATGTTTTTTATGGCACAAACGAAGTTGTTAAGGCTCAGAATAGGTAGCTCGTTGTGGTTGCAACTTAGAGGACGTGCCATGCCAATAAATAGATACCTTTTTTTAGCTTCATCATGGCCTATATATGTACCATATAACCAAATCAAATCACAAAAGAATCGGCTTCAAACTACAAAACCATATTTCCAACATTTCTAAAGCACCATTAGCATGACATGTCTCAAATGAACAGTCGTTCATCATCATCAACAAATGACAACCAGACAACGGCGTTCTCAACCTGAAAAATAGCCTCAAACCAATAAAATCCAACGGATCCCGTCATTGACATAAAAAAACCATAAGATAGACCTATGTCTCAGATGGAAAACAATCCATCATCATCAATAAATCACCATGGCAAACAACACCAAGTATACATCCACCATTATAAATATCGTCAAAAACCCCAAATAGCAAAGGTCCTCATCCCAGCGATTCGTCTTAGATGATAACAATTCGTCATCATCGACGTGTTACAAATGACTATGGCAAACAACACCAAGTATACATCCATCGTCATAAACATTGCTAACAACCTTAAATGGCAGCGAAGCCAGAATAGCCACCAGCAAGCAAGCACGCATCCCAATTTCATAAAGGCCTGGATTCCTATAACACCCTTGGAGACAAAATCGATCCATGAATCGAAAACCCAAACACCGCCATCACTCCAACCACTAGCTCCGTCATCGTCATCACTCCCACCACCATCATCACCCTCGTGACAGCGCGACGGCCCCCTCACCATCATCACCCCCATCACCGGCCGTAACACCAAAACCCAGACAAACTCCATAACTTTTATGGTCCTGACAAGCTCGTTAAGCGATGACAACGACTCAACAATTGTGCATGTTATAGTTCGGGAAAGCATTAGGTGATTGGAGTGCAAAATCACCACTGCCATGGCTAACCTTTTAAGGTTTCGTCGGTAGCAGTGGCGACCACTGATGGTGTGTTGTAGAAGTGGTGATGGTGTGAAGGCAGAGGCGTGACAGTGGCGATGAGACGATGGTGGTGAGACAGTGGCAGCGAGACGGTGGTGTTGAGATGAAGCGTCTCTTTCCGCATCCCTATCCCATTTCTATTTCTCTCTCTAAATAACAATGAAAGAGAAATGACAGATAATCACATAGCTACCTCATTTCAATTGCTATTTATTTCTTTCTCTTCAAATAGATAGCAAATTAAAGT
Organism: Flaveria robusta; assembly: GCA_025506415.1. Classification (NCBI taxonomy): domain Eukaryota; kingdom Viridiplantae; phylum Streptophyta; class Magnoliopsida; order Asterales; family Asteraceae; genus Flaveria; species Flaveria robusta. The sequence continues at coordinate 6,187,078 of CM046464.1, read as the reverse complement.
TATCAAAATAACCTTTACATCAAAATTGAAATGACAGAGCTACCCTTGTATACTATTCATCACTTTGTGTTTTTCATATATAGGTTAATTATTTGTTATAAATATATAACAAATATTAATTTTTATAAATATATAAAATTATATTATTTTATGAATAAAAATATTAAAATTTTATAAATATGAAAAAGTAAAAATCAAGCGGGGAAGAAAAAGTTAAAAAAAAAACATTTCTAGTAAGGAAAAACATAATTCTTTGCTTGCCCAGCGAGTAATGGACACACTAGCAAGGACAATGTGCCAAATCCTCTCCTGGTCAATGAGTAATGAACACGTTAGCGAGGTGTTATTGATTTTCCTTGCCCATACGGCGAGGGATAGACATGTATTTTCTCCTGTTTGGTCCGTCTTTTTTTGTAATTTTTATATTTTAATGTTTATTTTGGTAATTTACATTGGTTAAATGCTTAATTTGGTGATTTTTCATTTAGAATAAAGGGTGCTATATATTCCTGTTTTTTAAAAGGATCGACCTTCGATCAAGATTTTCAAATGCCGACTTTTAAGTTTTTTGAACTTAGAAAATATGAAACTAGACATGTTGCATGACAAAAACAAAATGAAAAGCAAAAAAAATGAAACAAAAAAAAACAAAGAAAAATTGTGTAACGAATTCAATGTACTTTCGTTATTGTTTCTAAATGATTGTTGAACATGGTTTACATGTTCATGGTCATGATTATCTCGAACACCTACTTGTAGCAGTTAGTTCTCGATCTCTTATTAACTCAAAGGTGCAAAAATTACAATGTCATATATGATATAAATAGAATACAATTAACATTACAATCATAAAGATCAAGAAAAGAAACATGGGCCAAATAAGTATGGTAAAGCCAACCCCCTCTTGATACTTTTTGTCGACCGAACCAAGACCATGAAAGATTTCACGCCCAACTGGTCATGGTATGTCACACCCTCAATTTTCACAAACGGGGTTTTACTGTTAGGTGCGTGACATAACAGGATCTCAGCCGATAGTTACACCAAACGACACCGTAATTACAAAACAGAACGTTTAGTATTATCAGATAAACCTCAAAACATAGTTTAATAATAAATTCAAGAAAACATTGGCGGAAGCGTAAATAGTTAAACATTCATGAAATTTAAACAGCGCAAAACACGCGCAACCCGAATAAATGTAATTTATAGAAAATGTTGTTTAACTATTTGAATAAACCAGAAAAGCATGCAGTGATGCAATGCTCCTAATCGTGCATACCTTAAGAACCTGAAAGAAACATACTAAAATGTCAACACATGGTTGGTGAGTTCATAGTTTTTAGTAAACAGTAACGTAATGAGTAAATCGATCTAGTAAACATAGTATATCAAGTAGATAACTAGCCTATATCGCAAGTTGCATAGTGTATGAAGTTCACAACCGAAGTTGACAAGTAATGAATGCCTCGGCTATGGTTACCAGAGCACAAAAACAGAAATTAGGTCAATTAAACATCCGTTTGACATGCAATCGTGCTAGTAGCCCCGGTGGGATTTGTCAAACCCAGTAGATCTACTCAGAATTATTTCGCTAAAATACATAAATTAGCTGTTCGAAAGTAAGAACTTAAATTGATACAATACTCGTAAACATGTGATATTACATTAATACTGATCTATGGTGTTATGGATTTTCCTCGCCCATATCGTGAGACTTCTCCTGATCGGTTCAATTTCTTTTTGTAATTCTTATATTTTAATGTTTCTTTTGGTAATTTACATTTGTTAAATGCTTAATTTGGTAAATTTTCATTTAGAATAAAGGGTGCTATATATTCCTGTTTTTTAAAGGATCGACCTTCAAGATTTTCAAATGCCGACTTTTAAGTTTTTAGAACTTAGGAAATATGAAACTACACATGCTGCATGACAAAAAGAAAAAAAACAAAGAAACATTGTGTAACAAATTCAATGTAATTTCGTTACTATTTTTAAATGATTGTTGAACATAGGTCACGATTACCTCAAATACAAGTCTACTTGTAGCTCTTTGTTCTACTAGTGGTAACATGTTAAGCCCATTGATATATCCTAACATCGAGGGCATTAAATTCCATTTGGGCACAATAGGGGCGTGAAACACTGTCTTGGTGCGGCTTTAAGTTGCACTAAAAGCTCTTCTCGTTAATGTGTTAATGCGCGTAAAGGGAGGGAGTTATAGTGTAATTTTAAAATCAATATGTAATATTAAAAAAATGGATGAAATGGAGTTAAGATGGATTAACTGATTTCCTTCTGATGAGTAGGAGTGAAAGCAGGTAAAATGGATGATATAAAGCCTAATAGAGTTAATAACGTAAGAGTACACCTATAGGTCTTTTAATTATCTATATCACTTAACTCGACCTAAATCAAATATTCAGATGTCGAGTTAAGAGGCGTCCAACTATAGAAAAAAATGATCTTGATGGAAAAATCTTGAGTCCGCCACTACTACCACATACAAGTTTATTATATGGGTTTTACGTTTTTTTATTATGTGTTAGAAGAAAAACCCACAAGAAAATAACATTATTTCAAAATGCGTGAAAATATTCATTCGCATTGTTTTTTTATGTAGAGAACATGTGTACTCAGGGTAGTTAATTTAAAAAAAAAAATTATACTCGAGTACCTAAAGATATAAAATGATTTGATCAATGTGACCTACGTTTATGACCTGCAGTTGTTTCCCTCGATCTCTTATTAACTCAAAGATGCAAAGATTACAATGACATGCATGATATAAATGGAATATAATTAGCATTACAATCATAAGTATCAAGAAAAGAAACATGGGCCAAATAAGTATGGTAAAGCCAACCCCCTCTTGTTACTTTTTGTCGACCGAACCAAGACAATAAAAGATTTCACGCCCATCATTAGGGGTGTCAAAAGACGGATATTCGAAATTTCGGATACGGATAGGGATACGGATAGTGATTCGGATATCCAAAATTCATTTTTTATTTTTTATTTTCTAATTTTTTTATAATAATTAGACATATTCTATTATAAAAATAATATAAAAAACCAACTCATATCATAAAAGTCCCAATATACACTAGAAAAATTCAATCTAAAAATAAAAGTATGTTTAAAAATTTTAAAAATAAAAAATATATTTTTTAGTTTTCGGATAATCGGATATCCGAATATTCAAAACTTTTGAAAATCATTATCCGAATCCGAATCCGAATTTTCGGATATCCGAAAATTCAGATATTTCGGATTCGAATTTTCGGATTTTCGGATCGGATGTTCGGATACGGATATTTTTGAACACTCCTACCCATCATCTTTTAATTATTTTTGGTAAAATATAAAATTTACCCCTCTAGTTTTATAAGATAAAATCATTACCGTAGCCTCTTTAACATAGTTCTATGGTTAACATATTATTTATCATATTCATTACTTTTTATATTTTTGTACACCTAAAGTGTATAACTTTGTTACATTTTACCCATGTTATTTATAGAGTTAATTACACGATTGGTCCCTATGCTTTGCTCATATTGCAATATTAGTCCTAAATTTTAAGAAATTACAAGTTTGGTCCCAAATATTTCACCAATCGTAAAATCATTGGTCCCTAACCTGGGCGACCGTCTGTTTTGGACGTCAAGTCTCCTCACGTGCCCTCCATGTGAGGGTAAAACTATCATTTCGTATCTCTTTTTATATTAAAGTGCATCTAATGATCGTTTCCCTCACTCTCTCTCAACGAACTCGTTCCAATCTTCATCCTCCATCATCAATGGCAATTTGTGATTGTGGAAAACTTGCAATCGTGCGCACATCATGGACCAATCAGGACCTAGGCCCTTGGTTTTACGCATGTGCTATGCAAGTATTACCTTACACACAACGTCAATCGATTAAGATCGTTACGATTGTGATTGGTTTTTTTGTTAATATGATCCAATTGTCGTAAGATGGACCTTGCAGGTTGGATTCACTCATTTGTGCTTTGGTGTCAGTGATAACATTTGTGGTTTGGGTGCGATTGGTTAATTAATGATGTGGATGTAGCGTGTTTTGTATGATGTTTTTTTTGTGTAATTAGTTAGTATGGTACTTGTATAGTTTTGGTTTGAAGAATATTTTGGTGTGTTTGATGTTAGAATGGTGCTAGTGTGGGATGAAATACTGTGATGTAATGGAGTTTGAAGTTATTAATGGAAATATTAAGTTTATGTTTATTGTGTCTTTATGCAATGTTGAATTTTGGTGAAAAACTGTATTGATGTAAACAAATGTTATGTAAATATAGCTTCCCTATTAGTGCACATTTTTGGAAAAGCATAGTTTCAGGGGCTCTATGATCCATTTGAAGTCAATTAGAAACTAATTACAGTCAATAGCTGTTACACTTCAAACAAGTATAGTTTCAAGGACATTATGACCAATTTCAACTACAAATCAACCAACAATAAACTCCTGACATTAAACACCTAACATTAAATTTTATGTTTTGATCCAATTAAAAGATCAACCTGTTTTGACCCAATTGCAAGATCAACCTATTTTGACCTATTTGGAAGTTAAACCTGCATTGACTTAATTCAATCTTCATTCAAAACATCATTTCTTTGATAAGTAAGTCAATAAGAAAAACATACAAAGATGTCCATTACATAACAACCACCACCCAGTTTTCAAATACATTGCCAACACAAACATATTAATTGTCTAAACAAACCAACACAAGTTAATATTGTAATAGAACAAACATTACATAAGAAAAACACCCTCCATAAGAAACATTTATTACATTCAAATAATCACATTATTAATAGGAAATACAAATATACAATACCGTAATCAAAACTGCATGTAACAAACTATTAAATTTACACGAATTGAAACAAATCCAAAATTTGAACATATAAATTGTTCGCTATTTAATTATGAATTAATATTCTAGAATTTGAACATATAGATTGTTCGCTTCTACATAGCGGAATCGCGTACTAGCCATTTGCGACTTAACTCGTACCACAACCTCTAACGGACATTATAGTAGAGGATCCATAATAACTCGTCATGTATTTCCTTCAACCATACACTTTAGAGGATCAATATCTCATTCATTTTAGCTCTATTTCAGACACGGCTCGATTTGTTGTGATCCTTTCATACCAGAGAATACAAACACACTTAAATAACAATTATATTAGAAACAAATACTAATATACATTAGTATTCAAGTTTGTGAAAAGCGCATTTTTTTCACTAAAGTTTCCAATATTGTAGTAATGTAATACACATGCACGTACAAATATATTATTATTTATTCAATGTATTAAGGCATAAAAATTTTGTAATCTTACTGTCTAGATTCTAACTTTCTCTTTGATATTATTTTTTTTATCAATACGAATAAAAATAAAAGGCCTGTATATAACTGGTCTTTTCATTTTTATGTAAAATTAGGAATATTTATAAACTACTAATATAAGTAGTTTATACGGCTTGTGACTTGAGGTTTGTTCAAAATCAATATCAAACTTTTTAGCTTGTTAAGATAATAGACCCGAATCAACCTGACTCTGTTTATAAACAAGCCAAGCTAGAGACCAATATGGTTTAATACAATGAGAAGTAAGAAGCTAACTAGTAAGATTTGCTATTGATTTTATAACAAAAACATTATTTTAATAAATATTTTTAAGCCACACTATTTGGTAAATAAGTTTGGTTAGAACACTCGCGGCCAGCCCAATAGGCCGATGGAGTAAGATTAGAGCTTGGGCCACCAAAATTTTAAGCTCCTTTTTCTGAAGTAAACTTTATATATTGGGCTTTTTTTGAGCTAATCCAGAAAATGAAAACAAAAAGATAGGAAAAACCCCCAATTGCAAGTTACCTTTTTCTAAATTGCAAGAGTAGACGTCGTCGTTTCAGCTGCCTTTTTCTGTTCATCGGCGTTCTTCCATATAGGGATATCATATCGATCTAGCGTTCGCAATGTTAGTGAGCGATAAATGTAAGGTTGTGTTACACAAACATCCATTTTTGTTATTGAGACTCCCTATTGTTTCTATCTCTCTCTATATATCTATATTTATGTATAGAAAGAGATAAAAAAGATGAAAATAAATTGGATGTATTAATAGCATACCTCTAATGTATCTTTTTGTTAATTGTTTCTTCCGTGTCTAAATCTCATATTTGGCATTAACAAGATTGATGTTTTGGTTAATGTTATTGCCAATTTGCCATACCGATGTACCACCGCTTGCATTTATTTATAGAAATTATTTAGATGTTGCATCTTTGGTTGCTGAGAGTAATGGTGGAAAAAGGGTCAAATTTGAAGTTTTGGAAGGACAATGAAAATTCGATTTGATACGATTCGAGTCGAAAATCATCGAGTCGAAATTTCAAATTAGAAGTTCGAAAAATATATAATCTACAATTTCGAATCTTAATTTGTACCTTTTGATTTATTTGGAACTTAGAATACTTTGTATGTTATACTTTTTTTTTTAAAAAAATTGAAATTACATCATTCGGATTAATTTTGTAAATATTATTCGATTAATTATTTTGTTTCTTAAATACAAACCGAATAAATTCTAATTCGATTCGAATTATAAATTTTTTCCAAATGCAAATCCAATTCAATTCGAATCCAGCTTGAAAATTTCAAAATTCAACTTATTGGTATCGATTAATTCGAATCGATTCAATAAACACCCCTAGTCATATTTCAATGCAATTGGCCACTGGATCCTAATTCATTTATCTTATATCCATCATGTTCATTTTTATATTGAAGCTAAGCACATACAAGCCTTGGAAATTGTTCTTGTATGCATTCATCTTAATCATATGTGACAAATGATATAACCAAGATCTTATTAGTCTTATTAGTGATGAGTGTATTATTACTTACTTTGATAAGCCGAGTCATATGTTAATTAATTTATTGTTCTCATCACATTCTTGCTATGAAATTTCTAGCTAAACTTGTGTCACTAAAATTCATAACCTTCTTTAGGTCCCATGGAGACAAGTAAGATGATTAAAGTCCCTGCTTTTTAATGGTTAAACCTGCAACTTTTCTTCTTATTGTCATTATGGGAATGTATTTTTTTCTGAATCCTTCACACTTTCATATTCTTTGGTTATTTTTTTTAACTCACTGTGTGGGTGCATCTTTTGACCCATTCTTTGAAGCTTTGCATGAAGTCTATTAGTTGATTTGAGAAAAGGCCCCAACTTTTTTTACTGCGATTAGGGTCTCCGAAATCGTTGAACCGTCCTTGCCACCAGAATGTCCATATTATAAAGACAAGCAATAAATCAAGTGAAGAAATTTATTAGTTTTTGGAGCTTCGACAAACAAGACTTGATTAAGACAAAACTAATTAACTTTAATAAATTTGCTTTTAACTTTAACTAGAAAATAAGCCCACGTAATGTGACGGATTTGCAAACTTAATTACGCGTGTTGTGACAGTGACTGTAACATGATTAAGTGCATAAAAACATTAATCAATTAAGCAATATCAGTTACCTCTAATCAGATACTTATATTATATACCGACATAAATAATTAGTTGCAACCTACTTAGTTGAATAATTATTATGTTTAAGCATTTGAACATGTGTTAATCATATACATGTAATTTGTGTCGGTTTCGGTGTGATTGAATTCTGCGTTGATTCAACACACGAGTTATGGTACAACAATTGTTCATGCCTAGTACACCCAGTTAGTTTAGTTTAAGGTTAGAGTAGTTGGTGCGTAAGTACATGGATAGTGTTCTAGGTCAATAGAAGGATTGGGACAATCTATGTCTATGTAGTCAATTAAACATTTTTATTATCAATGACGTCTTGTAACTAAGTAACAACATTAAAACCAAAAGTAATCACTTGTTCTCACATTATCTATAAATCTTCTTAAGCAATGGTTAAGATTAAATTATAAAGAAAAATTTGAGAATGATGTATTTTAGGCATTGTCACTTATATTGACTTTTTTCCAGTTTTCCTATAGTATTTAAACGTTCACACCTTTTATATACGACATTATTTTTTAATAAATTTTACACCACAAAAATGAGTATTTTTTTTATCTTTAGACGAGTATAGTATCGTCATATAAAAATATTTAAAAATTTATATATTTTAACTCATATGATTTCTTCTCGTCATTATGTGTATAGTGTAATTTATTGTGTATTTCCGTTTGCTGTTGTGTTTATCTAGATAGTATTGTATTTTCTGAAATGATAAATTTTAAAAAACATAATGATGAATATTACTGTTGTGTACTTCTAGTATGTAAAACATAATGATAAAATAATTAATCTATTAATCTAATACCTTAAAATAATAACAAAATAGCACTATGAGGATAAATATTATTTTTTATTAAATTATAAGAATAAAGATTAAAACTCCACTGTAAATGCTAATAAGGGGTGATATGAGAAATTATGGTGTGTTGATGTGATGTTGAGTTGAAATTATGGTGTGTTGTGGTGTGATTAAAGCATTAAGGATGCTCTACTACATGTTAGTTAACTAATAAAAAATTAATATAAATTGGATTTAATAATTTGAACCACGACTTATTCGTTAATAATAATTTATTTTAATAGTTTGACTAATGATAATTATAACTTTTATTTTTGTTGTTAAGGGAAATCATAGTACTATAATTATCATCGATTTTCTAAGTAAATTTTAAAGAAAATAAACTTTTATAGTAAATTTTAAAGAAAATCAAATTTATTTAAATCAAACTAGTTTGTGGGCTCGTAAACAGCTTAGGCGTATGCTTGGATCAACATTTCAAAGAATAATCAAACAATTAGTATTTGAATTACCTAATCGTGAAATGTATTTAAGCCTTCACTCAGATTTGATGGAACATATTTACATATCTTGATTACCTAGCTAAATGTCATTTTTACTTTTTTAGTTAATAAAATGTTTGTTTATTTAGAAGTTCTATATCAAAAAAATCATTTACACATACATCTATTGTTTTGAAAACAATCATTTGCATGGACCACTATTGAATACGGTGTTGGCTAGTAAGCGCGAAATTGTCTAACGTTAGGGTGAGAATAAAAAAATGATTAGGGATGTGAAAGATGGACATAATTGTCTAGGAAGGAAATGAATACTAATATACTATGGAAAAGTCTAATATGTGTAGAAGAGAAGCTAAGGGAGTAAGGGAAGGGATGGAAATAATAAGATAACGAAGGATGGATGACAAGTTAAAAGTTTATATTTTTGATGTTTATAATTCAGACTAACTCCTATTTTATAAAGTACATGGTTTCATTTTAATACACTAAACACCCTAATGCTTAAAAAAAAAAAAAAAACATGCCGCTTGACGTAGGTGAGATCGCATGCATCTAGTAGAATATGAGATTGAACCTTATGATCTGTCAAACGAATATATTTATTTTGAAAACAAAAATATTTTAAAAGGAAAACATATATAAAATAAATATTCCAAATATAAAAGCTTGAAGAGGTGTTCCTGCATGAGACGCATTTATCTTTCTTTATAAACAATAGTGAGATTTTCGAAGATGATGTTTTTGTCTACTTCTGTTGGTATTAAATTTCCGTAATCTACGGTCGTTTTTTATTCGGCATCCATAGACTTGATGACTTGATTACTATAGATACTCAATAGAAATTAAATTTGTTAATCCTGTTTATAAACCGTTAGAAACCTAGAAACATATAATTTTCGAAGTTGATTGGTTGGCTCGGCCTTTTTAAGGTTTATACATTCAGTTTATTAATTACGCTTTCCTAACTCAGGTTCAAAGATTTGATACGACGTTTGTAACTTGAAACCAATCATTTATCTTTGTAATTTATTCTTTTGTTTTTGAAATATGAAGCTATTTATATGAATAATATTCATTAACCATCTTTATCATTTTAAATTTTGATACAAACTAGCTTGAATTTAAAAGAACCGGTTCAAATCAGTAAGGTTTTTCCCACCTTTGAGGTGATAAAGAGAAATTTGAAATCATTAACCGGATATAGAACTCTCTTATGTCATTGTATTTAGAAGATTTTATTATTTTTAACTTTCATTCATTTATTAGAACGCTAATCAGTAAGGTTAATATAACTAATGTTTTTCCCACCTTTGAGGTGATTGCTAGAAGTAGACATTTTTTTACCCATCCTATTATAAAGAGTTCAATTCACATCATGTATTTACCCATAGAAAAAATACGGGTAAAAACCAAAATATAGCTTAGAGAAAATTACATAAATGATCCTTGTAGTTTAACTAAATTGTATATTTGGTATCCAAACTTTAAAAATTACAAACATAATCCAAATTTTTGCATAATTATTGCATGTTTGGTCCCTGTCATTAAACTAATTCATTTCTTATGCATTTTATAAAATTTAAACTAACTTTTAAATTTAATTTTAGATATCAAAAATGCAACACTCACATAAAGTTTGGATTAACTTTGCATTTTTGTAAAATCTGGAGATTAAATTTACAGTGAGTACACAAAAATTTAAATTAACCTTGCAAATTTCAAAATTTGAATACCAATCATACAATTTGATCAAACCACAAGAACCATTTATATACATTTATATAATTTTTTTCTCTAGCTTATAATAAAATGAGTCATATTTCTTGTGAAGTATATATTTGAAATATTTGCTTATAAGAAAATGGGTCATATTTCTTGAGAAGTATTTCTTTTTAAAGCTTAAATCCCACCCGTGATGTAATTAAAATATTATAACTTTTGTCAGTTTGTGACCATATGTCACGGTGTCACACAATAGTTAATTAAAAGATAATTAAAATTTAAGTACAAGTAGTATTTCGAGCGGACCCAAGTTGACTTGCACGTAACAAAAATTACCCATTTTGGTAGTTCGAGCAACCCGTTTGTCTAGCATATGTTTCCGCAAATACTACATCCATTTGATTTATTAAAATTGTATATTGTAAGTGTTCATGATCGAACCGGTCCGTTTAACAGTAATTTTGTACTGTATTATTAACTAGTGTTTTACAAAACTACAATCCAAACCACATGAGATAGACTTGGAGGCTGTTTGGCAACTTATTAATGGGTAAATGATAAACCATTAAGAGTTTTGAACCATTAAGTGTTGAAACAGTAAAAGTTCTGAATCATTAATAACTAGTATATTGCATAACTATTTACAGTCAAATGTCTAACCAATTCAGATAGAAACTCTTAACTATTCAAACTCAGTATAATACTTAACCATTTAGAGACAAAAGTTTTTATTTATTCAGATATCTGCTTATTAAACAAACATTCTAAAACATTAAGTGCTAAACTATTTAAACATCTGAATTATTAAAATTCTAAAACAATCAGCCCATTGGTCTCGTCTCATGTCACTTCATGACTATCACAACATGATCCAAAGTCTTGAATTTGATTAACAATTGAATGTTGTTTTGGACTTGTGAATAACTACTCATTTTTTTAAAAATTTTTTTCAATAGTATTGTCAACCTGCCTCTTTTTTCTCTCCTACCTTCTTCCTTTTGCTCCTATAAATCAACATACAAACACACATTATCACTCATTTCACAGCTTCAATTCAATCTCTTGATTTCTTCAACTGTGATCACTACATCTGCTTCATCATCCCCCTCAATATGCCTGAAAGCAAGGTCCAATTTCTGAACTTTCTTCCTCTGTTTCATTTCTCTTGATTTAATCATCTTCATATTAACCTCTGTTTCTTTGAAGTTCAACAAAAAACAGAGTCTAAAGCCCAAATTTAGTATTTTCTCACCATATTATTCAGTTTCAATCTATATTTCTTCATGGGTTTCTTCATTTTACTGTTATTAACTCATAATTAACAGCAGAAAGTTGTGATCAGCGTGGACATCCATGACGAAAACTGTAAAAGGAAAGCTTTAAAGGCAGTTTCCGGTCTTTCAGGTTATAACTCTGTTTTCTTTTAACTCGAGTTTGAATTTAATATCATAATTTGAATTATATTATAAAGTGTGTACCTTAAAACAACTGTTAATATTATTATTTTCTTACATTAAGCTCCTGTGATGAAGAGCAGAAGCTAAGTCAAGCATTGAGTATATCTAAAAACAGAATAAAATTACTAAAAATCTTGTTTTGAAATGATTCAAGGGATCGAGTCGTTAGCTACGGACATGAAAGACAAGAAACTGACGATCATTGGAGACGTTGATCCGGTGGATATCGTCGAAAAACTTAAGAAATGGAACCCTGGTATTGTCACCGTCGGACCGGCGAAAGAAGAAAAGAAAACCGAACCGGAAAAGAAAAAAAATGAAGAAGAGGAGAAGATGAAGAAGAAGAGGCAGGAGGAAGAAGAAGCTATTAGAAGATCGATTGAAGCTTACTGGTTATATTATCCGTACATGACACAAGGATATTGTGTTCATTCTGTGGAAGATGACCCCATTGGTTGTGTTATTTGTTGAATGTACAAGTAAAGATGCGTTACGTACATGTCTATGGGGTTGCCTTTGGATCATGGTGAATGGTGATCATTTTCATACTTTCTGTAATAAAGAGTTAGAATAATACATTTTGGAATTATGAGAATATTATATACATCTTGTTTTTTTGTTTTTTGTTTTAATATGGTAATGTTATAAAGTTATGTAACCGTGTGTTTTACTCTTTTCTAACTTATATTATATTTATCAAACAGTATTATAAATAACTATTTCCAATAAAATTTGATTTTCGAATGAAGGTTAATTTCATATACATTTTCACAAAATTATTAAATGTCGTACATATTCGAAGAGAATTTTAAATATTATAACCCTCTATACTAATCAAAATATCATATTTATCTATTTTAACATATTTAATAGCAAGCAGTTTATGATATGACTATATATATATATATATATAAATATTATTATCTGAACAAATCATCCGTAAAACCACATAAACAAATAATAAAAATCCTAATATGAGTTTGTAGTGATTTACGGCATGCATTGGTTTTGTTTAATGATAATAGGAGAGAGAAAGAGGGGTTAAATCAAATGCTTCAAGAGAACAAGATGACTTATGAATTCTCACTTAAAGACACGAAAGATTTCATCTAATTACTTTTTGATTTCATCAACACGAAAGATTACTTAAAAAATTTGATTTTCGAACTAGCTGGTAAAAGCAAGAGTCGGCCATAGTTGATAGTTATTGAGCAATCAAAAATGTCGATGATAGATGTGAGACTTAATAAAACATGTAATTATTTTTTTTAAACGGCTAATTAAATCACTGACGGGCCACTGGCCCGCCCGATATTCCCCATTCCCGATATTCCCGATATTCATTCTAATAGTTTGGCTAATGATAATTCTAACTTTTATTTTTGTTGTTAAGGGAAATCATATATCATTGATTTATACTTGATCCAAATTCATTTTTGATATTTACTCCATTTTGATTTATGCTTTTGTATTTAATTCACAATTATCATCGTAATAAATATCAAGTGAAAATTAAGTATAAATAAGTGATTGATTATGTTACCAGAATTGCACTTGGCAACAAAAATAAAAGTTAATATTATTATTAGCCAAACTAATAGTATAAATTATTATCAATTATTATTTTATTGTTTGGATTATTAAAGTTCAATTTATCAAAAATTAAATACATTGTTTTGTTTTTTATTTACCTAATCATCATAGGCTATTGTATTTATTTTTTCATTATTCCCAAAGAAGTGACGATTGAGGCAATCCTCTATGTGGGACTGTCTTTCTGGGCAAACTTCACTGGCTACTTCATTCTAATGGATGCCTTCTTTTTTTCTAGTGCATGGGAATCGATTTTCTATGTAAATTTTAAAGAAAACCAACTTGTATTTAAATCAAACTAGTTTGTGGGCTCGTAAGCAGCTTAGGCGTATGCTTGGATCAATATTTCAAAGAATAATCAAACAATTAGTATTCGGAAATAACTAATCGTGAAACGTATTTAAGCCTTCGCTCAGATTTGATGGAACATATTTACATACCTTGTTTACCTACCTAAAGATCATTTTTAGTTAATAAAATGTTTGTTTATTTAGAAGTTCTATATCAAAACAATCATTTGCACATACCTCTATTGTTTTGAAAACAATCATTTGCATGGACCACTATTGAATACGGTGTTGGCTAGTAAGCGCGAAATTGTCTAACGTTAGGGTGAGAATTTTAATTTTCTTACTTGTTTTGTATATACTATTGTAATCTTTTTAATTAATAAAATGTTATTTTATACTTTTAATATAGTTGTTATTTATTTTAATCTAATTTTATATTTTTGTTAGTTCTTTTTAATGGCAAATATTAATTTATTTCTAAATACACCACAACTAATTTACCAACACGTCTTAAACGGAGCTCGAACCCTTTATCTTACAAGGAGCTGCACCATTATAATTTCAATAGTTCTACCATTGGACCCAACTCTCACCTCGTATTCTATTAGTTATGTTTAATTAAATTGATTTTAGAAATTCTATTAGTTATGTTTAATTAAATTGATTTTAGAAAAATGATTAGGGATGTGAAAGATGGACATAATTGTCTAGGAAGGAAATGAATACTATGGAAAAGTCTAATATGTGTAGAAGCTAAGGGAAGAGATGGAAATAATAAAATAGCGAAGGATGGATGACACGTTAAAAGTTCATGTTTTTGATGTTTATAATTCAGATTAACTCCTATTTTTCAAAGTACATGTTTCACTTTAATACACTGAACACCCTAATGCTGGAAGAAAAAAAAAAAAAAAAAAAAAAATTCCCTATGCCGCTTGACGTAGGTGAGATCGCATGCATCTAGTTGAATATGAGATTGAACCTTATGATCTGTCAAGCGAATATATTCATTTTAAAAACAAAAATATATTAAAAGTAAACATATATAATATAAGCCTTCCAAATATAAAAGCTTGAAGAGATGTTCCTGCATGAGACGCATTTATCTTTCTTTATAGAAATAGTGAGATTTTCGAAGATGATGTTTTTGTCTACTTCTGTTGGTATTAAATTCCGTAATATACGGTCGTTCTTTATTCTGCATCCATAGACTTGTTGACTTGATTACTACGGTCGTTCGAAGTTGATTGGTTGGCTCGGCCTTTTTTAGGTTATACGTTCAGTTTATGATTTACGCTTTCCTAACTCAGGTTCAAAGATTTGATACGAGGTTTGTAACTTGAAACCAGTCATTTATTATCTTTGTAATTTATTATATTGTTTATATAATATGCAGCTATTTATATAAATAATATTCATTAACCATCTTTATCATTTTAAATTTTGATACTAACTAGCTTGAACTTAAAAGAAACGGTTCAAATCGCCTAGAACGTGAAATGAAACTATTTTGGCGGGTCTGTCCAACCCAATCAACCCATGCAGCCAGTTTGATTTGTCGTTTTCGAAACTATGCTTTGTAGTTCGGCCAAAGCTTATATAAAAAACAATTAACCGGATCTAGAACTCTCTTATGTCATTGTATTTTGAAGATTTTATTATTTTTAACTTTCATTCATTTATTAAAACGTCAATCAGTCTGGTTTATATAACTAAGGTTTTTCCCACCTTTGAGGTGATTACTAGAAGTAAACATCTTTTTACCGATTCGATATATTACAAAGAGTTCAATTCACATCATGTATTTACCCATAGAAAATTATACAGGTAAAAACCAAAATATAGCTTAGAGAAAATTACATAAATGATCCTTGTGGTTTAACCAAATTGTATATTTGGTCACCAAACTTTAAAAATTACAAAGATAGTCCAAACTTTTACGTAATCATTGCATGTTTGGTCCGTGGCAATGTGGCATTAAATTCATTCATTTTTATGCATATTAAAAAATTTAAACTAACTTTTAAATTTAATTTTAGTGATCAAAAGTGCAACACTCACATAAAGTTTGAATTGACTTTGCATTTTTAAAAAATATGAAGATTAAATTTACATTGACTGTACAAAATTTTGGACTAATCTTGCAAATTTTAAAGTCTAAGGAACAATCATATAATATGGTCAAAAAACAAAAATCATTTATACAATTTTTTCTATAGCTCAGAAGAAAATGAGTCATATTTCTTGAGAAGTATATTTTTGAAATATTTGCATATAAGAAAATGGGCCATATTTCTTGAGAAGTATTTCTTTTTAAAGCTTAAATCCTACCCTTGATCTAATTAAAAATTTAAAATATTAAAACTTTTGTCAGTTTGTGACCATATGTTAAGGTGTCACACAATAGTTAATTAAAAAATTAAAATTGGAGTACAAGTAGTATTTCGAGCGGACCCAAGTTGACTTACACGTAACAAAAATTACCCATTTTGGTAGTTTGAGCAACCCCGTTTGTCTAGCATATGTTTCCGCATATACTACATCCATTTGATTTATTAAAATTGTATATTATAAGTGTTCATAATATATAACCCCATCGGTTTAACAGTAATTTTATAATGTCTCATTAACCAATGTTTTACAATAGTCTTGAATTTGATTAACAACTGAATGTCGTTTTGGACTTGTGATTAACTACTCATTTTTTTTAAATTCTTTTAATATTATTGTCAACCTGCCTCTTATTTCTCTCCTACCTTCTTCCTTTTGCTCCTATAAATCACACATACAAACACACATTATCACTCATTTCAAAGCTTCAATTCAAAATTTTCTCTTGAATTCTTCAACATGCCTGAAAGCAAGGTCCAATTTCTGCACTTTCTTCCTCCGTTTCATTTCTCTTGATGTAATCATCTTCATATGAACCTCTGTTTCTTTGAAGTTCAAAAAAACAGAGTCTAAAGCCCAAATTTAGTATTTTCTCACCATAATATTCAATTTCAATCTATATTTCTTCATGGGTTTCTTCATTTTGCTGTTATTAACTCATAATTAACTGCAGAAAGTTGTAATCAGCGTGGACACCCATGACGAAAACTGTAAAAGGAAAGCTTTAAAGGCAGTTTCCGGTCTTTCAGGTTATAACTCTGTTTTCTTTCAACTCGAGTTGAATTTAATATCATAATTTGAATTATATTATAAACTGTGGACCTTAAAGCAACTGGTAAGATTATTGTTTTGTGACATTAAGCTCCGTGAAAAACGTCTTCTATCTGTAAAAAGCAGAAGCTACGTAAAGCATCGGGTATGTCTAAAATCTGAATCAAATTACTAAAAATCTTGTTTTGAAATGATTTAAGGGATCGAGTCGATAGCTACGGACATGAAAGACAAGAAACTGACGATCATCGGAGATGTTGATCCGGTGGAGATCGTGGAAAAACTTAAGAAATGGAACCCTGGTATTGTCACCGTCGGACCGGCGAAAGAAGAAAAGAAAACCGAACCGGAAAAGAAAAAGAAGAAGAGGCAGGAGGAAGAAGAAACTATTCGAAGATCGATTGAAGCTTATATAAAACTATTAAAGTATGATTTTTAAAATAAAGTTTACATCGAAACATTGACTAGCTTGAAATGTACATAAAAAGTATGATCTTTAAAAAAATAATTTAAATGTAAGGCCTGTTTGTGCGGATTAGTGCGATTTAATGGCACGCTGCGACGCCTATGCGAACGACGTTATGCACGTGCGGCCTAATAATTAGAAAACGTAGTTTAAATGATATAAAACTATTAGAAAGTAAAAAAAAAAAGAGTAATTAAAATAAAAATAAGTAAGAAAACTAAAATTACTTTTTTAACTTTCTAAAATTATTTTTATACCCTTAACTTTAATACATTTAACCCTAACCTAAAACCCTCTCCCGCTCCACCCCAATCGCTGCACTTCGTGTTCGGCTGAAACCTCTGGCGGCCCTTCAGCCGGCAACTCTCTGAGCTCCGGCGACCATTGATTGAAGGTTAGTTTTCTTGACTCTTGAGTTAATTTTTATTTCTTTGTCTAAATTTATATATTACTAATTACTAACTTCTTTATATATAATGGTGTTGTATATTATGCATTGGGGGTTTTTCAAAAAAAATTTAATATTCCACTTTTAACACAAAGTTTTTCATTTTTTACAATTTAACTTTTTAAATTTGATTTTGTTTACTTTTAACCCAAAACTCTTAATCTACTTCAAATTAATCTCAGAACTTTTATATTTTTAACTTTGTTCCACTATACTTTTTATATTTTGTAAATCATCGTTTTACGTTTCATTCTAAGTTTAGCAAGTTAACACGATGTAACATGCATGTGTAACTCACATATTTGCGTTTCGTTCTAAATTTGTTAAGTTAACACAGCACAATGTGATTTAATATTTTTACGTATATTTTCACATTTTGAAGGGTTCGTCACAACACGCGGATCTTAGATCGACTTAGTTATATTTTCTATGTTTTACGTTTTGGTCTAAGTTTTTCGTATTAACACAACGCAACTTCAATGTTGATGGTTGTTAGCGGTGGTGTGACATCAGTGTTATTTGATACGGTTTACACCTCGGTCGTAACGCGCGGAGCTTAATTCTAGTTACTTACTATATTCAAACCCTAAATTTTCTTCTAATCATTTTCATATCATTTGCTCTGTTGTTTGTCTTCTTGCAGGTGGAGGTGACGTGCATATAACTAAACATTTCCCCTCAAATGGAATCAATATAACCACAAAGATCAAAGTTGTTCATTTTGCATAACAAGTTTCTTTTACCAGATGATTTTTTTAATACTTAAGTAGCCACTTTCTGATTTAAAATTTTGCATTAACACTACCATGTTGATTATGGTTCTCAACACAAGTACACAACTAGTTGTAGTCTCAACTAGTAACTCTAGCTGCTGTGATTTAATATTATTTTTCATATAACCTGTAATGCCATCCCTTCGTCATCGGGCGTGAGTATCTTGGTTTTAGAACCATTTCTAAAACATGAATCAAACAAATTTGAAAGGAAATATATATTTTCTATAAAATGCAAATTTTTTTTCTCACATTTGAACTGTTTATAAAACTCACAAACCATATAATAGTTACATCATTTCATCCTACTCTCGATTATCTATTTCTAATCTATTTCGATTTGCTTTTTCTACCATGAATCGTTCGTATCCAGATATTTATTTGAATCTTGAACATTCAGAATGTTCAAACTATGAAAACTTTATGTTGTTTTCAAATCCAACTAAAGTTAGTGTTACAAAAAATCTTCGAACCTCACAAATTACATAATATATTAGTTCACTAATGATATATATTTTTCATGGCTTACCTTTTGTTAAGTCAATAACTTCTCCACAAATCCGAAAACACAAGTTGTTCGCTCATTATTAAAAGATCGTTCGGAAATACGTTGAATGAACATTTGGAGTTTTACAAACTTGTATTGTATATTTTTGACACCCATATCTTATATATGTAGGACAAGTATATGGTAGAAAAGATAGTTGAAGATGAACAAGACATGTACTCACACTTACGATCAATCCAAATTTATAGATAACATGTTCACAACATAAAACGAAAAGCTTTATTAACGATGCTTAACAACCTCTTCAATATCTATTTAATGAATTATAGATAGACCAGAATTACACAGTTTCAAAAAAAAATTGTAACACTAAAAAAAACGAAAAAAACAATAAACCTAACATACATAGGTAAAGTTTTGGCATCAATGAAAAATTACACAGTAAGGCAAGCGTATTAAATTATGATTACTAGTGTCAAACCATTCGACTCTGATTAAGTTTTCACTACTTTGGGGTTTCTGAACAGCTGAAACAGAAGGGGGTTATTCGCCAGGGTTTTCTCTTTCGTCTCAAAGCATACCTAATCAATCGAGAGAGACAACAATGGCGGAAGCCCGTGAGTTTCAGATATACAACTCCATGACCAAACAGAAGGAGGTATTCAAGCCCTTAGTCCCCGGCAAAGTCTCCATGTACGTGTGTGGCGTTACATCTTATGACTTCAGTCACATCGGTCACGCTCGTGCTTATGTCGCCTTTGATGTCCTCTTTCGGTACTTCTACTCTATCTTCATCTGTTTGTTGTATGCTATTGGTGATTACTGTTGACAAATCACAATGTGCGTGATTGCTACGTATTGTTATATTATCCGTACATGACACAAGGATATTGTGTTCATTCTGTGGAGGATGACCCCACTGGTTGTGTTATTTGTTGAATGTACAAGTAAAGATGCGTTAGATACATGTCTATGGCGTTGACTTTGTATCATGGTGAATGGTGATCATTTTCTTACTTTCTGTAATAAAGAGTTAGAATAATACATTCTGGAATTATGAGAATATTATACGCATCTTGTTTTTTTGTTTTTTGTTTTAATATGGTAATGTTATAAAGTTATGTAACCGTGTCTTTTACTGTTTTCTAACTTACTAGTGGAAATGCCCACGTGTTGCAGCGGTACGGATGTTGCGCGATTTTTTGGGAATTCGATTGTAGTCGGTATCGGCTCGGTGCTTTATGATGTAAATTAAAAAATAAAAATATATTTATTGAAAAAATTGAATGAAAGAAAACAATTACGTATATTACAAAAGTTTTTAAGACAACTATATCATCCCAACAAGATTAGTAAAAGCATGGGCGGTATTTGTGGTCGGAAATCACTTATTAGCTAGGTTTTAGGGGGTTTCATTTTATGAATGTAGGTTAGAGTTTTATGATCATCGGAGGCAGCTTTCGGTGGTGATTTGCATAGACGAGAGAAAGTTAATGGAGAAATTATCATAACAAATTACCATCTTGATTGTTATTGAGCTTTTAACAACCGGCAAAAGAGGAAGAGGGATTAGTGCTCAATCGCAGTGAATGAACGGAATTGAAAGTAAATGGCGATTTTGTTTGGTCATGTGTATATGATTCAGCATTTGTATTATAAGCATCATATTTTATATTTTATTGTAAGTGTATAAATAAAATAAAATGGTTAATTTTTTTAAATTTATGCATGACTTTTTATATGAGTGTCTTAATTCATATGTAAAATTATCATTCAATCCTTCTTTCATTTTTATTATAAAAGATATAGATACATATTAAAATTATTTAACTCACAATATGCCCCTAGAAAATTATTAGTATTATAGTTATTATAAACATAAAGATATATATATATATATATATATATATATATATATATATATATATATATTAAATATTTAAATAAAATAATGCTTAATTTAAATAATATTTAGTTATAAAAATATAATTAGTAAATATAATTTTAATTGCCAATTTATAGTATCATAAATAAAATAAAATTTAATGAAGTGAATTAAATAATATCATATTTTTAAATAATGTATTAATAATTTTTATTAAATACGTGAAAGAGACAAGAGCAAAAATACCAAGGTATATAAAATTTAATTGATAAATTTACCATATTGTCCCTAAAGTGTCTTAAAATCTTAATCAGTTCTCTATTATATCTCTATTAATTGCCCTGCACTCTTTTGTACATGTTGATTCAAAACTTATATGCTTGGCAAAATTACATCTCTATCTAGAGAGATTTATTATAAATTAGTATAAATATAAATATTTAAGTAAAATAATACTTAATGTAAATAGTATTTAGTTAAAAAAACTATGATTAGTAATTATAAATTTAAATATCAGTTTATATTATTATAAATAAAATAAAACTTTAGTTTTAAAATTATGATTATTAATTATAAATTTAATTGTCAATTTATATTATTATAAATAAAATAAAACTTAATGAAGTGAATTAAATAATATCATATTATTAAATAATGTATTAATAATGTGTATTAAATAATACAATAATTAGAAAAAGTTAATTAAATGGGGGCAAAAGTGGAATTATTGCAATAAGCACTTGTACTCTATGCTTAAATTTTTATATAGGTGTCTTACATTTTAAATAAAATTACAATCTTATCCTTCTAATATGTATTATATAGTAGTATAGATATTATATTTATCAAACAGTATTATAAATAACTATTTCCAATAAAATTTGATTTTCGAATGAAGGTTAATTTCATATACATTTTCACAAAATTATTAAATGTCGTACATATTCGAAGAGAATTTTAAATATTATAACCCTCTATACTAATCAAAATATCATATTCATCTATTTTAACATATTTAATAGCAAGCAGTTTATGATATGACTATATATATATATATATAAATATTATTATCTGAACAAATCATCCGTAAAACCACATAAACAAATAATAAAAATCCTAATTTGAGTTTGTAGTGATTTACGGCATGCATTGGTTTTGTTTAATGATAATAGGAGAGAGAAAGAGGGGTTAAATCAAATGCTTCAAGAGAACAAGATGACTTATGAATTCTCACTTAAAGACACGAAAGATTTCATCTAATTACTTTTTGATTTCATCAACACGAAAGATTACTTAAAAAATTTGATTTTCGAACAAGCTGGTAAAAGCAAGAGTCGGCCATAGTTGATAGTTATTGATCAATCAAAAATGTCGATGATAGATGTGAGACCTAATAAAACATGTAATTATCTTTTTTAAACGGCTAATTGAATCACTAGCGGGCCACTGGCCCGCCCGATTTTCTCCATTACTCAAGTACAAAACTTGAGATTACCATCAGAACAAAACTCGAATTAGGTAAGAAAACCCTCTGACCCATCTAAAACCTCCTTTATTTTTGTCACAAATATGATTTGAACCCAAAACTTCCACCTATTTTTATTAAATCTTAAGTTACCTCATCTTAAATATTTGAGCTAAGAATCATTGGTATATATGTAGTTACCACTTATCTAATTAAAAAAAGATAATCGAAATATACAAACTAGCGATATTCTCCATGTTTGTATCTCGACTTTTTTTTTTTTCTAAGAGCATGTTTGGCTAAGCTTATGGAAAGGCATAAGGACTTATAGGTAAAAGGACTTATTAACTTATGAATTTTGAAAAAGAAGTTTTTAAAAAAATGTTTGGATTAGCTTATGAGATGGGGAAACCAGTAAGTTAATAAGTTGTTTTCTGAAAAGTGTTTGGGTAAGCTTATTCATGTAAAATGACCAAAAAGGACATAACTGTATAAGTTAATAAGCTGTTTTTTAAAAAAAGTGTTTGGGTAAGCTTATTCATGTAAAATTATCAAAAATGACATTCCTGTATAAGTTAATAAGCTCTTATTTTTTAAAAAAGTGTTTGAGTAAGCTTATTTATGTAAAATTATAAAAAAAAGACATATAAACTTTTTTTTAATGACCAAAACACACATAAGTCATTAGTACATTCATACAGGTCATAGAATATTCATACATGTCATACGTTCATACAAATCATAGTATATTCATACGTTCATATAAGTCATGGTACATTTATACGTTCATACAAGTCATAGTGCATCCATTATATCTTGTGCAATAATATCTCTTATCGCCGCCATATGCATAGCATCAACATCCGTACGATGCGAAGACGGAACTTCATCAACTTCATTACTAGTACCGTCTTGTGTGGTTGGATTGTAAGATTCTTGTTGTGCCATGTTAAATGCTTCATCAAACATACTGCCCTTTCTAATATAGTTGTGTATCGCCATCGATGCTATCACGATACTTACTTGGTGCTCGAACGTGTAATTAACATGCATATCTCTCAATAACGCCCATCTAGTTTTCCACACTTCAAACGTTCTTTCAAATAAATATTCCAAACAACTTGTTTTCTAAAGTTCCAAAGACGTCATCAAAATCATAATCCTACTATTACTAAACATCAAACAAGTAGATCTTAAAATCATAAATCATAATCCTACAAGACGTCATCAAAATCATATAATTATATCTTAAACAAGCAGATTTATACCTTCTATTTTTCTTTCTCTAAATTGGTGTTTTGAATCAAGATACTTTTATAATATAGGCTCTTAGGTACATACATGTCAACTTTGGGAATGACTATTCTTACGCTAAAATTGAATCACTATTTTTACGCTAAGATGAAATTATTAGATAGGTTTCGAGTAACTGACAGGAGCCATATACTGTCATACCACCCCAAAACCTCTAAAAAAGACCAACTTTATGACACCATTAATAAACCTAAGAAAAATCAAGAAACAGCCCAAGAAGTCAAGAAAAAGCTTCAAATTAGCACCGGTAAATTGCAACGACTAAATCAAGGTTGCTGTTAACAACAATAATAACAGCCTTTTCTAGATCTAAAATATATAAAATCAAAAAGAAATAGGCGAAACATACCAGAGGTAGTGGTGGCGTGGCCGAGCAGAGGATAGCGGATGGTTGGTGGTGGGGTTGCGACCTGTGGTGGCCGAGCAGATGGAGGGAGAGGGAGAGGGAAAGGAGCCTGTTGTCGAGGTGAGGAGGGAGAGGGAAGGGAGGCCGTGGGTGTCGAGCAGAAGGAGGGAGAGGGAAGGGAAGTTGGGGGTGTCTGCTGTGGAGAAATAAGCTTAGCCAAGCACGCTCTAAAATGGTGTAAGTTGAAACCTATTTATCAAAAAGGTTTAGTTGGAAAAATATTTATCAAAATAATATATTTTTATAACTTTTTTGTTGTTCACTCTTATTCTCATTCACAACTGTATAAAATACTTTTAAAAAAATTTTCTTAATTTTTTAAGGATGAAATCTTTAATTTTTAGAAATGTTTTTAAATAGACCCGTAACTTTATAAAATATTAATCAAGTTTCAGAATTGTTTTAATTAGTTCACTCATAAATTTTTTGTCTCAATCAGGTCACTCGTATATTATTTTGTTCCAATCAGATCATTAAAGTTTCAGAATTGTTCTAATTAGGTTATTTATAAACTGTAAAAAGTTTTAAAAAAATTGAAATATTTAAAAAACTAACAATTTTTTATAAAAAACTAAATAACTTTAAAAAAAATTGTGAATTATTCAAAGAAATTTAAAAAATATAAGTGATGTAAATGGAACACTTCTAAAACTTTAGTGATCCGATTGAAACAAATAAAAATATTAGTGACCTAATTGGAACGCTAATAAAACTTTAGTTACCGGATTGAAACAAATTAAAATATAAGTGATTTAATTGGAATACTGTTTAAACTTGCTTATTATTTTGTAAAGTTTTCCCTTTTCAAATTCCTTTAAGCTAGAAATACATATTAAATTTTTTAAAATTATATTTAAATAGAAATTTTCTTGTTTTGATCTCTAGAACAAGCCTCTCAACATCACACGTCTTTTTTATATACCTAACAAAGTTTATGTTACCGTCGAAATGCACGTAAAGAAATTCACAAACACGCTCATCGTGAGGGTTCAATTTCTAATTGTCTTAAAATATAAATGTTTTTTTTTCTTTTATGATTTTCAAATCGAAATGTTATATACAATTTTTTAAGTTATTTAAAAACGTTCATACGTTTTCGTCAAATATCACTATCTAAGTATCAAACGATAGTTATTTGTTTTCCCTAAAAACCGTTTTCCGCACGTTTTTTTTTAATATTATTTCCTGTTCAACAAAAGTATTTCTATTTTAATACAATAAAATTAAACGTTTAAAAGAAACGTTCTTATTAAACATTATGAAAGAACTTAAGAAATATTTCTGGAAAACAAAAAAAAAAGGTTCTATTTAAAAGAACATTTTATTAAACATTTAAAAGAAACGTTCTTATTAAACATTATAAAAGAACTTAAGAAATATTTCTGGAAAACAAAAATAAGTTTCTATTTAAAAGAACATTTTATTAAACATTTAAAAAAAACGTTCTTATCATCCCTAAAAAAATTACTAGAACATTTTGAAAGAAAATTTTTTTATAAAAAACAACTAAGTGTTATACCCATATGCGCGTTGCGCGTCTTAAAGACGGGAGAAACTGAGGCACAGATAACTCGCCATCATAACCACAACATAACTGTTTCATTGTGTTTGACATTGTAATTATTGAAGCGCGACTTAAAACTAATGACCGGTTGTGACTACACACTGAAAACAGCTGCCAAGCCAGAGCAACGGACACTAATTTTGAGATGTCTTCATAGCCGCAAGAGAACAAAAAACTAACGAAACACAACCATGTTGTGTTCATGTTGTAAATGGAGGGTCATGCCTACTTTGTGATCAAATACATCTTCACGAACCATGAACAACATTCAATGAAGCTATTTGCATGTTTAGAAACACAACCATGTTGCGGCTGCAATCTAGAGGATTGCCACGCCTGTACAATCACGGTTTTAGTTTGTTAAGCATCATCGCCTATCGATACAGTACATTCCAACCATTTATACTTACCTCGTGGCGCAGACATGTTTTAGCATAGCCAACAATAGTCAGCAGCCAACTCTCAGATGAGCCAATCATACCATCACAGAGGAAAAAACACAAACCAGATGACAAAATCCACCAAAAAATCCACAATGTTAACAGATCAAAAATAGTAGGTATAACAAAAAAAAACCAAAGGGTTTGTACCCATAAGCTCTCAGATGTGCCAACGTGCATCGTCATCGAGCAAACCTCGAAAAGCAGACACCCAGCCAACAAATACACATCTATAAACAAATAATCCATGTAGTAACTGAGCGTTAGCAGAGGGCATCTATAGACCCACCAAAGGTCGGCATCGTCACCAGCCGCCATCACATGTAGGGTTTTCCAAATACGAAGATAAAAGTGAAATTGCGGAAGAACCACAAAGTTTCAGTGAATCGATGTCGACGCAACCACCATTGGAGGACATGGGAGATCGAATTGAGGATGGAAAGTGGGGCAACATACGTAGCTGCTCGTCAAAACACATGCAGAGAAGAGCGGCTAGCGCCGTCTCAACACCACCACCTCAAAATACCGGAGTAAAGCTGGATGTAAGCGGCGACCACCGCCCCAACATGGCGGTGAAACCCGGTGTCTCCGCTTTCGAATCCAACTTTCCCTTTCACAGCCTTCACCGACAGGAGCCCATCACATGCACTGACGGCAGCAGTAGCGCTAGTAGTTGGGAACGCCAGAGAGCCTACCGTCGCCACCCACCGGTAACCCCCAACCCCCTTTTAGTCGGAGACCACAAACCTCACTAAATGCTCAGACCGATAGTGTTTTGCCTTAGACGAGAAACATAGACCGGCCACCAAAACCCACAACTTCGCGGGCGGCAGTCGACGGTCTTCGCGGCGACAACAAGAAGAGCTGCCTCCCTTTTTACAGAAAACCCTCTTTTTCTCTTTAAACAAAAGACATCAGTTTATATGTATTTACACTCATTGGAAGAGAATTACAAAAACAAAAACTTTAGTTGCCAAATGCAAAACCCCCAAAACCCACTATATCTCAAACTTGTTTTTTCATATATAGGGTAATAAAGTTTTAGAATTACAATATTTTGATAAATATATTTTCACCTACATCATTTTATTAAATAAGTTTTGTCATGTACACCATTTAATAAAAACAATTCTTTGTTTAATATACACATTTTTTCTTACTCTTTATTGATAGGGTATTCACGCAATTTATCACAAACGGTAGACAACATATAACCCCAATGAATCTATGAGGATGCAAACAAATAGGGTATACAAAGGCAACAACAAGAAAACATCAATTTTTAATGTGAAAAACCTCTAGAAAACAAGAGTAAAAACCACAGGAATACCTGAGCCGCTTTGGAGCTCATGAATAGAAGAAAAAGGATTTATTATTGAAAATTTTAATTCTCAAGCAATCATTATATAATTTTGTTTTCGGCCATAAGATTTTCTTTTATATTTTTAGTTTGGGTGATCTAGTCGTCATATCGGCTAGAAATTTTTAGTTTTGACACTAGGGTTTGTTTCTTTGATTTTCATTCATAATTTATGTGAAACAGTTACGTGATAATTTATTTGAATGTTTGTTTGCATGATTATTAATATTAAAACTAGATCTATTCCGATATATATTAGTTGTTAATAAACTTGATCAAATTATTAATTATTTTAATAAAGTTCTTTAATTTTTAAACCCATAATCAAGTTTTAATTTTTGATACAAAAAACAAATAATATTTTGTGTTTGTTTATTAACCCAAAATCATTATAGAGTCATTCAGTCTAGTCAAACATTTCAAACAACGTGAGCGTTTAACTATAGTCGATACTTCTATCACCGCAAAACGCACGCTAAGATCTGAACAACGTGAGCTTAGAGTACCGGGTTGGTTCTAACCAAAGAATGACGATTAATTAGATAGAATGGATGTCCGAACATCGATCGTGACGTCTAGTATCGATTGCAGTTTTGACACAACCGTATCAGGGTGTTAGAAATTTTTGAGATTTTATAAATTTTTATAGTTTTAGTAACTAATTAAAATCTCAACCTCATATTTAATTATAATTAAAGTAATTGTGCTACAATGTTTTTCGTATTAAAATAGTTAATCCGTATCCTTGCGGACACTAACTATACTTCTGCTCATATTATTATTAGTGTGTTACGTTAGGTTCACATTATAATATTTTATGTATTAGATTCGACACTCAACAATTAAAATATCATAGAGTTTTTTGTATTTCAATTTTTTTTTCCTTGAGATATCGCCTATTTTTTTTTTTGTTATCAAAAAATATCGTCTACAGTTTTATGATCCAAAAAGCTCTCTGGAAAAATGAAGTTTATTTAAAAAAAAAGTTAAATACGTTCAACAGAGTCGTTTAATTAAATTGATTTTAGAAAAATGATTAGGGATGTGAAAGATGGACATAATTGTCTAGGAAGGAAATGAATACTATGGAAAAGTCTAATATGTGTAGAAGCTAAGGGAAGAGATGGAAATAATAAAATAGCGAAGGATGGATGACACGTTAAAAGTTCATGTTTTTGATGTTTATAATTCAGATTAACTCCTATTTTTCAAAGTACATGTTTCACTTTAATACACTGAACACCCTAATGTTGGAAGAAAAAAAATATATATATATATATCCCGATGCCGCTTGACGTAGGTGAGATCGCATGCATCTAGTTGAATATGAGATTGAACCTTATGATCTGTCAAGCGAATATATTCATTTTAAAAACAAAAATATATTAAAAGTAAACATATATAATATAAGCATTCCAAATATAAAAGCTTGAAGAGGTGTTCCTGCATGAGACGCATTTATCTTTCTTTATAGAAATAGTGAGATTTTCGAAGATGATGTTTTTGTCTACTTCCATTGGATGTGTTATTTGTTGAATGTACAAGTAAAGATGCGTTAGGTACATGTCTATGGGGTTGACTTTGGATGGTGGCGAATGGTGATCATTTTCATACTTTCTGTAATAAAGAGTTAGAATAATACATTTTGGAACTATGAGAATAATATACACATCTTGTGTTTTTTTGTTTTGTTTTTAATATGGTAATGTTATAAAGTTATGTTTGTATCTTTTATTCTTTTCTAACTTATATTATGTTTGTCAAACAGTATTATAAATTACTATATCTAATAAAACTTGATTTTGGAATGAAGGTTAATTTCATATACATTTTCACATAATTATTAAATGTCATACATATTCAAAGAGAATTTTAAATATTATAACCCTATATACTAATCAAAATATCATATTTATCTATTTTAACATATTTAATAGCAAGAAGTTTATGATATGACTATATATATAAATATTATTATCTGAACAATCATCCGCAAAACCACATAAACAAATAACAAAAATCCTCATTTGAGTTTGTAGTGATTTATGGCATGCATTGGTTTTGTTTAATGATAATAAAAACCACATAAACAAATAACAAAAATCCTCTTTCAGATTTCCTTATCGTCGCCACCGCATCACCGCCATCGTAGAGGCTCTCTTTCATCTCCTCATTGTCGCCTCTCTCTCTCGAATATGGTAGAGTATTTCTATGCATCTCTCTCTTAATGCTTGACTGTCGTCTGTATGCATCTCTCTCTTAATGCTTGACTATCTCAGACGACTCTTGGATGAAAAACGAACGGTCCGGATACAAACAAACACTATTCATTTGTTGCAATTTAATTATAGAGTAATAGGAGAGAGAAAGAGGGGTTAACTTAGTTAAATCAAATGCTTCTAGAGAACAAGATGACTACTGAATTCCCACTTAAAGACATGAAAGATTTCATCCAACCCTCCCCAAGCTGGTAAAAGCAAGAGTCGGCTATAGTGATAGTTATTGAGCAATCAAAAATGTCGATGATAGATGTGAGACCTAATAAAACATTTAATTATTTTTTAACTCCTAATTAGATCACTGACGGGTCACTGGATCACACGATCTTCTTCGTTACTCATGTATGAAACCTGAGATTACCATCAGGAAAAAAAAAAAAAAAACTCACATTAGATAAAAAAATCCATTGACCTATCTGAAACTCTTTTTATTTTTGTCACAAGCGTAACTTGAATCCTAGACTCCCATTTATTTTTATGAAATCTTAATATACCCCACCTTAAATATTTGAGCTAAGAATAACTTTTACGTAGTTACCACTTATCTAATTAAAAATGATAATTAAAATATACCAACTAGCGATATTTTCCGAGTTTGTATCTCGACTTTTTTTTTTTCCCTAAAATGGTGTAAATTGAAACCTATTTATCAAAACAATATAGTTGGAAAAATATTTATCAAAAAAATATATTTTTATAACTTTTTTGTTTTTTACTCTTATTCTCATTCACAAGTGTACAAAATACTTTTCAAAATTTTTTCTTGAAATATTAATGATGAAATATTTAATTTTTAGAAATGTTTTTAAATAGACCTTTCTCTAATCCTTTAAGCTAGAAATACATCTTTAATTTTTTAAAATTTATTTAAATAAAAATTTTCTTGTTTCGATCTCTAGAACAAGTCTCTCAACATCACACATCTTTTTATATACTTAACAAAGTTTATGGGACCGTCAAAATGCACGTAAAGAAATTCACAGACATGCTCATCGTGTGGGCTTAATTTCTAGTTGTATTAAAATATAAATGTTTTTTTTATGATTTTCAAATTGAAATATTATATACAATTTTTGAAGTTATTTAGAAACGTTCATAAACATTTGCGTCAAATATCACTATCCAAGTATCCAACAATAGTTATTTGTTTTCCCTAAAACCGTTTTCCGCAAGTTTTCTTTGAATATTATACTACTACTCAATTAGCAAGGTCGGTGGTGGGTCCACCGGCCTTGTCACGTGTCAACGTCTAATTGGACCACAAACTTTTTTATTTTCATATTAATGCTGCTAAATACATTGTTTCTGGAACTTAACACTAACATTTGGCTGGTGTAGTTGGCTGAGTTCATAACCATTTTTCTAGGAGACGCGGGTTCAAACCCCGCCTCCTACAATTTTTTTTTTTTTTTGGTTTTTTTCACTTTTGCTATACTTTTTCATTTAAACTATTATTTTCTTTTACTTTTCTAATTATTATACTATATAATATTGCTTTATTAAATCCACATTGCACACCACAACGCAGGTAATGAGGTTCACAAATGTAACGTTATGCACGAAGGCAACGTTACTCGCTATTACTTATTTAGCAAGGTCGGTGGAGTCATTCAACAACCTTAACACATATACTTTATCACGCCGCGTACAGCCCCGCCGTAACGCGCGGCGGGTAAAGAAACTAGCGCGGGTCCTAATTTCTCGTTCATCTTATTTACTTACAAGCCACATTTACTTTAATTTAGTTTTATATATCTTTTATAAACTTTTAATGTTTTCAGTAAATTTTTGGATATATATTTTATTTTTATCTTGTTATTTGTTTACTATTATTATAATTATTTTACGTGACCGTTGTTGTAATAATGTGTAAGGTATCTATCAATACTAATAAAATAAGATTTTTTCCAAGTATCCGACAATAGTTATTTGTTTTCCCTAAAATCGTTTTCCGCTAGTTTTCCTTGAATATTATTTCCTATTCAACAAAAGTATTTCTATTTTAATAAAATAAAATTAAACATTCAAAAGAAACGTTCTTATCAAACATTATGAAAGAACTTGAAAAATATTTTTGGAAAACAAGAAAAAGGTTCTATTGAAAAGAATATTTTATCAAACATTTAAAAGAAACGTTCTTATCGTCCCTAAAAAAAATTAAGAGAACATTTTGAAAAAAAAATTTGTTTTATAAAAAAACAATAAAGTTTTAGAATTTTGATAAATATATTTTCACCTACAACATTTTATTAAATAAGTTTTTTCATGTACACCATTTTAAAAAAGTTAATTTTTTGTCTTATATACACGTTTTTTCTAAATCTTTATTGATAGGATATTCACACAATTTATCACAAACAGTAGACAACATATAACGAAATAAATCTTCATTTGGTCAAAACGCCCCCTAACCCCAATGAACCTATGAGCAATGTTTTCAGAACCGGATCGGACGTCGAACCGAACGCCTTACTGGTTTGGTGGTCGGACCGGTCGGACCGGATTTAAGAACCGGATGACGTCATAATTATATATATAGTATATTATATATATAGTTATATATATAATTAAATATAAGTAATTTATATATGTATTTTATAGTTATATATAAAACTTAACTATATTTTTATATCCAACATACTAATTTATGGTTCAACACCCCGTTTTTACCCATTAAAATCAAAAAAATTAAAAAAAATACAAAATCCGGTCCGAACCGGTCCGGTTTCCCGGTCCGAACCGGTCCGGTTTCCCGGTCCGACCAGCGGTTCGGGATGAACCGGCCGGTTCGACCAGCCAAAAACGAATCGATGAGAACCAGACCGGCCACCTAGCCGATCCCCGGTCGGACCGGCCGGTCCGATCCGGTTTCAAAAACATTTCTTGTGAGAATGTAAACAAACAGGATATACAAATGCAGTAACAAGAAAGACATAAAATTTTAGTGTGGATACCCTCTAAAAAACAAAAGTAAAAACCACAGGAATACTTGAGCCGCTTTGGAGCTCACGAACAGAAAAAAAAGGATTCATTATTTAAAAATTTAATTCTCAAGCAACCATTATATAATTTTGTTTTCGATCGTGAGATTTTCTTTTATATTTTTAGTTTGTGTGATCTAGTCTCATATCGGCTAGAACATTTTCAGTTTTGACACTAGGGTTTGTTTCTTTGATTTTTATTCATAATTTATGTGAAATGGTTATATGATTGTTTATTTGAATGTTTGTTTGCATGATTATTAATTTTAAACTCGGATCTACTATGGTATATATTATGTTGTTAATAAACTTGATCAAATTATTAATTATTTTAATAAAGTTCTTCAACAATTTAAACCCCTAATCAAGGTTTAATTTTTGATAAAAAACAAATAATATTTTGTGTTTGTCTATGAACCCAAAATTATTATATACTCATTCAGTCTAGTTAAACATTCCAAATAACGTGAGTGTTTAACTATAATCAATACTTCTATCACCGTAACACGCACGCTAAGATCCGAACAACGTTAGCTTGGAGTCGTGGGTTGGCTCTAACTAACGAATGACGATTGGTTAGAGATTAGATAGAATGGATGTACGAATATCGTGACGTCTAGTATCGATTGCAGCTTTGACACAACGTCGCAGCCGTATCAGGGTGCTGGAAATTTTTTAGATTTTATAAATTTTTATAGTTTTAGTAACTAACTAAAATCTCAACCTCTTAAAATTATGTTATTGTTATCAAATAATTGTTATTTATAACGTTAAACATTTTTTTGGACATCACGCATTGCAAACGATCACCTCACCCGTTACTTACTTTTT
Organism: Flaveria robusta; assembly: GCA_025506415.1. Lineage (NCBI taxonomy): Eukaryota > Viridiplantae > Streptophyta > Magnoliopsida > Asterales > Asteraceae > Flaveria > Flaveria robusta. Next base: position 6,153,252 of record CM046464.1, on the reverse strand, counting down.
TTAACAACATTAAAATATGTTACAAATATTTTATTTTCATTCGCAAAATGAAATGTTACAAGATACAACTCTCCCCCACTTATTTAGGTTTCGTCCTCGAAACGTATTCATACCTCAAATAATTCAGGGTAATACTTTCTCATATCATCCTCAGCTTCCCATGTGTTATCAGAATCACACCGATGCTTACACTACACGTTCACTTGATTTATTTCTTTATTTCGTAGTTGCTTAACTTTACGATCAAGAATCGGCACTGGCTTTTCTACGTAATTAAGCTTTTAATCCACTTATATTTCATTCAACGACACATATGTCTTTTCATCAGCCAAGCATTTTCGTAAATATGACACATGAAATGTGTTTTGGATTCCGTTTAATTCGTCAGGTAATTCTAGACGATACACCACTTGCCCTACACGAGCAATAATTTTAAACGGACCAATAAAGCGAGGACTCAGCTTGACATGTTTATGAAAACGAATCACACCTTCCATGGAGAGACTTTCAACATAACATAATCTCCTACTTGAAATTCAATTGGTCATCTACATTTATCAGCATATTACTTTTTTCGATCTTGAGCCACTTTTAAATGCGCTCTTATTTGATCAATCTTTTCATTTGTTGCTTCCACCACTTCTTTGTTAGCAAGTTCTCTTTCACCGACCTCTCCCCAGCATACAGGATTGCGGCACTTTCTACCATAAAGCATTTCGAACGTGGGTATTCCAATGCTCGAGTGATAACTATTATTATAAGAGAACTCTGCTAACGGCAAATATTTGTCCCAACTGCCACCAAAATCAATAATACATGCACGTAGCATATCTTCGAGAGTTTGAATCGTTCTCTCGTTTTGCCCATCAGTCTATGGGTGATAAGCTGCGCTGATTAATAATTTGATGCTCATTCTTTCTTTAAATTTTCTCTAGAATCTTGAAGTGAAACGTGTGTCTCTATCATATACAATGGACAATGGCAAATCGTGCCTTAAGACCACCTCATTAACGTACACTTCCGCCATTCATTCAGACGAATAATTTTCACGAATAGGTATAAAGTGAGCACTTTTTGTCAAACAATCGACGATTACCCATATTGCATCAAATTCCTTGGCAGTTTTTGGAAGTTTCGTCAGCAGATCCATCGTAATATGTTTTCATTTCCATAATAGAATTTCTAATAGTTGTATTTTTTCATATGCCTTCTTGTGTTCAGCTTTGACTTGTTTACAAGTCAAATAATTTTCAACATATTTATCAATATCTCTTTTCATTCCAATCCATCAATACTTTTTTTTCAAATCATTATACATCTTGGTTGCACCTAGATGAATTGAGCACTTCGATTTGTGCGTTTCATAAAAAATCATTGTTTTAACATTACAAGTTCGAGTAATCCAAATTCATCCAAAACGAACTTTAATTACTTTATCATTTTCTTCAAAATATTGAACTTGACCCATAATTCTTTCATGTCTTAAATTTTCCTCTTTTAGTGCTTCTATTTGTGCAACTTTAATTTGATTAAACAAGTCTGAATTAACAATCAGTTTATATAACTTTACTATAATTGGAACGTAATTCTCCTACCGGCTTAAAGCATCAGCTACAACATTAGCTTTACCCGGACGATAAATTATTTGACAGTCTTAATCCTTAACAAGTTCTAACTATTGTCGCTGCCTCATATTCAATTCCTTCTGATCGAATAAATACTTCAGACTTTTATGATTAGTATATATAGTGCACTTCGTTCCATACAAATAAAGGCTACAGATCTTCAACGCAAATACGACTGCTGCCAATTCAAAATCATGGGTTGGGTAATTTGCTTCATGTGACTTCAATTGTCGTGAAGCATAAGATATTATCTTTCCTCTTTGCATAAGCACACAACCCAATCTGACACATGAGGCATCAGAATAAACTACGAAATCTTTAGTTCCTTCTGGTAGTGCAGTACAGTAGCTTTAGCTAACTTCTCTTTCAAAAGTTGGAACGTCTTTTCTTGTTCTGAATTCCATTCAAATTTGGAATTCTTTCAATTTAGCTTTGTCAATGAGGAAGCTATTTTTGAAAAATCCTGAATGAAATGATGCATGCACGCTTTGTACGTGTTTTAGGTGTTTAAATGCACGGTTTCAACGTGATATTCCTATCAAGTGTGATTACTTGGAGTTGTGTTTGAATTGTAGGTTTAGTGAGCTTAAATGATGTATCCAAGGGTTGCACGAAGATTGGATGATATATGGATGAAAAGAGATGAAGAAAATGAAAAAAATGATGCAAAATTAGCCTAGCACGTAACTTACGTCCTAAAAAAGTAAGTTGTGTCCTTTCTAAAAAATAGCAGTTTTTAGGAGGTAAGACAGAGGCTAACCACGTACTTTAAGGTGAGTACGTAAATTACGTCCCTAAGGACGTAACTTACGTCGTGTACTTAATTTTGTTGTAATTCTCCGGATTTTGACCATATTTAAGGAGGGTTATCAATTCTAAAAACCCTAATTCGCATTGGGAGCAAAAAGGAATAAACTTTGGCCATTCGGGAAGATTCTTCCACTTCTCCAACTCATTCCAATTCATCAAATCATGTTCCAACCCGATTTTGTTACCGAATTCATGAAGATGCAAGGCTAAACTTCTCGTGATCTATCTCGGGTAATCGGTTTTGCGTTATTAGGTTTTTGCTAATGTTCAATTTGTGTTGGGAGAAAATTTTATAACCCGTTAAGTTTTTATTTTAGTTTAATTTGTGTCTTGATTGTTTAAACGATTGTTTTAGTATATCTTGATTTGAATGTCATATGATTTTGCGCAAGTTATATGATGACAAGATTTTGGTTGTTAATTCAATTGGTATAGTGTACTAAGACCCGTTAAGTCTTAGTTATCTCTATCATTTAATCATTACACATATAGAATCCCCATTAAGGATTTTCCACTAAGTTGAACAAAGCAATTCCCGAAAACCAAACCTTGATCTTGGGGTGGATTACTATTTCTCATAATTATCTTCTTAATTAATTTTAATTATTTTCAATTCATTTTCATAGTTTAATTGATAATCATTCCAAAATTCATCTTTCACAGCCAATAGGCAATAGTTAGTAATTCATTAATCTAATCCATTTTCTTACAAATCAAAGTACGACACACCGACCACTAATTCCACGAGGATCCACAACCCTACTTACCCTAACTAGTTAAGGTGAATAGCAACACACATTTTACATTTTATTTGGTTGGTATTTTGACATCGATCATGAAACGCCAATAATAACCTGCTAAGCCCAGAAAACTTCTGACTTCAGTTAAAGTATTTGGAGATAACCATTTCATAATAGTCTCTATTTTGGCGGGATCCATCAAAATACCCTCCCCATTCACCACATGACCCAAGAATTGAATCTCTCGAAGCCAGAATGTACATTTAGAAAATTTTGCGTATAACTTCTCGTTTCTTAGTACATTGAGAACCTCACGAAGATGTTGAGCATGATCCTTTTTGGTTCGTGAATAGATAAAAATATCATCAATAAAAACGATAACAAAACGATCAAGCATAGGTTTACATACTCGATCCATGAGGTCCATGAAAATCGTTGGAGCATTCGTTAAACCAAATGGCAACACAACAAATTAATAGTGCCCATAACGAGTACAAAAAGCTGTCTTAAGTACATCTTCTTCTAGTACCTTAATTTGATGATAATCTGACCTTAAATCGATCTTTGAGAACCAGCTAGCGCCTTGCAATTGGTCAAAAATATCATCAATCCTAGGCAAAGGATACCTATTTTTTATGGTCAGCTTATTTAATTCCCGGTAATCGATGCAAATTCGCATGCTACCATCCTTCTTTTTAACGAACAAAATAGGTGCGCCCCAAGGTGAAGTACTTGGACGAATGAAGCCTTTATCTAAGAGATTTTGGAGTTGAGACATCTTCTTTCATCTAATTTGTTGCCTGTCGATATGGTTATTTAGCAACTGGTTTAGCTCCTGAAACTAGATCAATTTTGAACTCGACTTCTCTTTCTGGTGGAACACCTGGTAGCTCATCAGGAAACACGTCTGGGATCACTAACAATAGGAACTTTATCAAGTTTCTTCTCTTTTATTTCTTTATCAACCACATAGGCTAAAAATGCTTGATTTTCATTCCGTATGTAATTCCGTATGTTGCTCTTTCTTTCTCCATAGATATAAACTTGATCTCCCATTGATGACATAAATTGAACAATCTTTCGATTGCATATTATTGACGCATGATGTTGGGACAACCAATCCATCCCAAAAATCACATCAAATTCATTTAACTCTATTGGAATTAGGTCAATATTATATTTTTCTCTTTGAATTTTTACTTTATAGTTTCGACATATTTCAGATACGACAAAATTTTTATCGCTATGTCAACATGTACTAGTTTACTTCTAACAAAATTATTATGGCCGGCAAACTTTATAGAAACAAAAGATCTAGTAGCTCAAGAATCAAATAAAACATATGCAGGAAAGGAGTTGACTAGAAGGTACCTGTGACGACATTAGGTTCAACCTTCGCTTCTTCCGCGGTAATTTGAAAAGCCCTACCATGCGGTTTTGGAGCTTCCAATCGTTTCACATTCCCAATAGCCTTCGATTCTTCCGCAGCCTTACCGTCATTTGTCTTCAACTCTGGACAATCATTACTCATGTGACCCGGCTTATAACAATTATAACATAAGTTCACAGGGCTGATACACTGTGGTGCGGTATGCCCTGGTTTCTCACATTTATAACAAATTGGGTTCTTATAACGACACCCCCCAAAATGTCTCTTTCCACAGAATTGATAGTTACCATACTCCTTGATTGAGCCTAAACTCTTTACAAGCTTTAAAACTTTTACTATATTCACAGATACTGTAGGAACCATAGCATCAGTCTTTCTCTTCATGTCTCTTTCTTTCTGTCTCTTCAGTTCCATCTCTCATTCCCGAGCCCAATTAAGAAACTTCTCAAAACTCTCACATTTCGATGGAGAAATATTTTCTCTGATTTTCGTTTTAAATATAAGATGGAACCGAGTCATTCACATTTCTTCAGAAGTGAAAAGCGAAATACAAAACTTCAATTTGTCATAGAAAATTCCAAAAATTTCATCCACTATTTCATTGTCTTGACGCATATTAATAAGTTTCTCAGTTATACGATCAATTGCAACACGGAGACTGAAATGTTTTAAGAAGATTGATTTGAATTCTTCCCAAGACATACTCCGAATTCTTTCTCTTCCTTTCTACTTTTTAACCATATCCCACCAGTCTTTAGCTATTTCACAGAATTTATTTGTCGCGAACATCACTTCATCACAAGGGTCATAATGACACGCATCAAAAATAGTCTCCATGGTTGTTATCCAACTTTGGCTCACCAAAGGGTCAATTTCACCTTTAAACTGTAACGGTTTACATGACATGAAGTCTTTATACATGCAGTGACGTTTTTTGACTTCAACTATTAGTGCGTGTTGTTCCCACATTCTCCATAGGCTTTCATATAGTTGCTTCATTCTTTTTCAATTTTTCTTCAAGCATAATTACAATAGAATTTTGCATTTCAGCTAGAAGAAATGAGATATTGGCATCAAATGCCTTTCCAACTTCAATGGCAATCTGTCTACGAATTTCCTCAGGTATAAACGTTTTATTATTATAAAAATTAGATGAATACACTGATCTTTTTGAAGCATTATCTACATGTTTTTTAGTGTTACGACTCCATTCACCTTGTATAGCATTCTCCCTTCTTTCATCCGTCATATCTATAGATAATTTATTTATCTCATGTTATTTTTATTTTATCAAATTCTCCTTTACAAGTACTTATCTAGTGCATTTATACTACTTATGTTATTGTTAAGACTAACAATTTATCTAAGGCCAAAAAGTACCATATATGCATTTATAACATACTGCACATACACTATCATTTTATGCATATATACTCCATATCCCCACACTTACTCTTTATTGTTTTTAATACAATGTGATCATTGAAAACTCACAATGATATAACATATTATCCTCATACTGGCCAAGTATGAAAATAATATATTATACTCATTATGATTTTCCAACTATCATATGGTTTCTCAAACATATAAATTTTAGCGAACATAAATTTTTTTCCATATGTTTTCATTTTGCACCCATACAAAATCCCTATTTATCTGCTTTCATATGATTTGATTTTAAGTATTTTTTTATATACTTAAATCTCTCGAAACATGCTCTGATGCCAACTTGAAGCACATCAGTTTTTTTAAACACTTTCACAATTTATATTAGAGTTTTGGTCCAATTTTGCATCAAAATTTGTCACTCGCGGTGACATGCATTTCTTAATAAATATAAAAGTATTACAAGAAACATAAATGTTTTACACACTTTTAATACAATATTTATTGTATTAAATATTAAACGAGAGTAGGGTTCATTCGTCAGTTCAGTCACGTCCACGAAGCTTTAACCATCTATGGGTACTTTTATTAAAAACATTTAAAACATATTTTTATTAGCTTTCGCTAAGTAAGTACACTTTTTTATTTCAAAACATATTTTATTTAATCGGGATTTAATACCCAAATTTTCTTTTTAAATTTAATACTCATTACTTCTTGGGAATTCAACACCCGAATTCCTTGTAGGTTTATTTTTGACCATTGAGGATTATTAACTCCTCTCTTTATATATGTGGAGTTCAACATACGAACCACTTGAGATTTCAAAACCCAAAATTCTTACATATATTTAACTCCGCTTTTTATATATATGTGGAGTTCAACACTCGAACCCCTTGGGATTTCAACTCCCGAAATCCTTACATATATTTAACTCCCCTTTTTAAACTATCAATACACCTACTTGAACTCGTAATCTTATAAATCATCTTCCATCATAATCATGTTTATTAAAATAAATAAAGATATATCACATGTAATTAAACATGTTTCATCTGCACATAATCCATACAAACTTACAATAGATAAAACATACAACATGGAATTAAACATAAATCATAATTTAGTTACGGGTCAGTATACTTACCTTCTTGTATTAGTGATTCGAGTTCACCAATTACTAGTCGCAGTCGCTAATAACCGCTACTCCTAATGTACGAAATTTACTATGAATAAACTTAACTACCTTTCTTTCTAATTTCTTTTTGATACTTTGCTATCACTACTTACAACATTTGAGTATGTATATTATGGAGAGATAACCGACTTCAATATTGTAAACCTTTCTACATAATTGATAATTACATATGTTATGATATATATATATATATATATATATATATATATATATATATATATATATATATATGTTCAACTTACTCCTATGCATGTTTATATATAATTTAAATACTTGTTTTATGTTTAGTTACAAATAAATTCCTTAAATTTGATTCGTACACATTTAGCCTTAAAATTATATTATTATTACTGTTATCAAATAATTGTTATTTATAACATTAAACATTTGTTTGGACATCACACATTGCAAACGATCACCTCACCTGTTACTTACTTTTTTTTAACAACATTAAAATATGTTTCAAATATTTTTATTTTTATTCGCAAAACGGGATGTTACAGGTAATAAAAAAAGGATGAAAAAATTCTCAAAATTAAAGATAATAGAAAAAGAAAAAAAAGTAAATTTGTTTCGCCAAATAATTCTAAAATTTTAAAAAGTAAATGCTTAAGTACAAAAAAATCCCAAAAAATAATATTTTCATCAGATATTTATATCTTGTAAACAAATTAAAAAATAAAACTTAAACATGTTAGAACACAATTGTATTTGAAAAAAGTACCTAAAACGAATAAAGTGATGCTTATATGAACTGAACCTTTTTAAAAAATATTTAAAGACTCAAACATTTTAAAAATTAAAAAAAATTAACTTAAAATTTTTTAAGTTAAATTTTAAAATTTATGTAAAACTTAAAGTTATTATAACTTATTATTAAAAAATAAAACTTAAACGTGTTAGAACCCAATTGTATTTAAAAAGAGTACCTAAAACGAATAAAGTGATGCTTCTATGAACTGAATCTTTTTAAAAAATATTTAAAGACTCAAACATTTTAAAAATTAAAAAAAATTAACCTAAAATTTTTTAAGTTAAATTTTAAATTTTATGTAAAACTTAAAGTTATCATAACATAGTATTAAAAAAATAAAACTTGAACGTGTTAAAACCCAATTGTATTAAAAGAAGTACTTAAAACGATGAAAAGTGATACTTTTATAAACTGAACCTTTTTAAAAGAATTTAAAAACTCAAAAATTTTAAAATTAAAAAAAATCAAAGTAAAGATGTTTCGCCAAATACTTCTAACATTTTAAAAAGTAAATGGTTAAGAACAAAAAAAATCTCAAAAAGTAATTTTTAAGTTAAATTTTAAAACTTTTGTATAACTTAAAGTTATTATAACTTATTATAACCACGGATGGACCCACATAATTTGGTCGCGTGGCCATCTCGTCCGTGACGCATCACGTGACGTACGTGCAATGCGTGTGAATGCGTGATAGAATATGATTATATGAGATGGAGATTAAAACTTATGATCTGTCAAAAGAATCATTAAAAACAATAATATTTAATAGATAATTATATAAAATAATAATAAGCAAGAAGAGGTTTTCCTAAGAGGCTAAGACGCCTCTATCTTGGTATATAAAAATAAAAAATGAATAAATCAGTGGGATTTTTGAAGACGATATTTTTGTCTATTTCGGATGGTATTAAATTTGTTCTGTATTATGTTAATAGAACTATAAACAAACCTATTAATCTTTAACTTGTTTATAATATGTTACAAACCTATTAAAAGGTCCAAGTAGAAGAAAATCGGTTGCCTCGATCCTTTTAAGGTTTATATCTTTTAGTTTATGGTTTATGATTTTATATGTTGTGTTTAACAGATAGGTTCAACGTTGTAATTTAAAACCTTAACTTCATTTATTATTATTATTTTATATTTTTGAAATACGTAGGTATGTGGATGCATAATATTCATCCCATCCAGTTTGATTTTTTGTTTTTTGAACCCGTGTTAATGGTTCGTCATGGAACTTTTATCAAAAACAGTTGAACCGGATCTTGAACTCTTTTATGTCATTGTAAGTTAAGATTCTTTTTTATTTTAAATTATCTTTCATTCGTTTATTAAAACGTTAAATCAGTCTAGCTTGTGTAACTGAAGCTTTTCCTTTTGATGTGATTACAAGAAGTAGGAATTTTTGACTCATTCACATCATGTATTTCCATAGAATATTACGCGGGTAAAAACCAAAATATTAGCTTACAAAGAAAATGGGTCATATTTCTTGCAAAGTATAATTTTAAAGCTTAAAATCTACCAAATAATCTAATTAAAAAAATTGAAATATTATATATTTTTTGTCAGTTTGTGACCGTATATCACGTTGTCACAGAATAATTAATTAAAACATATACAATTTTAGTACAAGTGTTTTTAGCGGGGCCCAAGTTGACGTAAAACGTAACAAAAATTACTCATTTTGATAGCTTTGAGCAAACCATTTGTCCCGCATATGTTTCCACATATACGACATCCATTTGGTTCATCAAATTTTTATAGCATACGTGTTCATAATCTAACGCGATCTGTTTAACAGGAATTTTGTACTGTATCGTTAACTATTATTTTACGAAACAACAAAAACAAACTAGACGGGCTGATAGAGAAAGGTCTAAATGAGATAGACTGGGTCTCATGCCACTTCATATATGTGACAAACATGGTCCAAAGTCTTAGAATTTGAATTTTCCAAACCTTTTTGCTACAATTGAATGATTTTTTGGCCTTATGAGTTATGAATAACTACTCATTTTTATAATATCATTTGTCAATCAACTCTTTCTTCACTCCTACCTTCCTCCTCTCATCTTATAAATTAATCTCACACACATTATCCTCATCCATAGCTTCAATTCAAAATTTTCTCTTCATTTTCTTGAATTGTTCACTACACCTGCTTCATCATCCCCATCAACAATATGCCTGAAAGCAAGGTGCAATTTCTTCACTTACTTCCTCTGTTTCATTTAAGTTGCTTTAAAAAAAATTCTTCATATGAATATCTGTTTCTTCATATTAACTTGTAATTTGCTGCAGAAAGTTGTAATCAGAGTGGATGTACATGATGGTGATGATAAAAGGAAGGCTTTAAAAGCGGTTTCTGGTCTTTCAGGTTAAAACCCCTTTCTTTTTTTATTCAATTTTCACTTTTAGGTTCAGACAGTACAAAACAGATTACTGTGCATAAAGTGTAAGATAAAATAAACTGCATATATTATAAGTGATATGGCCCATTCATGCATTCTGCCCGAAGTAGGAGTTATGTCAGGCATTGAGTATGCTTGTTATCTGAATCAAATTATTGAAAATCTTCATTTGCAATGATTTCAGGGATCGAGTCGTTAGCGATGGACATGAAAGACAAGAAACTGACGATCATCGGAGACGTTGATCCTGTGGATGTAGTCGGAAAACTTAAAAAATGGAACCCTGATATACTCACCGTCGGCCTGGCGAAAGAAGAAAAGAAACCTCAACCAGAAAATAAACCTCAAGCAGATAACCCACTTGAAGTAGATCCTGAAGTTATAAGAAGATTGTTAGAAGCTTATAATCCGTATAATTACCTGACACCACAATATTGTGTTCATTCTGTGGAGGATGACCCCATTGGTTGTGTTATTTGTTGACTGTACAAATAAAGATGCGTTAGGTACATGTCTCTATGAGGTTGACTTTGGAGTGGTGATCATTTTCAATTTTTCATACTTTCTATCATAAAGGGTTGAATAATAATACATTTTGGAACTTGGTGTTGATTCTTGTATCCATATGACCCTATAAGGTAAATTGTGCAAATAATGATTTATTAATTCTTCTTGTGGAAAACATACTTTAAATCTATAATTGAAAAACATGCGTTTAATAAATCTCCAAACTATAATAACACTTGAATTTTTTTAGTGATATCGTTTTCAAATGACGATTACATGATCTGTTTACGTGATAACTGGCCAGCTTAAAATTGTGATGACATCATATTCTTGTTTTTTTTAAACTATGTAGCTTCATTAAATACTGTACGATGTGATGACATCATATTAAGCTATATTAATTAAATACTGTACGACTGAGAAAAATGAATATGATGCTTTTAAACAAGTGATCTATTATCTAAAACTTATCAAAACCATGTCATTTAGATTTAAACCAACTATAGTTAATTTCAATCTTATTATTTTACGAAATTAACTGATTGATCTCCTATCAATTTTGTCACTCTAAACCATTTTGTAACACATTTTTAAATATTATATGTTGAAAATTGAAAATGTCGATATTATCATATTCTTTATTTTCTATGTTTCATATTTTTTAATCTATAAGTCTCCCTGAGTCCCTATAATAAAGTTGATATATGCAATGACATTAGCATTGTTTCATTTACCAGTTTATATTGTTATATGGATTCATTTACTATATATAAACGAGAGAAATAAGAAAACCTAAATAATTAGTTTAAATGATACAAGAAGTCATAACTATCACTCGATGCAAGCAACAAACGCATGGATAGATAAGGAACTTCAAAACTTTATATTAATAAACAAATAATGTAAAACTTGTATACACATAGATTCATATATTATTTTTCTTATGCCCATTACATTCGTTTTTTAATATATGGTTCCTAATATTTGTAAATTCAATCTAACACTTATGTATACACAGTTTAAATACTTAAATCATTTATATCCATTACAAACTGCTCATATCCAAAATCAACTTATTGATTTAGCATAGGTTAACTATTCATAAATATACATCCTTTTGAAGGTTCTAATTATTTATAAGTTTTTACTAGTATTAGGAAACATGCACATAATTAGTTGTTGCATAAATATACTAGAAATACTTACTGATAAGCTAAAAAATTTAATCATGATTATATAATGTCAACTTCGTAGTTGGTTCATCAATATCCAACTAATCTTTTGTTTATTGAATCAGATGACACCACAATTATACGATAAACCCACATTAATCATACAGTTTGTGTCTTTTAGGTTTGAGGTCAATTCATCATGCTTATAGCAGCATGCAATAGCTTTTATAGTTTATCCGATTATGATTAAATAATTGGTAACTGTTTGTTTTATATTTAAAAAGAGAACAAATAGCGTGATGCCTATTAGTTCACTTTCGGAATGTTTAAGTATGATCACAATAAAACACAGTGTTTTCTAGATCGAATTGAACCGGGACAATCATGCTAGAACTGGAAACTAGCTTGTCCGGTGAATAAGTGAACCAAATTAGAATCCCTTACGGACTTTTTATTTATTTATTTAAGTGTTCATATTTCACTAAAATTGCAAATCAAAATCAAACATAACATCTAATCTAATAATCCTTTATATTTTTATCAAACATAACATCTAATCTAATAATCCTTTATATTTTTTATAAGGCTCTGTTTACAGTCAACCTTATAGTTGGATTTTAGGATATCAGAAACACATAATTCTTAAAATTTAAACATTTATTATAATAGCAGTGAAATTAAAACTATCATTACATAGAGCATTGTCTAAATTAAACTATTGCATTTATCCACAATAATATCTATCTATCAGAATATCAGTCTTGAATACAGCCAGTTAACTTCACATCCGTGTCAAGCTATCAATTTTTATTTTATTTTTCATTTACCTGTCAAGCTAATATGTATACAAAAATCAGGGTTGAGTGAGTTATAGTTTTAAAACTTTAAAAAACTTTTAACATATTAGTCAGTTAAAAAACCTTTAACTTTAAATCATCAATATATATGCACTTAGTTAATATGGCTGTTGATGATTCACCCACATTTACCTTACCCTTTACCATATTATTACCATGCATACCATCAGGGTTCACGCAACCCACTGTTCATCATACCATCTTTCTTTAAACACATAAAAATGTTAACTTTCACACTTTAAATCCTTTAATCTTAAAAAAAACATTCATGGCATCATTCTAGCCATAAAATTCATATAAGCATATAAAAGTGAGGATTTAAAACTAGTCTTCACTTGAAGAACACGATGACACCCTAACCCAAGAGGTAATCACCAAGTTCTACACATACACACATAAAGATGTCAACTTTATCTATTAAATTGGTGTTAAAACACCTGAATAACATAGATCTATCTTAGATCTATCATTTCATACTTAAAAGCTGATACCTTTGTTTCATATCCTCAACTTTTTCTCTCAAAAAATACAACTTTTTCTCTCTAGCATCCTTTTCTTGCAAGGAACATGTAAGTGGCGGCTATCTTTCATTTTATAAGGAGGTTTAGTGTGCCAACTTTCACTTACCCATATTTAGCCCTTTTTTCTTTCAAACATTTAAATCGGTCCCCTTATTCTTTTCTTTAACCGGGTTTTATACAAACCGAGATGTTACACTTTTTGACATGGTTTTCTCATAGTCACTCTCACATTTATTTTCCCGCCTAAACTATTTATTCTGTTTTAAAAAGTCAAATAATTAATTTTCAAATTTTTTCACTTTCTCTCTTTATATTAATAAATCCAAGTCCTTTTTGAATAAATATTTTTAAATGATATTTTTTCATTAAATAAAAACTCATTTTTTGATTAAAAAATGCATTTTTTCCAAAATCAAAATTGATTAAAACAATGATTTTGTTCTAAAACAACGAAACTTTTTAAGTTATGAAATAATTCAAAATCAAACTTTTTAAAAAATAAAAAATTTATATAAAAATATTTTTTACAAAACATACTTGGAGTTTTTAAACAACACGATATTGATAAAAAAATAAATTTTTTTCAAAGCAATAATTATATAAAATAAAAGTTTTAAAAATAATAAAAAAAATTTTATCAGCAAATCAAAGTACTTACTCATACATAATCTCAATCATATCTTATATTTAACGTTTTACGCTTCCTAATTATTCATTAAAAATATTTAGTATTTTTTTATTCAGCCCTTATAATACAGAGTTATAGTGTAGCATTTTGATATTTGTTTAAAGATGTAGTTTATCTTTGTATATTATTTACTATGTTAGAAACCAATGTATTGCATTGGTAGAAAATTTCAACATATATAATGGGGAAATGTTCAAATAAAAAAGCCACTAAAATTAAAAAGTGTAAAAAATAATCTTAACTATCAATCATCTTAATCAATGGTTGAGATCAAATTGTAAGAAAAAATTTGTTAGAGAGTTATTTTATTAATAATCACTTTTGTTGACTTTTTGCAAGTTCTTCCATTTTTTTTTATCAAAATTACACCATAAAAATGAGGGTTTTTTTTATCTTTAAAATGAGTACAGTATAGTTATATAAATAATAATAATTTTTATTTACGCTTTTAAGCTCATATCTCGTCATTGTGTCTTTAGAATAATTAATTGTGTATTTTTGTTAGTTATTATGTTTAACTAAATACTATTGTGTTTTTCTAAAATAATAAATTTTAAAAAAAATATAATGGTGGAATAAAATACCCCAACCGTCGCACCACCACCAACCGTCACACCACCACCGGACAGCCACCAAACCGTCACACCACCGCCGCACAACCACCAAACCGTCACACCACCACCACACAGCCGCCAATCGCCACTTCACCACCACACAGTGACCAACCACCACACTACCATCACCACCACAACAAAATTATCACAACCATACCGCCACCACCACCACCACACCCTTTATCATTTCTACCCATCCATCCACCAAACAACAACTACAACCGTCGCCCCCTTGAACCACAACATTTTTGCCTCTGCCGTCGTGAACCGCCACACCAGATCTGAAGATGAGATACATCTGCAAGTTGCCAATCTGGAATCATGGGTGGGGGTCAGGATCTATATTGATTACGAAGACGATTGGGCTAGACTAGAGACTCCGATTTAGAGAGAAAGAAGGCTAAAGTGTGGTGTTGCTTGTGGTGGCGGGTGGTGGTCTTGGTAGTGATGGGTGTTACTGTTGGTGGCGGTGGGTGTTGCTATCGGTGATGATGGGTGTTGTTGTTGGTGGCGTGTGAAGGTGGTGGTAGGTGGTGGTCTTGGTAACGATGGCTAGAAGGGGTTTTGCAAGAAGAAGTGATGGTGGTGTGGTCGTGAGAAGTGACAGTGGTGGTCGTGAGAAGTGACAGTGGTGGTCGTGAGATATAGATTTGGGGAAGAAGATCATGTTTAAATTAATTTAAGAAAATTACAAAATAATCCTTTATTATTGGGAGAATAATATAAATTTAGTCTCTAAGTGCAAAATGTTAAAAATCCTCTTATATTTAACGGAAGTATATGGTTCTTACTACTAAAATGATCAAAATAACCTTGTAATTAACAGAAAAAACTAACGGCGTCAATAGGTTGGAGTTAACTGAGACAAATTGCGAACCACAAGAAATAAAATTGCAATTTTAAAACCTTTGGATGAAAACCGTTATTTTAAGCAAAAATGAAGTTTACTCTAATTTTTTTAATATTCTCTGAAAATGGTTGTGAGTGCATGGAAGAGAAAATATAATGATAAAACTATAAAAATTATTATTTAATTAAAAAAATAGAAAAAAATAATTTTTAATATAATTATAAGGTTAGATTTAAAAATTTAACGTGAATGCCTCAAATCTCAATTAATAATTTAACATTAAACTTGAGATTGGGCCATCAACGTAATGAAAACGGAAAAGGGTTGCAATCAACATTAGTGGGCAGCATGATTATAAACAAGATATGGGCTATAGTTTTATCTTGTTGGGCTAGCCATCAAAGGGAGGAGAAAAAGATAGTTTGTTTAAGGTGATCACGACCGATGAACTCATGAAACGGTTTGGTTTACTTTGTTTCAACTTTGGAGAAGGTATTTGAATTCGACACTTGAATTTTATATTGAATTATGATATTCGGGTTCATATTAATTCTTGTGCATTGTTTGATTATTAATTCAACCTTAGTTGATTTAGTTACGGAGAAGACTAGTGTAGGACTATACATAATTCATGAACAAAACTGTTGAAGCGAATTGTATAACTGTAATGCATAAACACAGGGACCAAATATGTAAAGTCGGAAATAAACGGTGGTTAATACCTGAACAAAACTCAGGCACTATTCCTCCCACTTGGTAAATTAATATTATGTAATATAGTATTATGTTTATGTATCCAATCGAATACATATATCAAACATCTAATTGATAAGTTGCAATCCAATTTTGTTGAATGATAATTATGTTTAAGGATTTAAACGAGTGTTAATCATAGGCATCTGATTTGTATTTGTTTTATGATTGATTCATGAGTTAAATCGACATATAGTTTATGTAGTAAGTCGCCAATCGTACCCGATGCATCCTAATTAGTTTAATTATGGATAATATGGTTGGTGTATAAGCACATAAACTGTGATCTAGGTTAGTAGTAGGATGAAGACAAACTCTATATAGTCGATTAAACATTGTAATTACCGATTAAGGCTTGCAACTAAGTAACCAAACCTGAGTCAGAAGTGATTACATATTCTTATTTTCATAACCGTTCTCTTGTATTTTGACTTTTGAGTGTTATTTGCTTCTTCACTTTTATTGCAATTTAGTTTTAGCTTCATCTAATTAAATCTTCAATCAGCTTTTTACGCTTTCTTTTAAAATCAAAAAGTTTATGTAATAATAACTACATGTTTGTTGTGGATACGATATTCTATTTACCCTAGTGATCTATGTTGATATGTTTTGTCATGATTTGAGGACGGTCATTGGTAACACAACTCAAAAAAGTAGTAGTTCACATTGTCATTGCAGATTTGTAGATACTAATGACAATTCAGACCACTTGTCCACATAACATGACATTAGGGCAAAGAATGAAAAATATCATGAAACTAGTTCACTTGTCATTTAGTATAAACTAATATTAAACCCCCCTCGTTGTGCCGGGGGTGTAAAACCGCACCAAATAGCACCAATATCATACCACCGTCAGCGACCAGCAACACCGGAATAGCTCGTATTAAAAAATAATAACAAAAAATTAAAACCGAACTGTAACACCTGGAAAATTTTAAAGGAAAAAGAAAAAGAAAGAATAGCAAAATAACCCAAGTTGAGGGGTTAAAGTTGTACATGGGACAAAGTTGATATTTAATTTGTTCAAAAGGAGGTGTGGCCGCCCACACCCATGTTCCATCAACTTCATTCGGATTTTTAGAGAGAGAAAGAGCAGAATTCTCTCGGTTTTAGAGAGAGGAAGAAGAAGAAGTCGAAATTCATGTTAGTTTTTTGATTTATGAGGTGTTCTTGGCTGCATTTCAGCTTCGGGTATGTGCTTATGTGCTTGTATGTGTGTTCGGTTGGGTGTTTTTAGGTGTTTGAACTCATAAGCATTTGGGTTTGAAGAAGTCTTACTCGGAAGTTGCAAGAGGTGAGTTCTAGATCCCCGTTTTTTTTAAATGTTTTAACTGATTTTGGGGCTGGAAATGCATGCTTAAACGTTTTTATAAAATTTGGGTGTGTACCCGTATGAATGTGTATGTGCGCTGTTGGGAGGGTGTATGTTTGGGAATTTTATGATTATGTTCATGACCTTATGCTTGTTTGATGCTTAGTATGCTAGAAACTAGGCTAGAACAGGTCAGATTGATGTTTTTGGGTCTGAAAATGATGGTAGTTAGAAAAGTAGTTGGCCATGCGCCTAAGTGCTCATGCGCCTGAGATCATGCACCCAAACAGTACCCAAACACCCAAGGTTCATGCGCACAAATAGTGCCCATGCGCCTAGAATATTGCCCAGGAGTCTAAGTATGCCCATGCGTCTGTCTGCTAAAACGCCTAAGTGTCCATGCGCCTAAATCAGGCTCATGCGCCTGCATAGTACCCATGCGCCTAGAAAGTTGTCCAGACGCATAAGTGTTGGCCGTGCGCCCAAATAGTGCCCATGCGCCTGAGTCGCCCATGCGCCTAAGTATTCATGCGCCCGCATAGTGTTCGTGCGCCTGCATAGTACCCATGCGCCTAAGACTTAGAAAATTTTCTGAAATTTTCGGGAAAGAAGGACTTTTAGGCTATGACTTGGGATGTTTCCGGGGATGATATGTGATGATTATATGTTGATGTTATGCATGTTATGGCCTATTTTCTTTATGTTCCCTATTATATTACTCCATGGCTTTAAGTGGTGTGATTATGTTAATGAATGTAAAGTATTATCTTAACGAAGCGAAAGATCTAAGATAATGAAAGTGGAACATAATTAATGAACGAATGAAAGTCTTGCAAGCAAAATGTAAGGAGGTTCACAACTCCTTGAGAGTTGTCAGCTCAACTGTGTGTCATACAGCGTGCGATCTTGGCTGCCCCATGAGGGATTCACACACAGGGGGATCAGTCTTGGTGACTGTCCCATACGTGCGAAACGGGGTCCTTGTCACTAAACCATAGATTAGTTGGCTTCGTGCCCAAGAGGGGGGGGGGTTTAGTATATGACAGGACCTAGATAGAAGTGAAAGATAATGTAACGTGCGAAATGTACGAAACGTGCGATAAGTACGAAAAGAACGATGACGGAAGATAATAATGCTATTATCTATGTGTATGTATAATGTGTGATCACGTGCGAAAGTATGAAAAGGTTTTAACGATTGAAAGGTAATATAATGTTTTCATAAAACTAGAACTCACTCAGCAACGCTGACTTTTATGCATTTTCAGTTGGCAGATAAAGGTTGCTGAGGATGGCACGGGGTGAAGCTACTTGGCGAAGATTTTGGGTTGGCATCCAATTTGTATAAAAATGATGTTTTGTGTAGTAATGAAACCAAATGATGATTTATAATGTAATGATGATGTAAACAGTAATTATTAATATATGAAATGGTTTCGTTAAATTTTCCGCTGCAAATGCTTAATAGATTTTATGTGATTTTGAAATAGTATGTGCGATGATTGTCCAACTGTGAGTGTCCCGGGAAAGGGGCCCTTACACGAACGGAAAGTAGACGTAAAACGTTAAACATAAAACATTAAAAACAATAACTAAATTTATCTAGGACCCTCACGTCTCGACGGGTTGTAAAACGGGAAAAATTAGACGTAACAATGTTGAACCATACACGCATGTTACGGCATGTTAACTCTCAAAACTTAAACCGAAATGCAAAACGAAAAAATTATAAAAGATGAAAAAGTATATGGGACAAAAGTTGAAAGTAAGAATTTATAGGGGTTAAATTGTAAAACATAAAAAAGTATTAAGTTTAAATAAAAGATTAAAAAAATTAAAGGGTTGTACTATATGCCCATAAAAATTTGTACATATAAGTTGGTAATTAAAATATATATAATCGAATCATGTGTTGTGTATAAAATCTCATTGAATAACAAAACAAAAAATGATTGAAGGGAAAATAATCGTTGCAATAGCACTAGAACATTGTTTGAGACTCCTAACGATCGACCTCCTTGTCACTAATCAGGTACCTTCTGTCTTGGTACAAAATTAACTCCACCCGATATCATAAATCTTGAAGACCATTTAACGACTAAACCTATGATCTTTTCCACATTACCCCTAAATTGAAACTTGTGAAATGAACATCAAGGATTTTTGACATATTCGACCAAATTCTTCACATCTCAGTACTAAGAATATATTATCATAAAATACGTGAAGCTCAAACCATGTTCTTTAATCACGACCAGTGCCACAAAAGAACCAAGTTGTTTTGAATATATCCTATAAAAATATAGAAATTGATTGTTAAAAGACATAAATATATTATATACTACTACATTTGAAAGTGAGGTGTATAGTGATTTACATGTATTCAAGCGGAATGCACTATTTTTTTAATGCATATATAAGTTTCAAGAAGGATTTACAAATGATGACAATGAATAATGTGGATCCAAAGATTTTCTCAATCTGTTCATGATTCAAGCTACATACTTCTCATCTTTCGAATGTCATCTACATTAAGCTTCTCATCCACGGAGGCTTTTTATCACAGAAAATAAAAAGATATGATAGAAAGATGAAGATCGAGACTCGAGAGTTTTATGTTTGAAAGAATCAAGAATCAAGAATCAAGAATCAAAGCTTATTGAGAATCACACCGGCTGCATTCTCCAACATATAAGAATATTCATATCAACTTTTTCATCCTTATTCATATAATTACTCTAAAATTACTGTTTTTTCTCTTTCATTTTCAATTAAATAATATTTTTTTATACATTTATCATTAATTTTTTTTATCCTTCACTCGCAACCAGTTTAAAAAATATTAAAAAACTTATAGGGGTTGAATATTATTTTCCCAAATATTAGGACAAAAAGTAACATTTTCTCTCTCATTAACTTATAGTCACTCACAATCATACTTTATAATATAGTACACATACTTATATAAAAATAGGAAACCTAATATGAATGCTCTTACCCTATCCAACAATCTTCTTCAAGGCGCATGCCTTCTTCAAATTTATCCATCTAATTCGAAGATCATGGCTCTCATGCTTTATATTATTTTGTGATATTTTGTCATTGTTGTATAGTATATAAACTTTTTTATTATCTTATCATTATGTATTACAATTAGATTTGCAGAATGAATTTATTTTACCAATGTTTTTTTTAAAACTTATTGTGCCCATGATAATATAATGACTATCAAAGAACAGAATAAGACATTTTTTCATTGTGTTTTACGTGTTATATTAACTTGTGTTATTTTGTAATTGTTTTTAATTTATTAGATTAATTAATTATTAATTTATCATTATATTTTACATACTATAATTACAGAAAAGTGTTATTCACCATTATGTTTTTTTTTAATTTATCATTTTGAAAAACATAATAAATAACAAAAAAAACACAATGAACTGTATTAAAGACACAATGACGAGTAGATTTTATATGAGCTAAAAAACATTAAAAAAAGTTGATTATCTTTTTATATAACAATAATACTTGTTTAAAAGATAAAAATGCTCGTTTTTATGGTAATTTTTTATAAAAAAATAATGTCGTATATAAAATTTATGAACATTTAAAAAAAGTTAAAGAATTTGAAAAAAAATAACAAAAGCGGCTATACTTAAAATATTTCTCTAACAAACTTTTTCACCATATTTTAATCTGAATCATTGATTAACAAGATTGATCGTTGAGATTTTTTTCTTATAATTTTAGATTTGTTAACCTTTTTACTTGAATTTTTTCCTTACTTTATCAAAAAGTTGTTTGAAAAATAAATTTTATTTTTAGAAAAAGTTAAAAACTTTCAAAAGAGAAATTTTTAAAAATTAAGATTAAATTGTTCTTTAAAAATAAAAAAAGTTGAATTTATAAAACTTTATAATAAGAATTTTTAAAAATACACAAAATATTAAAAAAAAACAAATGTTAAAGAAAACACTTTGAAATGTTATATTTAAATTAAACGAAACTCTAGAGAAAAGGTAAAACAAACTTCTCTAAAAAAATTTAAAAAATACATTAAAGAAACAGTTATAGAGGGATATTTTTTGTCAAAAAATTGTTTGGAAACATAAATGTTTCATGAATTTTTGAAACTTAATTTGTCAAAATATTAAAACTTATAAATTTTAAAATTTATGTATAAAAGTATTTATAAACTTAAAACAATTCAACTTTGGTGTCTTCATACATACTTAAATATTTTGAAGATTAAAAAAAATTATAAAGAGTTCGCTACTTCAACCATTTTGTTAATTGTAATTGTTGCAGGATAATGGCCCACAAAGCATGTTACGTCTAGAATCCGTTAGCCACTCAAACAAAGTCAATATCAGAAAAGTCAGGATCTACTGAGCGCGACAACGAACCAATTTTCAAAGAGCTTTATTGGTCGCACCGGTTGGATTGATCGAACCGAGTTTAATAACCATATGATGTCACATATAAAAAAATACAAATACTATTCATATTTATCAAGTTCAAAAAACAAAATATCAAAATACAATATGTTTTAGAGAGGATTTATACTTTTAACTCAATATTAACAATTAATAAAATATGTATTATAAATTATTAATCAAATAATATTATTTTGACAGAAAAAATAGTAAAAGGAAAATTGAAATTCTATCCGACAACTGGTCCGGTTCAACCAATGCAACAGTCTGACCGATAACTAACTAACCAGTTTAACTGAAAACAATTTAAATATACACAACCGAACCTATTTAACCAACTTACAAAAACACCGCTAAAAATCCTAACACAAAGTCTAAACCACATGCAGTTTTAGTTTTTAGAAAATTCTGACCAACAACATCGTATGTACCCACATAATTTTGATGACGTGGACTTCTTGCCCGTGACGTGTCACTTGACGTACGTGCATGCGTATGATAGAATATGAGATTCAAAGTATGATCTAACAAAAGAACTTTTATTTTAAATCAAAAATATTATAATAAGATAATTATATAAAATAATAGTTTCCAAATATAAAAGCTTTGAAGAGGTATGACCGCATGAGACGCCTCTATCTTGTCTTGTTATATAAAATTAAAAAATGGATAAATAAGTGAGATTATCGAAGATGATATTTTTGTCCATTTATGCTGGTATTAGATTTCCTCAAGCCTCAAGGCTATATTATGCAACCGTAGACTTGTTGACTTCGTACTGTTGACAATAGTATAATGATATAATCCCGTTATTGTTTTGATTATTTAAACCTAGTATTATATCAAAGTCAGAAGTAAATTGATAGCTCTAACCATTTTAAGGTTTATACGGTTTGATT
Organism: Flaveria robusta; assembly: GCA_025506415.1. NCBI lineage: Eukaryota > Viridiplantae > Streptophyta > Magnoliopsida > Asterales > Asteraceae > Flaveria > Flaveria robusta. Next base: position 6,130,317 of record CM046464.1, on the reverse strand, counting down.
TATAGTTTACGGTTTCATAAGCGTTCAACTAATCAGTTCAACGTTTTGTAATTTGAAACCATACCTTTATTATGTATTATTTTATTTTTAAAATATGTAGTTGTGTATGTGTATAACTAGGTTAGTATCTCGTGTATTATACGGGTTGAATAAATAAAATATTAAATAAATAGTTATAAATATTTATTAATTATAAACAATATTTTGAAATAAGATACGATTGAAATTACATATGAGTAAGGATATAATTAATAAAACAATAATATTATTTTTTTAAACTTTTATTTTTAAACCTTTTTTATTTTTTTTTCAGAAAAAATTAAACAATTTGTTCCAAGACAAACCATTTTAAAAGATTTCAACTTTAAAAATTTCCTTATTTTAACTCTAAAATTTAATTATTTTGTTTTATAAAAAAATATTTTTAAAAAAGTCCGATATTAAGTTATTTCGTAATTTTAAAATGTTTGATGTTTTAGAAAAGTTTCTTATTTTTTAATTTTTATTTCTTTAGAAGTTACATTTATAAAAAATCTCTCTCTTAATTTATTAAAAAGCTATTTTTAATTTTAAAAAAATTTATTAACATCATTAGTATTTAATGTAATTATTTAATATGAGAGAGAAGATAGAAAATTAGAATTAGTTGGTCTAGAATTATGCCAAATGTCATATTAAAACTTTTTTTAATTATAATAGATAGAATAGATATTAATTAGCCATTTTCATTATTTTTAAAATTTTGATACAAAATAGCTTGAGTTTAAAGTATTCGGTTCAATTGACTAAAACGTGAATTGAAACTATTTTGTCTAGTCTGCCGACACAATCGGACCGTCCAATTTGATTTGTCGTTTTTCAAAATTGTGGATAATAGTTTGATTGAAAGTTTTCAATAAAAACAAATTGAACAATACCTAGAATATTTTGGACTTTTTATGTGATTGGAGTAGATATCATGGCCCATTTTCTTATAAAGAGTTCGATTCTTATTATATATTGGGAGTGATTAAAAGTACCCCACTTATACTAAATGTACTTTTTAGCGAGAGAGAATTATTACTCTTTTTAATAAAAAGAGGTCCATTAATTGTGTGAGAAGAGAGATACGTTTAATAGCACCTTTATTTATTTATCCGTAGAAAGTAAAAATATTTTATGGGTAAAAAACAACATATTAGCTTATAAGGAAATGGATCATATGTCTTGTGAAGTATATTTTCAATGCTTAAATTCTACTAAATTAAATTATCTAATAAAAAAGTTAAAATTGTAAGTGAAATGGTTTCAAGGATATCAAAGTATTCACTCAAATATCTGGATGATTTTATTCAATGAGCTCGCTGCTATATATATAGCAATACAGACTCCATGATAGTCAATAACAAACAACTAAAAATAAACTAACAACCCAAAGGACTCGCTACCAACCTAGACTTCATCAACCTACCGTTACATAAAGAATCTTACGACTGCATGGGCTAAAGGCCCAGCATACATGACACGACTCATGGGCTACAACCCATTTATTGACCCAAATAACATTACAGTAAGGAGGCGTTTGGTATGCAGGAATTCAAGGGAATTTAATGGAATTGGAATCTGAATTCCATTGTTAATTGTGTTTGGTTGATAGTAATTCGTTGGAATTGGAATTAGAATTCCATTCTTAACGTGTTTGGTTGAGAAAAAAATTGGAATTGGAATTGGAATTGGAATTGGAATTACAAATGAAGGATTTCAAAATCCTTCCAACTATTGAAGTATTTCAAATTCCACCGATCCCCGCCTCCACCACCGACCCTCGCCTACCGCCAACCGACATTACCGACGATCCCGGCCGCCAACCGCTGACCACCGCCGCCCCCCGCCGACCCCGACCGCCGCCGACCCCTGCCGACCCCGACCGCTGCCCCCGACCGCCACCCCCCGCCGACGCCCTCGACCGCCGCCTACCAACTTGCCAACCGCCAACCGAATGCCGACGCCCACGACCGCCGGCCCCGACCGCCGCCGCCGCCGCCCATCGACTGCCACCGACGCCGCACAACCCTGACGCCGACCACCGCCGCCCACTATTTGCCCCGACCGCCGCCACCCTTAACCGTCGACTGTCGCCGACCGCCGTTACCGAACCGTGTCTCGACGACGGGCGTTATCGGTTGGTGGCGGCAGTGGGGTACGGTCGGTTTTCGGCAGCGGGCGTGATTGATGGTCGCGGTTGATTGTCGGCGGTGACGGCGGCGGCGGTTGGTGGTATGTAGCGGCGATAATCGGTGGTTATCGAGGTAGCGGCGATAATCGGTGGTTATCGAGGTGGTGGCGGTATGCAACGAGTGATAAATTGCAATTTCTTTATAAGTGTTTTGTCACTAGAAATGCATTTGGAATTTAAATTCCCTTTATAGATTCCAATTCCTTTGAATTCCAAATCCATTGAAAAATATTGAATTCCAAATATAATTACTTCGAATTCCAATTCAAATTCTAATTCCAACACATTCCGTGAACCAAACGCCCCCTAAGTGTGGTGACCATATGCCACAAGTTACAGTACAGTTTATTCAGAGAATAATAATTTAAGTTTACGACGAATAATATTTTGAGTGGATACAAGTTTAACACCTAACATACACGTGCATTTATCACAATAAATTAGACAAAGCTAGTTTCCTCGAAATTAACATTTACATTTCAAATCATTAAAGATATTCTTCTTAACGGAACATCAAAGCGCTATGCAGTGTTTTTGTGACCGGATCGGACCGGCCGGTCCGACCGGTTCGACCGAGGATCGGCTGGATGGCCGGTCCTGTTCACATCGATTCGTTTCTGGCCGGTCGAACCGGCCGGTTCATCCCGAACCGCTCGTCTGACCGGGAAACCTGACCGGTTCGGACCGGATTTTGTAATTTTTTTAATTTTTTTTTATTTTTTTGATTTTAATGGGTAAAAACGGGGTGTTGAACCATAAATTAGTATGTTAGATATAAAAATATAGTTAAGTTTTATATATAACTATAAAATACGTATATAAATTACTTATATTTAATTATATATATAACTATATATATAATATACTATATATATAATTATGACGTCATCCGGTTCTTAAATCTGGTCCGACCGATCCGACCACCGAACCAGTAAGGCGTCCGGTTCTGAAAACATAGGCGCTATGGGTGTTCGTGAATCTTAAATCTTATCTTTAAATTATAAAAAAGTATTAAAAAAATTATGTAATTTTACTTCTACATCAAATTTCTTATTTTTATCTACATTTCCTTTCCTGTAATTTTAGAGAAAAACATAGTGATCTCTTATATTTGGGGGTTATCATTCATCCCTCAAATCTATTATTTTATGTTTTTTTTCATAAATGGTTGAGAATAAAAGAAAGATAAAATATAATAAAAAATAATTATTTAATTAAAATAAAAATATATACGAAGAGCTGATGTGAAAGGTTGTTTAAATGATCAAACTTTAAAGGGAGATGATTTTTTGTTAATTATGAGGATGAGGATGGAACCGTTAGTGTGAATGCTCTAACCTTGCTGGTTTAGTGAGAAATTTTTTATTAAATAATCACGATTTCACAAAACAACCAACCAAACCAGCCGAATTCGCATACATTCTACATGAGATAGACTTGGTCTCATGCCATTTCATGACTTATACAAACTAGGATTTCATTCCGCGCGTTGCGGCGAGGTCCCGAGGTCCCGTCATGATTCCGAATATTAAAACGTAGATTATAAACACGTCATGATGACTATCACTCTCATGTAAAACCGTAAAGCGTTTCCCCGTAGTAAAAGCTATTGTCACTCATATTGTTAACTCATATTCCATTCGGTTCGTTTCCCTATTAAAACAGTAACGACTATAACTTACAAGTTACAACACTAAAAAAACACTCAATTTTGAATATAATACCGTTTACAAAAAAAAAATTACATTGGAACGTTAACTAAATAACTAAAGCTATACCCGTTCTTTTTCTTTTTCTTTCTTTTTTTTTTTGTAAGAAGTTAACAAACAAAAGTTATTACTGAAAAACAAAATTTTTAGAAAATCAAATGAATTATATTATACACAACATGAGGCTTAAAATAAAAATAAAAATAAATACACAAAATAAAAATTAGAAATTATACATGTTATTTTTTTGCCAAAATTTTAACCGAAAAAGTTTTGTGCCAAAATTCCAATTCTTTTAAACCTTATGGTAGCTATAAGTTCAATAGTTAAAATTCAAACTTTTAGTTATTGTGATCAAATTATAAAAACCATTAAATTACTGTAGCAAAGTGGTTGCTCAATAATTTAGCCCCAAGTCTTAAAAATTCTATTTTCTAAAACCTTTTTGCAACAATGAAATGATGTTTTGTCCTTAGGAATCACTACACATTTTTCTAAAATCACTATCAACCAACTCTTTCTTCTCTCCTACCTTCTCCTACACCTTCAATTCATAATTCCCTCTTGATTTCTCCAACTATTCATCACACCTGCTTCATCATCCCCCTCAACATGCCTGAACTCAAGGTGAAATCTCTGCATTTACTTCTTTCCTCTGTTTCATCACATGAACCTCTGTTTCTTTAAACTTCAAAAAACAGAGTATCAAGCGCAAATTTTGTATTTTCTCACTATAAATCACCGATTTCCGTCTATATTTCTTCATGGGTATCTTCAATTTACTGTCATTAACTCGTAATTAATCGCAGAAAGCAGTAATCAAAGTGGATATCCATGATGGTGATGATAAAAGGAAAGCTTTAAAGGCGGTTTCCAGTCTTTCAGGTTAAACCTCTGTTTTCTTTTCACTAAATTCAGACTTCAATAATAAGATTAACCCACAAAAAACACCTGAAAATCTTCTTACGAAACGATTTCAGGGATCGATTCTTTGGCTATAGATATGAAAGACAAGAAACTGACGATCACCGGAGCCATTGATCCGGTGAATGTCTTCAGAAAACTTAAAAAATGGAAGCCTAAGATACTCACCTTCGGACCCTTAAAAGAAGAAAAGAATCCTCAACCTGATAAGATACGTCAAGTAGATCCTGAATTTATCAGAAGATTGTTGGAACCTTATAATCCGTACGTGGGACAACGTTATTATGGTGATTATTCTGTGGAAGAAGACCCCAATGGTTGTGTTATTTGTTAAATGTACAAGTAAATATGCGTTAGGTACATGTCTATATGATAAAATTTGCATGGGGTGGCTGATAGGATAACGGTTTTCTTTCTGTCATAAAGGGTTGAATAATAAGTATAGTTTGGGACTTCATGTTGATTCTAATTCATATGAGCATATGTAGATAATTTCACAAAGTTATATTGTTGAAAAGTGGAAAACATACTTTGCATCTATATTAGATTTTGAAAATATGCTTTTAGTGAATCTCTAACTATGATAAAACGTTGTATTATTTTCGGTAGGTGCTGAGTACTGATGAAGTGATCTGTTTATGTGATATCAGTCGACTTAAAATTATGAAGACATCATTATTTTATTTTATTTCTTTAATCTTTTATGTGAAGTTCTTTAAAGCTACACCATTTTCATTAAAGCATTCAATATTTTTTATTTTTATTTTACAAAACTAACTCAATTGTTTTCGATCAATTTTGTAAAAAAATGTTCATGCTCTCCGAAGCCTATTTGTAGTGCATCACTTTTTATGCTGCGCTGATACTTCTTGCTATTTTTAACCGATTTCTCAAGATGTCTTAAAACAGATTAGTTAAACACAAGGAAATATAAAACTTATAAGATTAAAAGAGCATATCAAAAATCTCATAATCAATTGAAACCTAATGTGATAAAAATAAAAATAATTAAAGCTAGTATAATGGTATTGAAATGTGTTAAAATGTTAATTATCGTACTTTTTTAATCAATAATAAAGTTGAAATGCAATGATTACATTTACCAATTTGTAGTTTATATTTATTCTTTTATTCTATAAGTTCTTTTTATAACTTTTTTTTCCCAAAAATTTAGAAATTAATATTAATTATTGATTATTTTGATCAATGGTAAAAAGAACGTTATATAGAAAATTTAAATTTGTATGTCAAAAGGATACAATAACAAAAACATATTTTCTCCGATTAATTAGTTAATTTATCAAACACCTCTCGTCTCTTCTCTCTCATTTCTTACCTATCTATTTCTACAAATTTAAAGACATGTAAAAACATTAGAATTCATATACTTTATGCAATAATCTAACGTACTCTCTTTTATTTTATATAACAACTTGGGTGCTTCTAACATGCGAATTCAAAAAAGCTTCTTGAGTATTTTATTTTTGTTATGAGTAAAGTTAACTGTTTTACGTGATTATAGATTGGCGAATCGGTTGTTCCAGAAGTTCATTGGTCGGACCGGTTAATATTTTAATTAGTTTTAAAAATTAAATTTCATAAGTAATAAATTTCAAAATTTAAATGAATAATTGATTTCACTAGCCTACAAAATATGATAAGACTTTTATTTTCTGCTTTCACACCCCATTGTAAACACTTTCCATTGTAAAGTTATTTATCTTCCCCACTTTCATAATATTCATCTTTCTTCTTCTTCGTCTCAAAAACCCTAGAAAACTAATCTATCATTTTTCTTCTCCCTTTCTTAACTACCTGTAAAGTAATAAATGACATAGAAATGAGTGGAAATTGTTTACTACACATCATAAAAACCAACTCGTGTGATCCACCATAAACCAAAACCGTGAGGGATTTTCCCGATCTTCTCTACGGCAGATCTAAGGTTGCGTTAATTTTTAATATTCTCTTCCGGACGAGATCTACATGTACTTTCTCTAGATCTCTCGACATCTGTCTTCTTTTACTTTTCCGACGACTTTTTCTGACTTTTTTTCCCCGCCTCTGATTCGACCATTGGCTGCCGGTAGACGGTCCAACCGCTGGTTGCCTTTGGGTTATTTTAAGAACGACTCATATAATCATAACCGGACCGCCGACATCACCGGTTCCCATTCCAACCGGTCTAACCGTCCGGTCCAGTCACAAATACATTGTTTATACCCGTGTAATCTTTTCTTACACATATGCATGTTTGAGTAATTTTCATCGAACCAATACAAAATAATTAACTAACAAACATCACGATCACCATCACCATCATCGATGAGAAAAAAAAACATCAATTGTTCATACTTTTTTAAAAAGTATTTTACAAGTTTCAAAGCATAGCGGTACAACTTTTTTTTTTTCATAGTATAATGTGAAAATTTCAATAGATGAATAAATTGTGAAATTATATGTGTGTTTTTGGGTTTGGCAAAAAAAAGGATTAGGCCTTACGTGAAACGAGTCAGATTAATGTGTTTTCATTTAACAGTATAAATTCTAGTTAACTGTAGGCATAAATTACCCCTATATTAAATACTGTATGAATGAGCAGTTACTTTTGGGATTACTGTATTTGATGCCTAATGTACTATCAGGTAATGCACCATTCCACTTTTTGTCTTCTTTTATCTACGTGTGTGCTCATTATATCTTTTCAGAGGGATGTTGATGGTGCTTCAGACGTTGTTGCCGGCGGTTAATCTCCGACGTTTTGTTGGTGGTTGTGTGCATCGTGGTTTTGTCTCCGTTTGGCTACCCAGAAACCGCCTGCTGTCGCTGTTCAACTCCGCCGTGCCCCGTCATTTCATTTGGGTTTCATGGTTTTGGCGACGGGGGTTGTGGTTGTGCCGCCCACCACCATCTACTCCGGTGGGTCACCGCTTGTCGCATGACGCTGGATTTGCCCCCATCCACTTCGACCTCCATCGTGTATCTCCGAGTTTCCCTGCCGTGATATTGGTGGTTGAAGCCCCGACGGTGTTCATGGTGGTTGGGTCTGTTAGATCTGTGATGACAGGATCTAACGCCCGGTGTTAGTGATGGTGTCCATGGAGTTGAGGTAGAGCCGATCGTTGTCTTCTACCGGTTAAGGGTGTCGGCGGTGGTTGTCTAGCGACAACTACATTTGAGACTTCCTGTTCGTACCCGTTTAGATCTGACAGATGAAGATGATGAGGGCTTCATGGTGTCGATGATGATGAGGACCACCACATCTGAGACTTGATGTTTATACCGATTTAAATCTTAGACCGTAAACGGATCGAAATGTTTATGGTGTCGATGATGATGTGGAACAGCTCATTTGAGATTTGCTGTTAGTTTCATGGTTCTATTTCCGTTTTCCGTTTATATATTATTTTGTCGTTGCTATGGCTGTCAATGATGACGAGTTATTCTCATTTGAGACTAACATTTATCGCAACATTAGCAATGTTGGCCACATAAATGTGTTTGATATATTGTTGTTTTCGTATTTAGTTCTAGTGAAATCCGAGGGCAAAGATGACATGACTAGAGTGGTTTCGGTTGCTTTGGTGTGGCTACGGTTTACTGTTAATAGCCGCAACCGAACGCCAGTTCTGAGCCTGGATTTAACGATAGTTTATTTAAGTCCATTCATCACACGCGTAACGCGCGCTAATGGAAAACACTAGTTTAGTTTCAATGTGTGTTTTTGGGTTTGGCAAAGAAGTGATTAGTTTTTAATTCATTAGTAACATTGTTTTCAAAGATTTTTGTTTTTTGCAATTGTGTTCATTCAAATCATTCGAAGTTTCAATTTTTGCTTTAAAAGTCGTTCGAGAGTCGTTTAAGTCAAGTTTTATTAAACACTTTCCACTAATTTCTTGTGAAGACAACTTACTTACCTTTCCACAATAATATAACTAAGTCTGATTTGTTAACTTTTTTGATCGAGTCTCAACAACTAGATCAACTAGCCATCAAAAAATTGAAAAGCAACATGGGTGCTAAAATGCAGAAAGATGCAACTTTTAGCTGCAAAGCGACCTTTTGGGGTGTAGGCTTGTAGAAAACGGCTAGGTTTACTTTGTTTAACTTTGATGCACGTATTCGTATTCGACACTTGAATTTTATATTGAATTGTGCATTTGGGTTCATATTAATTCTTGTGTTATTATTTGGTTGGGTTAACTGGTGTATACGATATTGTGTATTATTCGATTAATAATTCCACCTTTGTTGATTTAGTCAAAAAAAGGACAAGTGTAGGAATATTCATAATTCATGACTTAAATTGCTCAATCAATTAATATAGGTTATGTCTATTTATCTAATCGAATACTTATATCAAACGTCTAGTTAATACGTTACAATCCAACTTTATGAGTGATGATTATGTTTAAGCATTTGAACAAGTATTAATCATAAGTATGTGATTTGTATTCATTTTAGATTGATTCATGTATTGATTCGACATATAGTTTATAGAAAGCCACCAATAGTTCTCAGTGCTTCTTAGTTAGTTTAATTATGAATAAGATGGTTGGTATATGAGCACATGAATCATGCTCTAGATCAGTGGTAGGATCAAGATAAACTACATATAACCGATTAAACATTGTTATTACCGATTAAGGCTTGTAACTAAGTAACCAAACTTGAATCAATAGTAATTAAGTATTCTTATTTTCATAACTGTTCTCTTACGTTTTGTGTGTTATTTTCTTCTTAACCTTAATTGCAATTTAGTTTTAGCCTCATTTAATCAAATCTTCAATCAACTTTTTACACTTTCTTTTAAAATCATTTCTTTAATATTAACCGCATGTATTTTGTGAAGACGAAGCCCAACTTACCGTAGCTATCTAGGTTATCTATATTTTTGCATGATTTGACGAATGTTATCGATATCACAACTCAAAAGAAGTAATTCACCATTGTCATTGCAGTTACAAATGACTATTCAAACAACTTGCTCATATAACATGACATTAGGGCAAATAAGAAAAGAAATATCATGAGACTAGTTCATTTTTTCATATAGCATAAATCATATAAACCGAATCAATTGTTGTTGTGTATAAAAGCTTATCGAATAATGGAACAAAAAATGTTCAAAGGAAAAACAATTGCTGCAATAGCACTGGAGCAGGCCACCATCGAACATTGTTTGAGATTCCAACTAATCAAGCTTCTGCTCATTAATCAGATACCTTCGGCTCGCTACAAAATTAACTTCACTCGAGATCATTAAACTTTAAGACGCTTAGTGAGTATGCCTCTGATCTTTCTCGTATTACCTCTAAATTGAAACATTTGGAATGAACATCATGGATGCTTGACATATTTGATAAGATGTTCTCCACATCTCGTAATTATAATATGCTCATGCCACAAAAGTATCAAAATGTGTTTTCATAAATAAAATCACGACAGGTCAGTGTTTTCATATGGGTTGGGTTATACAAACATCCATTTATGTTATTGAGACACCCTATTGTCTCTATCTCTCTCCATGTATCTATATGTATGTATAGAAAGATATAAAGAGGATAAAATAAATTGGGTGTATCGATAACATACCCCTTTCATATACTTGAAGCTGAAACCATGTTGTCAAATCACGACAGGTCAGAGTCACCACAATACCATGCCGTTTTAAATTTATCCTATAAAAATATAAAAATTGATTGTTAAAAAAACATAAATTATATATACGTACTACCTTTAGTAAACCCGTATATTATATAGGTTGCATAAATAAAATATTATTAATAATAAAATTTTGTTAATTATAAAATGATATTTTAAGATAAAATATTATTGAAATTTCATATAAGTAAAAACTATAAGTAATAAAACAATGTTATCAACTTTTAAACTTTTAAACTTTTTTTTTTGTTTTTTCCGAAAAATTTAACATTTTGATTCAAAACAAATGCTTGAAAAAATATTATTTCAAAAGTTTTCTTATTAACAATTCCTACTTTTATTATTTTTGGTTTATAAAAAAGTACTTTTAAGAACACCAATTTTAAAATATTTCATACTATTAAAAAAGTGTGATATTTTAGAAAAAAAATTATTTTATAAAAACTTATTTCTCTACAAATAACATTAATAAAAATATTTTTTTAAATTTGTTAAAAAATATTTTTTAATCTAAAAAAAAGTTAAATAATATAATTAACAATTAATGAAAATATTTAATAAAAGAGAGAATAGGAAAAATTTTAATAAGAAAAATATGATGATATCACGTGTCCTATTTAATTATTTTTTAATTAGAATAGATAGATAGATAGATAGATAGGGAAAGTTTACGGTATAAAGTTTTGTTATCATGAGACGGGTACAAAACAACAAGGATCATCGATCTAATAGATAAACGATTCATATTTAAGATAAAATAATCATGCAAGAAATGTTCATGGAGGAGTATAATTGGTAATAGCTTACAATTGTTGACTTTTTTTTAACTTACTCTCGTTTTTTTAAACACATAAAAACTTTTTCATATGATACTATTTTTCTTTAAAAAAATACACCATAAAAACAAGCATTTTATACTCTTTAATATGAGTATAGTATTGCTATACTTTTTTTTTTTAAATAACATTTGTTTAAGAAAACATCTATGTGCTGTGCCGTATAACTTGCGTGATTATTCACTGCGTAATTATCAACATAAATTGCGTAATTATCATATAACTTGCGTAATTTTTAATATAACTTGCGTGATTATTTTTTATAACTGAGTAACTTTTGTTGCGTAATAATAAATATAACTTACGTAATTATGAATATAACTTGCGTAATTATGTAAATTTTATGCGTAATTGTAGCGCGGACGAAACTACCCATCCACTAAAAAACACGTGTCGAATTCGTACGCTTCGCACGAAAATTATATTTTGTATTGTAACCGGCCCCTAGATAGATAACTTATGAATTGCTTACATCGTATACACTAGTACAACCTTCAATAAATGCCTTTTTAATATTTATAAATCATAAATATATTTTAAAAAATATATAAATGTGTTTTATGATAAAAACAAATAATCATATTTAATTTTTCATCCATTATAAATCAAAATTTTATTTTTATTTAAAATTTAATTAATTACTTTGGATTTGGGAGAAAAAAAAACCGAACCAGTTTGATAGATTTGGAATTTCGTATCTTCAAACCGGTTTAGTATCCGAACCGGTTAAACAATAAACCAGTTCAAATCGGACAGGTTTGAAAACCGAAACGGTTTGTTCCAAAAACCGGTTTGTACACCTCTAAATTATTGCTTGTCGTTGAGGAAACAAACACAACGACGTCGTATCAAGCTCCCAGTTTTCACACTTAATTTTTAAAGAGAAACCTAAATCCAAAACCCTTTTCTCTTCCGCCGTCCTCTTCCTCTAGCACCTCCGGTGACCACCACTTCACGGCGGAGCAACCATGGCTGCTCCGGAGGCTCCCCTCTGCTACGTCGGCGTCGCCAGAAAGTCCGCCGCCTTCCGCCTCATGAAACAAATGGTCAGTTTATAGTATAATGATAATAATTATAATAATATCAATTTCACCATCACCCTCAACAGATCTTGAAGCTTTAATTTTGCTTATGTTTGATAGCATGAGTATATGTTATGATTGATGGATTGAATATTTGAATATGAGTTGTGTAGGGATGGGAAGAAGGTGAAGGGCTTGGGAAGGAGAAACAGGGGATCAAAGGTCATGTTAGGGTTACCAATAAACAAGACACCGTTGGTAATATTATTATTTCTATGTCTCTCTTTTATTGTTATATGATTGCCGTAAGTTCTAGGATTAGAAATTTGATAATGACTTAATCTTATGATGAAATGTGTTGATGGTATTTGAGGTTAAACATAAGATTCTTATGTCTCGAGACGAACAATGTGTGATTTGTAGGATGTGACTACCAGCTCTTAGGGACTTGTTGTCCTTGATGAATGATGACTACCATCCTAAACATAATATGACTGGCTCTGATACCATTTGTAGCATCGGACACCTTTGAACCGATCAATGTTGTCTGTTAGGGGCTAATGAGCTTTGGTTTTTGTTACTTCTGTGGGGATTAATCTAGAAGTCATCTATCTTGAGGTTTTTCCTGTCTAAGAATGTTAGGTATGTGGAGTTTTTCTCTAGTTGACAACCAATGTGCCTAAACGCGTTAGTGGTACTGAGGCCATAGGTTACTTGAGTCTTGGCTCAATATATCTTTTGTGGACGAATGATATGGAATCTACCTTAGGTGTTACCTATGTAATCAAAGGCACACTAGGCACTCGCCTGAGCATCCAGGTGCAGCTATGGTAGGCATATCCCTTTGTGTTCATCAAGGTGCACGTGCAAATGTTACTGCCAATTGCCAAATTCTACAAGACCGGTTGAAAGAGCTAAAACTGGCCTAGAACATCAACAAATGGCGTCTAACCAGCCTAAAACAGGTCTAAACCCCTAAAAATGACGAATTTATATTGCGTGCCTAGGCAACAGGCTCACTCTTTGAACAATGTGGAATTTGTGGTAGGTGTCAGCTTATGTAGTCACACAACATACTCCTCTAAGTGTCGAGGTGCAACCCCACACAGCACCTTGCGTCCGTCAAGACAAACAAGTGTATGTAGACAATAGACTCACTCTTTGCGTCATGATTGTGTCTCGCGTTTAGGCAACATACTCACCCTTTTCGCCTTGAATGCGCCTACCATGTTTGGCAGCCTAGGGAGTCACGCTTTGATATGTGAAATCCACCTACATTGGATGAAGATGATGCAAAGGATATGATTGTGATAATTTTTTATGTATGATTGATAAAAGATATGCAAGTAATTGAAGAACCGGATTGTGTTAAATGGATTTTTATTACAAACTAACTATTGTTCTTGCATAACACTAGGTTTAGACCAATGGGAATTTAAATGCATCGAAAAGAATATTTTTCAGACCTACTATAGTACTTGTTTTTAACCTCTTAATCTCTTATTTAAAATGCAGGTATTGGTCTGGACAAGCCGAATGCATGGGCATTTGATACAACACAGTTTGATGGCATTCTTAAAAAATTGAAAGTGGTAAGTTGTTTCACTTATGTTTTCAAAGGTTTTTTTCATGGCTATTAAATCCTGATTTTTAACAGCAAGCAACGGTCATTGAACAAGATGATGATGACCTAGAGACGGAATCTCCAAAAAAAGATAGTGAAACAACCGTCAAGGCTACGCGACCTCAAGGGAGGTCTGTATTAGTTACATATAAACATACAATTAGTAGTTTTCTTTATATATGCTAGTAATTTGATTGGACGTATATTCATGAGTTACTAGATACAAGAGAAGAGAGAAAGGGAAGCATGTCCGTGCTTATTCCGCTCAAGATCTTGAAGGAATCCTTGTATGTTTCCTGTGAATGTTGACTTTTTATTATTCATTTCAATCTTTGCACATGGAGTCGTCTTATGATCATACCAATTACAGGTTAAAAAAGTTGAGGATAATTCAGAACCCGAGCCTGAGCCGAATGGAGATGTAGAGATCGTAGAGGCATCTGGAAGCTACATTGTTAATGTGAAAGGTAAATCATGTAGAAGTTTTCATTAATATCACTTTCAAAAGTATCTACAATACCTGAGGAATACTGTGGACCAAAATTTGTGTTCTCACTAGGGATGTAAGCTCATCTCGTTTAACTTTAGAGAGCTTGAGCTCAACTTATGAGTAGTTTTTCAATCTCAAGCTTGGATCGTCTATTATTTATTAGTTATTTATTTATTTCAACCGTATATATTTATAATTGTTTGTATACAGACTCATAATTTTATTTTGTATATATTACATAATATATTATTTAGTTAAAATTATCATAGTTATGTATAATAATTATATATTATGTAGTTATTTATTCATTATTAAATAAAGTTATTATATATTTATAAATGATAGTCTCATTTAGTATCACAAGCCTACTCAAACTTGGTATATGAAGCTCGGCTCAATTCAAGCTTTTAGCGAGCTAATCTTGAGTAGTTCACAAGCAGGCTTGTTTACGCCTCATCTTATTGCTATTGAGAATATTACTAATGCACGATGAGATAACTTTTAATTGAAATTTTTCCATAGTTTTGTTTTCATTTTGTCATATAGTTTGAAGACTAAGATGACATCTTGACAATTTTGCTAGATATTTCTCCGGATTGGTGGGGTTATAAATTCGGGTTTGTATCTGGAGGTTTCCTTGGTGCCAAATCGAGGAGAAGGAAGTCTAGCACAACCGAAGATGCTGAAAATTTTAATAAGAGGACTGTATTTCATGAGGAGGATCAAGAGAATCTTTACAAACTTGTACAAGTATGTACCTCATGTATTACTGTTTCATTAGTTGCTTGTCCCATTTTTTCTTCATTCTTACTCGTTTGGTGGGTCTCGTAGTTCTTGTATCTTATAAACTGGAATGATGGAACCCACAAAAAGTAAGTCAAAACAAATGGACTCTCCCTAGAGAATGCTTGATTACTTGGTGTCTTGGTGTCGATTCAAACTGTTCGCTATTATGATTAGTTGGAGGGAGTAGTGGGTTGTTGGTAGAAAGGATATCGTTTGCTAATGAAGTTTCTTGCAGGACAAGGCAACTTCCGGAAAAGAGGGACTTGGGATTAAGGACCAACCTAGAAAAGTAGCAGGTGTACGGTTTCAAGGGAAAAGAACATCTTTTAGCGATGATGATGAGGAGGTTTCCGAGGCTGAAGATTGTGATACTTCAACAAAACGGAAATTTGATGACATACAAGACTCACAAAAGAACGTTGAATCAAAAACAAAGCTAAAGAAGTTATGCAAAAAGCTTCTTTGCCAAGTATGCGATTTTAATAAAGATAATTAGTTTAAAAGGTTTGGTTGACGTACTCGTTCATGCTGATAATTATATTGTTGTGGCAGGTGCCTGATAAATCGTTGAAACTTAAACAACTCAAAGTTCTTGTTGATGAACAGTGTTCTGTTCTTTCCGACTTTTCTTCAAAAAAGGATGCTCTTGCATTCCTGAAAAAGAAGGTAAGACCGTATGCATTTATCCCATCTAGAGGAGCTTAGTAGCAAAGGCTGCATATTTTCCATCCAGGAGTTGTGCTACTTGTGCTAAAATTGGTGCTATGATCAACTGGTCATTCATTATTTAGGGGTGTACAAAACCCGGTCCAGCCTGACCGGACCGATGGCCGAACCGGAATCAGTCCGAAACTGGTCTTAATATCTTTATTTGGTCCGGTTTATGTCTAGTGTGCCATCTGTTTTTCAGCCTGGTCTAGTCCAGTCTGAGACGGCCCAGTATTTGACCGAGCCGAACTGTTTGATTACAAATTTACAATAACAAATCGTAATTCAGTTACTAGTTATTGATGCATAGCAAGAGAAACCATAAACAAATGTCATTTAGATCTGGGAAAACATTTTGACTATAAACATGTCAGTCTCGGTCCATCTTGTTATACCAACCCGAACCAGGACCGACCAAAGACCACATGCAGCAAACCGGTGTGGTTTACAGGCTGACTTCTTTTGATTTCTCGGTCTTGGTCTGGTTCATGCCGGTTTGGCTGGTCCAGAGCCCCTGAACAGTCCTATTATATCATAATTCGTCCATAAGCCTTTTTTGTTAGTTTTATTTGCAGAATTCGTGTTATATACTTATATTACATAGAGTTAAATTGGTTGCCCGTCAAATGTTGATTTTCTAAGTTTGTTGGTTGTTATTAGTTAAATCAAAATTTTCTGGTTCATGTAAGTTCCATTTTGATATTGTTGATTTTGTGACTGCAGCTTGAAGGCAGTGAAACATTTACCGTAGAAGGGAAGAAAGTCCGTCTCTCATCAAAATGAGCACACATTTTTGCTGCATGTCGGGAGTAAAATCTGCTTCAGTGCAGATTATATTGTTATATGTATTTGAATTCATGATAAAAGCGACTAAATATCATTTTTGGAGCATTTTAACATATTTATGAGGGTTGTAGTTAAAGGCCATGTTAGTGTGACTTCTCTTCTAGCTTATTTGTTAAAATTATCCAGTTAGAACATACATTTCACATTTTGTGTTGCTAGTTGATATTTGGTTCAGGAAGCATAGACCAAAATACTAAAATATTCTCCGGTACTAGTTGAGGCTGTTGAAGAGTGGTTAGTACTGAGTCCTAAATATAACTGACCTGGACAACTTTATTTGCTAAATATTTTCCTAAGAAATCATATCCATGGAAGTATAGAGCTTCAATTTCTGCTTTCCTACCACTCTGAACCATTGCTGCTAACTCTTCTTTATAGTTGTCCTATCAAAATGATTTTCTATTTAGATTGTCTTTTTGTTTTCATTTTTTCTAGAAAACTTTTCATGGTAATGCAATTATATGATGGGTTTTAGAAGCATACCTGCAGTATTTCAGAAGAAATCAAGCTTTTGGCAATTTGCATGTCCTTTGGTTTCAGTGGTATGAATGATTCTTCTGGTATTGTATCCAAATCATCTTTTCTTAGTCCCAACCACTTCACATTGCAAGCTGATTAAAGAAAAAGATTTCATGGGTTAAAGCTAATATAATGAACTAATGCTTAGTTATCACATGCATTATATTCACTTTATTCCTTGCAATATGTACCCAATCAAGATTTCTGGTATAATTTTTTTATCATGAAAACAAATATAGCAGCTGAACCCATATGACTCAACCTGTTTTGGCCTGAACTAATTTGACATGTTTTCTAGCGCTGCCTCTTACCTAAACCCAATTTGACCTGTTACACTAATGACCACTTATTAAAACCACTTATTAGATGATGACATTCAAAGACTTAAGATTTGAAATATTCAACAGTTTGCCTAAATCCTACATAATCCCTTTTTGGGGATATTATTATTTTGAAATGCAAACAGGGCCGTATCCAGAAGGTTCAATCTGACTGGATATCTAAACATAAAACAAGGAATATAAGCACTACCATATTTGTATGCTTCTAGGCCCATTCCAATGCTTCCATACTTGAAGGTGCAGAGAATGGCCAATCCTGCTGGATTCCTGAATAGCATACAATAAACAAACACAGTTGGCATCTAATAAGTGAGTATGATTCTGAACTCCCAAAAGTCAACCAGAAATACCTGTACTTACCAGTCAACGAGCCCTAAAATTTTAATTTCCGGAAATGCACTACTCATACGGTGAAGAAGAAATCTATATTAATAATCAAGAACTTAGAGTTAAAAGAAGCTATTATTTATCTGTTTGAACTCCTAAAAGTAAAGTCTACCTTGTAGCAAGATCAGGGTATCCTTTTGCAGTGATAAGAATACAAGGAATTTGATTGAACACTCGATCCTCAGTCAACCGCTGAAATATCGCATGCTAAAAATGAAGAAAAGTCAGTAAATCTCCTACAATTGAAAACAAAAAGATTCAGACAAACATATACCTTCTCAATAACAAAGATATAACGAGCATCTGTCTTTATGATTAATTTTTCTAACAAGTTCAGATCACCAGAAATAGCATAGCCAGAAGACCCACATGTGGTGCAGTCAACAATCTCTTGGTCAGGTTCCTATGTATCAGAATTTGTTCTTGTTAACAATAAAAATTCTTATCTAAACCATCTAATTCTATACCTGCAACAACAAACGGCCAGCAACAGCTCCTCTACTAGATGCCATGATTCCAAGACTAAAGCGGCTGCACCGAAGCAATGCTACAACGTCTAATTTGCATTGAAAGCAATCGAGAGATAAGAAAAGCAAACGTATGGCATTTTATGCAAGTATGGTTATATCAAATAGCCAGATGAATGTGATATATAAACAAGAAGGGTTTGACCTTGGATTGTTTGATTGACCTGCAGTTGAGAAGGGAAATAATCTGGTGATACACAAAGCAACTTGTAAAATAACTCTCTCTGAGTTACTCTTTTCTCCTGAACTAAAATCTCGTAACACATCTCCATCACCTTCCACACTAATATACATACAAATAGATAATAAGCAACCTTTTCGAGTATTAGCGTCAATATAATTGTTAGCGGAGACTTCAAACACACCTCTTATGAAGGATTTAGTAGTATTCTCTCTCATCAAAGATCTTGTGCAGAACGAATGTGACAGAAATATCCATGAATCTTCAGTTAACAGTCCATGATTCACTCTGCTATTACTCGCCTTACGGTTGATCTGTTCCATTCACAACAACTGATCATCAACCACATACCAACTACTGCTAGTGACCAAAAACAAAGAGGATCCAAAATATTTCCCAACAAACATTGCTAACTTTTATCATACAAGTAGTCCTAATTCATAATAATTTTTTGACTTTTGTCTAAATCTCAGTAGAAATCAAATATAGAATTGACAAATAGCTTCAACTGCTACTCATACACATAAGCATCTTGATCATAAGATCACCGCCTAATTTGCCAAAACTTTGTTTTCATATTCCGATCGTTAATCACACACTAGATTCATTTCACTTGTAAGTTGATTATAGTGCTTATATACTCAATCGGCCTGTAATTTTACTCAAATTTCACGCGATCCCGTGCTAAATTCACTCGAATTACAGCTAATTCGTAAATGAAATCTCCAGAGTACGATACAATCAATCATAGTAATTTTCAGCAAATAATGTAAAAAATCAGCGTCAAATGTCGAAAATTAGATTCAAATGGTGAGGAATTCGAAACTATAAACTCAATCGGCCTGTAATTTTCGCACAAATTGCACGCAATTCTATGCTAAATTCACTCAAATTGCAGCTAATTCTTAAATGAAATCTCCCGAGCACGATACAAACACTCATACTTATTTTCAAAACATAATGACACAAATCAGAGTCAAATGTCGATAAATTATATTCAAACGGTGAGGAATTCGAACCACAGGGAGGATTGAGATGGCCGGAGTTGTAGAGTTCAAAACCTTGAGGAAATTAATGACCGCTACTTCGATTCTAGCTCGAACCTGATCATATGATTCTGAATATTATTGAAAACTTAAGCGTAATTCATTGAGATTGAAGAATAATCATGAGTACCTCAAGAGGAGGAAGGATATCGGCATAAGAGAGGTGTTGCTCGGTGAAGAAGATGGTGGATCTGCGTATGTCTCCCATTGATGCACAATTGTTCAATTGCTTATAGGCTAATGGCGCGATACTGTGCTTCTCTGAATATTTATGGAGAAGACATTTTTAGTTTATTACCGTTACGCCCTTGTAATATTAATTTTTGTCAATTATTTAGGGATCATTACAAATGCACCTTAGTCGTACAACCTCTACTCCTAAAATGCTTTAAATGTTTCGTATCTTACAATAAATTAACATCCGGTAAGGGTAGAACGATCTTGCGAACTTTCAGGGGGTTAAAATTGTAGCTAAAAACTAACCTGAAATCAGTGACGTATCCAGAAAAATTATTTATGATGGGCAAAAGTGGGACGGTTGCATAAGTTTAAGGGGGCACTCGGGTTTTTCACACACATATAGCACTAAAATCTTTTTTACGGGGGGCGGCCACCCCCCCCCCCCTTCCTTTCTACTTGTGTCCGCCAATGTTTGAAATGATACGTGTTCAAAACAAGTAAGTTCGTTGACTGATGATGTTATCAACTTATCATTCCTTTTATATTTCTTAAATCCATTGTAATTTGTTCTAGTATTGTATTCTTAAATTTTTTTTTACAATTTTATTTAGTAATACATAAAAGTCTTTCAATTTTGCAAATTTTGTGTATTTCTTCAGTTTAAACATTAAATCAATACATACTAGTAACTGCATACTCTATGAGATCAAACCTGAGTTAGTGATGATCATTTAAATAGCCGTTTGACGTGAACAACTCAAGACCAAAACAATGAAATTATAAAACACGACGTTAACTATTGCAAGTGATATATCCATTGAATCTTTAGTTGTTCTGTCGGGAAAGGATTTTCTAGATTGGTATTATATATTGCAATTGAAGTTACACAGGGGATGTAGCTCAGATGGTAGAGCGCTCGCTTAGCATGCGAGAGGTACGGGGATCGATACCCCGCATCTCCATTTGTTTTACCTCATTTATGCATTTATTGTTTTCAGTTGTGGTCACTGAATTTTTGGTCATTGATGCTAATTTAGTGACCAGTAAGATAGTGGTCCCTTGTCAATTAGTTGTCATAGGACAAAACATGGAAAATAATATTCTGTTTTTTAAGCGACAAATTTAGTGACCAAAAATGGTGGTCCTAGGTTTGAGGGTTCAATAGAGAACAAAAGGGGTGTGAATCGTATTAGTTTTAGTGGATTTAATAGGTAAACTCAAACACAACATGTTTATATTTGTTAATAACATCAATCCTGACTCACGACACACTAAAAACAATGTTGTGCTTCGAGTTAACCCATTTTCATGTTCTTTTCTCAATTAACAAATTAGTTTTATATGCATACAATAGGTTAACCGGTCAATCTGTTTATTAAACGGGTCCTATTCGATTTAACGCTGTATTAAACAGGTTGTATTTGGCTTGACCCATTGAATAAACAGTTGCTATCTAATGTTTAAGGAGTTAAGATGGATTAGACACCAAATAGTGATGGTTACTAATAAAACAGTTCGGCAAGTCAGATGAATTAAAGGTTTGGTGGGTTACAGGACCAACATACAGAGTCAATTAATTTGTTTCAATCATATAAGAATTTGTCATGCAATTCAGCAATTCTTCTGTGTTTACTGTATTTTAATTTAAATGTTCAATAAGTCTAAACTGCAAAACAAAACTGTCGTAACTTTTTTGTGGTTTCGTTTTAGTTTAAAGGTCGCAACTAAGGGCTTCATTCACGGCTTGACCAGAATCGATTCTACTCCTTGCAACCATCTCCAATCGTCATCCTCCCCGCCTCCACCATATTCATCTACTCCCCATCCCATGCAAAACCCAAATCGAAGCGGGTGTTTAGCTTCAAATTGCAGCCATTAACAATCCTGTGAGTGTATAAATGCGAGATAATTATTAAAAAAAAAAAAAAAGATTTCTTAGCCACTTTAAGCACAAAGGAAGAAAAATTTGATGCCTGGTTCAATGATTTGTACCAAAAGTAGATGAATAACTCAAACTGTTGATGAAGCTGACAAACAATGATTTATGCTTTAATAAGAGAGTATAAACTCCTGTCCCAATAGGCAATAACCAAGCATTATATCATAGACAAGATCCACAAAATTAGCATACAAAACACAGATTGTGTTCTAGTAGTTTAACTCATCCTCTATAGCAATTTTGAGTTATTATTGTCTATTTAAAACTAGCAAAATCTTGTGTATCAAACGTTCTATTGGTTCGATGGATTGACTTGCTGCCTTATGGTGCGAACACAATCGGCAAAATTCTTGACCAGCGTACTGCATTTTAGCGGGTCCTTGGTGTTTTCTTTGTAGCAATCCAAGCAAGCGTTTAAATCGGCCAAACATGGCATAGGTTTTGGCTGTGGAAGTTTGAACTCTTTATCGCGAAGTTCTTTAGCCTTTTGTGTTACTTCAACCATCATCTCATCTTCTTTCTTTTCTAGTTTCTCCAAAACCCTTTCACTGTCTTGAAGGATGGACCAGATGGTGTCCAACTCCGCATTAGCAGGTGGTGCAGGTGGCGGGATTGGGAGGTACATTGGTGGCCATCCAGCAGCAGGGTGTCCACCTTTTAGGGTCTGGGAGTCGTCATGGATGTCCTTCTGGTTGGTGGGTTGAATTTGGTTTTCTTGCGGAGTTTTTGGTGTCTTCGGTTTTGGTTTTCTTTTCTTCTTCACTTTGTCAGTGTCAGCAGCTAGCTGTTTAACCAAGTTGCTACTCATTTGAATGGTAAATGCATCATCCATGGCTTTCGAGCTCACTTCCTGAAATGATCTAGTTGTGAGACCCAGCAATAAATGTAATTTTGGACAAAGAGTATCACAAATTTTGAACAAAAACCTTAACAGGATATTGCTTTCAACTTAGCAATACGGCTGGTTCTTAATTATGAACAAGATCCTAAGTCCTAACAACTGGTTGAAAGGAAAAAAAAAAACAAATTTATCTCAACTCTACATGGTAAAATTGGCGGGTTGAGCTGGTTAGATAACGGGTTAAAATTTACAGGTAACCTTTTACAACATAAGTTGAAACAGGCCAGATCGGGTTGGCTTGGCCTGTGAACAATGTTTTGTTCCTTTTCTAAAAAAGCACTATAAACTTTTAGACTTAGGATTGTTAGATATAAGATATGATTCAAAACCCTCTAGTATTAATATAGATGTATACTTGTTTTTAAATAAAGTAATTTAAAATGTCCCAAGACATTTGAATGCATAGTCAAAGACATCCGACACTAAACTTTACACATTTGACCCATCGCCAATCATAAAACAAAATCAAGCCATTAGTCAACATTGTAAACGCCTATTGGGGATTTCACCAGGATGTATCACATTATGTAAAAATCCAACCCACATTTTTGTTGATTAGATCAAGTTCAACATGAAACTTGGAAGTTATAGAGATGCATTATCCCTACTTCTCATCACCATGATGATAGAAAACAAAAAATGCATAAAGATAAACACATTAATAAAAGAAATAAAATACAAATAAAGAGCACAGGAGATGCAGCAAGCTTTTGATTTGCAATCATAAATTGGAACTAATAATAGAGACAATGATAAAATTCATTCACTGCACAGAAACAATACATAAGCATGCTCTTATGTAAAAGATGATACTACATGTGGCAAAATGGGCAGGTCAATGGGTAGGGTAACAGGTCTATATGGGTAACTTTTTATAAATGATTATTGAGTTTCACATAAATACATAATTACAAAAGTTATATGTTTCAAAACATAATATAACTTCTTCAAATAAAATGAGCTATGAATTAAATTTATGCTTGGCCCAAGCTTTCAAGTTTCAACCATTTTGACTTGTTTCTGTTTTAGCTATTTTCATTTGTATTTACCCGTTTGACTAAATAGAGATAAAACATCCCCAAATTGACCCATTCATAACTTAATGGGTCAAAATTGCCATTTGCAGATGAAGCTCACAATTCAAAGTTATTATTCCAGTCAACTTAACCAAGGTACAAGCATGTGGGAAATCACTTAGCTACGGGCCTACAGCACCCTGTTAATGAATTATAGCCACATATACCTATTCTGAAAGTGTAACCACCCTTAATTTGAACATATTCCTTGCACTTCAAAATGATACAACATCAGTACCACTATTTATCATTTAGCCCTAAGTTCTTCATAATCAGGCAATCAGCCACATGAAACCAATAGCCTTAGAGTGACGTTCGTCTGTACTGGAATAAAATGCAATGCAAGAACTTACTTTTTGCAAACAGAACTCAACAAAAAGATAAACACATACGATATACAAACTTATTTAGATGCCTGAGAGTGAAAATACTATTCATTAACTTCAAGCTCCATGATAACTATGTCATTTGCTGGAGTCATGCTATGCTAGTATTTGCAAACAAACCAATTTTTGTCTTTGGCTAACCGATCATAGTAATCATACACAAACAATGTTCCTTAATCCTTAGTGACATAAAATCATTACAAGGTTTCCTCCAGTTCTGTAGAACTACTCTTAACACTTCAATACTTTTACAATCACACATGACAAATGCAAAGTTTCACACACCCTATATTTAAGCATATACCAACACGTTCAAGTGTTCGACAATGTCTCAACCTTCCATTAGCCCTATTACACCAAAGCAATCACAGTTCTCACTCATTGGTAGCTAGTCACCAACCACACACTACATCTCTCATCCTTACAATTACTTTGCCAAAACAATTTGGATGAACACATTGAACAAGAAATTGGAAACAATTACAAACAATGCACCTTAGTAACAAACATTAAATCATATCCAAAAACTACTGAGAAACCTACTCTTCAACAAGCATTAATCAACCATGAAAAAAGGACCAATTGTTCAAGTGACATCATAGAAGAAGACCTAAAATCAGCCATATTAAGGTTAACCTAACTACTATAGGCGACAAGATGCCAAGATCACTCTGACAATCATCGGAATATGACATAAAAAAGGAAATTTTGAAAAGGTTAATTGGTGAAACCCTATGTTCGATCATCGAATTTTGACTTCGGACTTGAAGTTTCAGGAAGCATATATCAGAAACATAAAGGTAATCACTAATCAGTAGTGTAAGATATACAGATTAGGTATAAGATCTTACCTAAAAGTTCGAAGAGATTAGAGTAGAACCAGTGGCGAAGAGCGAGAGGGGAAATTTCAGATGCGAGAAGATGTAAATTTCAACCTTCTGTTCGCTGATGTGTTTCTAGGGGTGAAACTACTCGAGCTGTAAACCAACTCAACAAACACGATATTTTTTGTGAAAGTGAATTTCTGTGTGAACTGTTCGTGAATTCTAGTATAATAAAATAGTTAAATTTAATTTTACTTCTCGAGTTTTATTAAAAATAACTATTATTTTTTAAAAGATTAAAAAAATTAATTTATTTATAAAAGTTTTATAAATTGTTTTAATTTTAATTCAAAAATTTTATTAGTTGTTTTAATTTTATTCATAATAATAAAACTTTTAAAGTGAAATTGAAACAATATATGAATTTTTTGAAGGTAAATTGATGTTTTTAATCTTTTGAAAGAAAATTGTTACTTTAGTTAAACCTTAGGGAGTAAATCTGAAATTAACTCACAATAAAAATATAAAAATATAAAATTTTTAATATAACGAACATAAAACAAACATAAACGAACAGGTTATCGAACGTTCACGAACATAAATAACTACAAATTTTCTTGTCCTTAGTCGTTCGTTTATTAAACGAACTAACATAAACGAACTTACAGTCGAACGGTTCATGAACCGTTCGCTGAACTTTCGGTTCGTTTACAGCCCTACTCCCAAACTTTTATTTAAAAGCTTATTTATTATCTATTTTATATATACACACATATACATATTAATAATGGTGTGTATTATACACAAATTGATTTTTTATTACGCTAAATTACGAAATTGCCCTTTATCATATGTATCTTTTTGACTTTGTTGGATATCATGAGAGAGAAGGCAGAAGTAGAGAAAGAGAGTAAGAAAAAGACAGAAGGAGATGAAGGTCATGAAACGAAGATAAAGACGACGAAAACATTTCAATAGCCCAAATTCGAAGTCGATTTCTCTTGATTTAAAATATAATGTAGCACTGCATCTGCAAATCGAAGTCAATTTCTCTTTGATCTTCAATTTCAAACTTTAATTTTGATCTCCGCTATGTTTTTGTGCGAGAGATCGAGAGAGATGGTAAGTATTAGACTATATTATTATTAAGGTTTAGTATTGATTATTATTAGGATTGAGCCCACAGGCCCGGTTTAAATTATAGTATATAAAGATTATAATGCAAACTCTAAAATCTAAATGAGTCTGTAAGCTCAACCCAATATATAAAAATTATAATGTAAATCCTAAAACTTAAATTGTCCCGTGTAATACTAATCAATACTAAACCCTAATAATGATATAGTCTAATAGTAAGTACGTGAGCTGTAAACACAAACTTTATCCAACTATTAGGACGGTGAGATCCTTGGAGGATATTATGCAGAAAACATGATGCTCGGGTTAAATTAATCGGCCAAAATTATGGTAAGAATAACTCCAGTGGTTGTCGCTACCACCGGCTCAAGTTGCTGTTTCAAAATCAACTAATTTAATTTCAAAAGATGGTTGTGAAGCAAGTGGGGTTGGTTTAATCATTAGTTCTTGATGTCTATAGGTGACGAAAGGATTTGGGGTTTTTGTTTCTTTATTAAACAACCCAAATTTTGTGTATTATTGAAAATCATCTCTGATCCAGTAGTGTCACCGTCGGATTTGTTTACCAATTCTTGATTGTCATTTCTTTCTTAGGTCATGTTTGGGATTGCTTATTTACACCTCCTTTTGACTTCTCAAAAGAAGTTTTGAGAAGTTAGAATTTTTAACTTCTCAAAAACTCCTTCTCCTTCTCACATCTTCATCTTCATCCAAACACATTTTCACCTCCTTTTAACTTATCTCATTTTCAAAAGTTAAAATGAGTTTTCAATAATCAATCCCAAACACCCACTTAATCTTTACCTCGATTAGTCTTCAACACTCGTATCGATAACAAAAAAGGTTGTAACTACTTGGTGTTCTTGATGGTTTGTGATACTAAAATCAGTTATTAAGATTAAGGGGTATCACGTAAAAATTGGGAGTTATGTTAAATTACTAAGCGATCTTTGTAATTAGGAAAAATATATTAAATGTAATAGAATCAATCCAGATTCTAAAAACTCTACACATTACAATTTGTGAATTAATGAAACGCGAATAAAGATGATGTGCCGGTCGAATGAGGTTAGCCACCATTGATTGCACCGGAATAGTTCGGTTGATTTGTTTTTACCTAATTTGATGGGAGAGAAGAAAGATCAGAATCTTAAACGAGAAAGACAATACAATTACTCTGTTACAAAAGAACTTCACAGCAACGCACGGGGTTCACTTCCTAGTTCCTAGTAAAACAACTACAAAAAAATATTTTCACTTCTACAAAAACTGCTGATCCCATATTTAATGATTACAAAA
Source organism: Flaveria robusta (assembly GCA_025506415.1). Lineage (NCBI taxonomy): Eukaryota > Viridiplantae > Streptophyta > Magnoliopsida > Asterales > Asteraceae > Flaveria > Flaveria robusta. The sequence goes on along the minus strand of CM046464.1, from coordinate 6,102,750 downwards.
ACAAGGAGAAAATTACTTGTATTGATCTTGTTGTCGCTCTTAGTGGAAAAATAGATCAAATTAGTACATCATTGGAAGAATATCATCACCTCTTATTCTATTGAAGACATAGTTTGGCAATTTGATGCTTTATATATAGGATTCATTGTGAAACGTTGCAAAAGAAAAAAAAAAAAAAAAACTTTAAAGCAAAGTGCTAATGATAAGAGTATAAGACAGAAGCCATAGATCCTAATAATGTCGTTTATAGTGAACTAGCTTAATAATTCGTGTATTACACGGGTTGAATATATAAAATATTAAATAAAATAAAATTTTGTTAATTATAAAATAATATTTTAAGATAAAATACGGTTGAAATTATGTGTAAGGACTATAGGTAACAAAATAATGATATCAAGTTTTTAAACTTTTTTTGTTTAAAAAACTAAATATTTTGTTTCAAAACAAAAGGTTTTATAAAATTTATTATAATTATTTTTTATTTATAAAAATTTTACATTTTAAAAATATTGATTTTTAAAATATTTTATATTTTTAAAAAAGTTTGATGTTTTTGAAAAGAAGATTATTTTATAAAATTTTATTTCTTTATAAATAATATTGATTAAAAGATTTCTTTCTTAATTTATCAAAAAATATTTTTAGTCTATAAATAAAGTAAATAATATTATTAGTAATTATAGTAACTATTAAGTAGGAGAGAGAGGCAGGAAAATTATGGTGAGGATGAATGTGGTGCTGTTACGTGTCCCCATTAGTTACTATTTTATTATAATATAAAGATAAAGATGGAGTTGTTACTGCGTGAGGTCTAGAATAAAACAAGTTCAACTTATACTAGGTATTAATTAATTGTCTACACTATGTTATTTTATGAATGTCTTTTCGAAATTATTGATTTACAACGTAAAAGTTAAGCGTAAAATGTTTAATGGTATCATAAAATTTTTGTCATATTTTGTTGACAAAGAACCCTTTGCAAGGTGTAGCTATTGCATATTTCATCGCTAATTTTAGTTGATTTTCTTGTCACAAATTCCACTAATCTTCTCAGTCTTAATTAAGATTTCATCGTTAATACTTATTTATATTAAAGTGATAAGAAAAGTGAAACAAGAGAAATTTTTTTTGGAAGTAGTTGTATCTTCTTATGAAGAGAAATGATCTATTTTACCTAATTTGTAACTAACAAAAGCAAGGTAAGAACAAATGTTTAACTATTAACCATTTCAACACTCCCTTCAACATTATTTCATATGAAATTACCAATTAAGTTTGCAAGCATAAAAAGTATTCACTTCAAATTGTTCATCTTAGTAACTAACTTAAGGGCTCCTTGGTAACCTTATGTTTAGTCATACTAAAAGACATTATTGAATAAAATGTATCATCTAAATCATTTAATATTATTCTAAAACTTATTTATTAAAAAGCTACATGAATTATTAAGAGGTGATTTTTAAAGATAGTCTCTTAACAAAATCATTAAAAGACTATCAAATAACCTCTTACTTCACTTGAGCGGTCAAATTAGTTCACTAAAGATATATATTGTTGTTTGATCTATAAATAAAAGGGTATGATATGACATCTTTATCTATTATATCTACATAAACCTTATACTTAGTAATGTGTAATGATATATTAATTGTTTTAAACATTAAAAAAAGTATATTAATTATATAAACCCGGCTAGTAAAAAACTAGACTAGACAATTGATATATCATTATATTTTCTTTATCTAATGCAATTGTGACAAAAAAAATTGAAAAAGGACGATAAATTTAAAAGAGAATGGGTCCGGACGCACTATTATTATATTTTAAATAAATGGTAATCATACCAAAAAGTAGATAAATAAATATATATAACATTACTCTTCAATTATATTAAAATTCTAAATTACGTACAAAATATATAATGAAGAGACAAAATAATATTGTGATTAAAAATGTACCAAAGAAGACACATATACAAGAATTTTTTCATTATTTACAAAGACACTTTAAATTCTTGATATATGACATTATTTTACCTTTTTTCTAAGTAACTAAACTTTTGGCTTGTGATAACTTACCTAATAGATGGTGAGAAATCTCCATCAAGACTTGAGTTCTCTTCTAACATCAAACACATGGTTTGTAATTAATGAGCTAAAATTCATTACTTCATTTTTGTTGTATGTTGTTTGTGTTTAGGGTGTCTAAGACACTCATCTCAGTTTGGTTGAAACGTTCAAACCCAAAATCATGAACTCCAAAATCTTGACAATCCAATAGCCACGTTGCGCAATCATCCCATGAGGTGAAGGCGTCATTATCGCTATAGAAGTTTTGGGTATGATTTGGTAACTCCCATGTCATTGTGTCAACTAGAGGAGGCTCATCATCACCTAAGAGGTAGTTTAACAACTTTTCATCCTTACAAAGGCTTTCAAACGATATTTCAAGTTCACCACTCAAAGTTGAACAATTTTCATTTGATGACGAGCTTGAGTTCTCCTTGGAGTTTCCTGTCGTGTTGGTGCTTTCCACTGGCAATGAATGGTTATTTGTTTCAGACAATGAGGAATGTTCTTCAGGAGAAGATGTCGTCTTTGTGTCTTGATTATCCTTTTGAAGAGGTTCATGAGTGACTGGATCAATTCCTTGTTTTATGAGTTTTTTCTTGATATGAGTGTTCCAATGATTTTTTATCTCGTTATCTGTTCGTCCTGGCAATCTTGATGCAATTTTGGACCACCTAACAAACAAAATGATCAAGAAATTTAGATAACCTTATGTGACATGGTAAATAATATGAACCATTTTCATTCAATTCACTATAAGTCTACAACACTCTATATATTATCACAAGTGTTATAAAAGATTTTGCATAGGTGACGAGAAAATCTACTTTGTGTGTAGAATTTGCGGATATATATGCTAAGAAAAAAAAAAAGATATATCTGCAGTTTAAATGTAGAGATAAAAATTACTTTAAATAGATTTAATCAATTCCATATAAAAATATGTCAAAAACGTTCATTAGTGAAAAAGAATTATCATTTTCGTTGTACTAATTTCACTTTAAGAACGTGAAAAAATCAACTTCCTTACCATAAAAAATAGAATAGAATATATATACTTCAAAAGGTCACTCAAAAGATAAAAAGGAACATCAAAGGTATTCACTTTCTTTTAAATAATATATCATACAAAAATATGTGAATTAGGACTTTTAAATTATTGATCATTTGTTTATATTAAACGAAAAATAGACCAATAAGAGTTGAGCACTAAGAAATCTCTTCGTAGCTTAACTATGAAACATGTCGGCCATAAGTAAAATTCATATAAGTACCAATTAATAATGTTCTAAATTTTATTTATTTCATCATTAGTCTTACTTTTAATAAAAAGTAAATGTTTTAATAAACTTATCTGAAACTTATGTCTTGAATACTCATTAATCAGTGTTATCATACCTCCTATAAGTGGAATACTTAAAAATATGTAAGTGTGTTTGATATATTGGTTTTGAGTGGTTGTGAGTGAATAAGAGAAAAAATATTATTGTTGATTGGTATATTTGAATAATCATTGTTCAATCCTTATAAATAATTTAATATTTTTGAAAGTGGTTGTGAGTAAAGTAGAGAAAAAAAATAATGATAAGGGTATAAAAAGTATTATTTAATTAAAAAGAATAAAAAAAAGTAATGATTTTTAGTATAATTATATGGATAAAGACGAATAATTCACTGTGAATGCTCTTAGTCTGGTATAAACCATAATTCATCTGATGATATTATTAAATCTTGTGAGTTACTGGAAACAAATTTATAAAGAACGCAAAAGACTATCTTTAAGTAACAACTCATCAACTACATATTCTATAAAAAAACAATTTAATAGTTTTGTCAAAACCAACTTAAAACGTTAGATTTTAAATCCAAATATAATATTCGTCAATAACTTATGAATTTTGTTGTAAGAAAGACACATAAATGAACGATACCAAACTTACCTATTGCCAAGACGAGCATGAAGATCAATAACAAGTTGTTCTTCCGACTCACTGAGTAGACCACGCTTCAAGTCGGGTCGTAGATAATTGGTCCACCTTAGGCGACAACTCTTCCCACAACGACGAAGTCCTGCAAGCTTAGGAACAGCTCGCCAACAACACTGACCGTTGGCTAGAATAAAGTTGATAAGCTTATTATCTTCCTCCGCGGTCCACGGGCCTTTCTTCACCCCTTGTTTGTCACAACACGGTTGTCTTCCCATCTTTATGATTAACCTCCGGCTAAACACAAGAAAAGAGTTGATAACTTTAATATTATCCAAAATGTTTGTAACGTATAAGTCCTTCAACAAATACCACCAACCTATTTATATAGTTAGAGATATATAGATATAGATATATATAGAGATATATATATATATATATATATATATAGAGAGAGAGAGAGAGAGAGAGAGAGAAAGAAGTGGGTCCATCATGATCCATGAAAGGAATAGGTGAACAGCAAAATGCTTCGATTGGTGAATGATGAAGTGAAAAAAGGATGATGGTTGTCACACATACTCAAAAGGCCACGTATTACCTAATTTCATATTACGCCCTTGCATTTAATAATTATAATTATTTGATCAATGGTGATTCAATAAATGATATTATCCATACAGAGAAGAATTATTGTAAAAACTAATTTTTGTCTAACAAAACTAAGAATATATCATATTTTCCAAAATTATATTGTTTGTTTTTAAATTTGTATTGTTTGATTAAATTTTATACTATCTCCTTTAAAAATTTATATTATCTGATTGAATTTATGTTGTCTGATTAAATTTTATACTATTATATTGAATTTCTAATGTCTATTTTTGAAAAATTATACTGTAAAAATCTCATTTTATAGTTATAGTTAGTGGGAATAATTTATCGCCTATAATAGATCTAATTACAAAACGGGCTAATTGCAATGCCACTATAATAAGTTCAATTAAAGTTTATTTAAACTGGTTTTAGGGTGGCTAGAATCTTTTTAATATATTTAGGCAAAGATATCTCTCTGGATATACAGTGAGGTTTAATCTAGCACAATAAGAACAAATCTAAATCGTCAATTATATTTAATAATGGTTCATTTATAAAAATAGCTTCTCTATAAATGTGTATGATATATATATATATATACACCTAATCTAATAAATGGATAACTAAGATAACATATGTCAACACCACATTGATTCTCATCAAAATATTCCCGCTTCTCTATTGTATTAAATAACTACATCAAATACTAATAATATTTCAAATCTTTTTTAGATTAATAATACTTTTTTATAAATTATGAAAGGGATCTTTTTATTAATTTTATTTTTTAAAGAAATAAATTTTTTATAAAATAATAAAATTTTTCTAAAACATCAAAATTTTTAAATACAAAATATTTTAGAATTATTTTTTTAAGAAAGTAACTAAAAATAATTAAAATCGGAAGTTATACTATGAAAATTTTTAAAAATGCTATTTTTTAAAAGGGTTTTTAAACAAAATGTTTAATATTTTTAGAAAAAATAAAAAAGTTTAAAAAATAATTTCATTATTTTATTATTTATAGTTTTTTTACTTATACGTAGTTTCAACATATCTTATTTTATATCGTATTATAATTAATAAAATTTTTTTTATTTAATATTTTATTTATTCAACCCGTGTAATACATGGGTTTAATAAAACTAGTATATATATATATATGTTCTTACTCTAATAAAAGAGTAACTTGGGGGGACATGTGTTAGCACCATAATTATTCTCACCAAAATTTTTCTGCTTCTCTATCATATTAAATAGTTACCTTAATTACTAATAATATTATTTAACAAAATGAAGAAATTGATCAAAATAAACTTTGGTTCAAAAGCATTATGGAAGAAATTGTTTTGCTGGCCAAAGAACTTTGGTGTGGAGTAAAACAAGGTTTTAACTATACCAATGACCAAACAAGGACACCCCTCTCGGGTTAAACAACATCCAATCTAAGACCAGCTCAGTACATGAGCTTGCTCCCCGCCCTAATAAAGCACATAGATGGTAGTAAGCAAGTTCTACATGGGTATTTTGAATATTACTAGGATAGATGTCAAAACATATTTATTGTTGGACCTTAAAACATGAAATCAAAAGGCGATTAAATCAAGGTATAGAGTCCCATCTTGTCAAAGAAGTCTAAGGACTTTTGGAAGAAAATCAAGACACGATATACATCGATAGATTATAATGACATTGCTTTGATCTGATTGTCGTAAATACATAATGTGGGAAGTCATAAGAGCAGCCTAGTTCAAATAGAGGACAAAATTGAGACGGAAATAACATTCCCACGAATCTGAAGAAGGTACTCGTGATAATATCAGCTTGAGTGGTTGGGCATTAGGTCAAGCATATCTATATAGATTGAGGAAGCGTCATTGAGATAATATAAGCTTATTGTAAATTGGTGCATGCCTCGTTCTCGTTAATAAGTTTTTTAAAGAGAAGTAGCACAATCTTGAGGAAAAATTAAGCTATAAGTAAGGATATGAAATGAAAAAAGATGAAGGACACTACCAATGATGTTGTAGGCTGTTAAGTCCATTTATTTCATAACATAATCTTGGTAGGCGAGGCATGTGCACCTTAGGAACGATCATCTCAACAATTCATGGTCTTGTAAAGTTTCATACTTCGATGGAAATTGCCACCTTATGGCAAGATATGAGGGCTCCAACATGCTTTTGTGAACTTTATCCTTAACATTTTTCAAGGCAAAAAGATAATTATTAGCAACAAGTTACCTTACACGATGAAAGCAAAATTATGGGATATCTTAACAATCAACATTGATGTGTTCGTTTAGAAACCATATGATATGAGAGGAATACAAGAATGCATGATAAAGCATATCCTTAACACTTATAAGTCGATGGAATTAATAAGGTAGAAAAAGAGGAGCACATATGCATATTCATAGCCGAGTAAGGAAACCTTAGGTAAGTTAAGAACATTTTTGCAAGCAAGAATTGTTGGTAAGGTTCGATACAAAACCTACTAAGTACACCTGGTCCTGGTTAAAAGGGAAAATTTATGTTAAAGGTTTTAGACAAAAGAAGCAAAACACGAAAGTTGAAGGTCTAGAAGCACAAATATCAAAAAATATCAAACAAGGAAGGTGGAAGTCATAATATTAATTTGGCGTATGTGCATTTGAATTTCAACAGTTGGGAACCACGTACGATGATTGGCGTATAATACGCCCCGCAAGGGCTTACCATATGCCGCGTAAGGGCATACCATACGCCAGTGGCCTTACAGATTCCAGATTTTGAGGAATTTGAAGATTATTTAAACCATTTAATGAGATTTTTGATTAATAACTTATCCCTGATAAAATTGGTGATTTCTAAGAGAATTTTGGTGTTCCAAAGCATTTCCATCCTTCCTACATCATCCATATCCATCCAATCAAAGACTGAAAGTATAACGACAAGCATGAGATGTTAGTTTACATATAATTGCTTTCAAGTAGACGATTCTGCTAAAAGAAACCATTGGTATGTCTAGATTATGGTTTGTTTATTGACAATTGATCTTTGAATGTAATTACAATATTTTTTTGAGTTAAAAGGTTCATTTATAAATAAAATTATGATTTTGATTGTCAAGTTTTGGTTTTCTTGAATCATTAACTCATTAAGATTTATATGTAACTTGATATAAATGATTTAGTAACATTGTGAAAGAGAGAGTTTTAAAAAATTGTTCATTTGTTATTACTTTAATTAAAAGTTAAAATCTTGAATTTATGTTGATGTAAACCCTAGCTTGTCATGTCAATTGTTGATTTTGCGGAATTAAAAACCCGGAAGTGATTAGTTTTTATTCATTAGTATGTAAAATCGTCTTTAAAGTTTGTTGTTTTTTGCAATTGTGTTTTTAAAATCTTTTAAAGTTTAAGTTTTTGAATCAAAGTACTTTCGTACGTCATTTAAAGTCTAGTTAATTAAACATTTTCCATCAATCATCTGCGCAGACGGCTTTACTTACCATTATACAACAAAGATAGTTAAAACCGATTTATTAACTTGTTTTAGATCGAATTTCGACAATCAGATCAACTATAATATTCTTTAAAGTCCATCTGATTGTATAGTAATTGACAATTGTTTGTAACAGCAAGATACAAAACTATATAATGTTCACTCGTTACTTTAAAACCATGGAAGTGGAGGATAAAAGCATAATTAAGAAAAGTGAATTTTTAAACTTAGGAAACTATAATAATCATCACTAAAAACTAATAGATTCTAAAAGTGTATCATAATAAGTTGAAATATAAAGGGTTATTTAGGACCCATGAAACAAAATAAATTCCAGATACATGAAATATACTTTTCGTATAGTCGATAAAGAAAACAACTTATGATCCTTCCAGCCAAAAAGTGCTCGTTACGTCACTTATGCTAAGAGAAAATTATTATCGGTTTCTATTTGATATATACTATCAAAGGTATATACTTTAAAAGTGCTAATCACACAATAATTAAGTGTTTTTTTTCCTTCCATTATGATCATCTAAATGCGAGATATAAGAAATATTATTGTGGTTATGTATGTTGTTGTCGTCTAAGCACTACATGAAGGAAAAAAAATATTTTTTAGGATACAAGTAAATACAATAATAAATGTATAGTGCTTAATAATTAAAAAAATAATTTAAAACTGTAATTGCACTCTTTCGCCACTGCTACGTCACCGCTTTCGTCATTATAAAGTTAACGTGTTCTTACCACGTAAGATTACGATTTCGTGTTTCTCACTTCCGATACATCAATTTGGTCCCAATTCTATTTGATGTCTCTTTTTGTTTACCTTTCTCCAAATGTAAGTTAAAATAATTAAGTTTATTTAATAAATAATTTTCGATTTATGAGTCTTCACGAATAAAATATATTATTTTAACATGATTATGATGAAGTTTGGAGGTATCAAACAAATTTTAAAGTAGGCTTTCTAGTTAAAATATTAAGGAAATATGAGATCTATTATTTTATTTTTCATTAAATTTCATAACTAAATTTCTGTTATGATTTTTAATTATGACAAATTGGATTTTAATAATCCAAGTTATTACCTATTGGCCGATAATAATCCATACTATTAATTTGACCAGCAACACTTCTAACTTTCACTTTTGTTACCAACAACAGTACAAGTGACATAATTTTCAATTTTTTACGTCCGATTTATATTTATTTAGGCTCAATTCAATTTGTATGTTTATTCATTTCGTTCATAATCATTATTGCGACTGGAATCGAGTCCAAATCAAACGTGAAAAATTGAAAATTATATCATTGGGACTGTTGTTAGTAATAAAAGTGAAAGTTGATAGTGTTATCGGCCAAATTAATAGTATCGATTATTATCGGCCACTATGTAATAGTTTGGATTATTAAAATCCAATTTGCCTTTAATTATCAATTATTAATTTGTTTACTTTATTTTATGACACTATTTGTCGATCAATGATATTTACTAGCTTTATAATGGCAAAACTTTTCCTTTTGTTAGCACACTGAGAAGTGTGAATATAATAATGTAATTAAATTTTCTAAACTTTAACGTGTGTTTTTCTTTGGTAAATTGGATTTTAATAATCTAAACTATTACATATTGGCTGATAATAATCCAAACTTTTAATTTGGCCAGTAACACTTCTAATTTTTACTTTTGTAATCAACAATACTTCAAGTGGCATAATTTTTAAAATTTTACGCTCGATTTGTATCCATTTTAGTCTCAATTTAGCTTGTATGTTTTTCTTCACTTCGTTCATAATTATTGTTGTTAACCGAATCGAGTCCAAATCAAATGTAAGAATGAAAATTATGTCACTGGAACTGTTGTTGGTAATAAAAGTGAAAGTTGGGAGTGTTAACGGCTAAATTGATGGTATGGATTATTATCGGCCAATTTGTAATAGTTTGGATTATTAAAATCCAATTTGTCTTTTTCTTTTTATATCTAAGCTCTCCGAGAAGTGAACGTGCCAGGGCTACAATTATTTTCTTACTAATAAACATAAATCTCAGTTGCATACATAAAAACTTGAATGTATATAATTTGTAACACTAAAACAACAGGAAAGAATATTTATGCATTAAGAAACTTTTTTAAAAAAAATCAAAAATAAAATAAAATAAAAAACTAAAAAGAGTGAAATTGTATGATAGAAATTACTGATGGATCACCGGTTATCGCGCCATAGATTAACTATGAAATGTATAGATAGATCGCGATAACAAATGACGAATTATTGACGGATCGTAGTGAATCCGTCAATAACATGTTCATGTTAGTGACAAAGTGTTCACCATAGATTAACTATGGAATGTATAGATAGATCACTTATATAATATTTCATCATTAATTATTAAAAAATAACCTTGAGTCTATTTCTTTTTATGGATGTCTTGATGAGTTGTTAAAGTCGATCCATGAGATAGTTCCATGGTGTATGCTTGTTGCGAATGATATTATGTTAGTTGCGGAGAGTAAACAATGGCGAGCAACTGAAGAAGGCAAAGATTTAAAGATTAGTTGCTCTAAGACAGAGTACATGTATTGTGACTTAGTTGAGAAGGTGATAATGATGAGACCTAGATCACTATTGAAGGCCAAATGGTTCCGCATGCAACTAACTTATGGTATTTAGGATCATTCGCCCTAAAGAGATGAGAAAATAGATAATGATGTAACCCATACAGTGACTAGTATAATGATAACCTTGTAACATTAACCTAGTTTTGATTAACGAGAGTTAGATGAGGCCATAACAAGTCATTAATTGTACACTCGCAAGTTGGACATTGATAAAAATACATTACATTATTACAAACAATTTACATATCTGTGATGACTAATGCATATGTTGACTAGTTACCGAATTCCAACAAGTCTAATGTATGAGCACCTCGACCGCCATGCCATTTTTGTATCAATATACACCCACCACCACCAATGAAGCTCGAGGGTGTTAATAATGAGACATATGTATGTGCATATTTCAGAACTATTATCTAGACCGACAATCCCACCCATTACCATGTGTATTTCCTACGCCGGCTTCAGTCAAAGAATTACAACTAGAAAAAAACTCAAACCAATGGCGCGTACACATCTTTTGAACATATAGGAAGCGTGAACGGGACATGATTAATAGCTTCCACATATACAAAGGAGTACTCCAAGACTACATGTTTAATTTTAACTCCAAAACCATCAATTTCAATAGCCAAAAACACCACCCCCTTTATGCAATCCGAATGATGTAACCTATGCAAATTAAATTCGTGCACATTTAATTGCACTTCATTCATTTCAACATTAATCATCTATCTGCGGTTTGTTATTGAAGATGTTGAAACCAACATTTATCTTTGCAACATTTAAAGTGCTTAGTTAGCACACTTCCAATAAACAAGTATTGGTTTCATGTTAGGATTTCTCTTGGTTAGAACTGTTTCCCTTGGAGTGATCACCATCCTCAACCATATTTACAAGATGATCTTGAAAATGCAAATAACGAACTTGAAGCAAAATTGAAAGAAAGTGAAGATGAGGAAGATAGAAGAGAATATATTTTATATCTAGTATGATTGGCTTTCAACTTTTTTTATTTTCCTTAAACATCCATCCTCATGTGGTTGAACTTAACGAACTAACGACAGTCAGACCAAAGGACAAAGGATGAAATAAACCATATGCATTAAGGTTATCAAGTGTAATTAGTAAAAATAAAAGGTTGAATATGTAAAAAAGTAAAATTACTTACAAAGTTAAAAGTTCTTTTAAGTAATTTACTCTATAAATTAATTGTAAGAATGAACTGAAATTCAATTTTACACTTGTGAGATTATTTATCTATATCTATCTATACTAATATATAAAAATATAAAGTGACACGTGTCACTTTCCCATGGCTCCTCAATAATTTTTCCAGCCTCTCTCTATTATTAATTATATAAATTTTCTTTAATTATTTTAATACTTTTTTGTCTCTCCACTATTAAATGACTTTTTTGTCTCTCTACTATTAAATGATTTATATAATTATTTTTCTTAAGTATTTTATATTTTAAAATAAATATAGTTAAAAATTATATAATATTTCATAAATATGTAATAAGAAAATCTTTATTCCGAATAGTATAGCTTTAAATTTTAGCAACCCGTGTATTACACGGGTATCTATACTATATATATAAGGATGTGTGAGGGGACAAACATATCATTTTACTTAACTTATTAAATAAATGATACAAGTGACTTATGCAATAATTTCTATTTTGCTCTCATTAAATAAACTATTTCTAGTTAATACATTATTTAATTCACATTATTAATAGATTATTTAATTATACGAGATTATTAATTCGCTACATTAAATATTATCTCATTAGTAATACCTTAATTAATATTTACTATCTATATTTTATAACTAAATACCATTTTTTATATTAAGTATTATCTTATTTATATACATGAGTATATAAGTATTAAATATTTTAATAACAATAATAATAAAAACAAAAATAATAATAATAATAATAATAATAATAATAATAATAATAATAATAATAATAATAATAATAATAATAATAATAATAATAAAATTTTCTAGTGGCATTTGGGTATATTATAATTTTAGTACTTTGACTAAATTTGTTAGTTCATGACATATTACTTAATATGTTGAAAGAAAAAATTACAATACTAATAAATATAATCACATTAAAAATAATAATTATAATAATAATACTTGGGTATTTTTTTTTAAACTGCTGGTTAGTGATTAGTTACTAGTATTACCAAGTTAGTAATATTTGTATTTATAACTAAATATTTTAGTTAATGACATATTATTTAAAATGTTTCAAAAAATAGTTACAATGATAATAAATACAATTATTCAAATTATAATAAGAATAATAATAATACTAGTAATAATAATTATTTATATTCATTATTTATAATTTTTTTAATCAAATACTATTTAAGTTAAATATTATCTTATTTTACATAGTTAAGTAGATTTTCATACTTATAATAATAATAATAATAATAATAATAATAATAATAATAATAATAATAATAATAATAATAATAATAATAATAATAATAATATTTCTAGGGGTATCTTGGATATATAATAATTTTTGTATTTATGATAAAATTTGTTAGTTAATGATATATTATTACAATAATGATAAATATAATCATACTATTACTAATAAAAATTAAATAAGGTTAATAATAACAATGCCAATATTTTGTTTTCTTAATTAATTAAAACTTAATAGCGTGTTTTCTCATTTTATTATATTTGTAACAATTTAATAGTAACGCACCATTAAACATAATACAATACTCTACATTGGTAAGAGTTTTTATTCGACGCTTTTAAAGTATTCGTTACATTTGATATCCACAACATATCAAATACCATATGTTCAGTAATAGTATCATGATAGTATTATAACAAACTACTAATACTACTAAAACATATGTAGATATCCATACAAATTTGAGTGCTTATGTCATTAAACTCACCAAAACCAAGATAACCTTTAGACTATCATTATGATGTGATACGTTAAAAATCGAACAACGGTGTAGCACGGGTCTAATCAGCTAATTTTATATATGAAATATATATTATATTATATTATATTATATTATATTATATTATATTATATTATATTATATTATGTCAACTAGCAAAATTTTACCGCACGATGCTACGGGAAAAACGTATGTCATAAAATAAGTAGCTTTTGTTTATGACGATGTATTTTCAAAAGGTAGATATGTGAGCTACCCAAAATGTATCAGCAAGATTATAGCTCAACAGATCAGGTACTATATTCGAAATTTAAGAGAACATAAATGCTAATGAACATGAAAATTAACTCAAAAATAAGAAAAAAATATGTATTAAATTTAAACCTAATCGGTTCTAAATAAAATATACCATGTTAGGTTTTGATAACATTTACATAAAACACAAAAACACACATATATATGTGTATATATATATATATATATATATATATATATATATTTGGAATTTAAGAGAATTAAAAAAAGTGAATTTAGAAAGAAAGTTAAGTAACATAAATAATAAATGAATGATTCTATTTTAATAAGTTGTTTACGGGTAATTTTTAAACTAAATGATTTTTAGTAAGTCTATTAGTTTTCTTAAAAGAGGTCATATTTAAAATAAATAATTATTTAATAAGTTTGCTAGTTTTCATTAAATTTACATTGTATACCTTTTTAAAAAGTTTGATATACTTAAATCATAAATCTATTATATATAAATAAGTACAAATGCTTTTCATAATTATAGTATATAAATTTAGTTACATAAAAGTCTTACCTTAGAGAATTTATATGTGATTTCGTGAACTATATCATTGAGTTGCGTATTGAAGCAAAGTTTATTGCTTTGAGAATACAAACAAAGAATGAAAAGATAAATTATATAAATAAATATAAAGGAAAAGGAAAAAAAGTCAAAATAAACTAGAAGAGTAATCAATAATTGTTATATAATTTGTGGAAGGATAAAAATAAAATATTGGAGCCATAGTGAAAGGATTTGTCTAGGAAGGGAGGGGGAGAGAACGATGATCTTCGGTGTGAAAATATATGCAACCAATCATCTTAAGGGTTATTTGGTAGTATTTTAATGGTTATTAAAATATTATTTTTTTATAATTTATAATTTTTTAATGGTTAAGAGGTAATCATAATGATAAATGGTTAAGAGGTTAAGAGATAATTGTAATGTTAAATGGTTAAAAGGTTAAATTTTAATGCTACGTTTTAACCATTCAACATTAGAGTTAGCTCTTAACCAATAAAAAATTATGAACCACTAAAAGATAGTATTATAATGACCAATAAAGACTAATAAACAACCCTTTAATAGTTTGGTTTAGACTATAATCATATAAAAAGCATAAATAAAAAATGACGGAAAAAGACAAACAACATGAATAGTAAACACTAATCTTCTACTCTAATAAAAAAATATCTTGAAATGACAAGTGACAACATCACAATCATACTCACCAAAATTTTTCCGTCTATATCTCCTATTAGATAATTATCTTAATTACTAAAAATATTATTTAACACTTTTTTAGATTTTATAAATTAAGAAATATATCTATTTATTAATATTATTTCTTAATAAATATTTTTTTATAGAACAAAATTTTTTTCTAAAGCATAAATCTTTTTCTAAAAATACGAGTATTTTAAAATTGGTATCTTTAAAAAGTCTTTTAAAACCAAAAATAATTAAATTTGGGAGTTATAATAAAGAAATTTTTAAAAATGATATTTTTATACGGTTTGGTTTAGAACAAAATTTATTTTTTTTTTGAAAAAAATTTAAAAACAAAATTTTAAAAAGTTGCTATCATTGTTTTATTACTTATAGTAATTACGCATACGTAATTTCAGTTATATCATATCTTAGAATATCATTTTATAATTAATAAATTTTATTATATTAATATTTTATTTATTCAACCCGTGTAATACACGGGTTTACTAAAACTAGTTGTTATATATAAAATATATGCGGGTAACATTGACGCAACTGAAATCAATATATGGGCCGCCTATTGTTGGTTAAAAAGCCAGTGCTGTATGACAATAGTTTTTTTTTTTTTTTTTTTTTTCCAGAACGGCAAATGTAAATCCTGTTTCGGATGATAAGTATTATCTTAATCGGGTCCTTTTATCTGTTTTCTAGTCGGGACCACATCCACAGCCCTCTCAAGAGAAAACCCACAACTGGAAAAATCTTTGGCTCAACCCTAAACATTTTTGTTTATAGTGATACTTGAACACAAGATTTCCCCATATTTACATATTTTGGGTTTATCACTTTAACCATTTGGATTAATAATTATTAGTGTATGGCATTAGTTCCCTCCACTTTTTAAAAATAGCTTTCACAGGGAAATTAATAGATTTGTACTATTGAGAAGGAGTTCTATCCGTTTAATTTGATTGTTTGTTAGGCTAAATTGATATTTTGATTATTAACCTATATGTTAATTTACAAACCAAATGAATAGTGGTTCTTTGGCCTGATTGGACCCCTCCATGCGTGTTTATGTATGATTGGACCAACAGTTCATGAGTCATTTTTTTCTTCTTTTTGGTATCTAACATTTGTTTTCTTTATTGATGGTTGTTTCATCATTTTATTTAATCTTTTCTACAAAAGGCTTTCTGATATTTACATTTTTTTACGGAGAATAACATATAGGGTAGTGGCTTATGTTTGTAATGATGAACCATTTCATCTCGTTGTCCTTGTAGTTTGTTGTCTAAACAAAACGCTTATCTTTGTTACTATACAAGGCTGTGATGCAATTTGAAATTAACACCAAATTAGGAATCAACATTGATGCTCTATGATGATGAATGTGGGTTGATCCGAGGGACGCACCATTCTATTGTAACAGAACTCCAATCGATGCTTCTTCAATCTAACACCACAAAAAGTGTTGCTCATAGACGAATCTAAGGCTACCGCAATTAATAAAGTTTTAATCGTGGCTTGTGTATATTTAAAAAGCAAATGGAATGAATAGTAAAGTTTAGTTTCTACAATTTTGATAACAAGACTTTTCATTATTTTTATTTTTAATCTTATTCTATGGTTTCTTTAAGTTTGATGACAAGCATACTTTTTAATATTTATTTAGAATTGTTATTTTTACCTTTTATTGCATTTGTTTATTGTTTGAGAAAACGGGGTTGGATCAAATATAATACATTCATAGGACGGTATAAATATGTTTTGACGTAAATTTACGAGCAGTGTCATATATAATATGTTTCATTTGACAGTATATACGGTTCGACATAAATTTTATTTTAAATTCGACGGTATAAATACGTTTCGAAGTAAATTTAGTTTTATATATATGTTAATTTAGAAACTAAATAACAACTATTTTTGTCTTTTATTTTTTTTCTTTTATTGTATATGTTTATTGTTTGGAAAAAATTGTTTATTGTTTGGTAAAACGGATCAGGTCAAATATAATACGTTCATTTTACGCTATAAATATGTCTCGACGTAAATTTATGCGTCAGGTAAAATAATATGTTTCATTCGACGATATATACGTTGCGATGTAAATTTACTTCAGAAAAGAGTTTGATCAAATATAATACGTTTCATTTTGATGGTGTAAATACAGTTCAACGTAGAGTTAGTTCATAAACGAGTTGAGCGATTGTAATATATATTTTTTCACGTCGCATACGGTGTCGATGCATGTACTTTTTTCATGTCGTTTTCAGTTGGTATACGTTTCGACATAAATTTGTTTGGAAATAGTCAGGTCAAATATAATATGTTTCCATTCAATGCTATAAGTTCGAGTTACTCTATATTTTGACGTAACTTTAGTTCTAAAACAAGTCGGGCCGAATGTAGTCTATACTCTATCACGACGCGTACGATGCCGTCGCAACGCGCGGCTGGTAAAAAGCTAGTTTAATTAAAAACCCACTCATGTGGTCTATATATGTATATATGTGTGTGTATGAGTGTGAACACTATTGACGATGTGGATAGTAGTAAGCCATAAAGAAATTGAAGTCCAAAATGATTTTGCAAAATATATAAAAACAAAACTTGCCATGTGATCTGATTATGTAGAAAACAACTAATTAAAAGTTCGTTTTGATATGGGTCCTCGAAGGGACACTAACAAAAAGGTTTAGCTTTGTTTATTGTTTTCACACTCATTTGAAAATATGTGTGAACTGAGATATTGTTTTTTCCTCACCTTCTCGATGGGTTTGTTTTAGAGAAGGTAAACTTGATCGAACTTGACTATAGAACTTTAAATGTCTTTGAAAATATAAAAGTATTGTTTGCAATCACTCTAAGAGAATATACATTTCATACTTGCAAATAACTTGTTAGGTTGATAGAGTTTTTGAATTCTTTAGTTCATCTAGAACATGTTTGGTTGTAACACTAGCAACCCCTTGGATCCATTAGTTCATCTTGGCATCTTTGGTTGTAACACTAGCACTGGTTGAACCATCATAATATCAAATATTGTGTGAACGAATAGAGGTAGACATTTGGTTCATTGTCATCCACTTCATCTACACTTTCAAAATCATTAGAGCTGTAAACAAATCTAGTCAAACCGAGTTACAGTGGGCTCAGGCTCAGCTAGTTTAAATATCGAGCCGAGCCTGCTCGTTTATCTTTAGGAGCCCAAAATGTGAGCTCGGGCTCGGCTCGTTTATGTACGAGCTGGGCCAGGCCGGCTCGCAAGCCAATTGTTTTTTAAAAAAAATTTTTTGTTATTTTTTTAATAAGTATTCATATAAATAAAATATATGTTTTTTACATTCGTCTATTTTAACCTGTTTAAACAATGATACGAGATTAGATTTTTTTGTAAGTATGATAATCCTTTATATTTTATACTAAGGTATAGATTACGATCTCCCGACTCATTTTCTAACTAAATTTATGTTGAAATATAGAGTAATTCAGATTTATGCCACAGAATGAAAACATTTATATTTTGCCCGACCCATCTCAAAACAAAATTTTACATCAAAACGTATATGAACTTCAAAACATAGATAATATCAAAACGTATATAAATATATGCACGAAAATAATATATACCCGCCTCGTACCAGTACGTAAACCTAAAGGGGTCAAAGTGACATGTTATAAAGTTTTAAAAAAAATGTTATGATGTTAAGGTGTCAAAGTTTACCTTAGAATGTATGATACAAAATTTTAATAAACAAATTATATATATTATTATTATTTTAAAATTATTATTATTGTAATAAGATTATTACAGTAGAAGCCTATATGAATTTTTGTCAAAATATAGATGAATATCGAAATATATATCATCTCAAAACGTATTTAAAATATGTACAGAAATGCTTTATCCCTGTCTCGTACTTATACGTAAACCTAGAACTATAAAAATATAAAAGGGTTAAAATGACAATTTATAAAATTTTCAAAAAAATGTTAGGATGTTAAGGTGTCAAAATTTACCTTAGACAGTTTAATAAGGAATTTAATAAACAAATTATATAAACTAGTTTGGTATCCGGACGCGCGTTGCGTGTCATAGGACGGGCTAAACGGAGGCTCAGAAATCTGTCATCATAGCCGCAAGCTAACACTTTTACCAAACAATAAGAGTTGAAGACAAGAGGCAACGTATATAGTACATCGACGCATAGCAACAGTGCATACTGCACGTCAAAGATCAGAATCGTTTTTGTCTGTCATCATAGACAATAATATTCAACAATAATAGCAGTACTCAAATCAAATTCATGACACGGGTAAATACAATGACAAATCCAATATTGCCAATGACACCCACAGCCCTCAGATGTGCCCAATGGCCATCGTCATCAAGCAAACCACGAAAGGCAAACATGTAAGTATAAGACCACAAATGTTATAAGGCTCAGAAGTAGTTGTTCGTTGCGGCTGCAAACATCATGTTTACCTCGCCGTAACAACAAACATAACCTTCTTTTCATCATCATCGCCTCTAAATCATCCAACATTAACCTCTAAACACTTAATGAACAACAGAGAGCATGCATACGGTCTCAGATGAGGTTACGCTCATCGTCATCGACTACTGCCATCCAAGAGATGAGAAGAATGAATCAGTTCCATAGAGTCCAGTCCGGTGATACCAACAGCTGACAGACCCCAAAAGAGGCCATCGCGCATCCTTCGGAAAGCAAAATAGTGGAGATAATCGACCGGCTAAGGATGACATCTGACATAGGGAACGGCCGAAAATGCTTGCTAAACATGCAATCGGCCGCACCTCCACGACCGCCTACCCAACACCGGCCACCATGATTACCTACCAAATCAAGGAACTCTAGAGCCTCGCCTCGAACACGAAACCCACAGCTGGAACCCTAACAACAATAAGCTCTACCACCACCGCCAAAGCATAGTTTGCGCAGGTGGAATCGATGCAGTGGGGCAGACACAACCAGTAACAAAACCAGCAAATCACTATTTAAAACATAGTTTTGAAAACCCTAAAAGGGTATGAAAGAGATGCGGCAGCCAAGGGGCAACAAAGGCGGTCATAAAACCACCATCACCACCATGAATAACCTCAGGCCGTCGCTGGCCGCGAAACGATCACAAGAGTCATAGAACCAGGCAGATCTAAACCTAGTAAGGGCGCGCGGGGTGGCAATCGAGCACATCGGCGGCCATGCAATCGACTAATCGAGCACATCAGTGGCGCTGCAACTGAGCATATCGGCGTCATCAGCATGGCAATCGCGGCCATAGGCCCAGCGACTTGAGCCATCGCTGAGATCCACCGCGAGCCCATCGCTTGCTCTCTCTCTCTAAAGAGAAAATGTGAAAAGCCGAGCCAAAAGTGAACTTAAGGAAATGAATGGTATAGTGCATTACCAAGTTGTACACAACGCATTAGTACTGTTTTTTATTGTTCATGGCACTTATTTTTTCATATATAGGTAAATTATTATTATTTAAATATTATTATTTTAATAATATTTTTACAATAGAATTCTTCACAATTAGTGTATATATAATAGGTATTAATAATCTTTAAAATACCTACATGCATAAACATTATATGCACATGCATATGCATACTTCATATTCTTATATATTTCTTATAGAAAGTCAGGAGAGACTAGATAAAATCAATGGCAAAACAGATAACGATAAATAAAACATTAATTGTTTTTTAAATATAAGATTTGTTGAAGCGATATACGCATGTCTTATGTTATTCTTACGGTTTTTAACGTACTATCAGTTTAAAAAAAATTAGAAGTCCATGTATATATATTGTTGACGGTATGGATGATGGTAAGGTAGCCACCTCAAAATTGAAATCCGAAATAGTTTTCTAACATGTATAGAAAATAAAAATAGCCATGCGAAGAGACTGTGTAGGAAAAACAATTTATTAGTTGGTTTCGATATGGGCTTCTTGTAGGAGCGATAACCAAAGGTTTATATTTTGTTCTTTGTTTTCACCTCTCATTTGGAAATACGTGTGAACAGAAGATTTTCTCACCTTCTCGATGGGTTTATAACTTTGTATTAATTTTTGAGTTTAAAACTGAAGTTCGTCACATATATAAGTATATTTTTTAAGTTGTCGTAACGGATGACGTAGGATTTGCATGTGTTTCATGTAATCAAGACTGTAAGCTACTTCTAAAGCACACCAAGCCCGATGGGTGGTTTTAATAAATGTTTTCAGAAGCGGATCGGAAAATGAATCGGATGTCTTATCGGTCCGTTGTTCGGACCGGTTCAACCGGTCGAACAGTACTGAAAAATAAAAAAATTATATAAAAAAACCGGTTCAACCGGTACAACCCCCAGTTCAACCAGTACGGTTCCCGGCCCGACCGCCGGTTTGACCCAGGAATATTGTTAATGGGGTAAGATATTATTGGATCTCATTGTATATTGTTGAATATTGAATTTTTTCGGTTTGGTTCACTTCGGGTCAAGTCACATAATAAAATGATAAAATAATTTAAGTTTTACTCGCATAATATAAATTCGTCAATTGTTTAATAAGGAATATACAAATTGAGGATTTGCAGTTGTTTAAAATCGGATATCGGGGGGTGTAACCGTGTACAGAGGGGTGACTCGTGGTATGCAGATCCAATAGCAAGGTTATAGCAAAACTGAGCAGCCGAGGGCTTAGGATGACGACAATCGAACTTTTTATAATCGGATATGAAATCGAACTAATCATATTTTCAATTACTGTTAATACTAAAATATTATAATTTATAACTGATTTGTGTATTGATTATTAGGTTAAATGTTTAATGGTTTAGATAATAGAGTAATGAGTTTAGTTTTTTAAGTAGTTATTAGACATTTGGTAATTGGATATACAAGAATAGATAGATTAATGATCTTAGTTATTTATATAGTTATTATGTTTATAAGTTTTATTTTTAAATGTGTTAGTTAGATCATAATAGGTGCGTATTTGTAAAAGTATTTAGGATTCGGTGTCAAAATTTTCTTGCTTTGTTGTCGGAAAAGTTCTTTGAAGTCAGTTTTTAAATTTTCATGAGAGTCAGTATCAAAATTTTTAAAAGTCAATCGAGATTAGATCATATATACAATAATTAAATAAAACATTTTATCGGGTGCAAATAAAGCCATAGGATCCACTTGGAACCCTATGTGCGTTAATGTACATGCGTTCGTGTATGCGCACATACATGCATACAAAGTTAAATTATCCTATAAAAGAATAGGAAAAAAATTGACCTTTGTTCTTAAAATTATAATGGATTTAACTAATATGATGGCAAAATCATAAATAACACAGGGTTATAATCGGGGAAGGGGTAAAAAAGGTACAAGTATTTATTATTTTATCACTTGTGATTTATATATGATTATACCATTTTTTAAAACTCTAATAATTTTTATAAATTATATTATTTTTTCATAAATATATACCATAAAATTAAGAATCAATTATCTTTAATTTGAGTATGATATTATTATATATATATTTTTATTAAAAAAGTAACCTTTTTAAAATGTCAATGTCGTTCGAGTATACATGTGCATATTTATATGGGGTGGGTAATTATTTATATTGGTTACTAATTACTTACTTATATAGGTCATATAAATACTTACATAAGTGTGTGGTTTTTGGTGTAATTACTTATATATGCCGCTTAATATCATGGTAATATATGTCTAACAATATTATGCATAATATCATATGTAATAATGGTGAGAATTTACATTGACGCATGTACCCTCGTCTACAGTCGTGTGCCACGTCTTCATGGTGTCTTAAGTACACTAACACACTTAAATACTTTGTATAATAACCTCTCTAGAAAGTGTAGAATGAATATTAACAATCAATCTTCTATTAAATGATTGAGATGAAATTGTAAAAATTTTATTAAAAATGTATTTTTGGCTTGACTATTTTTATTATTTTTTTTCGATTTCTCTCACTTTTTTTAAATGTTAAAACTTTTATATACGGCATCATTTTTTTATAATAATTAAATCATAAAAACGAGCATTTTTTATATTTAAAATAAGTACAATATCATTATATAAAAATATTTAAAAAAGATTTTTTACGTTTTTCAACTCATATAATTTATGCTTATCATTGTGTATTTAGTGCAGTTGATTGTGTATTTTCATCTACTATTGTATTTTCATCTACTATTGTGTTTTCTGAACACTTTAGTGTTATCTAAACTGATGAATTCTGAAAACTATAATGATAAAATAACACTATTGGTACTTGTAGTATGTAAAACAAAATGATAAAATAACAACTAATTAATGTAATGCATTAAAAATAGTGACAAAATAACACAAAATGATATAAACTTAAAAGGACATGATAATTTTTATTATTTATTTTTTCTATGTATCATTGTGTTTTTTTGAACACATTTAGTTTTGAAAACATATTAGTGAAATAACATGATTATTATGTACTTTTAATTATAAAACACAATGATAAAATAATAACAAATTTATATAATGTATAAAAAACAATGACAAAAATAACACGGAATAATCAAATACGTAAAACCAATAATGAATATATATAGAAAATGCGGAAAAATATTTGACATGATAACCTAATATTTGACCTAATGACTTGGCGTATTCAACGAATTGACCTCAGACATATTTTACACAATAATAAAAATGTTATTTCCTTTAAAACAATAGATGACAAATGTTAATTAGCTCATAATTTTTTATATTTTTTTAAATTAAATATTAGTTTTATGATAAATCTACCCATATATACAGATGGATGGACTTAGGGGCTGTTTGGCAATATCTGAATAATTAAGTGCTGAACCAATAATAGGTCTGAACCATTAAGTGCTGAACTATTAAGAGGTCTGAACCAATAAGAGCTAGTATATCACTTAACTATTCAAAGACAAATGTCTGACCAATTCAGATAAGAGGTCTTAACCATTCAGCATTAGACCTATTAACCATTCAGCAATAGTATAATGCTTAACCATTCAGAGGCAAATGTCTGAACCATTCAGATATTTGCTCGCGAAACAAATAGTTTGAACCATTAAATGCTGAACTATTCAGACATCTAAATCATTAAAATACTGCCAAATAGTCCTTAGACAATGATAATAGGTAATTGTTTTAGTAATTGACTTACGAGTACATCAACTTTTTGTAGTTTTTATGTATTTGTAGTTCAAAAGGTGGACCCTTTTTCAAACTGCCTGATCTTTTACTTTGACTTGATGACTCGTATAAGAAACCGAAGATATTCGTTCATATTATAATTATAATGACCTATATTGAAGTTTATTGTAAGGTTGTACACTTGTACTTCAGTACGTGCTTATTGCATATTTTATCTTAAATTTTATATATTATATTATATGTTATTATAAATAATACCTATTTTCCACCACATAACTATTAGGTGTGATGATTTGATTTTCGTAACAAACGTGGCTTATAAATAACGTCCATGTGTCTTTTGTTACTGAACTGGTAGCAAAAGGAATCTTATTCATTCTTTCCTACTCAAATAAATTATATTACTTATACTCATCTTTAAAGTAATCATATTATGTATGTCCTCATCTTAGAAAATTGTATTACTTTTCAAAAAAATTTAAACATGTAAATATTCTTTGAATCACTTAAATATAGAAAAAGCTTAATTAAAATAAATAAATGTTAACATCTTTAGAAATTTTTAGTTTTCTATATCTTTTTTTGAATGACGAATAGAGAATATATATTAAAAACGGAGCTAGCAAGTGACTAAAAACCCCAACATACAGACAACATAATGACAAACAAAAAACAAACAAAGACAATAACAAAACATAAACCACAAACCCTAATTTTCTATATCTAATTAAACTTATTAAATGATGAACAATGTTTTCATTGGAGTTACACAACTATGTGTAACAACAATAAAAAAAAATCTTCCTCAAATCAGAAACCAGAAGAAGGATTCACTTCTTGCGTTCACATTTACGTGTCTGCCTTTCTTAATACTTAGATATTTACTAATTAATTAGTAATTTTATCACTGGCAACTTTTTACTACTATTTTATTTTTATTTTTATATTAAAACTTTAGTAATCCCGTGTATTGCAAGATTTTAATAAATAAAATATTAAATATAATAAAATTTATTAGTTATAAAACGATATTCTAATATAAAAAATGATTGAAATTACGTATTAATAAAAACTATAAGTATTAAAATAATAATATCAACTGTTCCTGAACCTTTTTTTTATTTTAAACATTTTGTTTAAAAATAAACTGTTTTATAAAAAAAATATACTTAAAAAGTTTGTTTATTTTGAAAGTTTCTTAATTTATAAATTTTATTTATGTAGAAATAACATTAATAAAAAGATCTTTTTGTTAATTTATTTATAAAACTCTTTTAGATTTAAATTAAAACAATTAAAATACTATTAGTAATGAATGTAAATATTTAACAGAAAAAATAAACAAGAAAAATTTGATGAGAACAAATATGATGATACCACGTGCTCTCTCTAATTACCCTTTTATTATAAAGAATGATTAATATTTAATATATTTTAATTTCTGTTATAACTTATAAAATATAGTGTTTTAAATTCCAAATACACCCGTGTCGTATTTTTTATCTACATTTCCGACATAAATTTCTTTTGAAACCAAGCTAAGCGACATAACATATTTTTACTTTTTTTAAATAACAACATAACATGTTTCTAAATTACGAATATACTGTTATGGCGCCATTGTTTCTATCCATGTTTCGATATATATTTTATTTAAAATCGAGCACTACAAACGGCGGCCAAAACACATGTGTCAAATATGTTGTTATGACGTCACTATTTCACGACAACTTAATGTTTTTTTAAAATTAAAAATATACGTTTACGACGTGCTTATTTCTACCAACTTTTTGTTATAAGTTTTATACAAAATTAAACCGCTGCAATGCAAGCACAAAACGTGCATGTTAATTAAGAAATTTAACTTTCTACATTACGGTGAAGGTGTCTTATATAAGTATATAACATTAAAATTTAACCATTACTTATTTCTTGATCTCAAAACCCACCAATTCACGACTTTCTTGGCTGTGAAACACATCTCAAGATTTGCTCCAGATGGAGGGTTGTTTTTTTTCATTCAAGAAATAATATTCTTAAGAAAATCTCAGTAAAATTTTACTTTTTAAATAACTAATATATATTTAGTTTTTACTGCTACAATCGAGGGACACTAGAATCACAATAATGTAATGAAATAAAAGTTTATTGACCGTATTAATATTAAAGCAATATACTTATTTTTTACGAATTGAGCCTAAAGAAAGATGATATACATTTATTAATTTGTCGGTAATAAGGATAAAACATGCTGTCTTGGAAACAACCCAGAGTTTTTAATCTTTTCTTACTAGTTTTTTAAAAACAAAAGTTTAAGCTATAACAATTATAATTTTTTTTACCTATAATCCTCTTAGGGGATATTTGGTAGCTTTTTAATGATAATTAAGATATTATCTTTTAATGGTTTATAACATCACATTGATTAAGAGGTAACTCTAATGTTGAACGACTAAAATGTATCATTAGAAATTTACCTATTAAGCATTTAGCATTATAGTTATTTATTAACCATTAAAAAACTATAAATCATTAAAAGATAGCTTTTTTAATGACCATTAATACGCTACCAAACATCCCCTTAATCTATTGCATAAATGACAGAAAACAAAACAGAAACCATTTCTATATAATGAATTCTATTTTTTATTCTAATTAGTTGTTCTTTCTACAAGTATAAATTGCGCTGTATTTTTTTTATATAAAATAAACGCTTTGTCATACTTCAGGAAACATTGAATCGAGTCAATAGACACACAAATATATTTTTAAAAATGAATTTCAATTTCAGCCATCAAAACTGTCTGCCAAATGGCAATCTTACATTGTGAATAGATTTCTTGTACATTACTTTTGTACACATGTTGTACATTGTACTCACATCAACACCTACAATCAGCAAATGTACTTTAATACTTTCCCCTCAAGGAAACTTAAGTGATGAGGATAATTTCATGTCGCTAAATATAACCATAAATAACACATGTCATGTGCTCATAATCTCCCAACAAGCCAAACCGTTTTTCATCGACAACCAAGAAATTCTTACCGGCCAACAATCGTAAAAATGGAAGTTTGTGGCTTAAAATCAGTACACGTATAGTTTTATTGGTTTTGAATAATACATGACATGGGGGTTTATTTTAATTATTATATTAATCTTAATTTGAAACATCATAAATGTTGATATCCCTACGGTACTAACAAAACACGAAACACTTTATAGCATTGGGAAGAGTTATTTTATTTCAACAATGGACACAGAACAAAACTACAAAAGAATGTAAAAATATTACATTCTCAAATTTTTTTTACAAAGTTACTTATATATTAATTTACAACATTAGTATATACAGATAAATAGTAACATTTTTTCTATCATTCACAGATAAATAGTAACATTTTTTCTATCATTCACTTACAACCGCTCAAACCTGTTACTTATAATATAAAAAACATAGTCACATACATTTAAAAAATCTACTGTAAATGCTCTTACTTGGTTATATCTATCTTTTATCTTTTCTTTATTTTTTACCTTTTTTATTTTAATTCAAAACTTTTATATTTTTTATGACTTAGCCTTAAAAAAATTTTAATATCAACTTTGTTCCTTTATATTTTTCATATTTTAAAAAATTTTCTTTTACTGTAAATGCTCTTACTTGGTTATATCTATCGTTTGAAGTTAGCACCATGCCTTGTTATAGCTTAGGTACTAAAAACAGCACTATAATGTGATCATGACTTGATTGTAGACGCATCACATTTAATGAAGTAAAAGGTTTCAAATATTTTGGTAAGAAGAAATTTGAATAACTTTTTTGCATATGCCTCGTCTCATGTTAAAATGTGAAATGTTTACCACACGTTCGGTGAATGTAATGAAGCTAACTTTTTTAAGATCAGATGCAAGATATACCAAATGATTAAATTAAGTCGTATTAGGTCTACATATTCAAGTAAATGTAGAAATAAGGAAGAAACAATATGCATGTTGAATTCCAATTTAAAAATTAAACAATTAATCAACAACTTTATTACAGAATTAAAACAAACCATGGATGACTAGACTTTAAATTATTGAGCAACTTGTTAAACATGTGTTGAAGCTCTTTTAGACCAACTTTGAGGAACATACATGGAAGCACCAAGTGGGTTGCTTTCGGGGTCCGATAATGGACACATGATGTTGTTTAGCTCCTTAGGCTCCTCTCTTATCTTTCTTGGTTTTCAGCCAGATCCTAAAGTGTCAAAGGCTCCTAAAGTAGATGCACTAAACACAAAACATTAAGGCTCCCAAAAGGCATTAAACATAGCACGCAGTCGCATCTGGTTATCGATTTAGCCTTTAAATATGGATAAATTGTTGGCTTTTAGTTTAAGATTGCTTTCTTTCTAAATAGCTTTACTTCCAACACACATCCGGGTAATGACTTTCGCAGAACTTGAAGCAAATAACGCATCAATTGTTCACTTGCTCTCTCTCTCCCTCCCTCTCTCTACATCTCTTCTCATTTTCTCTTTCTATTTATTTTTCTTCTTTTGAACTTGGAAAATAAACAGATAATAGGAATAAACAAAAGTTTTGAATTATTTATGGGAATGAAACCGTGAATCTACCTATCAAAAACCCAGCATCACCATCCACACATAATAACATCTACTTCTACCTCCATTGCACCCTCCATCACCGCACACCGCCCACCACCCACCACCCCAGCAGCAGCACCCTTTATCTTTTCCTTATCAAATTGATTTCCACTTACACAGTAGACACAGTAGACATGGATCTGTTGCAGACTTTGCACGGAGAAGATGGTGATTGTCATGGTGCGGTAGAGGACGTTTTCCTTACCCTCCATTCTTTTACCTTTATCGCCAACTACTGAAAATGGAAGGCAGACACGTGTATGTGGCCCAAATACGTGTCAGACTCCTGAACTACTGAAAATGGAAGGCAGACAAGTGTCTGTGGCCCAAATACGTGTCAAACTCCCTGATCAGTTGAACACCACTTTAAATCCACAACCGTCGATCTATAATCGAACGGCTTTGAATCATAATATTACTGTTCCTTCCGTTCTTTTATTGACTATAGAGTAATATTGCTTGATAAATAATAAAGATCATACATTTGCAGATAAAGAGTAGTGTCAACTAAAAAGATTTATGTTATCTTTTAGATAAGTTCATGCCTACAAGCTAGTGTTAATGTAATCAAACAATGTAATAAATGTATTTTATCTTTTAAGTGTAAAGCAAAAGATGTTATACTAAAGAAATTTGTTGTAAACCTATGTGTTTTGCTTCATCACAATACCTACAATTGGTATCAGAGCGAAAACGGTCTTGGATATTCAAGACACTCAAGCGTCAAACCATGAATCAATATCAAACAAGCAGATCACGAACAACAAGATGCATCACATTGGTGTTCAAGGCTTGTGAAAGGAAATTCAATTCGAATGATATAGTGGGTTTAACTTGAAGTCGAAGAGCCTAGGAACAAAGTTTGAAGAAAATATATTGGTTAGCAAACTTCTGGATGTAGTACCTGACAAGTTTTTATAGATTATTGCTTCGATTGCGTAATATTCAGATTTAGAAACAACAAGCCTTGATGAAGCGATTGGGGACGAAAAATGAAATAATACTAACAATGATAGGCTCTTGGTTGCATAATATGAGAAAAGACCAAAATCAAGATGGACAAAGAGATTATAATCAAAATTATAGATGAGGCCGAGGCATGCGCAATTATCAAGATAAAGGACGTAACTCTTATGAGCCATGAAATGATATAAATCACAATTATGAAGAAGGAATGGAAACAAATGATAAATCTCAAATCAAGTGTTATCGGTTTGAGAAACTTAGATACTATGCTTACGAAATAAACACAAGAATAATAAATCACTTTAAGTTGAAAGTGAAGATGAAAAACCTATCCTCTTGATTACTATAGGCATAGACAAGGAAGACAGTAAAGAGATTTAAACGTATGATACGATCAAAGCAAAGAAACCAAGTCATGTGAAGTGGTCAAAACTAAAGAATCTCTCGTGCGAGGCGATTGCGAAGAGGTGATTAAATTGTGTGATATGATCAAATGTTGAAGGAACTAACCAAATAAAACATCTATGTGATTTGGAATAAAGAAAGTTGTGAAAGCTAGGTTGTCAAACAATCAAGAAGCTGTGAAAGACCATTCATGTAAAATAAACCAAAAAGACATGAAGTCAATTTAAGGAGCTATCAAATGTAGAATGATCATGTGATGTGATCAAAACAAGGGAATGAAGGAATGGTCAAGGAGTTGTGTGAGACAAAACAATAAATAAAAGAAAAGATAAATGCAGGAGATCCGTGTTGTGAATAGAACCAAGTGATGATAAAGGTGTGAAGCTAGAAAAAAATTAAAGAAATGGAGATTGATGTGAAGAATATGATGAAGTTTAAGTTTAGTAGAGAGTTTTAAAAGTAGTATACTTCAACTTAGTCAATATGCATAATTAGTATTTGAATATGTTACTCATGTATGTTTGTAAAGAGTCTAAACCTTGTCTATATTAGTATGGGTCAAGTAACTAAATGGGTCAATGTGGAGTTAGTTATTGGTACATTTAATGTTAGTTAATTACCAGTCAGTATGGTAGTTATGTCAGTTAAGATTAGCTATCACGTGCCAACCACATGTGTGTGTGATTTAAATGTGACAATTTATGCCTATAAATAAGTGTCAATGCAATGAATGTATGCGGTCTTTTATGTGTCCATCATAATGTGTTTTACTGCAAACCTTTGTTGTAAACCTGTGTTTTGCATCGTCTATGATAACCACACTCATCTTAGGTGTAGAAATGAATGAGAAATTAATTAAGATAACATTCACTATTGATTTAAGTGATAATGAAGTCACCAAGTTCATAAATAACTTCGAGCTTACCAACAAGCTTTTGTAGTGTACGACTAAGGTGTCCCTCAACCTAGTTGACTTGCTTTTGAAGTCTTGTGTGAAACAAGTGTAGTAAGTGTGGTGTGTGTAGGTATGTCTAATAAGATATCTTTATGATTTGCAAGAAATGTGCAAATACTCTCAAACTATCGCGATCTTCATGCAATACATTCGTCTAAACATGTTTTCTAACTTACATTTACAGAACTCGTCATAATGTCTACAAGATGCATACCGGGTAATACTCATTTTGAGATATCACTTATTCTTTATCTACTGGTATGTGACACAATTTCAAGGGTTTATTGTGTAGATGCCAAGAAATTAATGGGCGCTAAATACAATCACACTATTAATCATAATTTTGTTTTATCAATTAATACAATAATCTTTAAAAGTGAAAATACTATTTGCATAATTCCTAAAACATATAAATATGACTTAGAAGACTCTATGTTCTCACCATGTTCTTTAAATCACCGAGGATCACACACATATTAGCATTTTTTTAACGGCTTATAAATAATTTTATAAAAGAAAAAACTTTTAGCAAGATACTAAAAGATGACACAAATATAATACGCACATATTAATTTTTTTCTTAAACTATATTCACACATGTAGAGGAATAGTAATAATAACTTGGAAAACTTAAAAGTCGCAATTCGCTTTCAGATTGAAACTATTTGGGTTCACACCAAATATTCAATCGGATAAAACTCAAGTTCAGAAATCGAAGTATGAATTCGTGTGTGTTTTTAATCATGAACCAGAAGAGAATAAAAAAGAAGATAGACTAATTCGAATTATTTCAGGGATGGGGAAACTGCCGAAGGCAGTTTTTCTCATGCAAAATTACACTTTTACCCTCTAGTTTCACAAGTGAAATTTCAGGAAAAAACAAATTCTAGTGTATTTTTGATAAAGCAATATTTATCAAAATAAAAAATTTTCGCGCTGACCCTTGGATCCCAGCTAAGGGGTCTTGGACCCCGCTCTCAGGGGCGCTGCCCCCGGACCCCCGCCAAGGGGGCGATGTCCCCTTGAAACCCCCATCGCTTAGGGGCTTCGCCCCTAATAAAGTTTTCAATTTCAAAGATCACAATAAACTCAAACAAGTGTGCACTCCCCGCACCTCCTGACTTTTTTGATAGATATTATTATCAAATTGGTCGTAAGTCAATCCAATTACACTAAAATATCTAACAACACAGTCATTTACACTCCTAAATACTAAATCCTAATCTACTAAATAACATGATTTAAACTACAGTCTTTCTCGAATAGTCTTTGACTTTTAAGAATAAACTACAAACTCGGGTTGCTTATGCACATATAAGCTAATCATGCCTTTTTGATCGTGGAAACTTTAGTTCAGTGAATAAAATCTTAAAATATATGGCTTTGTTGTTTTATTCAAACTTGTTGTCGAGTGCACTTGAAAAAGTCGGAAGTCTTTTGATCAACTATGTGATGAATGATGACATGGAGACGAAGAACTTTCAATATAAGGGAGAAATTTGTACTTTTTCAAGTTATTGGCCGCCCTTAGTTCAAAATGGTGTAATTATTGTTTAGTGTTTAGAAAGAAACATAATCTCTTTTGGTCACTTATTACAAACTTTTTTGAGTAGTTTGAGAATACTCTATATTATAACACAATTTATATTTTATTCAAGATTAATAATTTTTAATATTTGAAATTTTATCATCTCTTTTTCTATAACCTTGAAACATTAAAATTTTTTAAGTAACATATAGGCTATAAACGAACCAAACGTTTAGCGAAAAGTTCGTGAATCGTCTGATGGGAAGTTCGTTTATATTCGTTCGTTTAATAAATGAATGAACACGAACAAGAAAATTTCGTTCGTTTAGTTAAAAGAACGAATATGAACAGAAGATGCGTTCGTTCATTTATGTTCATGAACGTTCGATAATGGTGTTCGTTAACATTCGTTTGTGTTCGTTCATTTAAAGTTATGTTTGAGATAATTTTGTTAAATACTTATTTATATATGGTGGATATTACATAATGTTTTTTATTTTAATTATAAAATCAATATATGATGGTTTGTACTTGTTTATTTTAGGAAATTTCGTTTGTGTTTATTAATGTTCATGAATATTTGTGTGTGTTCGCTTGCTTTTGTTTGCGTTCGTTTATGTTTGTGAACAGTTTATAAATATATTCATTTTTTTAATAAAACGAACACAAATAATAAATCTTGTTCGGTAAGTGTTCGTGAACAGTTCATTGAACAATTTAATAAAACGAACACAAATAATAAATCATGTTCATTCGGTTCGTTTACAGCCCTAGTAACATACAATGAGTTGAAGTGCGTTTGGTTTACAGATTTATTTTAAAATTTTTGATTTTATCAAAGAATGTGAATATGTTTAAGAAATTGTAATCTTTTAAAGGAATATAACTGAATATGTAAGTATTTGGGTGAATATGTAAATATTGGGTGAAAAACAATCATAAAGAAATTGTAATCTTTTAAAATGCTTCGTCAATAACAATAATAGGGGTGGCGCTGACACGACGGTGATCATTTGGTGGCGAGGTGGCTGCAACGGGGTCGGCACGTGCGGCATATGCAATGATGGTGAGTGGTCGAAGATTCCATTGAATTCTTCACAATCTAGAACGATTGTTGAGATATTTTACTTCAAATTTATAAAGGGAGTTGAATTCAGTTCTAACTAGTAATTAAACTCGCGCGTTGCGGGGAGACAATAAACCATGAAAAATTATTAATATTGAAAGATTGATAAAATAAGCACGTCGCAATGAAATATTTTCATAATAATTCTATTTGCAAGATTTGTATCATGTACACTTTCGCCTACCAGACACCGACCACCGTTCTTATTCTAATTCTGCACTGGAGAATATCCACCATCATGATTTCTCAAGTGCCTCATATCGGTGCAGAATTAGATGCGATGGATTACGGTTGACGGTCAGCGATGTCCTACCGTAAAACCGCTCTGACGGTTATTGACGATTTATGGTAGATTTTCCGTCCAGGTCTTCGTCTTCGTCCATTCTCTGATGCGGTTATCTGGTTAATACACAAATCATTCTTGATGTGATAATCTTTTCGACATACACAAATCTTTTCGATTTTGGTCCTCATAAACTTTCACAGCGGCTGTTTTAAGTCATAAAACGACGCTTATTCAAGAAAGGGACGATGGTTATGGCTAACTACCGGTGAAGAGAGTTTAAGCGAAGCCGGATGCTGAAAGACTAAGGTGTTGTTTGTTTTTGAAGAGGTAAAACGTCTGCAGTCTGCGGATTAGATCTGCAGACATCTGTAACAAAAGAGGTGGACCAAACCTCTGCAGTCTGCAAGAAGAAGACTGTTTGTTTTTTAACGTTTGTAGATTATTAAAATAAACAAGTAGTGGTGTACGGATGGTGGTGATGGTGGTGGACGGCGGCGCTGGATGGTGGTTGTGGTGGGTGGTGGCGGACGGTGGGTGGTGGTGGTGGACGGTGGCTAGTGGCGGAGGTGGAAGGTGGTGGCGGAGGTGGAAGGTGGTGGTGGCGGAAGGTGGCTAGTGGCGGAAGGTGGCTAGTGGCGGAGGTGGACAGGGGTGCCGGCGGACAGTGGTGGTAGCGGACAGTGGCTGGTGGCGGAGGTGGACGGTGGTGGCGGCGGCCGGTGGTGGTGGTGGTGGGTGATGGTGTTTAAAAAGAGCTCTGCAGACCTTAGAAGTGGCTGGGCCAAGTCTGCAACAAAAAGAGCTAGCGCAGACCTTACGCAGACATTTTTCAGAAAAACAAACACCCTCTAAGTTGTTTGTTGGGAGGTAGAGCTGTGGAGAGTAAACTCTGGATGCAAATCGAAAACTCATTGGAAACCATAAACTTTTAGATAATTACAATACTGCCACTAAAGCGATGCTTGTACCATCTGCATCACTGCTTTGCAGTTTGGTTTTTAAAGTATTACTAATTTCAACTCCAATTTATTCTCAGCAAACACATTAATATCAATTTGCTATTCCTATTAAATTCAATGATACAAACACATTAAAAAATAAATTTTATATTCAATTGGTTTGGTTTGAACTTGCCCGTTTGACATCAAAACGGTTTAGTTTGATGACGTTTAAATAGTTCGGTCTGGTTTGGACTTTGGAACTAACCGTTTAATTTTTGGTCTCCAATTTTGGTCTGGCCTTTAGCGTCTCGTTCCCTGAAACAAATCTATAACCAAAGAAAACAAATCTAATTACACTTGAACACATTAAAGAGAAAGGAAACAAACAAACATCAAATATCGATCGAAACTGTGACAGTTAACGATTTTGGACTTGATTGTTTAATTCTAACTGTAAAAACTGAAACTTTTAGATGAGCAAACAAACACACACATATGACATATATGCATGCATTCATATATCCGCCCAGTTCGTGAAACATTGGTTTGACACGTTGGAACATCACCAGAAAATATTGAATGTATTAGGCTTCGAACCTGATGATAAAATGAATCTTCGGGCCAAGACCAGTGCTCAAGTATCTATGATAAGAGGTCGCTTAGCTGGTTCAGGCTCGTTGTTATTGAGTTACACCTCGTTAAAGTTAACCATTTATTAACACTCGTCTTTGGTAGAGGGAATTTACCAGAACGGTCAAAGTTAACCATTTTTTCTTTACCAAAATGGTCAAAGTTAACCATTTTTTCGTTTATCAAAAGAATTATGATTTTTCGACCTACAAGTCCAATGATTACACATGATTCAGCCAATCGTAGTGTCCAATTTGCACATTTCAAGCCTATAGATACAGGCTAAGCTGACGCGTTGGACATTGAAATAATATAAATGCCACATGTGGTGGATTCTATGATATGCCATGTATAAAGTTAAAGACTGAACTACCTCCGCATGCTTAATCTACAAGTTGTGGGTTAAAGCTATAGGCTTAATCTACAAGTACAATTTATTAACTAGAGGCTACATGCTTAATCAATAAGTTATAGGCTAAAGCTTACAAGCTTAAATTGCAAGTTATGGGCTAATGTCTATAGGCTTAATTCACAAGTTATGTCCTAAATTCTATAGGCTTAATCTACAACTTATGGACTACAACCTATACATTTTGTCTAATTCCGTAGTACTATTTACCCCCGAGTGTTTTGTGGCATCTGACTTTTGTACTCAACCAGCTTTGTGAAATTAGACGAAATATGTAGGTTGTAGCCCATAAGTTGTGAATTAAGCCTGTAAGCTTTAGCTTATGTATTGTGGATTAAGCCTATAAGCTTTTGCTCATAAATTATAGACTAAGCCTATATGATGTAGCCCATAAATTAAAGATTAAGCCTATAGGCTGTAACTAATAACCTGTGGTTTAAGACTTTAAGCCTTTAGGCTTTAGCCCATAACTTATTGATTAAACCTGTAGGCTCTAGCCCAAATTATGGATTAAACGTGTAGGCTCTAGCCCATAACTTATGGGTTAAGCCTGTAGCCTTTAGCCCATAGCTTGTGGATTAAATCTGCAAGCTCAACCTATAATTAATTTACACGTCATATGTCCTAGTTGCTAGTGTTTAATTTGGTATTATTTGAGTATTAGCTTTTCACGTGTTCTTCTTAATAGAAAGGACACACCATCTCTTTACTAAATCCCATGAACTATTCATGGGATTCGAAATAAGAGTGTGTGAATGACAATGTGTGAGTCCATTCGTTGTGAATTAGGAAAAAAAACTAGCAGCGGAAACACTTAAATAAAACAAATGAAGAAGATTTAATTTATTAAATTATACCCAAAAGATTGATATAAGTTGTTTGCACAAGTATTATATGACATTTCGATTGTTACATATACTCCTCTTCCATAACAATGAATCATATAAGATATGCTCGACGAA
This sequence comes from Flaveria robusta, assembly GCA_025506415.1. Taxonomy (NCBI): domain Eukaryota; kingdom Viridiplantae; phylum Streptophyta; class Magnoliopsida; order Asterales; family Asteraceae; genus Flaveria; species Flaveria robusta. The sequence continues at coordinate 6,065,518 of CM046464.1, read as the reverse complement.
CAGTTTTAAAATAACATCATACAAGCTGAAATAAATAACAAACCAATAACCTCGCTTGAAGCAAACTTGCACGCGCTACTTCCCTCGGGGGTACTACTACTACCTGCAAAATACATAATCACATCAAGAAAGTGACGGCTAAAAAGCATACTTGCAGTATGTTGATCTTCACATTTGACATGTTCTCGAGTTTCATTTAAATGAGACTCGTATATCAAAAAACAAAAACAAAAAAAAAAAAAAACAGTGAAATCTAAGAACATAAAAAATCTATGGAGCCGCTAATAAGAATTTCAAAAGTAGCTTACAAGACACATTGATACAACTATTTACTTAAACCTCTAGTGAATTGGCAAAGGTTATTAGACAACAATGGCAGAGCATGTTTCATCAATGAGGTCTATAAACATAAGAATAACATGCAAAGATCATGCCTATGATGGACAAAATTTAAGTTTAAGTCGGTATTATCAGTCTAGGGTCTAGTTAGAGCATTCACATGAGCATCCCCATTTATACTTATTTCTAAATTTAGGGGAAACCATAATAATCTCCCATATTGGGGTCACCATTCATCCCTTAAATATATTATTTTATATTTTTTTAAATGGTTGTAAGTAGAAGAAAACAAATAATAAAAAAATTAAATAGTTAAGTATTATTTAATTAAAATAAGTATAAATATTAGGAAGATGATGTGAGGGACTTTTAGAAGATGAACAAAATTCTTAAGGGATTATGGTTTTTTTGTTAATAACATGGGATGGGATGGAAAACTAGTGTGAAAGCTCTTAGTTTCTCGATGATATGTATCTGTATGCATATATACACATAGCCCATATAATATTGATGATTAATTATTCAATATACAAATAAATATTTAATACCTCAATATGATATCATAGGACTAGAATTAAATATCTTTAGTTTTATCAAAAAGAAAACAAGAAGTTGTTTTAGGTTTGGTATAATAAACCAAGTGTTAGTCAAATTGAAGCCACCAATAGATTGACTAAAAGACTTAAATTAATCCAAAAGCAAAAATAAGAGAATTGATACTCCTGCTGTAGATCTATGACTATAATATCAAAGTAACTAATCACAATCAACAAGAAACTACAACACTTGTTTGGTAAAACAGAGGATTAAGAGCTTATGACCATACCTGATGGAGGTTTAGGGCTGGATCCATGTGGAGCTTGAGCTGCATCAACATTGTTAATTACAGTAATTAGTTTACATAACTACAGTATGATCAATCGAATCAATATTTCAAAATAATCAATTCATTTTTTCTGCGATTTGAAGCGAGCAACATAATCTATTTAACAATCAAATGGTGACATCAATTACAGAATCACGATCCAGGTGATGAATCATCAAAATATCGAACTAATTCAACTTCATAAGATCAAAAAAGTAAAAACCTAAACTAATTTACTTAACATTTTGAACTAATCAATTGTAAGTCATAATGCTTTACATAACAACAGTATGCTCAATCGAATCAATGTCTTACGACAATCAACTCGTGTTTTTATGCAATTTGAAGAAAACAGAATCATGATTCAGATAATGAATCAACAAATCGAACTAATTCAACTTCATTAGATCCCAAAACGTTAAAACGGAAATCGATTTACATAATATTTTGACTAATCAACTGTTAACTCATAATAATTTACACTACAACAGTATGATCAACCGAATCGATGTCTCAACATAATCAATTCATGTTTTTCTGCAATTTGAAGTATGCAACATAATCTATCTAACAATCAAATGATAACACCGATCACAGTATCACGATTCAGGTAATAAATCAACACCAAATCGCACTAATTAACCTTCATAAGATCCAAAACATCCAAACCTAAACAGATTCAGCATAACGATTCCTAATATCAATCAGTTTCACAACATTGAGACGATTAACACACAAACTAACCAGTTTTACAGACGCCAGTATCGGAAGAGATGCCGCACAAGCGAGGGAGACGAAGAGCCTGAGTAATGTTAATTCCGATGCCAGACAAAAACGAAGGATTCGCGTACAGATTGCACAGGCACGGTAGATCGGTGGCCACCGCCTCTTTGATCGGATCACAACACGACTTCGGCGGCGTTGTGGTGGCGTTGAGGTATTGACCGCAGGGGACTAGCTTTGATGCACACGTTTGAGCCTGTGCTTGTGCCGTTGATGTCGATAGGGCGATCACAAGGAGTGCAACTATCACCATTAGCGATGAAGAAGATGACATTGTTATTGGTGCTTTTTTGGTTGAAGATGATGAGCATTTGTTGTAAAAGAAAAAGGTAGTGAATAGTGAGTTGATTTATTGGAGTTGATTTATTGGAGGTTGTTGAGAGTTGAGGGGTTTTAGTTGTCACCAATTGCCTTTAATTTAATTATTAAAAATGTATCGTTGACACATCGTTGTTGATGGGATGATAAGCTCGTTTACATGTGACGTGACTTGGCTAAACAATGCTAGCTTTAGCAATGAGACCAATAGGATTGTGACACGTGGTATGTCACAGTTTATGTACGTCAGTCTCACGTACTGACATGATCACATGTCTTGATAAAATCAAGGTAATCAAGAAGTTCATGACATGATTAACTTTCCATTAATTGCTAGATAGCTTTTGGTATAATCATAAACCCTAGCATTTACAAAACCTTGATTGAGGGGCTTGAGCAACTACAAAGGTATAGAAAGATGCAATCAAAGCCATCAAGAATCAAATAGTTTATCCTAATTGACATCTAGAGAACCAAAGTCGTATTTAAGGATGATGGAGGTAAGATTTTTTATTTTCATCTAATGAGATCAAGAAAACCTTTATCGACATTAGGTATTTTGTTGACTTACCTAGCGGCATTGTTTACGAAAAGTTTTGACTCCTAAATGGAGGATTTTGGTTGAAGTCATTTTAGATATTTATCTCACAAGCGTATTGGTTGGGATGAAAATAAGTCTTGTCCCAATTCGTGGCATCCTTAACTTTTTAAGATACGTACTAAAAGAGGGGAAGACCTTTATTAAACAAGTAAATGATATTTCAGGGAGGACCTTGCATTGCTACCAAAAATCATAGCTCCTTAGGATGTTTAAGAGGCTAAGTTGGAAGCAAACCTAGTTGTTCAATAACCTAAAGCTCCAATCTACTTCTCACAAACAAGTATTGTGTTGTACATGAAATCAAGTATTCTATTAACAAATTGACTAAGAGGAATGCCATGTTTCATAAAACAACTTTTGTTGGCGCAAACTAAACAAGTGCAAGAACAACTTTTGAACGCGCAAACTAAGCAAGTGCAAGGCTAGTTTGCAAGTCTCCGCTTCATACTAATGCCATTGGTACAATCCATGAGATTCATATATTTCTACTTCCAAACTTGATATACAACACCATTGTATCTTTTATTGTTTCTAAGCAAAACATTATTTCAAGGGGGTATTTTTCATCAATGTTGACCCCTTCTATAATGTAGTTGAGCTACTTAAAGTTTCCTCACCTTTAACTTTAACAAGCTTAAACAAGAACATTTAATTGACAAGAATCCTTCTTCAACCATAAAAGGTGTCCTTCATCCACATGAACCCATTTACGCCTATATGAAGATACCAAAAAAGGAGAGATGGTTAAGGAGAGCGCCCTTGAAGTTGAGGCACAACAGAAAGCTAAGGATTCTCAGAAAAAGAAAAAATACAAATACAAAACTTGAAGCCATATACCATACACACTTCATCAACATCAGCGCCAACAAAAGAAACAACTCCAATTGCTCAAACTACAACTCAAATCAAACCACATAAGCAACAACTAATTCTAAACCATGAGCAACATCTATTACTATCAAGCAAGGGCTCCTAGAGTCTAAAAAAGTTACTATGGCTAAAGCTTCTATTTTACCAAAACGAGTAACTGCTGAATCAAATCAAGCTCAATCCAATAAGAAAACAGATCATGGAACCCTAATGATCATATAAAGAATTAACCAAAAAGTTTGAGATAGAAAAAATAGAAAGGAGAAAAAGCTAAGTAAACTTAATGTGGTTCAAATAAACAAGAATGTTGCATTAAATGTTATGAGGGTACCCTAATAAAGTATGGAATTAAGAAAGCTTTAGTGATCAAAACAAGTGAAAAAAAATATTAAGTGAACTCCTAGATAGATAGAAAGAAAGATCAAAGTAGATGTCAAGCCAATTAAGCAAGATCAAGGATCATTACTCTAAGTTCTTCAACCCCAAAGAAAAGAATATATAAGGACTTAAAATTATTAGAACCTAGGCTAAATGTTGCTTTTAAAACTCAACAAAAGAAAAATATCATATCAAGATCTTTGGCTAAAAGGACCAAAGCAAATATAATAAGGTTAATCCACCCTTAAAACTCTAAACATTGTTCATATGTTTGTCCATGGTGAGCCTATTCCCTATTTACGTAGTAGATAACCTATAATGGATGGATTATAATGAGAACCTAAAAGCTTGAAAAATTAGGTAGGATTGCGATTACATGTAAAGGCATATATTAGCTCAAATGTTTAGTGATTAGGATGTACAATAATTGGCAAAATTACCTCTTGATTACTCTACTTGACGGGATATGAGTACGCGCGCGGACAAACCAATTCTAAAATCATATGCTAAAGCATCAAGAAGAAGTAATTTTGGTATCATCAGTGTTACAAAAGGAGATTGTTGAGAAACACATCAAGGACCTATATTACAAAAGTAGCCAAGGCACATTCTTATCAATGATTTGAAAGTTTCGCTAGTTCATGTGGATAGTGAAGTGTTTATACTTTGTAGTAGCTAGTTTGTTTTAACATCAGATTATAGCTTTTCTAGGATAGACAAATCACACCAAAATCCTACAAGATTTAAAGTCTCAACCTTTTGGTTGCTGAACACACTACTTAACCACTAGATGTCTTTTGAGGAACATACAACCAAAAGGTCTTTTTTGGAATATATTATTCGTGATCTTTAAAGGCTTATTTATCTTCAAAGCCTCTCAAGCAAACGTATAGAGGTCGCTAAGCTTTGAATCTTTGATCATCATGCTGGATTGCCTAAATATTTTTAACCAACTATTACAATTTTCATCAACAAATTTATACATTTATTTGGACCTGATGAGTATTAACCTCCACCTGTTATTAAACACAAACAATATGAACTTTTATGAAATTGGATCTTAAATCTCTTGTCTTCTTCTCAACACTTTGAAAGATCTTATTTGATGACATGACTGTTTATTTTATTTCAAACATACATCAACACTCATAACATACATCTTCTGTATTTTGAACCATATTCTTATAATTTTACATACCTTGTTGTACTTCTTCCCTAATTTTGCATTTGTGTCTTTTGTAGTCCCAATACGATATATGTGGTTGTGGTTTCCTTGTTGTCAAAATGGTATGATTTTATTGAATTAAATAAGAACCCCAGAGAAGTTAATGAGTAAAAAGATGAAAGACAATAACATAATCAATACAAGATGAAGAGTGATTGATGGTGTATAGCAACAGGGTTTAAAACCCAATCCAAGCCTACTTGACTTGATCTAGCCAAAGTCCAATAAGCTTGATTCCTATTGCTATAGGTCCAACAACACTCCAGCTCATATCTATGTTTAAAAAACAAAACTATTAAACACACAATTAGAAACATAGACACAAGTATGTGTTAGTCATTTACAATTGATATATCTAACACTTGAGCTATATGGTTTAAAATATAACAAAACATATAAAATCTATGTTGTATTGATATTTATCGATCAGGTAAATACCATAAAAAAATAACAAATTTTCTTATTTCTCATAAAATCACTTAACTTTTTGCTCACACAAAACTATCATACTTTTTGTTTTCTTTCATAAAAATCACTCAATAAATTTTATATTATTATTAAGTCGTTTCACATGTTAAATTTAAATAAATTATGGAATAAAATTAATAAAATAACTTGAAACCCGTACATTTTGTTACTTGCTTACGTGTACTTTTATCCATGCATGACTTATAACTTTATTTATCTAAAACAATTGAACTAAGACAGACATCGAAAGGAAATTAAACCATGTCTTTTATAAAAACCGATCAGTTTCGTTTAATTAATTATTGACGGTTATTTTGTTCCATGCGGTCGGTTAAGCAATGGCATTTGCTTCCTAACTATGGTTTACTCACCATGGTGCATGAGTTGGACACTTGGACTTAGGCATAACCATTGGCCAAACCATAACCAAGGGTTGTCTTTGATTTCGTAGTTCTTTTGCCTTGTTATGCTCTTTATCGTTAAGTTACTTATGTTATCATTTACAACTGCAGTTAAGTGTCGTGTTTTGAAACCAAATTCATTTCATAAATATTAAGACTATATTTTCCAGAGCATGTACTTCCACAACATATTGAGATATATTATTAGTTTGTTGGACAATCTAATTAGTAATTAGGATGAGTCTTGAGACACAATAAGGTTTCAAGTTTCATTATCATTTTTGAATATTAATTGAGTTTCATAACTTAATCTGGTTTCTCAATTTTGAAGCTTTATAACCTGCAATCTGATTACTAATTCCTTGTTGTGCAGATGGAGTTTTCTAAGGCGTAAAGTTCTTTAAAGTTAATACAAAGCTGCATTTCGGTTCGGTTCGGTTCGGTTATAGGTTAATAGGCTTTGACACACTAAACCAAAATAAACCACAATTGTTGGCTAATTAGTAATGGCTTAGCCAAATCATTGGTTAATTGTTTAGCTAGGTAGGTTAATTCGCTTATGGTTTGGTTGATGTTTAAAAAATTGTAGATTGATTTTTATGAGAAAAAACAAAAACTATGTTGGGACTTTTATAGTTTTATGTGTAAAAAATTAATTGATTTGAATTAATATATTCTTCTTAAAATAATTCAATTGGCTTTTGATTTTGCATTCATCAAGTCAAAAATAATATCTGAAAAAAGATTGATCTCTTGTGGGCTCTGGTAGAGTGGTAGTAAATCAGCAATAGGCTCAACCGTATTGGGCCATGCAAAAGGGGAAAAAAATATGAAAATTACAATTTAGCCCAAAGAATTTCCACCGACCATTACTTTATATTGCTTTTTATGTTTGGCCCCAATATGGCCCAAATAATTTAGATGCATTTGTACATTGTAGTATTGTACTTCCACGCATCAACTTACATTCAACTACACCCGCACCAAAAACGATAATTATTCGGTTATTATCAGCAGTAACATATACCTACAGAAAAATCATCCATGTTAACGTGGTTATGTTTGGTAATTTTTCTATAGGTAATTATGTTAGTAGTGATCGCGACGAGCTGTTGTTCATATGCAAAGTTATTGTTGATCGTAGTTTCTAGTAAAGTCACTAGTTAATGCTGAACAGGTTGCCCCTTACAACACAATTGCTGCTATTGCTAGTCGCTACTGATGGACCAATGGGACCATGGTGATTAGTTTTTTATTGATGAACCATGCAATTAGGCCATATTAGAAAAAGGCGTTTTAAAACAGTAATTTAATACTTTCTCGCTTACTGGTGAAAGGGACCATGGTCTAGGAATATTTTCCCCGTCTTGTACCCTCGATGGTTGAAATCACAATAATTTCAAATAAATATGTGCTCCACCTAAATATGTATTCCACACCTTTGGACTTGTACCAATGTGTTTTATAATATCACTTTGGCAACGGCATGCATCGTATTTGTATCAGCCATCGTATTTTGTATCGTGTCTCATATTATTTTTATATTTCTATCGGGCCTAATTTTGATTTCTTTAGATTTAGAAATGACTTCAAGCTATATGTGTTTTTAAGACATTGTGGCATGAATAAGAACCTGATCTATTAGATATAACACACTATTATTCCACTTAATACTCCCCTATAGTCTCATTCAAATTATGAAACTATATATTCTTCAAAGATAATCAAATAGATAGAAGAGATGATGAGACAACAGGTTTTTCAATGATTAATTCTACAATGGACCCGTTGCACTATCCAGCTTCAATAACTTCACAATTAAGCCTCAATATTATAATTTTACAATCGTATACTAAAATCTAACAAACCATATCAATGCATGGACCTCTTAATTTACACTATTAAATTCAACTCCTAGTAAATTGGAGGACATATAGCTAACTACAAGAATGGATTAGTTCCTTAGTGATTCCTAGGCATGTTAGACTAATTCTCTGTGGAGTTCTTTAAACTTATAACCCTACACTACAACAAAGCAATCTTTTAGCGACGACAACTTTAGATAGAGCGACAAGAAGTCTTCAGCATGGATGTCGCTGGTGTAACTTAACAACTCAATATATTGTGATGACTATATCTCTGTTTATAGTGACAACGCATGATAAGCTATATCTACCGTCGCACAGGTTAGTTTGTTGTAGTGATAGGGGGAATTATATGCATGTCTTCCTCACTATCATCCTTGAGTTATGCAACGCACTTTAATAATTAGAGAATTATTAAATAAAAGAGAGTGCGACCTCAACACTGCTACTATAAAACAAAAGAAAAAAAATAGTACATAATAATAAGAATATTACATATATTTTCCTTTAACTTTGTAAAATTTTATTTACTCAAAATACAATTTCTATATGCAACTAGAAGGTTTTGTTCGCACGTTACGACAATTTGATTTTAAATAAAATATATATCGAAGTGTATATAAAAGTAAGCATGTTGAATTGGTATATGATAAACTTGTTAAAAAAAATTAAGTTGTTATGAAATAACCAGTGGCGGAGCCAGAATTTTCTAGCACGGGGGGACAAAATTAAAGAGTTAAAATTTAATATGAAATTCAAACAAAGTGTGCCCCTAGCTTGTAAAAAAAACCTATTTTTCAGTTAAAATGCACCTATTTCGATCAAAATTAGGCTAAAAATTAACAAATTAATAAAACTTTACACTACAAATTCATAAATTTTTTTGGTCTAAGGGGGGCCTTTCCACCCCCTCCCAATACATTGCATTCGCCACTGGAAATAACCAAAAATATATTATATTTGATCCGTATGTTTTACCCGCTCGTTGAGAGGCTCAATTTTGAGTAAAATTTATAAATTTATGTACAAACGATAACTTCACAAATATTCAAATTTTATATATTGTTATACAATAAAAGATTAAAATATGTATCACATTTAACATAAGAAAATTGATCATCATCCATAGATTCGTATACAGTATCAATCAATCTTCCACATTCCAAACTCCTAAGGAAAATGGTTTTATGTAAAATCAACCTTAGAAATACATAAAATCGTATGAATCAAACGAAGGAGTTTGGATATTCAATCTTTTGTGTCGCATTATAAAATATAACTTCTAGGTCTTTTCGAAAAAGTTGTAGACGATTTGGTTGGATGTCATCTATCCTTGTGTAGATTGCACAATAAAAATATGGGGAAAAATAAAAAAGTATATGGTAAGAAAAGTATGTCCCACATTGTATTCATATTTGACTAAGCTTTACTCTATAACCTTTTGAAGGTAGACATACATTATATATATAACATATATATATTTATAGCATTCCGTATATCTTATATTATCAAAAACAGCCCATCATACATATCCACTATTTTCGGAAACAATAATATACATCTTGCATACTCTCATTTCTATATAGTGGGAACAATGTAAAAGAGGTTGTAATATCTAACTTACATAGAAAACAACATAAAATAGGAAAAATCCTAGAAAGAAGATAAAATACAAATGTCTAGAAGTAGAATATAACAAATTCTAGAAATAAGATGAAATAAACATAAACGTAACTGTAAGCACTCGAGTCTCTTCAGTAGGTTGCATATTCGATTCATAAAATTTAGTTTTCAAGTGTAGAACGATAATTCCTATATTTTCATTTTCTTTTTCTTTCAATATTAAGTTCTATTTTTGTTTGGTAAAGCAAATTTAACAAATTACTTGGTAATAACCTAAAGAAAGCATGTTTTAAAAGGTGAAAGAGTTGAACAATGTTTTCTATAAAGAAATTCTTCTAAGAGAAATGACACTATGGTATTTAAATTTTAACCTAAAAATTTTGTAATGAACAACTAACATTAAGCAATAAGAGGAGGTCACGTCTATAATCCACTTTTTCCTTTAATATAACAAATAACTTCGTGTAGATAGGTCTACAAGATACCCAAGTCATGTGAGACCGGCAAGCGGTGAGATCTTAGAGTGACAAGGCACCCAACATTACACATGACAACACCCCATGTACTTCGCGGACTAACAACGGGTCATCACATTAGACCTTTTAAAAACTACATGGGTAGGTTAATAGCCTACAAGTAAAGCATCCAAAACACTTAAGAGGTACTCATGAAACTTTTCATTTGTTTAACGAGAGTAAGTTCTACCACTAAAGGACACACAATTAAATTAAATGATAAATCTACTTCACTGAGAAGTGAGCGTGGGTCATATAAAATATAAGGGAGAATGATAAACAAAAGCACACAATAGGTCCTAGGGAAATGGCATATAAAATAAGTCATGAGAGGACTTTGGAGCTTTGGGTAAAGATAATCGAAAAATATCCATATTGTTTTTTTTCTTAACGGAAAACGTATAATCTTGCTTCGAATGGTAGGTGTTATCTTAGTCAGACTCATCTATTCGTTTTACATTCGGGACCGCACCCCGACCCACTTAGAAGAAAATCCATTACCGAGAAAACTCCATGGCTTAAATCTAAGCATTATTGCTTAGAGTAAGATTTGAACTCATGATTTTCTCATATTTATATATAATGAATACCTTACCTTAAATATCCATATTTGTTTGATATTTCGAAAAGCCTTTTGAAGACACAGATAGTTGAAGGGGGATAGAGTTGTAATATCTAATAAATAAAAGAAAGGTTAAACGTGGGTAAAAGTGAGTAACATACAAGGTTCATGCTTAGAAAGAAAGAAAGAAAGGGAAAAGTTAGCGCTAAAAAAACCAAGTATAATCTAAAGTGAGCTAATTAAGCACATTAAACAATAGATATAAGTTAAGACGAAGAAATTAAGTTAAAATTTATGTAAAGCTTACAATTCGCGCGAGGCTTCATCTAAATGTGATGATTATTTTCCCTTCGACCTAAGCAATTAAACTTGAATCGGTAGTATACCGAAGATAATAGAACCAAAATTAGGCGAAACAGAACTACAATAACAAAAATATGTATGCGTTTCAATAAGCTGAAATATTGTAAAAATCCTTCATTCCTAATCTAGAGACCGGTTGTATAACTCATTAACAAATTGATTAAAGAATCTTTAGAATGAAAAATCTAAGACAATAAAATATGCAAAGACGGTTGAGATTATGATAAAAGTACACAAATAAATTGAGCATAGAAATTTTAATGACATGAACACGGTTTTACCCACTAGTATTATAAGGTTAGACCTTCACTCTAGACTAATAAAAGTATAATTTCTTAATGTTGTAGTAGTTCTCCTTTGGAGCATTATGTTTATACATACATACACATATATATATATATATCCTCTAGCTTATAATTAAAATATAGAAAACGTTCTACAAGTGTGAGATCATTTTTGATCATGGATCGAAGGAGGATAGAAGTATCTCGAATACTTACTTTAATATAACTTAAAGTAACCTTACCACAGAAATTAGTTTAAAAAGCTAAAATAATTATCACTTAAATTTGTTATTACTTAATCAATTCATATTTAATTCCCCTTCAATAAAGAAATATATATGAGACGAACTTTTTCCAAAAGTAAAAGCATTGATTAACTTATCTGCACGCAGAAGCACATCGCACTAACTTATACAACAACAATTAACCATTAAACAATAGTACACGTGGCAGCCCAGGGTATCCATGGACCAACAACCATTGTCATCATGTGAACAAGAACAACAATAAACTGAACTACATGTGGTGGCCTGCGAGGTTCCATGGACCAGGGTCCTACATAATGAAAAAGATCTTCAGCTTTTACTCGAGTTTTCTTCCGATTCCCAGAAATATCTAACTTATAAAAGCTAGTTATATCCAACTGACAAACCCTAAAAATAATATCATTTGGTCATATTGTAGTGATTAAAGTTTCTTGGTTGCAATTTGGGAGTGGTCATGTACATGAAGCAATGTCTTACGTGCTTCTTGATGTGAATATAGGGGTGTTCAAATAATTCGACGCTCGAAACTCGTTTGAAAAAAGCTTGAAAATTTGCTCGTCGGTTGAAAACGAACTGAGTGGCTGGGTTCGGTTTGTAAAAGAACCGAACACGAGCAAAGGTAATTAAGCTCGCTCGGTTTCACTAGCTAAAATTATTTTTAGAGTAAATTACTATTTTGGACCCTGTGGTTAGGGCCATTTAACCCTATTAGCCCAAAAAGAAATTTTTTAAAATAGCAAACCCTAATGTTACATCTTATAACAGTTTTGGCCTTTAACCACTAATTTTGTTAGTTTTATCAGTTAAGTGTAAGAGTATTTTGGTCTTTCTTACTCAGGGGCTGCTTTGAAAGTTAAAAAGTTTTTTTTAACATTAAAGGGCTACTTATGTAATTATTTAAATTAACAAAAATCAACTCTAAGTTAAATAAGTTTTTAATTATATATTTAAAAAATATACAATTAAAAATGTTTTTATTATAAAAAGATACGAGTTTTTAAATCTTTTGTTTTATCATATATGTCTTCTCGAGAATCATTAGTTTTTCAAAAAAAAAAATTTAAAATCTTTCAACCATTTTAATGTATTTTGTTTCATTATTTAACACAACTTAGAAAATTTATTATTATTTTGGTTTTTTATCGTTTTTTATAAACTTATTTTTCAAAATCATTTGTTAGAAATCTTTTATTAAATTATACAATACAAGTTATAATATTTTAAAACTTTGATCCTTATAAAACCTTTTATTGAATTATACAATCGTTCTTCATAACTTCTTTCCTTAAAGATTTCATTTTTTTATAAACGTATCTTTTAGATTGTTCTTTTTTAAAATCATTCTTTTGCTTAAAATTTTTCGTTTTTCAATTACCACGTATTTCTAAAATCATTCATTTTTTGAACATTTTTTTTTCTAACGACTATAAGTAAGTAATACAATATAATATATATTTGAAACGACTATATTTCTAATGGTTATTTTTGTAACGGCATGTTTCTAAGTTGTTTAAATTCTTAACTTTTTTTTATCAAGTTACAATTTCTATCTTGTATTGTATAATAGAATAAAATATTTAAAAAGGACGAGCAATATGAAAAAAGGTTGAAAAACGAATGAGTTTGAAAAACACGTTTATAAAAACAAAATCGTTAAATAAGACATATTTATTTTTATATTTGTAATATGTTTTATTAAATAATAATCATAAAAATAATAATAAAAACAAAATCACAAAAAGAATAGTTCTAACTTGTATTGTATAATAAAACGGTAGATTTTAAAGAGAACGAACGATATAAAAAAGTTTGAAAACCGAATGATTTTGGAAAGTCGTTTATATATCAAAAGCTTTAACTAAGACATAATTATTTTTATATTTATAACGTGTGTTATTAGATAATAAACATTAGAATAACGAAGAAATTCAAAATAAAAATAAAAATTTCTAATTTGTATTGAAGCGAAAGATTTAAACTTTTTTTGAAAAACAAATTATTTTAGAATGTCGTTTATAAAAAACAAAAGCTTTATAAAGGACGTATTAATTTTTATATTTAGATGGTGATTAATTAAATAATAGTTATTAAAATAAAAAAGAATACTCAAATAACAAAAAAAACAAAGTACAAATAAAAAATTTACAAAAAACGATATTAAAAACATTTTAAAATATACAAATGAAAATATCATGAATAATAGAAAAAAGAATATGATGGGGGTTGTTTTTGTAAATTTGAGTAATTACATAAGTAATCACTTTGTAATTTACACAAATAACCCCTGAGATGTAAATGGACGAAAATACCCTTACACTTAACAGAATAAATTAACAGAGTTAGTATTAGAGGTCAAAATTATTACAACATGCAACTTCAAGGTTTGATATGTCAAAAGATTTTTTTTTTTGGCCTAATAGGGTTAAATGGCCCTAACCTCAGGGGCCAAAATAAAATTTACTCTATTTTTTCATTATTTTATGTATTATATACTATATATTTGTTAATTTATTTAACTGTTAATCACTTTACCATTATAATTATTTACTTTTTACCATTGGTTTCTTTTAATCAACAAGTCAACAACTCTAAATCTAAATCCTTAATAGCAATATCACATTTATTGGCTCCCTTCCGCCTTCCCCCTAATGGTCGACTCTGGTCACCGTTCCTTTACTTCAAGTTTGAAGCTTCTATGATTTGAGTTCGAGTTAAAACTTTATTTATCTCTTAGATTTCTATTTTGTCGAATATGTTTTGTATGTTTTATTTGTTATATTTTTGAGTTTGAGTTGGAACTTAGAATTTTGTATGAATGATTAGTTTTGTACTAAATTATAATACGAAACCAACAAAAATCGAGCGCTCGGTTATAAAACGAACCGAGTTCGAGCATGAACTTTGTGCTCAAATTTATAAATTCAAACCAAAACAAGTCGCTTGGTTTGTAAACGAACTGAGTTCGAGCGAATCTACATTCGTATTGGTTTGGCTCGTGAACAACTGTAGATGAATAGATCAATGGATTTTATCTCACTTATTAAGGACTCGTCGGCTCATCTCCCTACACATGGCAGTATCAAATTTCTGCCATTCAAATTCTTTCCGCTTCTTTATTTTATTAAATAATAATATTAATTACTAATAATATTATTTAATTATTTTTAAAATTAAAATAATTTTTTAATAGTTGTATTAATATTAATGAGTTTAGTAACTTATATATTATACGGATTGAATAAAAAAATATTAAATAGTTTGTAATAAATAGTTAAAAAACTAAAAAACGATACTTTCAGATAAAATATGATTGAGTTACACATAAGTAAATATTTCAAGTAAAATAATATTAATAATATCATTTTAAACTTTCTTTTTATAAAGTTGTTTTTTTAATTGTATTTTAAACATTTTGTTTTTTTAAATAATTTCATTTTTTAATCATCCTTATAAAACTTTAAAAACAAGGTTTTAAAATAGTTATTATTTTTAGAAATTTTTTGTTAAAGAAAACTTTTGTATCATTCTGTTTTTACAAAGTGTGTTTTTAACTAAAAAAATCTAGTTATTAATTTTTTAAAATATCTATATTTTTAATATAGAAATGTTTTATGTAATATAAATACTATATACTATTATCATTTTAAAAGAAAGATTCAAATTAAAAATGAGAAAGTCTAATGAATGACAAATAACACCCCCAAAATCTTTTTTTTTATTATGTATATAGAGATATGGACATGAATATGGATATAAATATAAACATAGACATATATTATACAATATTACGTTGCATTGAGGTAATTTTATGATAAAACTTATATTAAAATATCAAAAATATACCACAACAAACTTATTAAAAACTATAAAAGAAAAAAAAATAAATCTATACTTCAAAGGGAAAATAAAAAGAAAATTAAAAATTTAATTTGTCAAATTGGGCAATCTTTAGATTTTTTTTTTCTTTTTTGAACAGCATTTCACACACCAATTTAAACTATTTTTATTAATTATTATATACTGTAACTAATTTACATCAATATGCTATATGCATGGCTCAAACCTTTGAGAAAGAAGCATCACCACTCTAACTAAATGACTTTATCATTTTACCCAACCTCCCACCCAATCAATCGTTAGGTAAATAGTATAGCGCGTTACAAAATTAAGAAATAGAAATATTATATAGATTAGACGAGCATATTAAAAGATAAGTCAATATAGTTTGTATATCATAGTCTTTTGTTATTCAAACGTAATTAATCATTTTCAAAATAAATGGTTCTAGTTTATTTACTTTTTGTTTATTCGTTTAACTCTTTATCTTAAACGTTAGAAAAGGTCTAAAATCTGTTAGTATTTTAAATGCATGAAGAATAACATTACAATTTTACTCCTTAAAATATGTACTAATCGTACATGTCTAATCTCTTAAATAGCATATTATACAACATATAAGAATCTTTATTTGTATATTTAAAACCTTTGTAGTAAACTTGCCCAATGTGAAATAAACCCACCGACCGCACCGCCCTTTCTTCCGCATGCACTATCACAATTCACAAGTCACAACCGACAACTACCGCATGGTTGTTCCGTTATAATTGACACTCAACTAGCGGTAGAGATCGACTTAGAAGGTAACCATGAGAGATTAATTATTATCGCCGAAAGTCACCCATGATCACATAATGAATCGTGAAACGTTGGCTCTATTTTACACTAATACCTAAAAGCCAAAATGATGAGGTAAAAACAATTTTTTTTACCACAAAAACATGCTCTTAAGTCTTAACTTTACACTTAGAATCACCATACCTACGTAAGATTTAAACCCACAACTTTTGATCGAAAAGTAAACTATTTTACCACCATGATATCACAATTATTAAGAATTGAAGAAAAAAAGAAGTTGGAAGTGAAAATTAAATTGGAAAAGATGTTTGAAGCGCAAAATTAATGAATTGCGAAGGGGTAAGATCCCCAAAACACTAATAAATAGGTGAAGGATTGGGGACAATACCGGTTTACAACATTCAAGTCGAAAAGAGCCCTATTATTATTGTGTTTTGGTTGTGTTGATTGTGGATTTTTGGATTGTTGTTGAGTTTGCATTTGTGTGGTACATTTTGTTGATGATGATGGACATATGTTCGTTTGAGACTCTTCATTTTTACTGATATGTGGCTGTGATTTACACCAAAAATGTTGTCGGTCGCACTGGCTTGGCAGTCGTTTTCGGCCGCCTGCAGTCGTAACCGATCATCGGTTCCGAGGCACACACTGTTCTGTTATGTTTGTCTGAGGCTTGGTTTTAAGACGCGCAATGCGCCTTAGAATATAAACTCTAGTAAAATAAATATACAATGTACCCATGTTATTAATTGAAAGTTTGAAAACAAAGACCCCAAACAGGAAATCTTCCTAAACATTCTTTTTGGTGGGGGTGTGGGGATTCAATTCTTTAGTGATCCCATGCCATCACATTCTTAAACCTCACTCATCCCTCTCTCTCTCTCAATACATATATTATATATGCACTTTCCTGCAACAAAAATATCTAAACAAATATCTAAGAGAAAAAGAAAGAGAGAAAGTGGTAGAAAAAAGAATAAAAAAATCTAGTTGTGTATCATTATAAATTGGAGTAGAACATCAACATCAGTGGCTGGTGGTGGGTGGTTCAGTATCTTACCGCCGCATCATCATCTTCACTGCAAACTTTTCCGACAATCCAGCTCTTACTTCCTCCACAAGCAATCAACCAACTCCATCACTTTTATAAACTAAGTGAGAAACTTTGTGTTCATTCTTTCACTTTGTGTTTTCTTGCATTAGGGTTTTGTTTTCTTGGTGATTGAGAGCAAAAAGACTACTGCTTTTTGCGCTAACTCTCGAGCAGATTAAAACCCTTTTTAGTTTTCAGCTTTTTAGTGTTATTCTTGATTAAAGTTCAAGAGACAAATCAAGAATAACAGGATCAATTTGTGCAAAGAACGCCGTTTTGAAGGTCAGTTTGATATGAATTCTTGTATGAAGATAATTCATGTTCAAGTCTGGTTGGGAATATTTTACGAGAATTTAAATGATTTTTTTTTTCGGGGAATGGTGATTTTGGGTGTAAAATGTTACTCCAATTCGATAAATAACTAATGATTTTTTACTTATTCGATCTGGTGATATGTTCGTTCGCAAAAGAGAATTTCATGTGGTCATATGATGATTGGTTTCATGGTATGAGATTGATCTTTGCTAGCTAGATTTCTATGAGCAGGAACAAGTTGAAAACTTCCTTTTAATTAGTATGTGTATTATGATCAGTATACTAGTAGGCTATTCTACATGAGAAATGCATGCAAAATATCTTGGTATATCATTTTTCACATGAGATATATTTCTTTCCCTGCAAAGCTTTTGACTTTATACAATGATGAATTTTTGTTCTCTTTGATAAAAAGTTTGCATCAAGCACATATATTATTGAGATATGATCAAGAACCTAAATGATTTGTTTGCGACCCAAATTGCAGTCGTAAATACTCAGTTTTCTAATAGTGGTTAGGCTGATAGAATCATAGGATATTGAAGTTTATTATTTTCATTTCTACCACTGTACCCTCTTCATATGTCTTTTTCTACATCGTATACTTTATGTGTGCTTTTCTTTTCTTAGTTTTTGCTTGTATTCTTAACTAACTTCTAACACAGTTAAGCATAAACCATATGTAGATGGTACGGACACAATCTATGTAACTTCTATTTCAAAATTTTATCTGTACTTATTATAAACAAGATGATTCAAATAATATTAATAAGTGGGAATTCAATGCAAGATAGGATACAAGATTAATATTTGTATATAATTCAATCACTGAAAAATAATGGTGCATTTTCTCAACTGCAGGTGTTCTACCATCATAACTAACTTGCAGAATATGAATAACTTTTCACATGTCCCTCCTGGCTTTAGATTCCACCCGACCGATGAAGAACTTGTAGATTACTACCTCAGGAAAAAGATGGCATCGAAAAATATTGACCTTGATGTTATCAAAGACATTGATCTCTATAGGATTGAGCCTTGGGACCTTCAAGGTGCTTCAGCTCATCATGTACCAAATTGGAGGTTCCTGAAAATTTGCACTCCAAAACAATCAGTTGATACATTTCTGAGTTGTTTGCTACAACTTACCTATGTGAAACTTTATATGCCATGGATGCAAACATTTCTGAGCCCAAATTAAACACTTTTGCAAAGGACGTTATCGTTGTTTTTTAACGATTTTATATCATCTTAATTAACAGATTTATGCAAGCTAGGAACTGAGGAGCAAAATGATTGGTATTTCTTTAGCTACAAGGATAAAAAGTACCCAACCGGAACGCGCACAAATAGAGCGACTAAAGCTGGATTTTGGAAGGCCACGGGAAGAGACAAGGGCATATATTCTAAGAACAATTTAGTTGGGATGAGAAAGACATTGGTGTTCTACAAAGGTCGGGCGCCGAATGGACAGAAATCAGATTGGATCATGCATGAGTATAGACTAGAAACAAATGAAAACAACACTCCTCAGGCAAGATTTCACATATCTTTTTGTAATGTTGCTATCTTTCATAAATTAAGAAAGATAGTCTTAATGTTCATAAGAAGTGACTAGAAATTGTTAAGTTTAACAAATTTGAAGTGAAGTTATGATTTTTTTTTTTTTTTTTTTTTTTTTTTTTGCAACAGGAAGAAGGGTGGGTTGTATGCAGGGTATTCAAGAAGCAAGCAACAACCGTACGCAGGATGGATGAACAAGATTCGTTACGATGGTTTGATGATCAAGTCTCATTCATGCCAAATGTTGAATCACCAAGAAGGATGACCCATCCTTACACTTCAAATAGTTCATACCATCACCAGTTCTCTGCAAAATCCGAGCTCGATCAATTGCATTACAATTTGCTTCAAGATAACTCATTCTTTCAGCTTCCTCAATTAGAATCTGGCCCCAAAATTCAACATCCTCCTGCTGCCAATTTGCAGCCCACAAACCAGCAGTTAAACATCAATCTTCTTTATGGAAACAGTGGTGAACAAGATGATCATCAAGTGACCGATTGGCGATTACTTGATAAATTTGTCGCTTCGCAGCTTAGTAATGATCAAGAACCTTCTAAGCCTCTTCCATCATCTCCTCATATGGCTGAACATATACGCATGCTTTTGAGCGAGTCTAAGAGCGATGAAATGGCTTCAGAATGTGCTTCAATATCTACCTCTAATTGCCAGGTTGATCTTTGGAAGTAATCAACCAATAAACATAAATCGAGTTTCTAACTACATCTACCAAATAAGGGGAAGAAATTAAGAAAAGATGCTAATATATTATGGTGACAAAACTGTCATGGATCAAGTTTCTGTACAAAATAAACATTATTGGGTGAAGAGACTTTCATCAAATTTTTTGGACTAAGCATTGGTAAGTAGATGCATATGTGTGTAAGTCACATAACATATATGCCTAATGTATTCATGTGTTTATTTTGATTGTTTTGGTTTGTTTAGACTAATTACCAAAGGATTGGAGGTGCTTAAGTAATGTATTCTTTCATCCTTATTGTTGCTCAAAAGTTGAAGCTTAATGTTTATGATCTGCTTCGAATTAATAATACAACTTTTCTAGTTTTTTTGCTTCTCTAATATTTTACAATTGTTGGTTTGCTGATCATCGATGATGTTTAGGTGTAATAATTGTAACATCCGACCTTTTATACCACCGATATTATCCATTATACTCACAAGAGCTCACGAATTTGTGTTTTGTTGCTCTCGTGAAGCATGCTAGAGGTCACACATCTTGGGATTTGTCAAACACGTATAACTATGAAGTTCTACTCTTATCCACAGATCTTTGCCCTCAAAACCTGTTAATTAGGGATATCTGAGACATTGCATTCTTTAATGCCCCGGAGAGAAAAAAGAAAACCACATGTGAGATTTGACTAAGGTATGAGAACAGTGATGCAGAACACACAAGGAAGACGATACATGGTCCAGAAACTTTACTTCATTGAATAGGAACTTATCCACATTTTTTACTTGATTAAGGAATTATAACTTCCTTAGGATCGTCTGTAGATCCTCCATTCAAAAATATTCACACTTAATTAAGTATTCGATGTTAATCGCCTTTGACAGCCTAAAAGATCCGAACTGTTTGAGGGCATGATGTTAACAAGCACCATCTGCGACCTTTGTTTCTTTGGTTCACAAAGAATAATAAGAAGAATATGAAGGCTGGTGAATTCCACCAGTATAACTAATGCAATGCGTACGAGATCACTGGAAAAAGAACAAACAAACAAATAAACGTACCAAGTAAAATCTACTAATAACATTAATAGCTCTGGTAGGGTTCTTGGGAAGGTGAAATAAGGACAAAATCTTTCATCTGTCTATAAAGTAAGGATGTTGATCATACTATAACTTTGCTAATTAAAAACCCAATTAATTTTAAAAAATAAAAAGTAAAAATGAAAATAATATAATATAAAGTGCAGATAAGATGGTTGGAAAAAGCAAAATGAGGTTTGATCATAGTCCATAGATAGCAAAATGAACATTGAAGTTGAACAAGATTAAAGGTGAAAACTTATCAGTTGGATTCATATATAATTAAACGACAAATGCGAAGCACCATACACGATGGTCTTATTGAAACATATGTCACACAAGTATGTAACTTGATGGCAAACAGCATAATATATATCTTTGGTTATGGCATGACCGAACATGCTTGTGTTAAGTGTTAAAACGGAACAAAAGGTATAAAAGATGAATATGCGGGCATATGTGTTTTATACATGCAGAATTTGCCACTAAATATGGGCATGATCGGCTTCTTAAATTGTAAATTTAATGACTTGAAGGAGCAAAAAGCTTGTATGAACCAAAATATAGCCTTTCACTTGCTACTGGCCAAAACAAGAGATATTCTACCTAAAGAGAGAGATTGAAAAGAGATGAATATTTTTTTTAATTATCATCGGTAATCCGTCAATGACTACCGATGGATAATACAAGATCCTAAGGAGAGAAAGGAAAATTGTTTTTTAGTTGTAGTCTGTAATCCTACAAGATCCTAAAAACAAAATCATTGGTATTCATTGGTAAGTACCAACAAATTGCGGTGAATCACACAAAATCCCAAAAAAGCAAAATAAAAGTTATTTTCCGATGTCATCCATGATCGTGGTTAAAATTGGTCACACGGTAAACATATAGTAATATTTTGACATAGTCAACTAAGACATATGTGACCTATTAAGACTAATAACGACTCAAGACCTAATAGCGACTAGAAGACATCTATGGCTTATTAGAGCTATAACTAGACATAGTTAATCAAGGATAACTATAGTTCGTTATATATAGTGACATATCATGGCCATGATTCATCAAACATAATTTAACAACTTATTAAACATAATTATACTCTTTCAATCATGGTTATATCTGGTCAAACATGATCATAATTGATCAATTAAAGTCATAATTGGTCTATCACGGTCTAACCTAGCCACATTTATGTGGTCATAATGGAACACTAATTGGTAAAAAATGGTCATTCACAACCATATTTGATCGGTCTACATTAATCATGCATAGGCATTTAAGATCAATCACAATTAGTGCTCATCAGGCCAATCGTGGTTAACAATGTCAATCGCGACAATACTTGATAATTCTTTGCCAACACTGGTCATTCAAAACTGTACTTGATCAGTGTTGTTCATTCAAAATTTATTACAACCTAATGACGAATTAAGACACGCATATTCGTTGGAACTCAATTCAATTCATTAAAACCTTATAATATGATATAGTGACCTACTATGGCCCATATAGTTCCTCATAAGAGAGTCATCTGATTCATAAGACCCAATATAATAGAATTAAGACATGTGTAACTCATTATATTTCATTAAATATGACTTGTTATAACATAATAAGGCCCATCAAAGGAGATTAAAGAAGTATCATGCCTCTCTAAGAATACACTTGCTACATGATCCGGGTTCCAAGACTGCTAATAGCTGAAAATATTTAGCAGGGTATTTCCCTCGCTATAAACAGTGATCAAAGTTTACTTAATATTTATGTACGTGTGAAAATTATATGTTGTTTATGAACATTAGTATATTTTGTGTTATTGTGAAATCTGGATTTATTTTTATAGGTGTATATAATTGGTTTGTAAAACTAGAAATAAGAAAATATAAAAAATTACTATAATACAAGGACTAATAGCGACTTGTCGCTGCTAATAGTCTTTCCAGATTTTTTTAAATTAACCACATAGCGGCGACAGAAGCGCCGCTAACAGGACTATTAGCGGCGACATCATTAACAACGACTCATTAGCGGCAAAATGTTAGTCATTTGCGACGAATGAATAGCGGCGTCTCATTAGCGGCAACCTGTCCCCGCTATAACTATTAGCAGTGATATTGTGCATTATTTGCGGCGACTTTTGTCTCTAATGGTCGAATTCTTTGTAGTGATGTTCCGTTGAGCAAACTATTACACACACTCAGTATCCACATGAACCTTCATGGCTTCACCCGCATAATACCGACAGGTTCTTCCTGAAAGTCTCTGATTTGTAGTGAAAGGAAATGCTTAGACAATTAAATGATTCAACATGTAATGTTGAGGAAAGAAAGACAAAAATCTAAGAGAAAAGAAAAAAAAGGTAGGGTTTTTACACTACTGAAACCTATGGAATTTTAAAAGCTTTAAAGTTAGATTTTGAATAATGTTGAGGAAAGAAAGACAACAGCTCGAGTTAAATCTAATAGGAATGTTTTGTTGGTTTTTTGCAAATATTTCCTTTTAACCGATATATGTACATCACGTTCACAACAGACATCATAATTAGGCGTGCTCTTATTGCACCACTCGTATGTACGTATTTGTAGATACATAAGACACCCACTCACACACCTAGCGGCCTAAATTATTAACATGATTTAGAGTGCTCCAATATTGACCAAGTTTGACTTGAAGAACTCATTCCTTAGCTTACTATTTGTCTATTTCTTTTGCATATCCTCATGATCTTATACTCTTTTCTTGGAATATTACTACAATCTATCTGAATATAGAATGTTTTTTTATTGTCAAGACATCATCGGATTCAAACCATATTTAATGTTTGAATTAAATGGATGAACAGTAGATGTGGATATAGATGTTTCTTCATTGTGGATTAAATATAAATGTCAAGCCTATTTGTTGGTGATTTTAGCGTTATCAAAATCGTTTTAGTATAATTGGTTTTACTTAAGACCAAATGAGAAATTAGAATAAACGTTTGTATGAGTTTGGAGGTGTTGGGTTGCATACATTCAAGAATGTATATTTTGAGCCAAGGAACCTTCGTAGTTCAAGGAGGCGGAGTTCTCTAAACCATAGGAGTTGCAGGGGGCACCACCCCTTTCGGTGGTGTCTAAAGAGTTGCAGCCTATGATGGGGTTTAATGGGCAAAATCTCTAGCGAGGATCTCATTATAGAAATCTGCTGGGACTGAAGAAATCTGTTTTGAAAATGATCTTTAAAAGTGACAAGTAAGGCTGCAAACGAACTGAACGTTCAGCGAACAGTTCGTGAACTGTTTGGCTGCAAGTTCGTTTATGTTCGTTTGTTTAGTAAATGAACGAACACGAACAAGATAATTTCGTTCGTTTAGTTAAACGAACGAACATGAACACAAGCCGTGTTCGTTCATTTATGTTCGTGAACGTTTGATAATGTGTTCGTTAATGTTCGTTCGTGAACGTTAGATAATGTGTTCGTTTATGTTCGTTAATGTATTCGATTATGTTCTTAATTTTTGTGTTATCTATTTTTATAACAATTATGTCTAAGTGTTTTTGGATATTTATGTTACGTGTGTTATTTATTTTTGGTAAATTCTATTATGAAAATGCTGATTTCATTTTAAAATAAATATGCAATCATTTGTATTCGTTTGTGTTCATACACTGCTAGAAAATGGTTATTTTTGCTGCAAGTAATTGTTACAACTTTACCACAACAATTTATTTACCATTAAATTGCGACTATTTTTTAACAACAATCAGAGAACAATAATATCCTTAATGGTTCACACAACTTATCTATAAAGTTGCTACAAAACCTAAAATTGTCACAAATTCGTAACAAAACTAAAATTTTTACCGACTATTTATTGACAATTTTGCGACAACCACACATATCCACTTATTTATAGATTACTAATGGCAAAATTGTATCAAATTTTATACACATTGCGTTAATTTTATGACAAACATGTAATTTCACCTATTTAAAAGATTAAATAATAAATTAAAATATATGTTTGTGGCAAAATTGTAGCAAATGTTAGGAAGATTGCGACAATTTTGCGACAACCATGCAAATTCATTTATTTAAATATTAGATAATAAAATAAAATAAAATATATCGTTGTGGCAAAATTGTAGCAGATTTTTATTAGATTGCGACATGTTTGCGACAACAGTGCAAATTCACTTATTTAAATATTAAATAATAAAATAAAATATGTTTTTCTAGCAAAATTGTAGCAGATTTTACACAGATTGAGACAATTTTGCCACAATGGTGCAAATTTACTTATTTTTAAATTAAATAATAAAACAAATATGTGTTTGTGGCAAAACTGTCGCAAATCTAGTGAATTTTTGCTATAATTTTTCAACAAATATAACTATTACTTTAAAGTGTTCACTCATCTATAAATTAAATAATAGAAAAAAAATATTTGTTTGTGGCAAACTTGTAGCATATTTTGCAAACTTGCGACAAATTTGCAACAATTAATTTTTTATATAATTTATTTCTTTATTGAAACAAGTGACTTTTTTTTTAATTTAATTTGATGATATTTTATTTTTGATTGCTTTTTGTTTAAATAATTTTAGATTATTTATAGTTTCTATTAAAGAATGTATATAGTGTATTTGTATGTGAGTGTATTTATGTATGTATATGTGTATGTATGTGTCTATTTATATGAGTGTATGTTTAAGTGCATGTCTATGTGTGTATATATGTATATATTATATGTGTGTGTGATATATGAGTGTGTATATTTCTTACTATTTGTGTATGAGTGTATGTCTGATTGTGTATAATATATGTATGTACGTATGCATATGTATGTATGTACATAGGCGAAATATCATAGGGAACCCCCCTCCTTTTTTCTTCGTTAGTTGTGTTATTTTTTGGCCTGATAGTGTAAATTCTTGACTCCATAATATAACTTTTTTATATATTTCGACCTTCTCCCCCCTTCTACAAAAAATTAATTTCGTCCCCTGCCTCCTATGAGAGTGTTCAAGCTCCGCTACTTGCCTACCATGTATGTATGTCTACACGTGTATATGATTATATGTATGTATGATTGTATGTGTATGTATAGTATGTATCTAATGTATCGATGTGTGTATACACATGTGTATATATGTATATGAGTGTGTGTATCTTCAATACTTTAAAAATATGTAATACAAAACTACACAAATTTAAAAGAAAAAAGTATATAACATATAAAGCAAGATTAAAAAAAGCATAAAAGTTTAAAAATATATCTAGATAAATGAATGCAAAACACAATTATCTAACTACATCAAAAGTGTAATTAAAAAAACCCCTTTTACATGTTTCGAACTTGAGTCTCCAATTATAACACACACAATCTTAACCATTGCGACCTTGGGTCCATTGGTTTTTATATTTAAAACTTAGTTTATATACTCAAAACCGAATTGAACCTATATAAAGTTCTTTCGCTCTTCTCTGAGCGAAGCTCTCTCCCGGTTACAAGTCGTTCAAAGGTGAGTACGGAATCATAATCATAATCGTTTGTCAATTCGAAGGTGAGTACGGAATCAACATCATAATCGTTTATCATATTATTCAGTTTGTAGGCACAATCTTGCTGTAATATTTCTCCTTTGCAGTTCACTTTTGCTGTAATATTGCTCCTGATGTTGTTGTTTCATTATGAAGATGATTTCAAGTGATATTGGTTAAGTTAAATAGAGGTATCAATTTGCATTCAAAATCAGAAAATTTTAGTTCTTATTTTTAAGGGTTTTGAGGTGAATAACTCTTACAATTTGGATGCAACACATAGGCAAAGCTCGTTTTGACAGTTTTCAAAAGCGAAGAAAATTTGATTTGCTGCAAGTTTTGGTGAGTTAAAGGTTTGACTTATGTTTTCAGTTTTATAAATAATATATGGAATTGGTCTACTTGTGTGGAATTGATCTACTCCTTCATGTGATTGTTTGATTGTTTAGAAAGTAGAATAATATATGGAATTGGTCTACTTGTGTAAAATCGGTTTGTATATGTGTGTAGAGATCCTTCATTGGTTTGCATAGCTTTGTATATTATATTATATAACATGATGTTTTGTTTGTTTATGAAATTAGTATACTAGAGTTTGTATTATGAAATTGGTCTACTTGTGTGGAAGTATACTTGTAGTTTTTTTTACTTGTTTCTGTTTGAAATTGGGGAAAAAATATATAATGTATTTTACATATGTATGCATTATATTTGTTTGTATTTATAAGTGTTTTATTGTTAGGTCACTAAGTATATATTAAGTTCTAACACTTAGTGGACTTTTAGTTGTAGATAATGAAAAATGGTGTCGAATAGAGAATAGATGTACACAATAAGAATCAATAGAGATGGTTCTTTCAATTTGCAATTTCAACAAGTAGTCTCTTATTTCTTGGATTTTGCATACAAAAATGCAACAAACGTTGAAAATGAAAAAATCAGGTGTCCGTGTAGTAAATGCAAAAATCGTTATTACAACACGAGAAACGAAGTTCAAATTCATCTCATTACCAAAGGATTCATAAAAGATTATCAGTTATGGTACGCACATGGTGAAAAGTATTCTAATACAAGGATTAAATGCTAATTTTGAGTGGGTCTTTTTGAAAAATTTTCACTTGTTACTTGTAACTTCTAAAACATTGTTATTTAGTTGACTGTTGGGATTAAATGCTAATTTTGAGTTGGTTTTTTTGAAAAATTCTGGATTTTTAATTATTTATACAGTTTTATTGCATACGTGTAGATGTTTTATTTGATCGTTTTAGTTTTAATGTTTTATTAATGTTGTGGCAAAATTATAGCAAAACACAAAAATACAAATATTAAGTTTTGTAGCTAATTTGTCGCAGATTTTTTTTAACTTTGTAGCAAAGTTGTCGTTAAACTTTAAAATAAAAAAATATTAAAATTTATTTATTATTATTATATTAATGCTATTTTTGTTTTTATTTATTAAAAAATATAATAATTAAATACAGTTTTGTGAGATGTTGTCACAATTTTGTAGCAAAAGGTTTAGAAACTGTTTGTGGGAATGTTGTCTCAAATTTAGCGACAAAACAATTTCGTGGCAAAATAGTGAGACGGTTTGTGGCAGAGTTGTCGAAAAATATTTTGCCACGGGGTTTTTTCCTACAATCATTTGTTTGTAGCAAATTTGTCATTAACTTTATTTTGCTACAATTTTGCCACAAATATGCTTATAGCAAAAGCTACAGTTTTTTAGTAGTGATAGACTTCTTTATGTTCTTCATGAATATGAACATTTGTTTGTTTTCGTTTGATCTTATTTGTGTTCGGTAAGTGTTCGTGAACAGTTCATGAACATGTTCATTTCCCTAATGAACGAACACGAACAAGGAAACCTGTTCGGTAAATGTTCGTGAACAGTTCATGAACAAGTTTATTTCTTAATGAACGAACACAAACAAGGCCTTGTTCGTGTTCGTTCGGTTCGTTTGCAGCCCTAGCGACAAGTGATCTGAGTAGCAACTTGGCTTCGATTTGAGCATCGATAGCAACTATGATCTCTGATAGAACTAAGGTCGGTAGTAACTGTGAGCTTTGCTAAGACCTATGGTTTGATAATCTGTATGAAAATATAATACTAAATGAAGAGAAAGTGTGCCCGCAATGCCATGCAAACGGCTCTAATGATAGTGCCATCTAGTACCTCGAATATAGAGCTAGCATCGAATCGCATGTAAATGAATAAATCTCATTTCATTGAGATCGATTCCATATAAACAATCTAGTAAAATTTGGAGATGGGTATACAGTTAAGATTGGATGAAAAGGTTTTGTGATCTTTGATTGTAAGAATTGCAAGCTAATGAATTTTTACGTGTGTGTACTACATGCCGGATTTATTTAGTAACATTATTATTCAATTAACCGAGCATGGCTTGCAATGGCGGAGCTTGAACATTCCCGTAGGAGGGGCGGGGGCGAAGTTATTTTTTTTAGGGGGGGCGAACTCGATATTTATATAAAAATTTATATTACCAGGCCAAAAATTTACACTAGCGACTCAAATTTAACACTACCGACGTTTAAAAGAGGGGGGGCGGCAGCCCCCCCCCCCCCCCCGGCCCTCACTATCCTCCGCTACTGATGGCTTGTAAGATGTGGATTGTTGCTAATCTCTTATGCAACAATAAGGAATCATCTCTACAATATTGCTTATAATTCAAAACATCAGTATGTCTTCTAAACTCAATAAGTGACCAAGGTTGGCTTTGACATGCCAAGCTTGGCCACCTAAATATCGAATTAAATCATCTATTAAGCATGGAAATTTATAAGGGAGTATCATGGTTATCACTTCCAAAACGTTGTTTGTCAAAGAGATCGCAACCCAACAGGGTGTACTGTCGTTAATGGTATCAGGAGATAAACGATTCACATCCATGTTCTAGAAGAGATTCATGAGTCTATGGGAACGCGATTAAATATTAGCACTGCGTATCATCCTTAGACGGACGCTCACTCTGAAAGAACCATTCAAACTCTTGAAGATATATTTCGCGCATTCGTTATCTATTTTGAAGGAAGTTGGGATAGTCGCCTACCACTGTTGAAGTTCACTTATAATAATAGTTATCATGTAAGCATATGTATACCTCCTATGATATGCTTTATGGAAAAAGATGTAAAACTCTAGTGTGATGGGGTAAGACTGGACAGAAGGAATTTGGAAACCTAGAAGTTGTCAAGGCCACTTTTGAATAGTTTGATTATATTAAGGCCCGTATAAAAACTGCACAAGACAGACATAAATCTTAAGGGATGGTTTTCCACAAAAGTGTTCTTTCATGTGAAGTAAAAACAGAAGTGTTCTACACCCCAAAGGATAGTTTATACAAAAGACCTAGTTTCACACAAAAGTCCTACTTTCACACGAAAGTCTAGTTTCGCTTCTTTCACGTGAAAGTTGTAAGCGAATGCTAAGCCATATAAACATTCATACAAAAATGATGTCATGCGAAAGTACCTTCGACAAATGTTTTGTTTGACAGTTCCCCACTCTGCATGGAGGTCCATGTGAAAGTTGTTGATATGACTACTTTAGGTTATGTGAAATTTGAACCTTTTTCATATGTGAATCTTGTTCAGACTGTTAAGTGACTCGAGTATTTTGCTAAGACCTAGTTCATCCAGCCTATAATATACAATAGCTAATTTCCTCGATCGGGTGAGGTCAAGAACCCATTTTCTTAACCTATTTTAGGGTGGTGCACATATTTAGTAATGGATTTTAAAGGCATGAGTGTATGTTTCTTAAATCAATGAAATGTTTTAAAACCATAAATAGTTATGTGTGGGATGTTAAATGCAACTGTTTTATGGTAAAGGATAAGGTAATGTTTTAATAAGTCAACACGTTATAGTTTTTCTATTGATATGATAGTATGGGTAGTGCCTTTTTGGCTTGCAATAGTTTTACAACTTAATAATGGAACACGGTAACTTCGGCAATGGAACGTGTGAACATGGTAGCTTCGGTTAACAGAATGAATGAATAGTGTAGCTTTAGCTAACGGTATGGGGTGATAACAATCACTAATGAGCACTGTAGTTTCAGCTAACAGAATGCAATTATGATACATTGTATCACGTAATGTTATGTTATGTTATGTTATGTTATGTTATGTTATGTTATGTTATGTTATATTATGCTACATGTTACGTATGGATATGATATGAATGTTATAATGCACGTTAAAGTATTGATTACATGTAAAAATTATAACTCACTTAACGTAGTTGACTTTTTAATATGCATATCTTGTTAAAAACAAGGTTTGCTTTGAAGGTTTAAATAGTCACGAATGACATGGAAGTAAAGACTATCCTATAAAGAGACTGACATCTTGTTTGTATTTTTGTTTATGAACGTCTACGTTTGATTAAGGATAAGACTTGGATGTCATACCTATTATCTTTGAATGTTTTTAACTACATATAAATGAAGTTTGCTAATAATATAGTCCAACCACCGTTCTGGTTAATCAGTTCAACCGGTTTGACTTATTTAAAGTTGTTTTAAATGGAGGTTGTTCAAAATTTCTTAACCGAAACCAATAATGTAATCGGTTCTTGTTCGAGCAGTCTGACCCGCTGGTCAGATCCGGCTCTAACACAAAGCTTATAACAAATAAATAAATAAAAATTACTTAAAATGCAAATATGACTTCATTTTGCCATGTGTGTACAACTCAAATAAAGATTGAAAGATAGAAATACAAAACAATCGGTTCTTGACTTTTGACTGAAGAGAGTATGTAATAATGTTATATACCAACTATAATGCATTACATACAAGTATACAACCATGTGAATACACGTGTTTATGTTCAATATGATATTATGATTACTAGTATACGTACATGATGTTTTATTAATTAATTAATTAATTAATTACTTTGCATCACATAATCCAGTGGCATCATCGCAAAATCCATCACGGTCTAAGAGTTTCTGGGGTGGAGCACTTAACAATGGGGAAGAGGGACTACCGTAGGCTTTACGTCTGCTGTTACCACACCCTAAACTTGTTCTTGTGCTAACTCCTGTTGTTGGATTTGTTCCACTTGCATACTTGCAAAGAGCCTACAGTATATCCAAAATGTTATACTAAACGAGTAGTCGAACTAACAATGACAGAATCAGAACTTTTCAACACATACGGGTCAATAGATATCTTCTACATTCGATTCAACTACTTTGCTGATTATTTTGGGGTCAGATTACACAAAAACCGCATTAAATACTCCTATTATAGAAAGTCAGCTAAGAGGATCAACAGATTCGCCATATGCTATCGAAATATTATCTAATACGGTCAAGAATGAGAACTTTTCACCTCAAGGCTAGATACTTTTTAGGTTTGATTCAACTACTCTGCTGCAGACAATTTATATGTCTAATTATAAGAAAGGCGCGATGTTGGATACTCTTATTATAGATATTGGGGTGGCGGAGGGTCAATGGACCCTCTAGTTTTGCCCACGCGGTCAAATAATCGGAAGTATTGAAACAATACCCAAATGGTTAAATGATAGGAAGAGAAATATTAAACTTGATATCAGATAATCGGTTTTAGAATGAACCTGTTTTTGGGGAAGATCCAAAACAGCATCACTAAAGTCAGCACCTTCAATAACAGCGCGTCCAAGATCACTACGGGTGAGAACTGTTCTTACTAGAATGGCATTTGTGAGATTAGCTTCATTTAGTACCTACAGACAGAAGCCAAAAGCAATAATATTAAACAAGTTGAATATTAGATAAACCAAGGTGTAAATTATAAATACTAGCGGATATATTTAGAGTTCAAATTAGATATTGTCTAATGCTGACAAAATTTGGGCAAGGGATACCATGCGATCCATCAATGTATCACTCAAATCTGCCCCTGTAATAAACATGATCAAGACTTTGATTAGATATTGCGTGAGTAAACTGGTGGATTTTTGTCTAATTTCTTGCAAAAAAAATTTAAAAAAAAAATTATATACACACACACATGAGGGTCATTTGGTATAAAATACGAGAACCAAATAAACAAACCGTACATATTGCTTTAAGTATGACACACATAAGGAGGCTATCTAACCACATATTCACATAAATGCCTCTCTCCCCCACTGTATTTGTCATGCACTAATACATGTACTTATGCTGTTCTCGTAGTTCTCTACATAAATTGGTTGTGTATTAAACGCACCCATATGTAATATATACACACACTCTTCTAATATTGTGTGTTAGTTCATGCAATTATTTAATGGCTTCATATATCATCAATTATTGTGGGAGGAGAGTACCACCAATGCTTTCCAAAAGCATCTATGGAGGTCATTATGCATACTGAATTATTAGCCAACAGGTTTCGATTATGGTGTTTCCTAATTGTCTAAATGACAGAAAGTGTCTGTAGTTCATGAAATTCCAGAGGGTATTGCTGGTAACAGTAAGGATAATGTGGGTGCTGTTGAATCTAAGGAGGTTTCTACCCATATAGGAATGTCTAAATTAATTTAATATATGAAAGTGATGACATCTTGAAATAGACCGTGTCTAGTGAAAGTTCTAAGTCGAAAATGTATGGCTCCGTTAATGACATGACTCATGATGAAATGAAGATTGAATTGTATGTTGAGGATTTGCAGAAAAACAGTATTTATCTTTAAAATTACTGGTTTAACAGCAAGAACTGAGATAAAGATGAAGTTGAAGACTATCATAAGGTTTTCCACCATCTTGTTCTTGGAGAATCAGATGAAAGACTAAATGCTAACAAGATTGAATTTAATAGATCATTTACTAGAATTACTTGTGACAAAACTTGTATTTCTTGAGGATATATGATAGATATATTAATTCTGTTTGAGAAATGAAGCTTTCTTACCTGTGAAATTTGCTTTGTATGCTACTGCTTTCTCAAGATATGCACCATTGAATGTTGAACCGCTGAAATCTGATTCTCTCATATCAGCAGATGTGAAATTTGCTCTCCTGTAGCATGCATTTTCTTGAAGTAAGCCAAACACGAATGATTAAAAGCTAAAACTTCTTTTTTTGAACAAAAGCCAGTTATTCGCCAAATCTGCTTGTTTTTATGCTTAACAGAAACTTCATAGTTATTACAACCGCCAGATGTTCTTCTTTCCGAACTAAATTGAACAAAAGGTCAGCCAATTATTTGCCAAATCCACTTGTTTTATGCTCAATGGAAATTCATAATCCTTTCGACCTCTAGAAATTCGTCTCTTTAAATGAAATTGAACAAAATTCATCCTATTATTTGCCAAATTGGCTTGTTTTATGCTCAGTTGCAAACTCACTCATCTCAAATCTGCTTATCATATATAAGTAGTTCCTCATAGATTCCTAAATTACATTATATCTGCTACTCAGTTTATCCTACTTTTTCCTAGGTGAAGCATTGATCTCCTCTAGTTACCAAACTTCTCAAAGTTCATTTAAGGCAGACTTCAATTTAACATCATCCCAAAGCATGAAACTTCAATGTACAAAAGAATCCCCAAATCTAACTTCTAGAATAACAAAAACCAACAATTTACCTGAAATTCTCATTAACATGAACTGCTTTCCTGTAAAACAAAATTGCATGCATTTCAATCAATCATTCTCCGAATCCAAAACTACACAACACAATCTGAAATGAATCATAATAATACATCCTTATACAAATGCGTTTCAAAAACCTAACCTCAAGTCAGCCGAACCGAATTGAGCAGCAGATCCGATACCGAATTCACCGCGAACATCCGCCTCATACTTATTAAGATCAGCCAAAGCAGACATATCGGAACTAAACGTAATCACGGCAGCTGCCAATGCCGTCGAAACCAGAGCCTTCCATTTCTTCGGCTCCGATCTATCCATATCATCTGAAAAATTACTTGTAAGAGGTTCAGTTAGGGTTGTTCGGCAACTTTTGAATGGGTAAATGTCACCGAACCAATAAAAGGCCTGAATTATTAAGAGTTAATATATTGCTTAACTATTTATAGGTAAATTTCCCATCAATTCAGGTAAAAGCTGTTAACCATTCAGACTCAGCATAATACTTAACTATTCAAAGGCAAAAGTGTTTAACCATTCAGACATCTGCTCACGAAATAAACATTCTGAACTATTAAATGCTAAACAATTCAGATTCAGACATCTGAAACATTAAGATGCTCTGAAACAAAGTGCACTTAGATTTACTAGAAGAATGATGAATGAATAGAGTACCTTTGGTGGAAATCGAATTTTGGAAATTGAATCGACATGTTAGGGATTTTGAGGTTGGATAGGGGTAGAAGAAGGTGTGAGAAGAAGACGAAGGTGAGATTTTTAGGGTTTTGATTGGTAGTGAAGAAAGTGAAGTGAGAGCCATATCTGTTGTGTGTGTAGTTTGTGTACAGCAGAGAGTGGTGGAGTTAAAACAGAAATGGATGAGGGGAGCGTGAGACGCACGTGATGTACTCGACCCAGCATGAAAATAAATCTCAATTCTCTCTCCCTTTCCAAAATCATAAATCTCAATTATCGTCAACAAGAGATAAAAGGAAAATAAATACAATTTGGATAGGCGCTAGCGACGAAGTCGAATAGAAAAATTTATCGCTTAGCTATTACGTTATGTTATTATAATATTATGATTTTGTTACATTTATTGCTAAAACTTTTATTATATTAAAAAAAATTTAATTTATATAATTTAATTCATTAGAATCCAATGGTTTTTTTAGCTCGTCCAGGACATTAAAATTCTCAAAACTTGCCCTGGGTGCCACATAAACCGGAAAAAAATTAACTAAATCTCTATTTGTAATAAGTATAGTCGTTTGGCTAAACTTAATCATTAACTAAACCATCTATTAGTCAAATTCATAAAAATGTTTAGCGTTTAGGCTCGTTAAAGGTTTTACGATTAACTATTTGAAGCCCCCTTTAAACTAGAAGTAATGGCTTTAGCGCCACTCATCGTAAACTCTTGACTTTAAGGAGAGAATCATCATTCTAAGCCCAAATGCCTTAGCAGCACTCGGAATAACATTTAAGTGTGCGAAGTATATCTCGTGATAATAATATATAAATCGTCTTGCTCTTTATATTTATTTATTAATATATAATTTCTAGTAATAATTAAATTTTTGGACAGTTAGAGTAAGTTAAAAGTTATACATAAGATAAACTTAGTCTTGAGCAATTAAAGAAAACAAACTGGACCGAGAATTACATTATATTCTAGACATTACTACGTTTAGCACGTCACGTTAAGATATGTAGGCGAGGAAGGATTCGAACCCCCGACACCGTGGTTCGTAGCCACGTGCTCTAAAGGGTAACAAAAATTTATTTTATCCCAAAGTTTAAATCTTTCTTTGCTTCAATACGTCTCCTGGTTGATTCAGTTTTATTTAATGACAATTTTTGACTAAGTTACTTACTAGAATGTTAATAGTTTTAATCACAACGATTGTTACTATTAATCCATAATTTTTATTTTTTTAGCAGCAATGTGCCTTGGATGAGGTTTGAACACAACTGTTAATCAATAATTATAGACTGATTCACAATATTATGCTTTATCTTAGATGAAAAATTCTAGTCATTACATAAAACATTAAGGGAAAAATAAAAGAATGATGAAATAAATCCCAAAAACTAACAATTGCTAAGATTTTGTATCAACAAGCCTACACTTACACTCCAATAACACATGAAACTAACTAACACAAATCAACTCAGATCAGAACACCACTTAATAGCATAATCATTATCATCAACATCATCATCATCCATCCATAGCCACCAACGGAAAACCTAATAGATGTCGCTGGAGAAGTATCTTGCGGTCTGAAAATGTAAACCAACATACGTCATAAAAATGTTCACAAAATAAAAATATAAAAACTTGTAGAATTATTATTCAGTATGCAATATACATACTTCTGCAAACGACTGAGGGCGCCACAGAAAAGAGCGTTATCTGGCATTGGCAACTCGGTTTTGTTATTTTTCTCAGGATTAACGATTCTGATATAGGTTTCTTGACCAAGATACCAAGAGTCGAGATTTTCGGTTCTCAGATTCCACACTCCTACATTATCTAGAGAGATCAATACTGCAGTCCATGCTCCAGGATAAACCTGGATTTAATTTGGATGATCAATTTAGCAAAACATACTCCTAGTTATAAATTATACAGGTAATCTGCAAGAAACTGTGATGCATTATTCACTTTTTATGATAAAGGGTTAATAGCGTAAAAAACCAACATACTTTCTATCTTTCTCGTTTTGCACGAAAAAGTCTCTCAACTTAATTTTGGTATGCTAAAGGATACATACTAGTGAAAAAAATTTAATACTGACATGTCACGCCTTAAACGAGTCACAATTTGATGAAGCAGAATTCCATATATGCAAAAATACTGACATTGATAATTCTTTTGATTGATAAGATGGTATAAATTTGTAGATAAAGTGATCAAAAGTTGATGAGTGGTTGTTAAATGTCAACAAAAGAGTCTATATGACATTCACCTCAACAAAAAAAAAACCATATACATAGCCTCCACATATGTAACGAGTGTGCTGGTAGCCAACGCTTATCATTGATTTCACAAGTACGTGCATTTTAAAAAATATTCAAGAAATTTAATATACCAAAATGGGTTTGTGAGACTTGTTCACACAAAATGAAAAAGTATGGTAATTTTATTGGTATTAACCCAATGACAAAGGCAATGTATTTTTTTAACTATTAATGTATTATAATTATCATTTCTTAACATAAAATATACAACCCGCTGCACTAAAGGGATACAGGATGCTTATTATAATAAAGTCAGATTCAAACCCAAATATGAGCCTATGATTCTTAAAACTTATAAGAACAAAGTGGAAGATGTATAAATTCTTGAAACTTGAAGTACCTGCGTGGTGGTACGCGCTATACCGTCCCATTTATTGTAAGTCCCTCTGCTATCATTCGTCCACTCGCCATAACCCATTCTGATAACATATTATTGGACTATCAGATTAAAAAAGAAACACAAACATCAGATGATCAGGAGCTAGAAAGAATGTCCCATACCCGACTACAAAAAAGGCATATCCGTCAATGTGATAACTATGCATTTTGGTCTCATTGTTTTGTAATATAACTTCCATAAATCCTCTATAAGTTCCATTAATAATAGATGTTTCCATCTTGGGTGGTCCTGTTAGCGGCTCAGTAGGAAAATCAAGCTTATATACTCCCTTAACTTTGTACTCATCAGCAAGCCTAATTGGTGTAGTAGGATTCACAAATGAAATCCCACTAAGAGTAGCCCTTCGTTTCCCATTAATCGTCTCTGGGGCCTTATTTTTCAATATGTACACTTCGGTCACATTTATAGAACCATATCTAAAAGACCCCTGCGGATTTGGGCGGGCCCCACTAGCCGAAACATTCCACCTTCATAAATTCAAAGATATTGAAAATGTCAACACTAAATAGGTGTGCTAATTGACTATATAATTTAGGGCAAGCAGTACTAAATAGTAATCAAGTTTCAAATAGAAAAATCAAACTTCTTTCTTTTTGAGGTTTAACCGCTCGGGTTCCAATATTTCAAAAGATTGAAGCTTGAGTGGCTAAACCTCTTAAAGAAAGTTAGAGTGGCAGTGAAACAGTCATGAAACTTGATTACTATTTAGTGGCATTCGCCCTGTAACTTATTATGTTGATAGAGATCTTATTATTATAAGCAAGCTTACCTGATGGACCGGGCTTGGTTCATTGAGAAGGTGTTGTCATACTGATCTTGAGGAGGATCCGGAAGGGGACCCGATGCCTTTCCTTTAGAATTTGAGTAATGCAAGATCCCAACACCAGTAACTCTTTGCCAGGTGGTTGCATTTACAAATCTAGCACTAGCAACGATATAGTAATCACTACTTGCATTTTGGTCCATGGTAACTAAGAATGAGTACGTTTGCCCAACATGTATATCTAAACTAGTATAGTTTTGTTGAACTGTGTACGAGCCCTCGGTCTCAGCTAAAAGTAAGTTATGGTTTTGAATTCTGAAGTTCAAGCTAGTCGATACACCAACATTACTTACACGAAGTCGGTAAGTTTTGCCTGCCAAGGTCAACCAATTTGACTTAACTACAACTATAAACATAACAAATAACAAGACTGAAAGATTTCAAATCTTGATCCATAACAATACTAACCTGGCTCGACATTAATAGTTTCATGATCAATACCATCTGGGACAAGAGTGTCGTTATATCTATACGGTCCTTTACCATTAATAAGAACACCATCAGGCATTCCAAGTGTTCTACCAGCATCAAGGGTCTTTCTCAAATCCTACAAACCAGATAAGGGTAACCAACAGTTACATAAACAATTAACCAAAACTCAAACAAATTTCGCTTAGGCATTGTGTCGAACACTTACAGTGTGGTTTCTTATGTACCAATCACCAATCAAGATTGTAATATCCCCAGCCGGATTATCAAATGGGATTGGAATGACAGACCTAGGGTTAATAATAAAACTACCAAAACCACCCGAAGCGCGTTGGAAGTTGAGCGAAGGGAAGTAAAAGTAGCTGCCAATCTGGTCCTTGACTTGAAAGTTATAAGTCCAGTTCCACTTCGGGGGAATCGGACAGTTAGTACCAAGAACACCATCTTGCCAAGAACTCCTCTTTTGCTGTATGCCAGCCCTGTTTCAATAAATACGACATATAATTCGATTCAATCCAACATTTACAAGCAAAAATTCCCAAATTCCCACTTCAGATATGTGATGTGAAACATAAAGATTCATAAATTTGCACAATTATGCAAAATAAACAAGATCTCACCAAGTAATGAGGACATTTTCATCTAATTTGTTCCTCACATTAACCACAACATTGTTGTTAGTAGTTGAATTTATAGTAGGCCCAGGAAACTTCCCATTGATAGCAATAACCTAAAAATCAAGATTCAAAACAATGCAGGTTAACATTCACAAACATCATTCAAACAAATGAAACACAAGAATCTACAGTCGCTCTGTGGCAAATTCACAGATCTAAAGCTAAAACACACCAATTTCAAAAATTGAAACGACCCCATCAATCTTTAACATGAATTTAGCAATACCCACATGGGAAAACACTATTAGTTCAACATCAAAAGCAATATCATCGACTAATAGTTGGGATTTAGCGGTTTTAAAGGGGATGAATGAAGGGTTTACCTGCTGGGGGACTCCAAGAGGTGAAGCAGTGATGTAAGTAAGTTCAAATTTGTAAGAAACAGTGGGATCTTCAGCTGAAGTGAAGCTCACAAGCAATGAAATGTAGATGAAAAGGAGACAATAGAGAAAGGTGGAAGATGAAGAAGCCATGAATTGGAAAAAGTTTTTGTCTTGCTTAAAGAGAAACAAATTTGGAATCACAAGAATTATGCCAACTTTTTTAGGGTTTTACATTAGAAGTTGAGAGAGAGATAGAGGGGTGTGGGTGTGGGTGTGGGTGTCAGGTTCTTTTTTGCTGTTTTTGAGGGTGGGGACAAATAGCATGCAAGTTAAAGGAAATTGATGGGTTGGATGTTTATATGGTTTTGCTGGCATATTAATATATTATGATGGGGATGTTAAAGTGATGAATTTGGATGGATGGTAGCAAAAGAGGTTGAGACAAAGATATGGTTATTGTAAATTTGCAATTTAGGGTTGTCCTTCAAAAGGTAGGTCATGATGCTTATAAAAAACAAATTCCTTTTAATATTTGAATTAGATTCTAAATTTACTAGTTGTTAATTTTTATCTGCTTATTCACAAATGAATCTGTTGTGGCGTAGTATTATACTATTATAGTATGTAAAACTTGATTTTAACAACTTGCACAGTAGTATACATCAAACGGAAAGATTTGACGTTGAAACACTAATAAAAATAAGTAAGTCAAAACAACAAATCCAGAATATTTTATAAAAATTATATATTTTATAGTTAAGGAGAAAAACTAAAAAGAACTACACAAAAACACCCCTTGAATCTGCTTCAATGCTTTGTTGCATTTTGATGACTCGTACATTATTAAGCACAAGTATGTTTTGAATGAAATTTGCATCGAAACATAAATAAAAAGAAACATGTCGCATATATACTTTTAACATTTTATAAGACATCATATTTGAAAATTTATAAAACAAAAATATAAAAAATAAAATAGAATAATGTGAGTGCGACATATGACATAATCTGATTGGGTAGAAAAATGAACAAAAAACAAAGTACAGAACTACATGGTTTAAGAGCATTCACATCCCACCCTCTATATACTTGTGAGTGTGTTGTTTATATTATACAGAATGGATTTAAGTTGTTGTGAGTATAGGATAGAAAACATGTTATTGTTCATCTTTTTATTTGATAAACACTGTTCATCTTTATTAATTTTTTAATATATTTTTAAAGTGCTTGTGAGTAAAGAAGAGAGAAAAGTTAATGATAAAGATATTAAAAAATATTATTTAATTGAAAAGTAAAAAAGAAAAAATAAAAATTTTAATGTAATTATAAAGATGAAAACGAAGAATGAGATGTGAATGCTCTAAGGTGTAAGTGTGGATGGCTAAGTATAAGTTTATAGTAAAATTAATTTTAATAATCAAAACTATTGACTATTAATCAATGGTAATCACGACTAACAATTTGACCATAATTAATATCAACTTTCGATTATGTTACTAATAACAGTACCAGATTAATTGTTCTTTAACCCCGTAGATTTTTATGTCGTATCATGTGACATGTCTCTGACATGACGTGTAATATAGTTAATATTAAAAATATAAATATATTACTCAATTCTTTTTTATAAAAGATCATTTACTGAGTTATTCAACGTAATGTTTTTTTCATTGTTTGAGTAGGTTAGAGATAAAGAGACGTAAATATTGAGTGATTTATTTATATTTTTTTATTTTATTTATGTAATACATCATGTCGTTTGTCACGTCACGAGAAACGTCACATGTCACATCATAAAAACTAATGAAATTAACAAACAGTTATACCGGGACTGTTATTGGTAATAAAATCAAAGTTAGAGATTATTGGTAATAAAATAACAGTACCAGATTAATTGTTCTTTAACCCCGTTAGATTTTTATGTCGTATCATGTGACATGTCTCTGACATGACGTGTAATATAGTTAATATTAAAAATATAAATATATTACTCAATTCTTTTTTATAAAAGATCATTTACTGAGTTATTCAACGTAATGTTTTTTTCATTGTTTGAGTAGGTTGGAGATAAAGAGACGTAAATATTGAGTGATATATTTATATTTTTTTATTTTATTTATGTAATACATTATGTCGTTTGTCACGTCGCGAGAAACGTCACATGTCACATCATAAAAACTAATGAAATTAACAAACAGTTATACCGGGACTGTTATTGGTAATAAAATCAAAAGTTAGAGATTAATACTGGTTAATATTTGGGATTATATTAGTCAATAGTCAATGGTTTGGATTATTAAAATTTAATTTTCCTAAGTTCATGAGAGGTGAAATTGTAACTTAAATAAA
Organism: Flaveria robusta; assembly: GCA_025506415.1. Taxonomy (NCBI): domain Eukaryota; kingdom Viridiplantae; phylum Streptophyta; class Magnoliopsida; order Asterales; family Asteraceae; genus Flaveria; species Flaveria robusta. Next base: position 6,023,257 of record CM046464.1, on the reverse strand, counting down.
TCATGTTTAGAGGACTTGTACTCAAAGCTTTAACAAGTGTACACCTTAAGTGTAGAAATTACATTTTGTAACATATTTAAGCATCCACATTGCATGTTGTTGTTACATATAATATACTTTATAGTAAAAAAAAAATAGAAGAGTAGTCAATTTTTTGATATATGTATATACTAATGTGAGATAAAAGAAAACGTCATGATCATAACAAATGCATCAAGATGTCATGTATTCACTTTTGCTCGTGGATTTTTAATTTGTTAGAAGATTCATATCAGTTTTTTTTATTTTTATCCGTATAACTATATTAAAAAATATTATTTTTTCTTTTTTTTTTTTAATTAAATAATATTTCTTATACTTTTATCATTACTTTTTTCTCTCTCCTCTACTCACAACTACTTTTAAAATTATTAAAAAATTTATAATGGTTAAATAGTGATTTCTCAAATATATAAATTATACAGTAATTTTTTTCTTTTCTCCACTCACAACCATTTATTAAAATATAAGAAACAAACTTACGTAAATATAAGAAAACAACTGTGAATGCTCTTAATTCTTATGCGATTACTAATCGTCTATCAGTTTCCACTAGAGTATCATTAGAGTCTTAGGTCTTTTATTTTCTAAATGGAGGCAATGTGTGACATAAACGTGTGATGACCAACTTCACAATTTATTTCATATTTATTCACGATTTTTGTTACACACATCCAACCTACTTCTCAAACACAAAATTTTGTTAATTAATGTCAAAACAATGTAAGTTTAAAGCAGGAAATCCTCAGTTTACACTATTTAAACTTCAAATTATCAGCTGGGTTATATTTTAACATTATTTTTGCCTGTTTATAGTATTAACGAACATGCATAGACCACTATAAACAAGTTTATTTTCTTAATAAATGATCACAAACAAAACATGTTCGTTTATGTGTCATTGTGCGATTATTTGTCCGCTTAAGATTAAACTAACAAATACAAAAATAGTTATGATTCTTATTGTTTTAGTTCATCTATAACCAGAGGTATATGTTCCAATCTAACTTCTTTTGCACGTTAGTCTTTTATCATTTAAGATGCTCATTTATCATAGTACTATATAAATTAAACATCGGGTTTTACTCGAGTTACTGGCATTGACTCGTGTATGTTTGTGGTAATAAATATCAAACATGTTTTGAAGACTATAGTGGAATAAATGTTTGTGTTAGTTGTAAATTTCAGATCATATTCGTACCAACACAAATCCAAATTAACTTATTTCGTCAATTAAAGTTTCAACTTCCGTAACATTTAAGTAGATGATTATAACGGCAACACAAGTAAAAACAGGTGGTAGTTCGGCAAAATATTCTTTAAATACATTTTTTCATGGGAGCACCATTTGTTGAAACATATATCCAAATTTATTAACTTGTTAGGTGTTAATTTTAATTTATGAAGCATAAAAAAACTCGAGGGGATACTAAACCCTTAGATAATTTTGTAGTTGTGTTTTTTAATATCTCAAGCCGATGATATCTTTCCGAATAAATGCCCAATCCTCTTCTGGAAAAAGTATAGACCAAATACACAATGCAAGATGATTATTAAAATTTTGTGAACTTACTCTCTAGTAAGAACCTCCAAACATTTTAAAAGTCGGATTCCACCGAGTAGATATGTCTAATTCAGACATAAACACATGAAATTCTTATCCTTACACATTTTCTCTATTCTACTTTATTTAAAAATATTTTTACACTAGTTTTAAAATCATCAACAGTAATAACGAGCCCATCTTTGGACAACCGAATTAATAATATGTGAAATGCATCAACTAATGAAAAAATCATTGTTGCCACCCGTGTAAATTTTCTTGTTAATATTCTAGGGTTTTTATTGTTTGAGCCTTTGAGGCTTTAACAAATGAAATGAAAATATGTTGTTTTCCGATTTATAAGTTCTTATTACATAATCTAATATTTGACATAAATTTTCTCAGGTATGTGAATATCCAAATAATTCAAACATAATAGCATGTTTCATCATTTGCCACGTATAAGTATTTACACATTGAGCGGTAACGCAAATGTACGATTTCGCTAAATAATATGAAGCCAACTAGACATCGATAGTTAAGTTCACACTAGTTTGTAAACTTTGAAAAGATAAGATTAAATCTTAATTTGATTTTTCACATCTTCAAAGAATCACATCTAAAGTAGTATAACTTAGGTGAACATAAGAAGGTTGGATGGTTCCTTAAATCAACTTTGTCAAGCAAGGGTTGTCAAAATGATTATACAACAACAAACCTTCTTAAATTACAAAATTCGCCTTGCTATCCTGAACCATACTTGCGTCGAAAGTAATAATTCCCTTATCATGTTTAATGGTTGCTTGATCGTGAGCCAATTTCTTTCACCGCCTTACAAATTTTAACATATGATTGCTCAAAGTCAAGTTTGAATATGGCACAAACAAATTACTACCATTCTTGCACCAAGCCTTATAAGTATCATTCAACATTTCACATAATTCGAAGAATTACAAAACTTTTAGGCTCCTTGTTGGTAAAATTCTCACAACGGAAGCGTCAATTGAGATGCACCGAAACCATTTTCAAAAGTCATACCGTTTATTTGAGTGCATTTATTGTATAGGAGAGCGTTTTTATTGTGTTTTTTATTTTATTTAGTGTTGAGATTAAACCAGTGCATACAATACCTCTTTATAATAACATGAGGGCAAAATGTTTCAGTTTGGAAACCACTCTGAACCAGTTTTTTTTTTTTTTTTTTTTTTTTTTTTTTTTTTCGAGTCGGTTCTTGAAGTTTAGGTGAAACCAATCTCAAACCAGTTTTCTGTCTAATAGTGAACCGGTTTTAAACCGACAGTTGGAACAGGGTTGATACCGCTATGAGCGAGGACCACGTTGGAAATAAACTGGCTTCGTAACCACTTTTACATCAAGTTCTAAACCAAATGTCCATAATTTAGTCAAAATCCAGAAGAAAGATGTCCAAAAACAAGAATAGAACTAGGTCTTTGAACCAAACAGTTTAAATCAATACAGAAAACCACGAATCGCTTTCACGACTCACAATAAACTTAGAGAACATACGCTCGAACGAAAGAAATACATGCATTGCTAAAAAAACAAGCCTGCAGTTCCCACAGGCTACCACTTATTCACCAAACTCCATATTTTGATATATATCCAAACATCAAGTTCACTGTTTCTTATCCACTTGTTCCTTCCATTTCACTAGGTTCTTAAGAAACTCAGACACCTAGCAACCAAAAAAAAATTTGAAGTAAATAAATATAAAGTGGATATGAAGTGATGCAAAAGTAGTAATGGCAAAATGCACAGTTAAAAGAAGATTGAGTAACAGGTCAAAATGGGTCAAACGGGTCGATCAAACAAGTACACTAGGCGTACCTCCAAAGGGTCCCGCAGAGATAAAAATGCTTTGCTTTCTTTGGGCACAGAAGACACCAAAATTCCATATCCGCGGTTGCCTTCTCTCAAAACCTACACGTTTAAGATCAACGAATTAAGTCAACCATTATTATAGAAAGATTTATATTAAAGTTATGTATATGATTAACTGTACCTTGAATGCATCTTCATCTGTTCGGTCATCCCCAATATAAATTGGAAGCACGTCATCACTGTTGCTTAGCCCTGTTTCCATTTGATCGCGGCATACCATTCATATAAATCGTCATCATTTATTGAATTTGCTAATAAGAAAAAAATAAAAAATAAAAAATCTTGCTTGACACATATGTGAATCATAACGCATACCCAGTGATTCAAGAAGAAATTCAACAGCTTTTCCTTTGTCCCAATCGATTACAGGACGGACCTCTAAAACCTGTGGACAATTTTAACCTCGAATGTTTATGCCCTCAGTTTTCAAAATCAAAAACTTAAAACATATTTTTTTCTAATTTTTATTTTACCTTCCGCCCATGAGTTAGTCGCAGACGAGGATAATCTTTTAAGACATCATGAACATGTTGTGCAACCACACGCCAACTCTACAATCAGTTTGATAACCAAAGTGTCATTAACCATAAATCAAGAGACATTTTAGAAGTATAAGAGTTATGTATTACAATTTGTAGGTGCTCACCTTCTCTTCTACATTACGATAATGTACAGAGGTACAAAATTTGTGATTTTCAACTTTTGCACCTGGAATATCCTTAGTAACTTCGACAAGGGTTCTATAAACCTCATCAATCATAGATATAAACTCTCTAGCAGGCTGGAACAAGTTAACTTCCTTTCCCTGCACAACACAAGTTCAAATATGAAGTAAAATTTTTAAAAGGTGTAAAGTTTAAAAATAAAAGGACATATAAATGATAGAATACCTGCTTGTCAGTAGATCTAATGTAACTCGAATGGTGAATAGATGATGCATCCTGAAGAGGAAACATAATGTCCATACCATGACTACCGGCGTAATACAGTTCAGTTAGCCCTACTAACTCATGAACCTTATCACGGCTTCTTCCACTAATTACTGTTGTCGGAAAATACTCTGCAACAGCTTTTACGGCAGAACGCATCTAGAAAAAGAAAAGATGTTTTCACTTTTCATTATACTGATAGCAATGAGAACATGTAACTAGAAAATTAGACCTACCAATACCAACTAACCAATGGGACCGGATAAAACACAGCTTGCACTAGACAGGTAACTTTCAAGGGGTTTAAAGGCAGACGACCATGGAAGCTGGATTCAAACCTGAGACCTCTGCTAGAGAGACCTAGATGCTTACCACCATGCCACCCCATTGAAGGCTACATTATATATATATGGAAAAAGAGAGAAAGAAATGAAGTGCCTCTAAAATAGTTACGTAATTAAAACTTACATCAGCAGACATAAAAGCGCGATCAGGATCATCTACGATCGGTGAGAGTGTCCCGTCATAGTCTAGGAAGATCACAATCTTTTTATCTTTTGCACCATTTAAGATCTGCTCAAATGAGGTAAGAGCCGACGGGTACTTTAACTGAAATAATAGAACATTATGTTTAACAAATGAAATATGCATACATAGATATATATTTGTGTGCACACATACACTACAATTAGATATTAACTATTAAACATACCATCCAAGAGTTATAAACTACATCAGTGTCATCAGATGCGATTTCTACTCCAAAATCTTTAACTATTTTCTTACGAGGAGGCGAAGAAGAATGCATGGCATCAAGCCAACCGTTTGAGCGTACATCATCAAGCTTTATGGGCTTCTTTCTTGGAGCTGTTAAAATACTTGATGAGAATGAAGGGCCTGACTGTGAACAAGGCAGCATACTGGAATGAATGCCTAATCTAGATTTGTTTATGGGAGCAGGATCGGTAAGAACAGGTGAACCATTTTTTGGCTTCAAGTCCATGTGATTATTATATAATAACTAATAAAAACAAACTTTTAGATCTGATCCTAGTTTTTATCCAACCCTTTTGTCAATAAAAAACCACCTCTTCAAAGTTTTCTTATCACCGGTGTTAAGTAGGCTTTCCATTAAACACAAGCTTCCTGAAATCTGAAATACAGAACTCACATTACAAATGAGAATTTTGTCAAGAATATTCTTTTTAATAGTTGAAGAAATTGAGACTTGACATACATCATTTTCAGAAATGGCGCGCTAAATACAAAAATGTTTGCTCCTTAACTCCAGGAACTTCAGTTGTATTCCTTCTTCCTGTGACACATATACAAGAGGGTAAGTATTTATTACAGAAGCATGAATGATAAGTTTTGTAACATAAAGTTAAGATACTGACAGTCTTAACCTTTATGTGCAGTTAACCAAAAAACAATATGATTTCAATAATTACATGACCACAAAGTTAGTGCACTTGTGAGAAAGCTATAATAATGAAATCAGTATTGCTTCAGAAAGTAAAAGATGAATTTAATAGAATCAGAACAATGAAAAGTACTGAATATGGAAGTATAGTTTAGCTTAATAAGATGTCATGCTTCAATCATTACTTATGAAACTCATATGCTTTGCATATAAAATTGCAATATAAATATGTCCACCATGGGCTCCAAGTTTATTTATTTTTATGTCTCCAATAATTAGGTTTCATATAATATATTTTAAGGTAAATTTTGAGAGTTAGTATTTTTTTCAAACTCTTAATTTGATTGTGATGATGCAAGGAAAGATTTTGAAACAGTATTTAAACATCATGTAAATTGGTCAGAGATTATATCCTTGCACCAAATATTCAAATAACTTCAAAGGTCTCAAAACCTAACACATGCATATAGCAGGAGAAAATAAATATTTTGCTTAAATTAACTACAATATCAAAATTTGTAAGGATAGATCAATAATACAAGAGAAGAACAATCCTTCAAATTAGAAGAAAATAAATAAAAAACACCATCATAAAAATACCCCAACTTTGATGTAGAAACCTTATCCACAAGACAACCTTGATAAAAGGGATTAAGAATCAATCAGGGATTAAAGACATGTTTTGTACTTTAAAGTTGTATTAGAAGTGGATCCAAAGATTCCATAATAATATAAACAACAGCATGCTCAGCTAAAAGATCCGTATCCAACGCCTTCTTTTAAAAAAAATTCAATTAAACATGACAAGGCTCAAGTTAATCATTTAATTAAGCAGAAACTAACTGCCAAAGCTTAAAACAAAATTTGTTTAGTTCATATATATAATAAAAAACTAAAAAATTAAATGTTAAACAGTGTATTCACACTTGTCACATGATCCTGATGTGGACCCTGCAAAGTAGGAAACATGTAATTTCTTCATGGATCTACTATGCTATCACAATATGGGTTGAAAGAAAATTAGTAATAATAACCGGAGTAAATTCAATTGTGTTCTTGAGGTTTAATAAAAATAATTATTTTTCTTTGTAAGTTTAAAACCAAAAATTTCATTCCAAAAGTTTCATTAATTATTTCAATTTTAATCGAAAAATTTCATCAATTTAAGGTAAATTGAATTGAAATTTAAACATTTGATAAAACTTCTAAAATTAAAACAACCCATGAAACTTTTAAAGAAAAAAATATTATTTTTCTTATCTTTTAAAGATAGATTATTGTTTTTGTCAAACCTTAATAGACAAAACAAAATTTAAATCAAATAACTATATTCACATAATCTTCATAAAGAGAGCACCTTAGTAAAATATAGAAAACAAATAACAACATGACTCAGTTATCACCATGTTCGTTTTCTTGATGTGACTTCACAACCACCATAACCAGCAACCATCGTGCTTTCGATATGTTTAAATAGCATTAAATCATATTTACATGTCTATTCATGATCATTATTAATATATAAAATGAAGCTACTAAAGAAAGCAACATAAAAGGACAGCAATAATTATACAACTAGAACAGGAAAAAAAAACTTAAATGGCTTAATGTTCATTCAAAAACCACCATACAGAAATAAACATAAAAACTTTGAACCATTCCACATAAAATCAAACATGCAATTAAAAAACCATAAACTTTTGAAACTTCAACAACAATATTCTCAATTTCACATCCATAAACTTCATCCCCAAAATAACAAGATTTTCACTCAAAAACAGAAATAATAGAATTTCATTACTAACTGAAATCATTAAAAAGTATAAGACTTGTTCACGTCAATTTTATGCACAACAAATATAAAGTTTATAGACCAGATGATCCTCTCACCCACCAGACTATCCGTTTGGGATCAAACAAACTCCCTCACCAATTACAAGATATTAAACTTGTCCACATCATTTTTATATGCAAGAAATGTGAAGTTTATAAACCAGATGAACATATCACCCACCAGACTAGTCTTTTAGAACCGAACAGACTCCGTCACCCACTAGACTAGCCTTTTGGTGACAAGTTTTTGACATAAACTTGAAATCGCATAGCCACAAATTTCAAAAAAATGAAAACGATTAAAAGAAAACTAGTCTTCTGACCATGATCTCCAGTACTTCCACACCACATAAAACCAAAATAACAAAAATAATTGATTAAGACAGACGCACGAGATTTCAATAACTGCCAATACCGCAACCGACAAACAGTACGTCCTTATAATAAACAGACGAGAAATTTAAGGCCAATCACACCATCAAAATCACCACAACCAAAACACACATCAGATCTCGATCAGAATTCTCCACAACTCGATCATCAATTAACAACAACGATCATAGATTCATATCAACCATCAGAATCGAGATCAAATGACTACAACAATGCAGAGCGTAACGATTTGCAACAAACGAATGAGAAATTAGGTGGAGAATATACCTGATTGAGAGATGAAATCGATCGATCGATCGCAAGGGAATGATGATGAAGAATGGGTGGAAATTGTAGGTGTGAATGTGAGAGAGAGAGAGAAAAGGAAGGAGAAATGTGAGGGGGTGGAGGTGGGTATTTATAGAGTTTGATGGAGCAAAAATGACGTGCTTAACAAGGCAACTACCTCTCCGCCTTTCAATCTCTTTTTTCTAGAAGCAAAACCTACATGCTCATTACATTTTGTTTTAATTTTTTATTATCAAACTTAGTAAAAGTATTTATATTTAGTATTTGCAAAGGATATATAAATTCTACATAATCTTTCTACTCTAATAAAAGAGTATTTAATGGGGACACTTGACAGCATTACATTCATCCCCATCAAAATTTTCCCGCTTTTCTCTACTATTAAATAACTAGCTTTAATAACCCGTGTATAATACACAGGTTGAATAAATAAAATATTAAATATAATAAAAATTTATAAATTAAGTATTTTGTTTCAAAACAAATCATTTTAAAAAAATATCTTTTTAAAAAATTCCTTACTATAACTCCCAATTTTAATTATTTTTTATAAAAATTTTACTTTTTAAAAAACTAATTTTAAAGTTTCATATTTTTAAAAAAAGTTTGATATTTTAGAAAAAAATTTTTGTAAAAGTTTGTTTTTATAGAAATAAGATTAATAAAAAGATCTATTTATTAATTGATTTAAAAACTATTATTGATCTAAATAATAATAAATATATTGTTAGTAATTAATGTAGTTATTTAATAGTAGAGAGAAGCGGGAAAATTTTAATAAGAATGAATGTGGTGTTGACGCGTGGCACCCTTAGTTACCCTTTTATTAAAGTAGAAATATTATCTTTATCACTAATAATATTATTTAACTTTTCTTTAGATTAAAAATAGTTTTTTTTTTCATAAATTAAGAAGTAGATCTTTTAATTAATGTTATTCCTAAAGAAAAAAAATTTTATAAAGTAAGATGTTTTTCTAATACATCAAACCTTTTTAAAAATATGAAATATTTAAATTGTTGTTAGATTTTTGTAAACAAAAAATAATTAAAAATACAAGTTATAATAAGCAAATTTTTAGAAATGATATTGTTTAATACGGTTTTTTTTAACAAAATATTTAAATTTTTTTTGGAAGAAAGTTCTAAAAAGTTGATATCATAGTTTTATTACTTATAGTCCTTACTCAAACATAATTTCAATCATATTTTATCTTAAAATATTATTTTATAATTAATAAATATTTATTATATTTAATATTAAATTTATTCAACCAGTATAATGCACGGGTTTAATAAAACTAGTTTGATAAATATATTGTATTAGTTGTCTCTAAAGGGAAGGTTATTGTACAAAACCGATATGGCGGGTGACTATATGATCCCACTAGTATGGGACGCGAGGTTGGGGGCAAGACGATACTTATAATTATGCAATGTGCATAATCCGGCTATTCAAGCTATAAAAGACGATACTTATGTATGACACACTATAATTATGCTATACTAGATGTTTTATTTTTAAAGTATTATTTTATAAAAATCACTTAACAATATCATATGCAATTTAAAATAATACAATTCTAGATATTTATAGTGATTTTGTAAATAATAATATATGTAAAAGTTATTGTAATTTATAAAATATTAAAAGTATATAAAAGTCAACATGATGATTTTTAAGATGCTACTTCTCTTACGATCACTTGTATTCTTTTTAGTTGTACACATGTGCTAACATCTACATTGTAAGTAAAATACGAAACGAGCCTGTATATATTACTTCGTACACTTCGAATGGATCATTTTTATTAAACTAGTATATTTTTTTAATCTTATAATATGTAAACAATATTATAATCATAAATCATGTTTATTATTTTAATATCATAAAACAAACTAATGAACTTTAGCGAATAAAAAATCTAATTCAAACCATCAAATTGCCAAATCAGTTGGCTCGATCATCTCCTCTAACCCAGTCGGTTTGATTATCCTTCTCTAAAACCACTGTTAACGATACAGCTCAAGTTATTCATCAAAACCACCCATGTAACCTATAAATAATTCAAATATCGCTGTCTATGAAAAAATAAAAAATATCTAGGTATATAAAAATAACAATATTTCTAAGGTAACCATACATCATGCCACAACTGATTGCATTTGAAAATTAACTATTAAAATTTTTAATTACGAATACGTAATATATTATTTTGAAATATAATTAATTATTTTATGATAAAATAATTAATTCTAAAAGCATTCTTAAGTGCTAACTTTAGATCACATAACAATTTAAAACATGATTATATTATATTGTTAGTAGAGAGTATTTAAGAACTATTTAAGTTTTATAACATATATATATATATATATATATACTACTATATAATACATATTATCTATATCTATACTTCTATACTACTATATAATACATATTACAAGACTAAGATAGTAATTTCATTTAAAGTGTAAGACACATATACAATATTTTAATCATAGAGTACAAGTGCTTTATACAATAATTTCACTTTTAACCCCATTTAATTAACTTATTCTAATTATTGTATTATTTAATACACATTGTTAATACATTATTTAATATTATGATATGATATTATTTAATTCACTTCATTTAGTTGTATTTTATTTATAATAATATAAATTGATATTTAAATTTATAATTACTAATCATACTTTTAAAACTAAAGTTTTATTTTATTTATAAAAATATAAATTAATGTTTAAATTTATAATTACTAATCATATTTTCTTAACTGAATACTATTTAAATTCAGTATTATTTATTTAAATACTTATATCTATACTAATTTATAATAAATCTCTCTGGATATATAAGTAATTTTACCAAGCATACAAGTTTTGAATCAATATGTACAAAGGAGTGCAAAATATTTAATAGGGGTAGAATAGAAAATTGATTAACATTTTAAGACACTTTAGGGGTAATATGGTAAATTTATCAATTAAATTTTATATAACTTGGTATTTTTGCCATTGTCTCTTTCATGTATTTAATAAACATTATTAATACATTATTTAATAATATAATATTATTTAATTCATTTTATTAAATTTTATTTTATTTATGATACTATAAATTGACATTTAAATTTTTATTTACTAATTATATTTTTATAATTAAATATTATTTAAATTAAGTATTATTTTATTTAAATATTTAAGTATATAACTTATATATATATATATATATATATATATATATATATCTTCATGTTTATAATAATCATTATACTAATATTTTTTTAGGGGCATATTGTGAGTTTAATAATTTTAATATTTATCTATATCTTTTATGATAAAAGTGAAAGGAGGATTGAATGATAATTTTACATAATGATTAAGACACCCATATGAAAAGTAATGCGTAAATTTCAAAAAATTAACTATTTTATTTCGTTTGTACCCTTACAATAAAGTATAATATATGATGCTTATAATAACGTCAAGAACGTATAGGAGGTAGGATGGGCAGTTGGTCAGATCTAGTATGGATCGTACATGGACGTTAGTTAGAGTGGGCGGCTCTCATAGGGTTCCCTTATCGGGGATCCCTGGGGAAGAGGATCAAGTTGGCCCTTGCGAATAGCTTGATGCACTATCTCCTTCAACCCTTTGAGCGAAATACGGCACAAGGAAGGAAAATCCATGGACCGACCCCATCATCTCCACCCCTTTCCGTCTGGGTATGCGACCTTGGATTGCTTGCTCATATTCAGCTCCTGTTGCAGCTGCGACTGCTGTTTTCTTGATCTACCCAATTGGTCAAGGAAGCTTTTCTGATGGTATGCCTCTAGGAAGAATATGCTTTTTATGTTAATGGAAAAATAAAATCTAGTAATACTAGATAATAGTAGAGGGGAGAATGTAGCCAAGTGGATCAAGAATACAAATGCTAAATAATACACACGTGGCCCAACAAAACCAACATTTACTTTCAATTATGTTCATTCACTACGATTGAGCACTAATCCCTCTTCCCCTTTCCATTGTGGTTGTTAAAAACTCAATAACAATCAAGATGGTAATTTGTTGTTACAATTTCTCCATTAACTTTCTCTGGTCTATGCAAATCACCATCGAAAACTGACTACGATGATAATAAAACTCTAATCTACATTCATAAAACGAACCCCACCTAAAATCTAGGTAATAAGTGATTTCCGACCACAAATATCACCCATGCTTTCACTAATATACTTGTCTTAAAAAAGTTTTGTAATATACGTAATTGTTTTCTTTCATTTAATTTTTCTAATAATTATATTTTCATTTTTTAATTTACATCATAACGTACCGAGCCGATACTGACTAAAATAGAATTCCCAAAAAATCACGTAACAGTTGTACTGTCGTAACGCGTGGGCATTTCTACTAGTATATATATATATATATATATGCACACTCACACACTCATACTAGCTTTAGTAAGTATATTATACGGGTTCAAAACACAAAATATTAAATATAATAAATATTTATTAAATATAAAATAATATTTTAAGACAAGATATAATTAAAATTACGTATGAGTAAAAAATATAAGTAATAAAATAATGATACCAATTTTTTAAAAACTTTTATTTTTAAACTTTATGTTTTAAAAACAATTTAGCATTTTGTTTCAAAACAAACCATATTAAAAAATTATTTTTTAAAATTTCATTATTACAATTCATAATTTTAATTATTTTTGGTTTATAGAAATTTACTTTTTAAAAACACTAAATTTGAAATATTTTTTATTTTTAAAAAAGTTTGATGTTTTAGAAAAAAAATTATTTTATAAAATTTTGGATTTTTAAAAAAAATAACATTAATAAAAAGATCTCGTTATTAATTTATTAAAAAACTATTTTTAATATAAGAAAAGTTTAATAAATTATTAGTAATTAAGATAATTATTTTTTAAGAGAGAGAAACAAAAAATTTTAGTGAGAAGAAATATGATGTTGTCACGTGTTTTTTCTAGTTACTCTTTTATTATAGTAGAATGATACATATATATTAAGGGTGTTCATCAGATCAAATAATAGATTTTTTGGATTATTCGGATTTGAAAATTTCATGATCCTATCCGAGATCCGATTTGATCCGAATAAGTATATCTCCATCCGATCCGAATCTATCCGAATTCAATTCGGATCAGATTCAGATATATCCAAATAATCCAAATTTATCTGAATAAACCAAATAATATTTTTTTCTATATTTTATTAACAATTTATAAGTTTAAAATCAAAATAAAAGATACAAAACCAAAAACTACAAATTTGACTTGAGAAAAAATTGAAACATAATATGAGATTGTATAGAACCTGAATGTTAGAATTAATTTAGAACAATAATCGATTATTGTATAATTATGTAGTATTAGAGGACTTGAATATGTATAGATTCGTGAGTATTGATTTTAAAACATAATATGTAGTTGGGTAATAAGTATTGGACAAGATATATAGTTGAATTATTATTCGGATTAATTGAATATTCGAATCATCTGAATAAGCTGAATAAAAAATTTATGATATCCGAAATCCAAATAAGGAATATGGATTCGGATAAAATCCTATCCAAATAAGGATTAGGATCAGTTTTATTAGGATTCGGATACGAATCGGATTTTGGATAATTTCGAATATTGGTTTTTTTGAACACTCCTAATATATATATATATATGATAGAGAACAAATGCTAACACATGTTTATTGTGATAATACATTAACCCAACTAGTAGTCCACATCGCGACTATAAGTTAGAGTTATAATAGTATAGCTAGTGGTATACAATAAATATTAAAATTTTTTAAAAAATTATAACAAAACTATACTCGAATTAAAGCCATAAAATGATATATTTAATGGTGTATTTTTATAAAAAAATTAATATTATACAAAAAAGTTAAAAATATTAAAAAAAAAGGTGATGCTTTTTAAAAAAGGGATAGAAAGTTTGAAAATGGGTGAAAATTATTACATCAATGATGTAACGCAGTGTAAAAGTTAAATACGCTACACAATCATGTATAGGTGTTCGTTACATTAGTGTTAACTGGTTTTCTTAATAAAGGTGGGTTAACAACCGTTTCTTCCTCACAAGGCTAGTTCAAATACAAAACCCGTTTACCTAAAAACCCAAAGAAGCAATATGGGATTGACACATGAAAATATTTAGAATTGAATAAGAAAAGTAATATTGTCTTTAACAATTGATTACTAACATATCAACAGCACCAAAATTAATTTTTTCAATTTTCTTAAGCCCCTAATCAATTGATTTTACTCATCTGTTATTTAGGTTTTTTATTTCATTCAATCAAAACTCAATCTAATTTTAATATAAAATCAATTTCTTCTTTCAGATATATGTATTCTGATTAATGTGTTCTTGAGCTTCTTCATTTTCTTTGTTTTTTTTCATCTTTTTCATCATCAATTTAGAACAAAGGTAGTTTAATACTGCACATATTTTTTTGATTTATTCGAAACTTAGATACATCTCCTTTTTCATACAAATTTCATTTAATTTTGTTCATAAAATCACTTTGAACTGCTCAATTCTTTACTTCGTAATTTGTACTATGTGTTCAAATGGGTCCCGGATGTTCAAATTAATGGTAATACAATCATTTTTACTATGCATTATATGTTAAAATACCACATAAACACAAATTGTGTTGTTTTACCCGGAATGTGTTAGTTAACCCTAAATCAGCTAGAAACATTTTGTTTTATGTTTAATAAGCACATCACATATTATTTTATGTCGAAACAGTAGATAATATGTTGTTTTATCTGAAAGTAGGATGAAACGTGCTTTTTCACATCAAAGCATCTAATAACATCCTGTTTTATATAAAAACAACACAAAACATGAAAACAACACAAAATTTATTGTTTTACATGCTACCAACACATAAAACATCATAGACTATATTGTTTTACGTTAAAACTATTGAAAACATGTGTTTCACTATAAAAAAAAACATAGAATGTGATGTTTTAACTTGTTATTTTTACTATGAACAACACAAAGATTTATGTTGTTTTATATAATCTTTTATCTAGAACAGTACAAAACATAAAATTATAAAACAATACATAACGTAAAACAACGTATAAAGTGGTTTCTAATCATGTAACAACACAGAATGCATTGCCTTACTGTAAAGCTACAGAATTTCAGAAAAGTTTTAAGTAACGCTTTAAGATAACATAACACAAAACATATTGCTTTACCTTAAAACCACATTGAACGTGTTGTATTATTTTAAAACAACACTGAACTGTTGTATTACCAATGGATTTCCCCTCAATAATCTTTCAGTAATATTCATTTTCATTAAAATTTTAATAAAAGATATTCAATTCTTCTGCACATAAAAATTAATTATAAATTCTAGAAATATAAAGTTACACTACAATAATTTCGCTGGTGAAAAAATTATACATATCAATGGTGAACATGTGTTGGGCTTGGTTTTAACATATATCTCATGAAAAGGCTAGCCAATTCATTCCTAAGTTTAATAAAAAAGAAGAGAATTAACTAATTATAGAAATTGACAGTATAACAATTGTAAATCAAACATTTCCATTATATGTTTGAAACAGTAATAGTTTTATAAATATGATATCATTTACAATGTCAACTGATCTAAGTAGCCTAGCATATGCACAAAATCGAGTCGCAACCCATAATAACATTACAATTAATCAAATACTTCAACAAGATTCATGTAATTTAGAGAACACCTTGCTACCATACCTGACATTAAAGTAGCAAACCTCTCCACACATGTTATAGAATGACAACAAACAAAATTACGATATATATTATATAGACGCCTAAGCATCACACACTTGGTTGATGTTTGAGTATAATACACTCGTCGTTTGAAGTATGATCAAACAAAATCAATTCATCTTTGCTTTCCATATGATATGCACGTGCCTTCAAGTTCTTCTTCCAATCGCTAGCATCCTCACCATAATTAACGCCGAGGGGAAAGAATCGTTCTTCATCTATATTATCATCATTCACATCTTTATTAACATATTGTCCTGGTTCACACATTTCACTTGTCTTCATCTTGACAACAATTCATTTATGTTTCAAAATATCTACGATTGATGGATACTTCATATCATACACTTGTCTTGATTATGATGATAGAACGAGGAGTTGTCATTTTTTAGCATTGATTTAAATTTGATGTTGACCAAAGCATGTTTCTAGCCCACTATTACCCCATGTCTACCATCAAACCATATACATTTGAAAAGCACAACAACACAACGACAAAAGCCATAAAAATTCCATGCTAAGACCTCATCGAGTTATATCTGCATTAGTGGCATATGGATTGGTGATCCGGAATCGTTCTTCAAAGATGCAAACAGAAGTTTGAACCTATATACAGTTCAATAAACACACATGTGAATCTAAGAAGTCTCATAAATCGTGAGCACCGAGCATCCTCTGTTTCCCTCAAATGTCAAATAGATGAAACCTTAAATATGTTTATCGATCATCAATATTATCTGAACTAGTAAGAACATCTGGATACTATCTCTTGGTAATTTATCATCAGTGAAACTTTTTTTTCTTGTAGTGACATCATATAAGTGATAAGTAGTGCGTTATATTTTGACTCTCATTCTCATATTTTATTCGAATTGCCTTACGCTCAACATTATAGAATATGATTAAACCATTTACAAAGATTGGAAAGTCACTTGAGATGCAGCAATGAAGGGGGCTCTATATGAACTTTGTTAAATTATTTAGTACTTATATTAATGCTAATGATGTCTACAAGATTAAGAACGCTTGAAATATTTATTATTATTTTTTAGTTGTAAATATACAACAGAATAAACATAGTGTCATGGGTTGATGTCACAAAACGATTCAAAAAGTCAAAACATTATACGTTATGGTTGGCGTAGATGTGACATCATATTGCCACGTGTCACCACCACTTAAGGTGAAAGTGGTCACTATCAAATGTGGCAACGTTAGTTTGTTACACTTGAGTGACATGTGGGCGACTAAATAGAAAACCGTCACGAAAAGTTGGTGGTCTTTGCGTAGGAGGTTGGGAGTTCTATATCTTGGATATTGTTTCTTGGTAATTTGTTGTTTCGTCTTTATGTTTATTGAATTTTTGTGTTAGTTTGTTTGTTAATTAAAGATATTTACTACACATGGATGTATTTAATGATTTAAATTTTATTTATTTATTTTAGTTTTAATAAAATTGCAGATAGAATATGTAAAATTTAGTTCTTTTGAAGTCCAGTAGAAAGATTACCATCATGCCATCATTTATTTAGCCAAAGTGATAATCTATTTATGTTAATTAAGTTGATTCACCGTGTTTCACATTTTATATTTTTTTTTGATTTTGTTTTGTAATCTTTTTTTTCTTTTGAAAATGATAACATTTGTTGTTTTAAGTGGGATTGTAAGAAATATTATTATGTAAGATAGGACATGTTCGAATCAACAACAAATTTTATCATATAATGATTTTATTATTGTATTCTTATGGTTTTGTTATTTAGTATGTGCTATTTTTTTTGTTTGTGTTGCTTTTGTTGTTTTATTATGTGTGTGTTTTTTTGTTGCTTTATTAAGTGATATCAAAACATTTAAAAAAGCAACACATCTTGTGTTGTTTTACCTAAAACATGATGGTTTAATCTAAAACAACACAAAGCATGTTGATATATGTTAAATCAACACATAACGTGTTATTTTATGTGAAAGCAGTACATAACGTGTTATATAATGCAAAAGCAACATAAAACATGTTTTTTTGACAATTTTGTGTTGTTTTACATGAAAATCAACACAGAACGTGTTGTATTACGTGATTACATCACATAACAATATCACATAACTTATGTTTTACATAAGAACAACATAGTGCGTGTTGTTTTGTTATAATCCAACTAATATGATAATTCATTTGGATTACTCAAACATTCACCGGGTTACCTTTGTGTGAAAAACATTACTATGTTACTTGACATGTATGAAATAATAACATATTATATCATATAATGATTTTATTATTATATTCTTTTGATTTCGGTTTTTACTATATGCTAGTTTGTTTTTTTATGTTGCTATTGTTGTTTTCCTATGAGTTTGTTTGTTGTTTTATTATATGTTGTTTGTGATGTTTTTATTCTTTTTACTTTGTGTTACATGTTAAAATATCACATAAAAATAGCATGTTTTATGCTGTTTTACTATGATTGTGCTAGTTAACTAAAAACATATTGTTTTATGTTAATAATCAAATCACATATTGTTTTATATGAAAGTAGTAGATAATATATTGTTTTGCGTGAAAGTAGCATGAAATGTGTTTTTTAGCATGAAAACAGCTTATAGCATCCTTGTTTTACGTGAAAACAACACAGAACATATTGTTTTATTTGAAAACATCTTATAACGTGTTATTTTACATGCTACCAGCATATAGAAACATTATAAGATGTGTTATTTTACGTTAAAACTATAAAAAAGGTGCTAATTTATCATAAAACAACACATAATGTGATGTTTTATCTTGTTATTTTAGTGTAAACAATACATAAATGTATGTTGTTTTATATATATTTTATCGTAAACAACACAAAATATGATTTTTTATCGTAAAACAATATAGAAATAGTTTTCTTATCATGAAATTAACAACAGAGAATGACTGTCCTATTATAAAACAACATAACTTTAGAATAGTTTTAAATGATGTTTTAACATAAAACAACATAAAACATGTTGTTTTACCTTTTAAAAACACCGAACGTGTTGTCTTAAACAACATATTTTCGTAACATTTATTTTTTTATTTAAAAAATTGCAATGCTCTACTTAAATTAAAGAGGAAAAACGTTTGATTTTATGGTGCAGTTTATTTTAAAAAATAATATCATATAAAAAAGTTATGAATATTTAAATAATGTGATAGAATTTTAAAAAAAGTTAACAAAAGTGGCATTTTTCATAATACAATTGGGGCTACTTTTTGTTCATGAAATCATGAAATTGATCTCAATTATTAAATCATGAAATAGAGAGCTGAGATAACTTTTTAGGCTTTTTAGACAAACGCATCTTTATATAAGGGCTGATTAAAATAAAAAAATGTATTTGTCTAAAAAGCTTAAGA
Source organism: Flaveria robusta (assembly GCA_025506415.1). NCBI lineage: Eukaryota > Viridiplantae > Streptophyta > Magnoliopsida > Asterales > Asteraceae > Flaveria > Flaveria robusta. The sequence goes on along the minus strand of CM046464.1, from coordinate 6,003,675 downwards.
AAAGATATTAGCCCTCTATTTCATTAATCAATTGTTGAGATTAATTTTTAGGCATAAAAACGATTCCAGGAGTAGTATGGAAAAAACCACTTTTGTTGACTTTTATTCAAATTCCTTCATTTTATTTAAATGTTCATAACTTTTTTATATGATATTATTTTTTAAAATTAATCGCATCATAAAATCAAGTGTTTTATCCTCTTTAATTTGAATATAATATTGTAATATTTTTTCTAATAAAAAAATTTGTTGTTATGAAATATGCTATTTTATAATAAAAACAACAAATTATGTACTGTTTTGTCATAAGACAACACTTTTGTGTTATTTAACGTTAAGACAACATATTATGTGTTGTTTTATGGTAAAACAAGGTATGTGTTGTTTTAGGGTAAAATAACATATTATGTGTTGTTTTAGGGTTAAACAACACATTATGTGCTATTTTAGGGTAAAAAACATGTTATGTTCTGGTTTAGGGTAAAACATAATGTTTTGTGTTTTCTAATGTTAAAACGCCACTTAAAATTATTCTAAAATTGTGTTGTTTTACGATAAGAGAGTGCATTTTATGTTGTTCCATGATAAGAAAACACCTTATATGTTGTTTTAGGTTATATATTTTTTTACGGTAATAGGTCATGTTTTGTTTTGTTTAATGTAAAAGATTATATAAAACAACATAAATTTATGTGTTGTTTACAGTAAAATAACCAGGTAAAACATTACATCCTGTGTTATTTTGCTCTATATGGTTTCAATGTAAAACAACATATTTTTTAATGTTTTTATGTGTTGGTAGTATGTAAAATAACACGTTCTGTGTTGTTTTCATGTAAAACAACACATTTTGGGTTGTTTTCATGTAAAACAGGATGTTATGAGCTGCTTTCATGCGAAAAAGAATATATACTTTCACATAAAACAACACATTATCTGATGTTTTCACATAAAACAATATGTGATGTGCTTATTTAACATAAAACAAGATGTTTTTAGCTGATTTAAGGTAAACCAGCACATTCTAGGTAAAACAACACAAAGCATGTTGTGTTTATGTGGTATTTTGACATATAACGCATATTAAAAATGATTATATTATCGTTAATTTTAAAATCCGTGATCCTGTTTGAAGACATAGTATAAATTACGAAGTAAAAAGTTGTACAGAACAAAGTGATTCCCGAGAAAAAAAATACTCTATGAAAAAAAATACTCTATTATATAGAGAATAATGTTTCAGACTCTAAATATGAATAAAATTAAACAAAATCTGTATAAAAAATATGATATATCTAGGTTTCAAATAAATAAAAAAATTGAATGCAATATTAACCTACCTTTGTTCTAAATTGATTTTATATTAAAATTAGATTGACTTTTGATCTGAATACACAGATCTGGAAGAATAAATTAATTTTATATTGAAATTGAGTTTTTATTGAATGAAATAAAAAACTTAAAGAATAGATTAATAAAATCAATTGAGATTAGGAACAGATTAAAGAAAATAAAAAAAACTAATTTTGGTGTTATTTAATCAATTGAGATTAGGAACAGATTGAATAAAATAAAAGAAACTATTTTTGGTGTTGTTTATATGTTGTTGATTGTTAAAGACAATATTACTCTTTATATTCAATTTTAAATATTGTCATGTGTCAATCCCATATTGTTTCTTAGGTTTCGTAGGCAAATGGTATTTTTATTTGAACTAGCCCCTATATATATGAAAATTATACAATATCGTAACATTTTATAAAAGTTAATTAGTGATTTTAGAGGAACAAAAGAAATTTTGAGTAACTTTAGTGGTACACTTACCTTGATTACTATCATGTGATATTTGTTTTCAAATTTTATAAGCAAAAATCATTTAATAATAATAACCATATAATAAGCCATAATAATAACATTATTATCTTTTTACCCACGAACACACATTTTTTACTCAGCACCAACTTTATATATAAGAGAAGTCTTCAAATTAAAAGGGGTTTTAAATAAAAAAAGTAAGAAATATTGACCATTAATCTTTTTAATTAATAATTGAAATCAAATTGTAAGAAAGAAGTATGTTAAATGGTAATTTAGGCATAGCCACTTTTGTTTATTTTTTTTTCAAGTTTCCTCACTTTCTTTAAATGTTCATAACTTTTATATACGATATTATTTTTTTAATAAAAATCTAAACTATAAAAATAAGCGTTTTATATTTTTAAAACGAGAATATTATCGTTATATAATAACATCATAGTTTTTTATATTAAGCTCGTATGATTTCTACTCGTCATCTTATGTCTTTATTGCAGTTTATTGCTTATTTTTGTTAGTTATTGTGTTTTTTTTCTATAGTACTATTGTGCATTTCTATTATGTAAAATATGTAAAATATAATGATAAATTAAAAACTAAGACAAAATAATATAAAATGATATAGACATAAAACACATTGATTAGATGTTTCATTATGTTTTTTCATTGTTTTTATGCTATCTTAAACACTATAAGTCTTAAAAAATATATTAATGAAATAAGATTATTGTATACTTTTAATTGTAAAATGCAATGATAGATAACAAGTTTATATATTATATAAAAACAATAGCAAAAATAATACATTATGTTATTTTGAACACTATGAGTTTTGATAAATACATTTATGAAATAACATCATTGCGCATTTTTAATTGTAAAATACAATGATAGATAATAAGTTTATATATTGTATAAAAACAATAAAAAAAATAACACAAATTATTTTAAAATGTAAAATATAATGATGACTACGTATTTATGGTATGGTAAATGATGAAAAGGATATGCACAATGAAATGATAGTTAACACAATGAGCGTATTAAGCATAATAAACTAAGGTATTAACACAATAACCAAAATTCCATCCACTTTAAAACAAAAGGAAAGACGCGTGTCAATCCAACAATCCTTTTTAAATTTTTTAAATTAAATACAATTTTTATTATAACTCTACTTTATATTTAAAAACATTATAAATGTAATATATAAAATTTAAACTCACAATCATTTTATCAGAGGTGTACGAAGTTATCATCATCTATATCTATAGTATCTAATAAAAAAAAGACTTTTTTTGCCACTTGTCATTATCTTAACCAACTTTTTGACACTTGTCATTATTTTAAACATACTCACTTTATTTTCCTTTTAAAAAGTATTATAGTAACTTAAACAATCAAACTAATTTCTCTCTTTTATTAAATATTAATTTTATTAATTGATACATTTCTCTCTCTTATCTAAATTTTTTTAAAATTAAGCTATATTTTAAAAATAAATTTTATTAAGGAAATTAAAAATCACATCTTTTTATTAAAATAGAAATGATAAAAAAAATAAAATTTTTATATAATATGAAACAAAATATTTTAAATCAGTATTTTTTTTAAATTATAAAAAATATGAAATTTTTTAAAAGCAGCTTAATTAAAACAACCAAAATAATTAGAAATCCTATATTTTAATAAACAAGATTTTATTAAAAATAAAATTTTAGTAAAAAAATAGTACAATTATTTTATTTCTTGAACTATTACGTGTATATAATTTTAATCATATCTTATATTAAAAAATCGTATTGTAACTCTTCGTGTTTATTATAAACTATAATCCGTTTAATAAATAGATTTATAGCTTATCTATTTATTTGTATATCTACATATCTATAACAAAGAAAATCTAAAATAAAAATTTGACGCAATTATAAGTTTTATCATACTAATTTTCTTTATTTATATTTATTATTATTAATATTATTGAATACTAATAATATTACTCATATCATTTTCAAATTAAAAATTATATAATTTAATAAATTAAAAAATATTTTTTTATTAAAATTACACTTTTTAAAAAAAAAGTTCTATAAAATACAAAATACAACAAACCTTTTTTTACAATAAATTCATTTTTCTTAAAGAAAAATATTTAAAACCCATATTTTTTTATAAAATAAAAGTTTAAGAAAAATATATTATTATTTATTTACTTAAAGTAGTTATTTATATGCATTTACAATCATATTTTATTTTCAAACATGGTTTTATAATTTATAAATTTTTATTACTAATTATTTAATATTTTATTTATTCAACTCGTTTAATATACGTGTTATTAATATAATAATGTATTATAGGATACTTTTGTTTATATTATTTTATTTTAAATTGTTTTCTTGCATCTAGGAGATTTCTAGAATCAATGCCTATTTCAAACCAAAATAAAGATTCTTGAATATTAAGTTCTTGGTCAACTCAAACAATGCAACCGAAGAATCTTCACACATGAAAAAGTCTTTGGTAAAAGAAAATCAATCATTGACTTTTACAGTTCAACATTAATGCTTGCCCTAGAAGTTACATATAATTAATTAAAACAAAATTTTCAAAGAAATATAAATTTTATATGCATGAGTTCACACACACATATATAATACTACTAGCTTTAGTAAACCTATGTATTATACGGGTTGAATAAATAAAATATTAAATATAATAAAATTTTATTAATTAAGAATAATATTTTAAGATAATATATGATAAAAATTACGTATGCGCAAGAATTATAAGTAATAGAATAATAATAATATCAATTTTTTAAAATTTCTTTTGTATTTTTTTTAAAAATAAATTAAATATTTTGTTTCAAAACGAACCATTTTAAAAAAAAATATCATTTTTAAAAACTTCTTTACTATAACTCCCAATTTTAATTATTTTTTGTTTATAAAAAATATATTTTTTTAAAAACTAATTTTAAAGTATTTCGTATTTTTTAAAAAAAGTTTGATCTTTTAGAAAACTTTCTTTTGTAAAAGTTTGTTTCTATAGAAATAAAATTAAAAAAAATCTATTTTTTAATTTATTAAAAAATTATTATTGATCTAAAAAAATAAATAATTTTATTAGTAATTAATATAGTTATTTAATAGAAGAGAGAAGCAGAAAAATTTTAAGAAGAATTAATGTGTTGTTGACACGTGGCACTCTTAATTACCCTTTTATTAGATTAGGAAGATGTTAGAAACTCATGTATTACATGGGTAGAAAAATTTAACATATTTAAGATTATTTGGATTTATTAATATTTTGTATGTTACATGCCATTAGCAAATAAATAAAATAATAAATAATAAAATTTTAAAAAAGTATAAATAAAAAATGATAAAAATAACAAATTATAAAATTATATTTTAAGATAAGATACAATAGAATATTATAAGTTAGTATGTTTTAATAATTTATTAAAATAAAAATATTTATATTTTGGATATTTATTTATTTAGTTTACGTATTTAAAATTAATTTCATTTAATAGAAGAGAGATATAGAGAGAGAGAGAGAGAGAGAAAGAGACGAGAAACAAAAGTTTAGGTTTCATGAGAAGCTGTCACGTGTCCCTCCAAAAGCTAAATATTCTTTTATTAGATAGTATAAATAGATTTGAAGTCCGTGAGATGCTACGTTTGAAAGTTTGCATGGGACGGTTCAGATAAGTTGTGAGACAAAACTATATTTTTTATCGACAAAAGAAAATTTTATTAATACTAGCAAAGAGCTATAAGAAAAATTAGGAAACCGAAAACACAATTAAAAGTTTTATTTGTTTTTTAGAAGGCCTTTATAATACAAACAATATATTTTTTGTTCTTAAATTTTGTAATGTATTTTTTGTTTAAATGCATATATTTATAAATTGGATAATAATAATTATCTATACTATCAATGATTTCATTCATTAATTTATATGTTATTAAATAACAAAATAAATAGGATTATAATAAATATAATAATAATTGAAATGTCATTCTTTAAATAATAAAATTATATCATAAATAACAAAAATGATCATATTAGGTGTCTTAAATTTAAATGAAATGTTACCTCTGTGATCTAAAATGCATTACAAAGTAGTGCAGATATACACACATGTAGGATTTATATGGTGAAATACTACCTATTGTTAAAAAGTTGTGTTAGAATGTAAATTTATATTTTATAATTTGTTTTAAGTTTTAAATATCTAACGGATTCACCGAAATATTATTGTAATTACATTATAAATCATTGAAACTTACGTATGTATTTTTGGGTGAGTTTATTAGGAAACTCTAAAGAATAAAAATAAAAGAATGAA